>CM035097.1:27557393-28233421 GCA_020205505.1 Panax japonicus | reverse complement strand
TTACATCTAAGTTATAGTATGTTGTATGGACTTCATATTTATGCCTTATAATCTCCTAACCATCAAATGAGTTGAAGTCAGTGGCTGGTCAAAGCAGGTCAGAAGATCACGGATTGAGTTTCTGGTTAACCCAGAAAACTCAAGAACGTGATCTCTGACATGGTTTGACTAGCATAGATCTTGTGATTTTGTTGTTGTTTTATTTATGTTTTGTAATAGATCCGTTCACTTGCATGTTGCACACTGAAAGTTTTAGATCACATAAAGCAAACCCAGAACTCAAGATATAAGGATCCAAAGTAGCACACTCGATTTGTTCTTCATTTCTGGAAAACCCAGAAATGAAGAACAACCTCTAACACGATTTTTTGAGGCTTAGATCTTTCTGGTTAAGGATGTTTAGACTTGACTATTGTTCAACACATGTTCGTCCAGAACACATTTACCATGAACATGAACAGATTGCATGATAGAGGGCCATCAAAAGCGTTGACCGACCATGACCTTATTTTCTAGACAGCCTAGAAACGTGAAGAACAGCTCTGACAGCTTGTTCTTGAGCTTAAATCTTGCATTTGGTATATTTGTTTGACCATGTTTGTTGTTAGATCGTGTAGTATTACATTCGTACTATAACATCTAACCATTAGCTAGACCAGAAGCACATTACACACTGAATAATTGATAGTCAAACATAGCCCCACAATAACAGCTTAAGCATGTTCTTGGTGCTCAAGAACACCTAAGGCGACACTTTCTGTCGCCAAAGGTTTTTGCGACAGACTTAATAATTTTAATGAATTTAATTTCACAAAAAATCATTTAAAAATAGTAAATGAATTTTGAAAATTACAAAAATTATTTGAAGTAATAAAAATTATTTTTTAATAATTTGACATATTTTTCATAAATATTAATATTTATTTAAATATTATTGATATTTAATTATTTAATAAATGCATTAAATAAATAAGTTAAAAATTATTTTATTATATTAAAAATTATTTTAAATAATAATAAGGTATTTAATAATATTTTAAGTTATAAAACATAACTTTTAATATTTTAAGATAAGTTTCATTAATTACTTAATATTAATGACATTAGATTTATTTCATCATTATATTAAATTAATTAGTTTAAAAATGATTTTTATATTAGAAAAATCATTTTAAATGATAATAAATAGTTTAAAAATATTTTAAGTTATAAAATAGAACTTTTGATATTTAAAGGTAAATTTCATTAATAATTTAATATTAATCTATTTTATAATTATATTAAATAAATAGTTTTAAAATGGTTTTATTAATTTAAAAATCATTTAAAAGGAAATAAATGAATTAAAAATATTTTAAGTTATAATAAATGACTTTTAATATTTTGATAAATAATAAATTAATATTCTAATATTAATGGTAATTATTTAAAAATAATTTTTAATTGTTTTAAAAATCATTTAAGGGTAATGTTAATGTTTTAAAAATACTTTGAGTTATTATAAATAACTTTAATATTTTTACAATGGTTTCATTAATAGTTTAATGTTAATTAAATATTAATGATAATAGAATTATTTAATATTTAAATCATTTAATAATGATTCTGATGTATGAAAAATTATGATAAATTATAATAATTATTTAAAAATTATTATAAGGCTATGAAAAATAATATGACTGATATTTAAAATATCTAAATGAATATTGAACTACACGATAGACTCTTAGACTCGATAATTACCCGATAAAGCCGTCGGTACACCTAAATATTTCAAAAATTATTTTGGACTTAGATAATTTGATTTAGATATGTATTTGTTTGTGATGCAATGACTGTTAAATATATGTGACAATGTGATTTGGTTATGTGCTGACTGCAATTAGCAGTACTATATGTTATGATATGTATTTCTAATCGATAGAATGATCTTATTAATGATAGGTCTCGATATAAATGATAAAACTAAGTTGCGTAATAGTAAGCAGTAGCTCAGGCAAGTATCTTAACTTTGTATTTACTTTATGCAATGGACATGAGTAAGAAAGTTTCAGAATTATATTATCATTATGCCAGATTAATAACTCTATTGTTATCGATTATGTATCCAATCTTTGTATTCATACAAGTTCTTAAATTATCCGATCATTGTTTATGAACACATCATTACTGTATAATTCAAATATTTATTTTTTTCGTAAATTTCTAAATAGGGTTTGACAAGTGTCCTCACTTGGATAATCATTGTATTTAATCACATGTTGATACACACCTTTTTGGTATGTATACATTAATTAAAAGTCGTCTAAGCTATTTGACCCAGCTAAACAAAGATTTAAAAATATCATTGAAACATGATATAATTTTATTATATCCAAT
Source organism: Panax japonicus (assembly GCA_020205505.1). Taxonomy (NCBI): domain Eukaryota; kingdom Viridiplantae; phylum Streptophyta; class Magnoliopsida; order Apiales; family Araliaceae; genus Panax; species Panax japonicus. The sequence goes on along the minus strand of CM035097.1, from coordinate 28,231,042 downwards.
CAAATTGTTTTGATTCAGATTCCCGACTAAGTATGAACATCCCGAACATTGGAAAACTTTTGTGCACATAAGGTGGATAAGATGAACGATAATATCGTTCTTGCATGCAGTATTAATCAATACAGGGCGCATTGGGATGATCATCCTCGTGCCCGTAAGTTATGACGGTTTGCGGATGAAGTTCTGCTAAACCTTAGCGAAAATTGAAAACAAAGTTCATAGTTTGTCGACTGGTCTTCATTTATAGTCAGTACGTAGTTTCAAAAATTTGATATATAATTGATATGTTGTTATTATTGGTTCATCTTACTTCACAACTGTTGATTCATTGTTGAAGTATCATTCAAAGAAAATATTTAATCCTTTCAGCTTATATTTATTGTGGATATTACTTGTTGGGAAATCAAATGCTCATTCTTGCTTTAAATTTAAATGTTTTCAGCTAAGAGTGATCAATCAGAATGTTCAGGCCAGAACAAGGGAAAAGGAAAGCAAACAGAATAATCTTATGTAATAGTTTGACTTTATTAAGACAATGATATCTATTAACTATCATTTAATGAATGTTTAAAGGTCGCGTACCTGGGATTAGACTTTGATATATATAAATTAAGTTTGATATTTATATTATTGTTATTATTATTAATATTATTTCGCTCATAGAAATGGTATCGTGAAGCACCGAGTTCGAGTTTCAAGTACCTGAATTTGGGGGCATCACAGGTGGTATCCTACGAAGCAATCCGCAAAGGAGTACATGCCGTATTGAGCAGTATTGCCAATGAGAATGTGGATAAATGGCACGGGAAAGCTATCTTTAAGGCAAACTTTGTTCAGATACCGGTAATCCACGCAAACTTGCACCTTTCCTCCAGGCTTAGGCATGGGAACTAAGTTGGATATCCATTCAGGATATGTGGACACCATGATAATACCAACTTGAAATTATTTCATAATTTCTTCTTTCACCTTTAGACTCCACAAAGGTTTCAATCGCCTTAGCTTCTACTTGACCGGCTTGAATCCCTCTTTAATGGGAAGGCGATGAAGAAAAATGTCAGTGGAAAAACCCACCATGTCTTCGTGAGACCATGCAAACACATCCTGGAATTGGGTTAGTAGCGTAACCATGCCATTCCTTTGGTTTGGGGTAAGGTCTGAACCAATCTAGATTAACTTAGGGCTTTCTAAGGTTCCGAGATTGAAGGAAATGGTTTGATCAAGATTGGGTTTAGGTTTTTCTTCGACCCATTCTTTAATCTCCGGAGGCACCTCAATGTCCTCGTGTATTTCCATCAAGGCTAAATCCAACTTTACATCAACGTTATAATCTTTGTGGAGAAGAGGCATCTTATCAACAAGTACATGTGCATCTTAATTCAGGGTACTGAAACAAAATATGCTTTCACTTAGTATATATAAAATGGTTTAATCATACATAGTGTTAGCATGTACCGACAAAATGACTGCTAATAATGTACAAAAAAGTAAGCAGTTATGATATCTACAAGGCAAAAATAGTTCCTGCTCGTTTTACCCTCGTCGACCAATGCAAGGAGTGCTGCTCCAATTTTTGAGGGCAAAGTCCTGATGGATTGCAGTGATGGAGGGGCTGTCATCGTCCTCCTTCTCCCGAATGATGACCATTACGCTTGGGCAATCATCGTCTGGGGTATATCTGTTTGTATGTTCATCATAGACAATGATGCGTATGCCTGACATCATTCTGATGATGTCTTGCTTAATTCTTCGTTCTTCTTCTTCTTCCACTCTGGGTCTGGAACAAAGACTTCTTTCTCCTTTTCTGGTATCAGTTTGGGAAATAACATAGCCATTACGCTGGCTGGCACCTTTACAGGAGGATGTGCGGACTCAGGATTTGCAGGTGGAGACAATCGTCGTGTAACTGAAGCTGGAGGAATTTGATGATGCTTATGTGGATTCCTTTGACTGGAACTAGCAGAATAGCCCAGTCCAGCTGTCCCAGTTTGACTGATCACTTGAATCGGGTGCTTAATACCCTAATAACTTTTACCTAGCCCTTGTCCTGGCTGATGACTCAAAGATATCATTTCTTGAGTAGCTGCCATCACTTTGGCAGAAATCCCGGATGTGAGAGGTGGCACACCAATAGGGTGGTAGTGAGTGTTGCTCACCTCCAGGGCATAAAAAATGATCAGCTCAAGTTCTGAATTGAAACTGATGAGGGATATTTTTGTGACACCCCCAAAATAGGTATACATCACCCATTATGAGTTGTCAATACATGGTTCAGAAATAACTACAACTTTATTATTACAACATGTAAACTATGAGTTTAAATACAGATATTTCCATCTAGACAATATCCACATACAAATAAATTCCCATCATAATTATTGATACATTATTTTACAAAAATGGTGAGGACTACTAAACAACTCTCCCTAGAACCTTCATTCCATACCCCGACTCGTACTCGCTATATTCTCGCCTCCTGAGAAGAAAAATGGAACTAAAAGGAAAAAGGGTGAGCTCAACTAGCCCAGTAAAGAATATTATGACTAAGATAATATACAACAAATTATCGTTAGTCTTCAACAGAGAAAAATCTAATAGAATACAATAGACAACAAGTTTTAAAAACAATATTCGCAGCGGAAAATATTAATTCATAGAAGAGTTACGTAGAGGATGAAATCTACTAATGTCTATGAATTTAACAGTCCATTAACAGTATTTTTATCCCTGTAACATCAATTAATGCACATCTTGAATCATATATTCATCCTTGCACTACAGGCCAATGATATTCATCTGTTGGTCATGTTCATCTATACACCTGTTCATCTTTGCACAACGAGCCAAAGATATTCATCAGAAATCATTCATCTTTGCACTACAGTCCAAAGATATTCAGTAATATCATCATTTAAGACTAAGGATGATGAAAAATATTTTTAAAGAACCGAATCCAGTGAAACAAAATGACAAAGATTAAGGATTAAGGATTCGTACTTTGTTTTACCCATGTCCAAAAATACCTCAAAAATTTTCATAGTGGTATAAAATTCAAGAATGATCAAAACATGGACACAATCAAAGCTAGTATCCACAATAGATATTTTAGACGAAAAGGGAAAATTTTCATTTTTCGATGAATAGTGCCGTATTCGTGAATAGTGCCGTATACGTGAATAGTGCCGTATACGTGAATAGTAACTCCGACACCAAAAGTTCCAAATTTGATAAAAACTTCAGATAAACATTTTGGCATAATGATATTGAAGAAATAATATCATTGCAAAAAAAATAATATCCCTTACCTCGAAAGATTTATACTTCTAGCTGAAACACCGGATATAGGCTATGACTTGAACTTGCACCGTATAGCAATACTCAAAGTATACTCGAAATACTCATAAGAATACGCTCGATAATATAGAGAGAGAAAACTTCAATTTTTGGTGTGATTTTCAATTCTAACCTAAGCACCCTATTTATAGAAAAATGCTTAGAACACCAAAGTAGAAAATTTATTAAATATTATTATTTTTTTTTTCAAAATCCTCATACGCACATGTATTTAGCTTCAAAATCTCAGCCACCAAATAGCCCACCTCACAAGACTTGTACAAAAAACGTTTTTCTAATTTAAAATAATTTAAACTTCCAAAAATCAATTATTTCGGAGCTTCGGAACTTCAATAATTCATAATAAATAGTCCTTTTGTCAGAAAATTCGAATCTCGCTAGTTTTTATAGGAAATTCAATTCTCTATAACTTTGCAGAAGAAAATTTTTCCAAATTCTAAACAGAAATTAACTGAAATCCACAAACGGGTTATTTTAGAGGCTATAATCAAATTTCAGTCAATAAATGGGGTCCACCGACATGTTTAACATGTTTTAAACATTTATTGCAACAAAAATACTCTTCCTCCTCGTATACTCATATATCCCACATTCGTTGTAAAAATATCACCATTATTATATTATTGAAATATAATAATATATATATATATATGGCCGGTTCAGAAGCATTCTCACTAAAGAGTATTACTCCCTTAAAGAGCATTCTTTTTTAAAAAAACCCGTGTTTTGTTATCTCTCTCCTCGCTCACTTCACTCGGCTCTCAAACTAAGAAGCAAGCAACTTCCTCCTCCATCACGATTGAAATCCAATCTTGCAAAATCGAATGAAGTGAACGAGTTCCTCCTACATCACGATTGCTACAAGAGAGAAATCCAAGCCAAGGCAAGCCCTAGAAACGCGATTGCTACGAAATCGACTGAAGGCCGAGCCCTAGAATCGCGATCTCCGTTCGATTCGGTAAGGGCTTGCAATTTTATCTATCCGCGTCTCTCTTTTTTCTCCTTTTCAGAGTTGGACTTTCTCTCTACATGTATAATTTGGAATATTTCAAACCCAAAAAAATGAATATGATTTTTTTTTGTTAATAGAACAACTTAGTGTGCATTATATTATACTCTGACAAGCAGAGATATAGACTCAGATATGGACACAGTGTGATTATTACTCTCCCTTTGCTATACAGGTTCTTAATAAACTTAAAGAAAGTCGTTTTTACAAGGTTAATTTTCAAGCTTTAATGAGCATCGAATTTGCAGATACTGGGTAATAATTGAAAGATTGTATATATATAAATTATGCTTTTTGTTGTGAAAATGTTTGACAACTCTGTTGATATTCATGAAGTATCAGTGCCCGAGAACTTAGCTGTATGATATACCTGAATACTCTCTTTCCTGTGTGGCTATATTGATAACTAATCTGTGTCTGTTTTTGGATTAGTGTGAAATACATAAGATTCCTCATATTACTACTCTGGTTAAATTCTTCCTAGAAGATAGTAAAGTAGTTGGCATAAAGATTTCCTTTTTTGTTTTGGTATGTGTCTGTGAAAAGATAACTAGACTTTTTTTTTGAATTTTTTTTTACGGCCTTATAGCCCTCTCTACACAGTCCATGAAGTAGAAATTCTTCCACTTTGAAACATATCTATTTGTAATGAGTAAACCTCTTCCATAGAAGATGCATCTGTTAATTGCATATCATGTCTACATTGTATTATATGCTTAGCATAAGACTGGCCACTTTGTCACAAGTTTTAGTGACCAATTTACTAATTTAATATCAAATTCCTTAATTGTCACTTGGCTAAGTCTAAGAAATTTTCTTATTTGGAAGTTGGAATTACTTAAGAATAGAATGTTACATTTGGTGAGCAGATGATATTCTATTATCCATTGGTTGTCATTCTCGCAGGGTCGTGTCAAAGTGGAAAGAGTAAAGTTTTTCATTTTTTCTTTCTATTACCCATTGGTTGCCATTCTTTTTGTATAGAAATATTAATATATATTTATATAGTTGGGAGAGGACCATGAACGTGTGATGGGTGGCTTATAGTCCACTGAGCTGGTACTATGCTAATCCCTTTGTAAGCATCTCTAAATTCCACTAATATGTTATTTATCATGTTCAACAATAGCTAAATTGTGTAAGATGTTGGGTAATAATCTTTATATTCTTGCAAATCTTAGTTAGTTGAAGGATCGACACAGTGTACTGAAGGACGACACAAGAGTAAAACTTTTTTTTTTTCAAAAATAAGCAAAATCTTCTTTGAACCAGTGGAGCATTCCTATTCACCAAATAAAAAGATGCGTCTACCAGATCAACCAACACTACCCCATTTGTGCTTATTAGACCAAAAATAGAAATTGGGTAAACATGAATTAGATGAAACAATGAAAATATCTTTGAAAATTGATTTGGTCCAAGCAACATGCAACACCTACCATACTTTAAAAAAAAGTTTAACATTATCCATATGTACTAGTACACTCCAATTAATAGTGATGTTCACCAACTATTACACATATAAGAAGTCAGTTCTGAAACAATCAACTAGGTACCACTAAACAAAATCCAGTTAATTCAAAGGGAACATCAAGATAAAAACTCCATTCTTCGAGGAATTGAAACTTCAAAGCCTCCTTAAAATTTTACATAATTGAACAACTACTTGTATTCTAATCACTCAACACCGTAGTTTTTGTGGAATAGCTACTGCAAATAAAATGAAATAAAATTTTACATAATTCAACAGCTACTGCAAATAAACAAAAGTATTTGTAATTCAAAGAAAAAAAAAGAAAAAGAAAAAGAAAAAAAAACCATCAACTAACCAACTGTTGCACTCCTTTCATTCCAAACAATCAATAGTACCTATCTCCCTTCTACCACATGTACACTACATAAAGATAACAAAATTCTAAAAAATTAAATTAATTAATGGTGGCTACTGTGCTCAACTACCTACAGAAACTTGCTTGCTAGTTGCTGTAATGAAGATGGAATAAGAGAGTTCATGAGGGATAAAGCAAATCCAATTTCCACTCATCATCAATCACAGGAACAAAAAATAACAGGCAAAATCGAAGCCCTTACCGAATCGAAGTGTGGAACCAGCAAAATCGAAGTGAGGGATTGAGGAGAATCGAACTGCTTCCGATTCTAGGGCATGGCGAGCTTTGTAGGGCTTCGATTATAGGGCTTTCCTTTTCTGAAGCTTGGGATTATCGAAGGAACTCTGGGCGACTCAGAGTCGTGAAACAGAAACCAGTCGAAGGAACCAATCGACTGAGTTTCTCTCTTGCAGCAATCGCGTTTCAGAGGGAAGGGCTTCGCTTTCTCTCTCTTTGATGTTGCAGCAATGGATTTCAAGGGAATCGATTTTGGCAGTGAGGAGTTTTGTAGCGAGAGCTCAGTCTTTGTGTTATGACTGAGTGAGGAGAGAGAATGAAAAATCGAGGGCTTTAAATTAGAATGCTCTTTAAGGAAATATTGCTACTTAAGCGTCATGCTTCTGATCGGGCCTGTATATATATATATATATATATATATATATATATATATATATATATATATATATATATATATATATATATATTTAAATGAATTATTTTATCAGAAAAAGATAAAATTTCCATTTTCAACAATTGTCACATTAAAAAATTTTCTCCATCTATATCCACATAAAATCAATATTTTCCTCATCATATGAATCAATAATTAATTATTCACAAATAATATTACAGATCACAATATTGACAACCAGGCAGTTCCCAGGAAAGAGGGGGCTTTCCAATAAGAATTTCTCCTTACTGGCGCGCAATTAGATGACCAAACCTCTCCTTAGACAGAACTTTCTAGACATTTCCAATAATGTTATCTAATAATATTATTCAGATAATATGAATTATTGCTTCGATAATGAAAAATACTGTGTAATGATAATTATTGAAACAACAACAATATAAAATATCAACGCAACAATTATTGAACCAATAAAATAAAATATTGAACAATAATTACTATAACCATTATTGAGTAGTGCCTTCTTACGTAAGAGTCAATAATTGGTGCAATACCGTGTACTACTGTGCAACAACGCGTATTACCGTGTTTTAACCACCGGATATTCCAACAGTGTAAACGGTAACAACTACGCCGTTATTTTTAAATAACTTATATTTGTCATTTTCTTCCTCCAATCGCTTTCCGTTATGGGGCCCACACATGGCTGCGCCGTCGTACGAATATTCCCCGACAGTACGAATATTCCACGACCAAACGAATATTCCCCGACAACAATGAATATTTTATAACCACTTACTTATTTTGAAATATTTACGTATTTTACCCATAACTATCCACATTAATCACATCAACCCTTACTATTTCAAAATAATAATTAGAGGAAATTAAATTTCATTTATTAATTATTTGGGGTCTTACAACCTCCCCTCCTTATGAAATTTTGTCCTCGAAATTGACATACGTACCTGGTGTTTCGAAAAGATGAGGATACCTTGCTTTCATTTCCGTTTCCAACTCCCAGGTCATTTCCTCTATATAATGGTTTCTCCACAAAACCTTAACTTGTGGTATTACCTTCGTGCGTAGGACATGTTCCTTCCTATCCAAGATCTTAACAGGTACCTCCTCATACGTTAAGTCTTCGGCTATCTCATCCGGTTCTAACTCAATGACGTGGTTCGGGTCTTTCACATATTTACGAAGCACAGATATATGAAAAACATTATGAACACGAGACATACTTGGAGGTAACGCGAGTCTATAGGCTACATTACATATTCGATCAAGAATTTAAAATGGACCAATAAATCGTGGATTGAGCTTTCTTCTCTTCCCAAATCTTGTAACTCCCTTCCATGGAGAAACTCATAATAATACATGATCCCCTATACTAAATTCCACGTCCTTTCGATGAAGATCCGCATAACTCTTTTGTCGATCTTGTGCCATTCGTATACGTTGTCGAATCATTTGGATCTTTTCGGTAGTCATACGTACTAACTCAGGTCCCAACAATGTTGCTTCACCCACCTCATCCCAACATATTGGAGAGCGACACTTTCGTCCATATAATGCTTCAAATGGAGCCACACCTATACTTGCCTGATAACTGTTGTTGTAGGAGAATTCCACCAATGGTAAATACTTATCCCAACTACCCTTGAAGTCTAGGACACAAAGAAATCTTCAAGAGTTTGAATAGTCCTCTCTGATTGTCCGTCCGTTTGAGGATGGTATGCCGAACTGAATCGTAAATCCGTACCCATAGCTTTTTGCAAGCAAACCCAAAATCTTAAAGTGAATCTTGGGTCACGATCCGAAACTATAGATACTGGCATGCCATGCAACCTCATAATCTCATTTACATACATACTAGCAAGACGTTCAAGAAAATAAGTCTCCCGTATCGACAAGAAATGTGCAGACTTGGTTAATCTATCAACAATAACCCAAATAGCATTTATGCCTTGAGAAACCGTGGGAAGACCCGTAACGAAATCCATGGTAATGTTTTCCCACTTCCATTTCGGAATCTCAAGTGGTTGCAATGGTCCCTTAGGCACTTGATGCTCCACCTTTACACGTTGACAAGTTAAACATGTTGAGATAAACTTTGCAATCTCTCTCTTCATATTGTTCCACCAAAATGTATGTCGAAGATCACGATACATTTTAGTACTTCCATGATGGATTGCAAATGGTGTATTGTGTGCCTCCATCATGATCTTGTACTTCAAATCAGAATTGTTAGGAACACAAAGTCTGGAGTGGACTCGAAGTATTCCTTCTTCATCAATTCTCGCTTTCGGAATAGCACCTTCTTGTACTTTCTTCTTCATATGCATCAGCTTCGGGTCGGTGGCTTGAGCAACCTTAACTTTTTCTATTAAAGTTGGCTCTATGCGTATACTTGACATCATCGTACTCGTTCCTGTATATGATCTTCTACTCAACGCGTCAGCTACCACGTTTGCTTTTCCAGGATGGTATTGAATAGTGTGGTCGTAGTCTTTTAATAGCTCGAGCCAACGTCGCTGCCGCATGTTGAGTTCTTTTTGAGTGAAGATATATTTGAGACTTTTATGATCTGAATATATCTCCACTTTCTCCCCGTATAGATAGTGCCACCAGATCTTTAGCGCAAAAATGACTGCTGCCAATTCTAGATCATGAGTAGGATAATTCCTCTCATATTCTTTAAGTTGTCGCGAGACATAGGCTATGACTTTCCCATGTTGCATGAGAACACATCCTAACCCTTTGCCCGAAACATCGCTGTAGATAACAAATCCATCCGAACCATATGGTATTGTTAGAACAGGTGCCGAAATAAGTCTCCTTTTAAGCTCTTGGAAACTCTTCTCGCATTCCTCGCTTTAAATGAATTTTGTATCCTTCCGAGTTAGATGAGTTAACGGAGTAGCGATTCGAGAAAATCCTTCCACGAATCTCCGATAATAACCAGCTAAGCCCAAAAAACTACGTACTTCAGTCACCGTCTTCGGTTGCTCCCAACTTTGTATTGCTTCAATCTTCGCCGGGTCTACAGATACTCCATGTTTTGACACCACGTGCCCAAGGAATGCTACTTCCTCAAGCCAGAACTCGCATTTCTTCAACTTAGCATATAACTTGTTTTCACGAAGCCTTTGGAGTACCAGCTTCAAATGGTGCTCGTGATCTTCACGGCTTTTGGAATATATAAGGATGTCATCAATAAAGACAACAACGAACTGATCCAAATAATCCTTGAATACTCGGTTCATCATATCCATAAAAGCCGCAGGAGCATTAGTCAATCCGAAAGACATGACTAAGAATTCATAATGCCCATACCGAGTTCTGAAGGCAGTCTTTGGAATATCCTCAGTTCTAATTTTCAGCTGATGATATCCAGAATGAAGATCAATTTTTGAAAAGAATTGTGCTCCTTGCAACTGGTCAAACAAGTCATCAATACGAGGTAGAGGATACCTATTTTTGATGGTGACATGGTTTAATTCCCGATAGTCAATACAAAGTCGCATACTCTCGTCTTTCTTCTTTACGAATAAAACAGGAGCACCCCAAGGAGATGTACTAGGACGAATAAAACCGATGTCCAATAACTCCTGTAGTTGGACTTTTAACTCCTGAAGTTCAATAGGAGCCATTCGATATGGGGTTTTAGAAATGGGCTTTGTACCAGGTTCAAGATCAATAAAGAATTCAACTTCACGTTCTGGGGGTAGACCGGGAAGTTCTTCAGGAAATACGTCAGGAAAGTCAATAACAACAGGAATATTATTCAATTTTGACGTGTCTTTATTCAAATCCATAACATGGGCTAAGAAAGCTTGACATCCGTTTTTCAATAAACGAATAGCTTTATGATTAGATATGACAGTGATTGATTTTAATGGTTTAGTTGCCTGAATTCGAACAACAGGATGATTAGGAATATGAAAACTAACAACCTTATGAAAACAATCAATTTTTGCATGATGAGTAGTTAACCAATCAATCCCTAAAATCACATCAAAAGCAAGTATCTTTAAAGAGATAAGGTCAACAGGTAAGGTGATGGTGCCAACTTGAATCAAATAAGATTTATAAACAGTGGATGTGATTAAAGTTTCTCCTAATGGAGTTTCCACAGATAGGTCAAAGTTTAATTTCTCCGGAGTCAAGTTTAAACGTTGAGCGCAAACAGGAGAAATAAATGAATGGGTAGCACCGGTATCAAGTAAGGTATAAACTTTGCAAGAATTTATAAATAGCTTACCCGTGATCACCTCGTTTGGGTTCCTCACATTTTGACCAGTCACAACAAACGCTCTTCCAGGAACCGTTGACTTTGACTTTTCTGGGACAGTCTTTTGAGTCATCGTCCCCGCTGGAATTGGTTTCGCTACTGTACAATCTCGAGCGATATGTCCTTCCTTTCCACAATTATAGCATACCTTGAACTGTTGTGGGCAGTTTGGACTGATATGTCTCTCTTTCCCGCACTTATAGCATATGACCGATGGTCGTTCTCCTCCCTTAGAACCAGTTACTGCTGGCGCTGACGTCTTCACATGGTCATTGTTGAATTTTCTCTTCTTGAAATCTCCTCCCGACTCGCTTCTTCTATTTTCATGGCTATGATTACCACCAGAGTGGTTACCATTTTTGTCCATCTTTTTCTTTCTCCAATGGTTATCGTTGTTTTGTTGACTGCTATCTCTGGTATGATCCTGATTGTGGTACCTCGGTTGACCGTACTCGTTATCTCGCTCTAATAATTGAGCCCTGTTCACAACATCTGAATAGAGAGAAAATTTATGAGAAATGAGATATTGTCGTATGCTGGGTTTCAAACCTCTCAGAAACATCCGCGTCATACGTTCCTCATTCTCCACCAAATGAGGTGCAAACCTGGATAACTCTGCAAACTTTGCCTCGTACTAAGACACCGTCATGTTGTTCTGCTCCAGTCTAATAAACTCCACTTCCTTCATATAACGAACATTTTCAGGAAAGTATTTGTCCTTAAATAGTTTCTAAAACGTCTCCCAAGACATGCTGAGCGCAGCTGGATGGGTACACTTCACAGATTCCCACCAGTAGTCTGCCTCGCCACGGAACATAAAGGTGGCGAATGGAACCTTCTGTTCCTCCGTGCATCCCAAGACATCGAATATATTGGTAATTTTCTTGACCCACGTCTCCGCCATAATCGGATCTGGCTTTCCCTTAAATTCTGGTGGTCCCAACTCTTTGAACTGCTTGGCTGTGACAACCCGTGAATTGCTATCATTTCCTCCTGTATTTTGAACACGAGTATCCCTTATCTGATTTTGCATGAACTGCAAAAAGCTTCTAAACATTGCGTCGTTCATCGTCTGATCAGTGGTGTTGTTCACAGGAGGAACATTGCCAGCCTGTTGCACGTTCTCCTCGTTGGTGAGTATAGACGTCTCCACGGTCTCATTTCCACTGTTAATATTCTCAGTCGACATTCTCAAATACTGTCATAAAACAAGGGTTAATTAAGAAAATCAATATATCACATAATATCCCTATATACTGACCAACTAACAAATAAGCTTAGGTAGGACACACTAGCGAAGGATTTACTCGTCTCTCCCCTCCTAGTTCTATTCCCCGATCTCCGCCAGAGATCATATCCCTAAGCTCTGATACCAACTGTGACACCCCCAAAATAGGTATACATCACCCATTCTGAGTTGTCAATACATGGTTCAGAAACAACTACAACTTTATTATTACAACATGTAAACTATGAGTTTAAAATACAGATATTGCCATCTAGACAATATCCACATACAAATAAATCCCCATCATAATTATTGATACATTATTTTACAAAAATGGTGAGGACTACTAAACAACTCTCCCTAGAACCTTCATTCCATACCCCGACTCGTACTCGCTATATTCTCGCCTCCTGAGAAGAAAAATGGAACAAAAAGGAAAAAGGGTGAGCTCAACTAGCCCAGTAAAGAATATTATGACTAAGATAATATATAATAAATTATCGTTAGTCTTCAACAGAGAAAAATCTAATAGAATACAATAGACAACAAGTTTTAAAATCAATATTCGCAGCAGAAAATATTAATTCATAGAAGAGTTACGTAGAGGATGAAATCTACTAATGTCTATGAATTTAACAGTCCATTAACAGTATTTTTATCCCTGTAACATCAATCAATGCACATCTTGAATCATATATTCATCCTTGCACTACAGGCCAAGGATATTCATCTGTTGGTCATGTTCATCTATATACCTGTTCATCTTTGCACAACGAGCCAAAGATATTCATCAGAAATCATTCATCTTTGCACTACAGGCCAAAGAGATTCAGTAATATCATCATTTAAGACTAAGGATGATGAAAAATATTTTTAAAGAACCGAATCCAGTGAAACAAAATGACAAAGATTAAAGATTAAGGATTCGTACTTTGTTTTACCCATGTCCAAAAATACCTCAAAAATTTTCATAGTGGTGTAAAATTCAAGAATGATCAAAACATGGACACAATCAAAGCTAGTATACACAATAGATATTTTAGACGAAAAGGGAAAATTTTCATTTTTCGATGAATAGTGCCGTATTCGTGAATAGTGCCGTATACGTGAATAGTGCCGTATACGTGAATAGTAACTCCGACACCAACAGTTTCAAATTTGATAAAAACTTCAGATCAACATTTTGGCATAATGATATTGAAGAAATAATATCATTACAAAAAAAAAAATATCCCTTACCTCGAAAGATTTATACTTCTAGCTGAAACACCGGATATAGGCTATGACTTGAACTTGCACCGTATAGCAATACTCAAAGTATACTCAAAATACTCATAAGAATACGCTTGATAATATAGAGAGAGAAAACTTCAGTTTCTGATGTGATTTTCAAATCTAACCTAAGCACCCTATTTATAGGAAAATGCTTAGAACACCAAAGTAGAAAATTTATTAAATATTATTATTATTTTTTTCAAAATCCTCATACGCACATGTATTTAGCTTCAAAATCTCAGCCACCAAATAGCCCACCTCACAAGACTTGCACAAAAAACGTTTTTCTAATTTAAAATAATTTAAACTTCCAAAAATCAATTATTTCGGAGCTTCGGAACTTCAATAATTCATAATAAATAGCCCTTTTGTCAGAAAATTCGAATCTCGCTAGTTTTTATAGGAAATTCAATTCTCTACAACTTTGTAGAAGAAATTTTTTCCAAATTCCAAACAGAAATTAACCGAAATCCACAAACGGGTGATTTTAGAGGCTATAATCAAATTTCAGTCAATAAATGGGGTCCACCGACATGTTTAACATGTTTTAAACATTTATTGCAACAAAAATACTCTTCCTCCTTGTATACTCATATATCCCACATTCGTTGTAAAAATATCACCATTATTATATTATTAAAATATAATAATATATATATTTAAATGAATTATTTTATCAGAAAAAGATAAAATTGCAATTTTCAACAATTGTCACATTAAAAAAATTTCTCCATCTATATCCACATAAAATCAATATTTTCCTCATCATATGAATCAATAATTAATTATTCACAAATAATATTACAGAATCACAATATAGACAACCAGGCAGTTCCCAAGAAAGAGAGGGCTTTCCAATAAGAATTTCTCCTTACTGGCGCGCAATTAGATGACCAAACCTCTCCTTAGACAGAACTTTCTAGACATTGCCAATAATGTTATCTAATAATATTATTCAGATAATATGAATTATTGCTTCGATAATGAAAAATACTGTGTAATGACAATTATTGAAACAACAACAATATAAAATATCAACGCAACAATTATTGAACCAATAAAATAAAATACTGAACAATAATTACTGTAACCATTATTGAGTAGTGCCTTCTTACGTAAGAGTCAATAATTGGTGCAATATCGTGTGCTACTGTGCAACAACGCGTATTATCGTGTTTTAACCACCGGGTATTCCAACAGTGTAAACGGTAACAACTACGCCGTTATTTTTAAACAACTTATATTTGTCGTTTTCTTCCTCCAATCACTTTTCGTTATGGGGCCCACACATGGCTGCGCCGTCGTACGAATATTCCCCGACAGTACGAATATTCCACGACCAAACAAATATTCCCCGACAACAATGAATATTTTATAACCACTTGCTTATTTTGAAATATTTGCGTATTTTACCCATAACTATCCACATTAATCACATCAATCCTTACTATTTCAAAATAATAATTAGAGGAAATTAAATTTTATTTATTAATTATTTGGGGTCTTACAATTTCACTTTGTTTAGGACAATCCGGTTCAACATTAGCTGTGATTAGGTTGTCATTAATGATATATTTCAATTGCTGATGAAGAGTGGAGGGGACGACCCCAGCTATATGAATCCACGGTCTTCCCAATAACATTTTTTATCCTGAATCTATTTTGAGCACGTGAAAAGTGTACGTGGTCAACAAGTAATATAGTAATAAATAAAGTATCGTTCCCACGAGGATAAATTATCAAGGATTTTAACTTCACAATTATCAATTTTATATTAATCCTAATTCTATTAAACTATTCAATTCAATGGTTTTAAAACTATAAAAACTAAATTAATAAATAAGTAAACTATCACAAAAACAACCGCTAATATCAAAATCCAGAATTTCAAATAATTAATGGAGAATTAGACTTATGATTTCACCCTGACCTTCACTCTGATTTGAAAACTTTATTCCAACTCAATTTAATATCCCAGTTTATTAATCAAGAACACAAAAGTAATACTAGCCACCTCTTGATGCACTAATACCGTATTAACGTCAATCCACAATTAAGATAAAAATCCGTTAAACACCTAAATCAACCAACTCAGTATATCTCTATGTGAACTGCAATTAAAGAAGGTTTAAGCTTAAGTTCTCTATTTTATTACATATGATGTTAAACATATCTCTACCTTAACAATAATCAAAAATCTGCTATTGACAAAATTCATGACACATGTTATATTAACTAGGTCTAGAATTGAATTTCCTCTCTCGATTCCATTCAAATCCAAAAAGAATTATTGATCAGGAAATTCATAAATTCACGCTCAAATTAACATAAATAAACTGAGAATATATTATTGAATTGGAAATCAAAGCTATAAAATCATCGTTTTGCCCAAAGATCCATTACAAGTCTAATAAGTGAATTAGTTCATAACAAATGAATTAAAAACTGAATAATATACTGAAAACATCCTTTCTATTACAAATAAAGAACTAAATAGAAGAAGAATAATGAAAACCCCTTCACGTAGCCTCGATTTGCAACCGTCACGACAATCTCTGAAAATTACTCCTCCGAATCTCGCACTTGAATCCTGGATTTTTTTTCTTGTAATATGCTCCTTGTGTTGTGTGATTAGTTGTATTCTACGTAATATTCAGCTCTCTTTTCTATTCTGGCCAAAATCCCCTCATATAGAGTCCAGGTGCCTACAACAAACCAACAAACCAAGTAGTAGTAGACTCCACACAGCAGCAGGACACTTGCAAGATTCGGGACCCCCGCCCCGGCGGGGGGTATAGGCTTAGAAATGCCCGCCCCGCGCGGGCATTCTCACTGCTAAGGAAAATATTTGCTTTCATGAGTTTTTCCACTTTTGCTCCAAAACTCCGCTATTCTTCACCACTTGCATCCATGACCACCCTACTTATAAAATAACATGAAATGAGTAAAAACAAACACAAAACACGAAGATAACTACGAATTTTAGCTTGAAATGAATATCGATTCGTTTATATAAAATCCACTTATCAAAAAGATACGCAAAATGTATGGGGACCAATCTCGATTGGCAGCTCAATCTCTCTGACTGAATTTCGGTGGGATCCATCGAAAGCTTTAATAATCGTATGGCTACTTCAGATACGTTTGTGATTGACATTTCTATTCAGTAAAGTAGCATAAGGATAGATATTTAGAGATGAACCTCCATCTATCAAAACTCCAGCTAGCATGTATCTGGAGGACAAAATCGCGATGTACAATGGCTTGCAATGACTGGTCCCTTCGGGCGGTATGTCATCATCAGTGAAAGATATCACATTGTTGTTAAAAATGCGATCAACCAAATGTTGAAAATGTTCCATATCCACTGATGTCGGCAAGTAAGCTTCTTCCAAAACCTTCAGTAAGATCTTCTTGTGATCCTCGAAAGTTAAAACCAAGTCCAGTATGGAAATTTGATGTGGAGCTTCTCTTAAGCTTAAAACCACCTTGGCTTCATTATGACCCATAGTGCGGAGGAACTTCTCAATTTTCTCCATAGGAATTTTCCCCTTTGATTTGATGGTGGGCTTTATCACCCGTTGAGGAAAATATAGTGGATTGTCCTTCGACACTGCCGCAATTGTATGAGAGGTGGATCCATCAGCTTCTCCATAATTCCATGGGACTTTTCGCAAACTAATAAAAGGATATTGTGATCTGAATAGCAAGTTGATTGGCTTTGGAGCAGCCACTTTCAAAGGATTATCAATTCATTTGAGTTGAATTGATTGTATTGTGAAAGATTTGACAGTTCCATCAGCCTCAGCAGATATAACTACTACCAATCCCTTGTATTTAGTAGGACAAGTATTCCCACTCTCAAATAGCACAATATCATCGTCTGCCAGTTGCTGGACACCGTTGTCAATTAGATTTTGAATGAGGTGGCGGAGTGCCCATCATTCTTCCGTGTTGTGACTGCAAGAATGGGAGTGATATTGACATATTCCATCAGAATTAAACCGTCCTGAACGAGGATTAATTGGAGGAAGAAGGGAAGTGATCCTTCCTTCATTGATCAACATCTAAAGTACCTCCTCCATAGGTTTGCCTAGGTATATAAATTCCCTTCTATTGGTAAAATCCCAATGAGCTTTGGCACTTGCTCTCTTCGTCACTTTGTCTTCTAGTGTTTCTTTCTTTGAACGTGACGATGGAGTATTCACAACAAAAGGGAGCAAACTAGCATACTCTTGGCTGACTAATTGGTGTGTGACTTGATACTGATATGTCACCAATTTTGCCAATTGCTCAATCTGTTTACACAGAGTTTTCATCTTTCATTCCATTGCGATCTGGAACTTTGCATAATCCCATTTGTCAGTTAAAATTGGAACTCTGTCCACTGCTCCAATTAATCATGTTGACCTCTTCCTCTTTGTGTTGAGGAAGAGGGTTGTCTTGTACGTGAGGTTGATCTGGTTTGGTGACCACGATCTCATCGTTGTCTATTAAATCTTGGATCTTGTGTTTCAAAGCCCAACAATCTTTAGTATCATGTCCAGGTGCCCCGGCATGATAAACACATTTCTGAGTAGCATTGAAACCCCTCTCATTAGGGTTAGCTGGTGGAAGAAGATGCTTAATTTTCTTCTGTGTCGTCAGAAAAGTGAGAATGTTCTCGAGCGAGTCCCCTAAGGGTGTGAACACTTGAGGGTGTTTGACTTCTCCACCTTTTGGTATTATAGGGTTTGAAGACTGTGCTTGAAAGGGAGTGTAATTTCTCCTCTGGATAGGCATGTTCTGATTGCCTTTTTGACCTTGTAGTATTAAGGAAACATCCTCCTCTTTTTTTTATAGACCCTCTGGGGGTTGTCTCCATAATTTCTGGATTGGATGTGCTCATCAACAACTTTAAGGGCAACTAGGTCTTGAATCTTCCGTGACTTCAATCCCATCTCAGCCATCTCCCCATGTTTAATCATTTCAGAAAATGGTTTACCAATGCCAGCTAAGACTCTTTCATAGAAAGGAGCTTCTTGTATGTCTATGAAGGTCATGACCATTTATGATTCTGTCATAGAAGGAATAACTTAAGCAGCAAGGCGCCTCCACCTTTGAGCATACTCTCTGAAAGACTCATTGGACTGTTTCTTGACCTGGGTAATTTGGTACCGGTCAGGAGCCATTGATAAGTAAGTTTTATATCTACTTATTCGGTATCTATTACTTGAATTAGTTACTTAATCTCATGTTTCTTTGTTATTTTTCATGCATTTTGTGTTTGTTTTGTAGATTATATGCTTGGGAGCTGAAATTGCAAAGAATTGGTATGAAATCGCAAAGAAAAGTAATCCGGACATCGTTTGGTATTTCATGTTCTTAGTTTGGAACTTGGATTACATTGTAGAGCTTCTTCATAGCTTTCCAGAACATCTTAAATCATTCCAATCGGAGTTCGGATGCAAGAGTTATGACATTTGTACCAACGGATGACGAATGTCACTGTTTTGGGTGGCCATTTGCATAGTAGTCACTTCCCGCCCAATTTCGACCTTAATCCGTCCGTTATTTCTCAATTCTCAAAGAATGAAAGTTGTAGAGCTCGTCGATATCTTTGATTTTTAGGTGGCAGGCCTCGTAACGCTTCTCGGATTAAACGTTATGGCCGTTTTCTCAAAGGACGTCAGAGAAAAAAAAATTCTTTCACAAAACCCCTACCAGGGTGGGCATACATGCTACAAAACAGGCCCCTAGCCCACCGGGGTGGGCCCTTTACAAGCCTAGACCCCATTCGGGGCGGGGGTATGCCCAGAAAATATAAATTTTGGTCAAATTTGAGTCCGGGAAGGATTGTTTCGATCCGATTGACTCAAGGACTTCCAAGAGGACTTAAAGACATATGAAGAGACTTATAAAAGGAGGAGAATCACAAGGATTAGGGATGTTTAGATTGGGTAGAGAGAGGATTCCATTAGATTAGATTAGAATAAATTAGATCAAAACACTAGTTCTTATTAGATTTGGAGATTGAAGCAACTTGGAGACCATTGAATATTCAAAGTAGGAGCAAGGAGAAAGTGTTAAATCTACAGACAATAGATTATATCTTTTCATCTTCTTCTATCTTTGTCTTTTAATGTGTATTCAATTGTGGATTTTTAGTTTTAATTCAATAATAATGAACTAATTCTTTGTTTGAGATTACAATGGATCTTATTGTGTAGTTTATTTTAATATACGTTGCTATCAATTATTATGTTCTATTATGAGGATTTTCTATTGTGATTTAGACTTAATTTCTTATTTTCCTAGCTAACAATTACCGTGTTAATCTATATGAACTCGAGAGATGAAGTATAGATTTTAATTTGATCATGATAGCATGTGTTTGTGATTTCGGCATAGTTGGAATTCATGATTCGTGTTTAGGATAGAGATATGCCTTTACGCCATATGTAATCTTATAGAGAACTTGTGCTTTAAATCCTTTTTAATTATAATTCACATAGAGATGTAGTGGATTAGTTAATTAGGGTGTCTTACTTAATTCTATCATCTGTGGATTTAAGTGAGTATGGGTATTATGCATCGAGAGGTGGTTTTATCTGCTTTAGTGTTCTTGATTAACAATTCAAGATAGAAAATAATTGATGAGAAGTGTGTTAACTTAAATGAAGCTATAAGTGAAGTTGTGATCTTAAATCTCTGTAATCTTAAATTAACTAGTGGTAATTAGAATTAGTTTACTTATAAATTGAAATTCATTCATTTAAATAAGATTGAGTTGGTTACGGGTAAGTACTTGATGATTTTTATTAAACAATTCCTCGTGGGAACGATACTGTACTTTCAATTTATTACTTGTTGACCACGTATACTTGCGTGTTGTGCGTAATTAGATTTTACCCAACAAGTTTTTGGCGCTGTTGCCAGAGAATTAATTTAATAATTATTTACCAATATTAACTTCAATCAAATTACTCTTAATTTAAATATTTTTATTTTTATTTTTAATTCTCTTCCTATATTTTTTTCTTTTCAAGTACCATGGATGACTTTGCGTATCAATGGCCATACACGAACATGACTCAACCAAGGGAAATAGAGATTGATGGACTTAATGCATTTTCCGCAAAAATCAGTACAAATTGAGGCAAATTCGAAGACGTTGGTGGTTATCGCAGCCCAACGGAGTCGAAGGATGGCAGTTACGTGTGACTATTGTGCTGGCAACCATCAAAGTCATCAATGCACCGTCATTTTTTGAACCGGTACAATATAGTGGTGATTACCTCAATAACTATGTTGATCCTAACTATCACCAAGTTTGGGGGTACCACCCAGATTCGTCATGGAGCTATACTTATGAAGACCAATACTACGCTCCAAATCCAACATACACACTAGAATTTTCATGTCCACCTCCATTGCCACAAGAAGAAAAGCCAAATCCGAAGGATGTAATATTGAAGGGCATAACAAACCTAGAGGAGATGAGGATTAGCCAAGAGCTATTAACCCAAAATTTTAATAATCGGATGGAATAACTCGTCACTACCTCAACCTATGGTCCTCAATACATGGCTTCCGAGACTGAGATAGATAAATCAAGGTTGGAGGAATTGTGTCCAAGTTCGTAGCATCAAGTGAGGAGAAGAGGATTAATCAAGAGCGGTCAATTCAGAATGAAGAGATATCAATTCAAAATCTGCAGAACCAGATGGATCAAATGCTCAAGGCCTTGAACAACTGTCCTCAAAATAATTGGTGTTATGACGAGGATTCCGACATTGATGAAGTGCCCGAACCAAATCTACAACTTGATGAGACACGAGATGTTGAAAAAGAGGAGACAAGTGGGGATGAACTAACTATGACTACTAACGAGGATGAACCGATGTTATTAATGCCTCAAGTGCCTTCTCCACCAAAGTTCAAGGATCCGGTTAGATTTGAAAAACCTTGTCCGCTAGGTAGTCATGTCGTCGGCAATAATCCTTGTGACATATAAGCGAGTACAATTTCAAAGCCATGGTGAGATGAATTGGAGAAGATATAAGAAGAGATTGTTGTGTCTAACAAGCCTCAATGCCAGAATCTATTCGCAGACACAATGGAGAAAACACCTAGATGTTGGATGTACTTGAATGTGATCTTATCTAAAGAAAGCATACTAGGTGACTTTAATGCAATGGTGATCACAATTGGGAACCTAACAAAAGCTACATTATTTTCGATGAATGGAGGGTTCCTCAACTATCGCCAAGAAATTGGATAGCGTTGACCAGACAAAGTCAGGCTGAAAGACTGTAATTCAAGCACTTACTGGGAGGCAACCCAGGAATTTTTATATTTATATGCTTTACTAGTTTATTTAGTAGATAGGAATTAATTAGCTTATTAAGTTCTCTTACCAATCCAAAGTGCTATTCTAATCCATGTTGTCTCTCTTCATCGCAACTATTGGAGGTTCAATGGACAGGCAAAAGATTATGGAAAGGGAAGCCACCAGCCTGAGCCCATGACATAATATCTTCCTTTCAAATTTTGATGTGGAGGAGTTTTCAGTCTTTGTGCCATGCCACCATCACCTCACGCTTAAATGATTATAGGGAAGTCCTCGTCCACTTCATGCTTTATTTTACAATGAGGACATTGTAATTGTTAAGTTTGGGGGAGTTAATTAGTTTAGTTTAGTTTTGCATGTTTAATGTAGTTGTTTTAGTTTTGCATAAGTTCTAATGTTTGTTTAGTTTAGGATTATTATATGTTTGGATTCATGTAGCTTAAGTGCATAATAGTTTGCATAGTAGAGTAGTTGTAAATAAATTTTATTTATGTTTGAAAAAGAAATTCAAAAATATTAGTTAGTTACTATGTTCATTTGCATGAATCCAGTTGTTAGATAGTTTAAGTTTATTTTGACCAATGATGAGATTGGAATTGGGTAGACAAGTATAATATTGTCTATTAGAGCTTTGATGTGATTTCTTGTTATGAATTGAGTCTTTTTCCTATTTGAAACTGGTATAATAAGGATAGCACAGTAAAAACAACTTGTTGATTGATTGAGTTTAAATTGATACATAATGGGATTCTAAAGGATAATGTTAGTTTGAATGAAAGAATGACAATAATAAGTAGTGATAGCTAAATTTAGACAAGGACCTAAGTTTCGGGAAATATTTGGGGTATATAAGCTATAAAAAAAAGAAGAAATAAAAAGAAAAAAAAAAAAAGTATGAATAAACATCCTGGCGTGCTTGTCTAGTTTTGTGGCCTTTGTTACTTGAGTAAGTAAGCCCGATGAGATTGTCTTTACACCTAGCGCCCTAAGGTCTTAATGGTCTGGGAGTCGTTGGTCGAAAGATCGTTATGGTAACATTGAAAAGCCTAAGGGAATAAGACATTGCATAGTTATGTGTATATAAACCAAAAGAAAAAAAATGAATAAAACGGGAAATAAGAGCAAAAAGCCCCCGTAAATGAAAAATAAAGCATAAGTATCCCATGTTGACCCTCGATATTGGTAATTGTTTGATTTTAATTGGATCTAGCTTGTTTTTGGATTTCTTTATATTACACAATATGATGCCTTCGAAGAGACTTGTTATTTGTTAAATTTGATTTTGTATCAGTAAACATTGTTGTGGAGTGCACACGCACTATATTAGTGATAACAATCTAAGATTTGATGATTGATTGGGAAGTTACTAATGAGTTCTGATATGATGTAATATCGTGTTTA
Organism: Panax japonicus; assembly: GCA_020205505.1. Classification (NCBI taxonomy): domain Eukaryota; kingdom Viridiplantae; phylum Streptophyta; class Magnoliopsida; order Apiales; family Araliaceae; genus Panax; species Panax japonicus. The sequence goes on along the minus strand of CM035097.1, from coordinate 28,207,626 downwards.
CTTAATTTTTCTAAGGCCGATTGAATAGACGTGTTTCTGTCATTACTACTGGATTCGTAGGCATGTAGATTAGTTGCATTGCATAACATTGTTGTTTTGTGTTTTTGCTTGAGGACAAGCAACGTTTAAGTTTGAGGGTATTTGATAAGTGGGTTTTATATCAACTTATCTGGTATCTTTTACTTGAATTAGTTATTTTTATTCATGTGTCTTAGTTACTTTTCATGCATTTTGTGTTCGTTTTTCACAATACAGTGTTTTGGTCGTGATTTGGATACTGGATAAATAAAAAATTATAGAACTGAAATTTTTTCACAATACAGTGTTTTGGTCGTGATTTGGATGCCTATACCAAAACATTTCTGTACAGTCTGGGCAGACTGTACATACATTGGTTGGTATAGGTATTAAAAACACATCCAAAATACTGTATTATGAAAAAATTTCAGTTCCATAATTTTTATTTTTATTTTAGTTGTTTCAAAAAAAAAAGCAAAAAAAAATAAATAAGGGGTCCGTATTTTAGGACCAGTCCGGGAGACCGGACTGGATCCTTGTTCTATATATATATAGCCTTAATTATTTTATAATTAAAATAAAAGTTTATTTTAATATTAAAATAAAAAGTTTATTTTAATCTTAAAATTAATTTCATGTTAACTAAATAGAGTTGGAATTGGATTACATGATAACTAATTGGAGTCGAAATTGGATTTCTTGTTTCCTTAAATAAAGGAGTTTATTTAGATATGGAATAAGATTTCATATTATTCAAAATAAAGGAGTTTATTTGTGAATAGAAAAGAAAATCCGTGTTTCCTTTAATAAAGGAGTTTTTTTCTTCTTCTTGGAATTGAATTCCATAATTAATTAAAATAAATGACTTTATTTTGATTAAATTAAAATAGTTTATTTTATTCAAAATTAGATAAATTAAAATAAAAGAGATTTATTTTGATTTAAATTTGGATTAAAATAAATGAGTGTATTTTGATTCAAAATTAGATTTTATGCTAACTAAATTTGCCCATTAAATGATATCAATATATATATTGAATGTTTATTATTCATGAGATGAATGTTATTTATTTATGCATATGGTGATGTGTATGATAATAAATGAGATTGATTATGGACTATTGACCAATGTGATTGAATTTTATTTTAGTTGGATGCATGAAAGTATGACTTTTATTAAATGGGGTTTGCGTGCCTCGTCTTATCTAATTTTTCTTCTTAATGTAAATTCTATCTCCCTCCTATGTACTTCCCCTTGACTGCTGATCAAGGTTTCTATTTATTTTAAATAGTTTTGTTATAGGAATAGTTAGAATTAATTTTGAAAATTTGGAGATCAAGGAGCAAGGAGCGTTTGAAGACACATTTGTAATAGAGCCCGAGTTTAAATGTAATAGTTATATTTAAATATTAATTCTTGCACCCTAGGGTTTGACCTTTTGGTTCACTTGGTGGCTCTAGTGAACCAAACTAGAATAAAAGTCCATAATCAATCCGGGTAGAATATAGTATTCTATATGTGCATGCTTATATTATATATATATTGTCAAGAATAAGCATGTGAATGCGATTCCTATTTATATATGATTTGATTATGATATATATATATATATATATATATATATATATATATATATATATATAAATGAATAATATGCAAGTATGCTTGCATTAAGAAAAGCTGTAAAGTTCTTTGATAGATAATAGAAGTATATGTACAAGAACTTAAAATGAATTGATCAAATATGTTAGGTTGATCCTACATAAGCAAAACAACTTTGTAAAGTCCTTAAAAGAAATGATGTACAAGGAATATAATTATAAAAAGATCAAGCTTGTTAGGTTGATCTTATGATGTAATAGATAGGCTAGTCTGATCGTCGAGCACTGCACCAGAAGTCGTAGTCTGCCAGGTGAGTCAAGGTTAACTCGAGAGCTATCGAGATAGAATAGGAGTATGCAAGATAGTAGATCTCGGAGTTCGTAGACTGCCAGGGGAAATAAAGAAGGATCATAGTGTATTGAGTAGAGCTTCCTCGGGATCGTAGTGTGCTGATAAAGTCATGTTCAGAATCGTAGAGACAGCCTGCCTACGAGCCGACCGGTCATCTGCCGAAGCCAAGACAGAAACATAGACTACACTCAGAGTCGTAGAGTCTATTGATGCCAAAGCCAAGTCAAGGATCGTAGATCACACTCTGAGTTCGTAGAGTCTATTGATTACATGCATAGATCGTAGTCAAGCAAGATCAGATGAAGACAACAAGCACAAGGCAGAAATCGTAGAGTGTCAAGATCTAATCTAAGGATTGTAGTGTCTGCACCAGCCGAAGCTGAATCGTAGAGTGCAGAACTATGACCTCAACAGAGGTGCTCACAATGCCAAGGAAGAATCGTAAAGCATATACGGTTCTCAACATATGAGCACTCCCAGAATATCCAAAGGAACGAAGCCTCTGGTTCAGGCTGCAAGCTACATCTAAGGAAACCAAAGAGCACTCAACGAATGGCATGCAGGCTAACAGAAGATCTCAGAACCAACCCAATCAGCATCAAGATTGAGGTGTAAGGCCATTCGTGATGAAGTCTTCCACAAGGAGAACCAAAGAAGACTTCAGAAGTTGACCAAGGAAAGTCAGCTTACGCAGTAGCTATCAAGTGAACAGAAGACAACGATCTTAGAAGCAACCAAGATCGTAGTGTTTGCGAAACAAAGAAGGAACTGATGGAAGGTGAACCGAGATACTGGTCAGCCTCTGAATAGCAAGGCTAAAGTGATTAAGTGCAGGGTCAGTTCATTGATGATAAGTGAACATGAGATCATAAGGAGAAAACATGCTGGACGCGCCACAAATCTGAAGTGTCTTGATATTCAGAAGAGGACCAGAGCAAGGAATTAGGCCATCAGTCTCTGAGAACAGTCGAAGCAAACAGAATTATTGAAGCACTGCATAATACAAGGAAGAGGTGTTCTACATTGAAGATCCAATCAACACTCTTCAAGATCTTAGTGTTAAACCTACCAGTCAATGAGCAACACTCAACAAGACACTACGATCAAGTCCTTGAAGACGTGCATCAGAATCGTAGATTCTGAATAAACTGAAGACTGAAGCATTGGCAAAGGTTCAATCTGAAGGGTAATATTTGGACAAGTACTTATTGAGAGCATCGATGCAATAGGACAACCTCTGATCGAGGAATCAGAAAGAGGTAATAAAGTCTTCGACCTGCCTAAGACATTAAAGTGATACATCTGACAAGGTAGGTGAAATAGTAGACTGCAGCGTCAGAAAAAGTATGACAAGTCACATCAAGTAGTCTACATCAAAAAACTTGAGATCTGTGAAGATATTTGAATATCCTTCAACGGCTACTTTCCAACGGAAGGATTGGGAAGGAGTATAAATAAGGAAGAGCTTCAAAGATCAAAGGTTGCTGGAGTTGCCGAGTTTGGAGAGAAGGTGGACTGATTTAAACCATGTGAGATAGTGAGTCCGAAGGCTCACTCTACGATCCACCAAGAACACTCAGAAGTCAGAATAAGAAAGAAGTAGAAGTGAGAGTTCTACTATGTAGAAGTGAGAGTTCTACTACTTGAAGAGTGTTCTAAACTGCCGAGAGAAAGAAGAGCATCATGTCATCTTGATGTCCATCATGGGAAGACTCTAAGTACAATAGAGAAGTTCCTACAGTCATCTTAGCAAGTCCATCATGAGGAGGCATCAAGTAGCAGAAGGGAGATCACAAAAGCCATCTTAGTGTCAAGCATGAGAAAACTTCTAAGTACCTAATAAAAGAGCCTACTTTCAGCTTAGAAGCCTCTCATGTGCAGTCATCAAGTACCAAGGAGAATGATCTTCCAGGCAGTTCAACAAGGGGTCATCTGAAGTGGTTGAGTAACCAAAGAAGCTGTGCATCATGCAACACTCAGCTGCACTTCAAGGATGATTAAGCCAAGCTGCTAAGTATAGAAGATGTTCAGAGCATGAAGACATCTTAGCAGCTTAGCACCGACTCCAACAACAACAAACAAATAACTCAACAAAGCCAGGGCCAGAAGGGTCCTTGTCCAAAGGGACTAAACAAAGCAGGGCTTGAGGGGTCCTTGTCCAAAGGGACTAAATGAAGCAGGGCCTGAGGGGTCCTTGTCCAGAGGGACTAAACAGAGCAGGGCCAGAAGGGTCCTTGTCCGGAGGGACTAAACGAAGTTCCAAGGCTGCTGACCTTGAAGAGTTCTTAGTGAACTGAAGTCCCAAGGCTACTGGCCTTGAAGGAATCTTAGTGATTCAGGGAGCTGCCCTTCCTTAGTGGAAATCCTGCTAGTTGAAAGCAGAAGAGTGGATTAGGAGCTTGAGTCTCTGAACCACATAAAACCCCTTGTGTCTTTTACATTATGTCATTTACATTATGTAATATAACTGCTATATATGTTTTAATTGCTTACAACTAAACTTACTCCATGAACAATGTATGTATGATTATGAATATATCAATGAAGGAGATCTTTTACTTATTCCACTGTGCTTGAAAAGATTCTTATGTTTGTCATATGCTAATTATGAACAATATAATATAAACCAGAAAAGTATTTAAAATAAAAACGATCTATTCAACCCTCCCCCCTTCTAGATCTATTGTGCCCTCTGGGAACTAACAATTAGTATCAGAGCATGATCTCATGCTATATTCAAAAGCTACTCGCTTTGAGTCTGATCTAAGGCACTAACATTGTTCTAAACTTAGTTTAGTAGTAAGTAACTTGTTATATGCAGATGAGCTCACATGTTGGAAATATTGTGTATAGGTAAAATGTGTATATACACCTAAAGCTGCTCAGATTGGTCCATGGTCTCCATTGATACATCAACGAGACCAATCCTAGCCTGCAGTCAATCTTGTAGTCCTAAGACCAGACAAGAACACTCAAGAGACGTAAATGACAAGAGTCAAGCACCCACCAGTTTGAAAGAGGAAGAAGTCATACATGCTAAGAAATGCTCATCGAAGAGAAGAAAGAAGATCTTCTCAAACTTATGACTGGCCAACCAACAGCTGGGTGCAAACTCTGTCAGCTAAAGGATGTCAAAGATCTTAATGTTGAGATTCTCTTGGCCTATATCTTCAAGATCACTACTGATTGAGTAAAGGCCAGCAAGAGCAAAAAGCTGTCAGGAGCAAAAGTAAAGCTATGCTCATCAATACCTAAACTTAGTATATCCTTGATAAATGACCATTTAGTAACTGACAGTAAAAAGGTACGGTTCCTCACTATTATAAGTATATACATCATAATTGCATCTTCTTATGAACTATAACAATATTCTGTCAAGGAGTCATAATCTGCCTAAAAAGGTGAAGAGAGAAAGTAACCTGAGGATGGAAACTCAAATGACTATAAACTTTCTCTCCATCCAAGTTTTAGGTTTAAGATGACATCTTGAAGGAAATCTGAAATAGGTCATAAGAGCATCACAGGCCTAATGAACTTTATGTGAAGTAATATTTGCTGATGGGTTAGTATGTATGTACAAGCCTATGTTTTAAGAATTTGACAACACACGGAGCATGATCAGTTTTGCAAGAGGATCTTGCTGATTCGCAGAAATTGATCACCTTAATGAATCAACTAGATACTCCTAAATCGTAGAGTTGATTCTCACTCTGGGAACACTTAAACATTATGAACATAACCCAGTGAATGATGAAACCATCATAGATAGAGAGTGTGTTATTAGATGCCAAATCCTACACACACACACCATCATGCATCTCAAAATGTATTATCATAAGATCGGTGCATGCATTAATATGTCTGTTGGTGATAAATATGATGATTATCCAGATAAGAGGAACAGGGGTTTAGAAAACTAACCTAGCAGGACCCATTTAATTATGGGTACCAAAAATAGAAATATATTTAAACCTGCAGGTACTTGGTCAGTCTGACCACACTAAGGAATGATGAAGCAGAAGACTTCAGTCAAGAAGACTCAACCAGCAGAAGGCTAAGGACAATTCAGAGATGATTCTGATAGAGTTCCTATCTGTCCAAGCCTATCCTTGAAGACCCTCTAAGTTAACTAGAATAGAGCTCACATGGCTGCTAATCTGTATATGGGAAGAATTCTCAAGGAAGTTCACAACAGAAGATTATCGAGCATCACTCAAGAGGAACTTATTGCGAAAGCAGAACTTCATAAACACAACTGTCAAAGAAGACTACGTTCGTAGTGCTATCATATAATCGTAGAGTGATTAGTCCTGAAAATACTCATCTCTACGATACAAGGAAATCCGAGCGATGTTGGAGATTCCAGTCAGAAGGAGATATGCAAGGCTGCCTTCAAATGAACCTGAAGAAGAGGGAATCACATCTATCTGGAAAGACAGTGTCAACAATGGGGGAGCAGTGATCTGTTAAGGAACAAAAACACTGAGATATACTATGAAAAGTTGTACCAACTACAGAGTCCCGAAACTTTGTGACTGATGAACCAAATAAAGATCCATAGTCAGTAGGAACGTCTCAAAACGTACTACTGATAACCCTTCAGCCACGCAACCCATAATCGTGAAGTGCCTATGATCAAACATATGATCATAGTGTAAGAAGAAGGAGGACACCACGATTTCAGTAATGCAGTTGTCTAAAGCTGGTAGAAGACCTCCCAATCAGAAGAGGTCGAATGAGATGTCATTATAAATCACTGCTATAGTATTTCATCTAGAGAGCGCCTCAGGGACAAACCTGACCCTTAGCTCACTCTAAGAGGTTGGTCCTTCCTGAGCTACCTTGACCCAGAAGGAATGCTTGATCAAGTTCATCTCAAGGACCAAGTCAGTCAACGATCGAAGAGTCAAAATTGAAGAAAACTAAACGATCTCAGTGCAACCTTAACGATCGTAGTGCTACCTCAACAATCATAGCACAACCTCAGCGATCATAGAATACAACTCGACGATCGTAGTCCTACCAAAGGGTACTCCAGTTCACAAGGAGCTTGGAAAATGAGACATTTGCTAAACCATTCAAGTTGAGGAGATAAGTTCGAATACATCAGTGATTGAGCTATGCTGCATCAAAGTAAGGATAAAAGACAAAGCCATCCACATGCAACATCTCTCAGAAGTTGATCGTTGAGTGAACAAAAGAAATCATAGAGTCTATAGCTGCCTCATCTTGTTACTCTATGAATCAAAAGGTCAACGGTCAAAGCCACGTCGTTTAAACGACTACTCTTATAAAAGGAAATATCTAACTGAAAAGTTATGGGGAGTTACATTACTGGTTAACGTGCAACCAATGGATGGTTGACACATCACTAAGTATGCAGAGTTGGAAGAAACTGCCTTAAAGATAATTTTAAATCTGCAGACAGTTACCAAAAACTATAGAATCTCTCTCCCTCCGATTTTTAAAACCCTAGAAAGCTTTTCAAGAGCGAAATCAGTTTACCCTCCAGAGTCCTACCAAATCTCAGACAGCCATCTCGCATAAATCTCTCTAAATTAAACACCCACAGTCTTCAAACTATTCAAATGGAGAACTGGTAAGTTATCACCGGTATTCAGCTCGGAACCAAATCGTTTGAGAAATCTGAGAAGAAGTTCAGGGACATTCTTGAACTCATAAAAAAGCTGGGTTTTTAGAATGTCTTGAGACAAGTACTCGTGTGTACATTGACCTGGTTAAAGAGTTCTACTCAAACGTCTCCATAAACTCTGGAACTCTGTCTACCAAGGTTAAAGGTTAGACTCTGAAGCTGAATTCTTCTGACCTAAATCAATGCCTAGGTTTTCCTAACCAACAGCTAAAGAATCTTGAAGATGTCAACACTGAACAAGCAAAGGAGTTGATGGGGGTACCAACGAAACCCTAGTTTTAAAGACATTAAGAAGAAGGAGTTTTCTGAAGAATATGAGTTCCTAGCTGAAATTGTTGGAAAATGCATACTGTGCAAAAACACTACACATGATACAGTGATTGACCAACAATTGAAGATAATGTCAGCTATAGTTTCGAACAGACAAATTGACTTTGGAGCTATCTTGTTCGATCAAATATCCAAGTGGGTAGAGAAGGCTAAGAAGAAGAAATCCACTGAAAAGCCTCTGACCAAAGTATTTCATGGAAGGATGCTGAGTATTATACTGAAGAAGAAACTAGGAGGGAAAATCAAGGATGATGAGGGGAGAAACATTGAATGTGAATAAAGTGATGTCTCCACAATTATTTGAGAACTGGAAGAAGAACCCTAAGGAGAACAAAAGGCTGACAGCTGGGAGCAGCAGTAAAGCCTCTGCAAAGAAGAGAAAGATAGTTGAGGAAGAGAGCTCAGAGTCTGATGACTCTGTAGAAGCAGAAATCACACCAGCCAGAAAGAAATCAAAAGTTGTGAAGAAAGCTGGTGATGAGAAGAAAGCCCAGGCCCCACCAAGGAGTCTCCTCCCTGAACAAGGACAAAGAAGAAAAGGTCCTAACTGCTGAAAAAACAAAGAGAAGAAGCAGCATGTTGCTTCAAGGGCCAGTTAACAAGAAAGCTAAGGTGGAAGACACACCAACCTTAGCTTCACAAATCAGTACATCAGACGAAGAAAAGGACGTAGAGTCAGCAGAAGAAAAAGAAACAGATGTCAAGGCTTAGTCTCCACAAACAACATCCAGCAATGAAAATGAAGCTGATGTGATGAAAGAGATTGCAACATCTGCTGAAAAAGAAGAATGCTCAAGCCCCATGGCTAAACCTCAGAGTAGTCACTTTGATGACAAAGAAATTCAGGATGATCAAATTGCATCCCCAAATGAAACTGCCTTAACAAGTCCAGAGAATGGGTCAGACAATGCTGATCAAGAAGAAGAAGAGAATGCCCCCTCCAATCCAGAAAGCCTTCATTATGACTCGGAAAGTGATGAGTCCAAGAAAGTAGGACCTGCCCCTGCAAGTGCTGATCTCCAAAGAAGTCTGTCTGTTGAGCAAGAGGAGTCAGAATCTGAAGAAGAAAAAGAAGAGTCTGTCTCTCCAATAGTTGAACCTCCACGAAGAAGAAAGAGCTACAGACTGCAAGCCCATTTTGCCTCCAAAAGAAACAGTGGCCAATCAAATGTCATCATTGAATTGAGTGATGATGAGTCTGTATCCCCGAAAGAAAGTTCTAATAATGAAACCAGCAGTGAAGAAGAAGAATCTGAGGAAATGCTTGTTGAAGAAGGTTCTGGATATGAAATGCAACAAGAAGGATTATCTGCTGAAGCTAATATAAATGGTTCTAGCTCTGAGAAGGAAGAAGTAGAAAATGATTCCAACTCTGAGGATCAGGAATCAGAAGACTCAGAACTTCACCCTATCCTCTCACCTACAAGATTCATCAGGAGAATAGTGGTAGAAGTTCCCAATGAACCATCAGAGACTCCTCCTGACAGATGGGTAAACTATGGAAATGAGCAGCTCAGAGTAGTAAGAATGACTACTTTTGACTTAGCCAAAAATTGGAACAATATGGAGCTAGATTGCTCAACCATTCTCTATAACCCTGATGATCTGCTGATGAGATGGTTCTTTCAGTGGATGCCATGGCTAAAGGACTTTATTGAAGGAGATGGAAGCTACCTCAGCTGGTGTTACAAGCAGTTTCCAAGCATGGAACTGGTGGCTCAAAACTTTCCAAGAGTAAAGAAGTTTGCCACCAAACTGATCAAAGACCAGCCCCACTTCAAGGTCTATCGACATGCTAGAAATCTCTACATCCCCTACGATAGTAGAGTGGACTCTGAAGGACAAAGAGCCATGACCAAGGAGCTGGTCGTAAAGTCTTTTCACTCTACTGCTGATGATGTTCAAGCTCAAACCCAGAAGCCTCCTTATGCCCAAGCACTTCTATCAGATATTCCTTCATCCTCAACCTCAACCAGCGATTGGAACTCAACGATTATCCAGATTCTCCAGACCTTTGAAAATCTGTCTAAGGATGAAAATCGTAGAGTCCAAACAGATACCCAACCAGCTGCTGCCCAACAAAAGGATCAAATTACTTTGGAGCAAGAACTACAAAAGAGCTCTGATGATCTAAATAAAAAGATATCTATGCTCACTGAAGAATCACAGAAGCAGACAGCTGCAGGAGATGAGTCTTTCCAGCACAAGCTTCAAGTTATCTTGGCTGATGTATTGCTTAAACTCTAAGAGAGAGATAACATCTATCAGAAGGCCATACAAGATCAGAAGGCAGAAGCTCGACAAATTCAGAAGGCCAATGCAGAGCAGATCGAAGCCCTCTCTGACAAGATTGATGATATGAGGCAGAACTTCTCAGTATAACTTGAGCTAAGCCAACAAGAACTAAAATTTGAAGTTTCCAACTCCCCCTACTTGATGGAACAACTTAGTCCAATATGGAGCAGCTCTCTCAAATGATTAATGACAAAAGCGGGGAGAAAAAGAGGCATAGAAAGAAGAGGAGCAAGAGGCACTCAAGGAAGAGCAAAGGGTTAAGGGAGAAGAAGTCAAAGAAGAAGAAAGCAGCTGTAGATAAAGAGTCATCATCTGAGGGGGAGCCAGAAGATGATGATAACAAGATTGCAAAGTCTGAGGGGGAGCATGATCAGAAGGATGCTGAAGGGGAGCAAGAGAAAGAAGACCAATCAGATGAGTAGCTGATCAACAAGCATCCTGGAAACACACAAGTAGCCAATAAGGTACATCTCTAACCTGTTAGGAATGTTGTGGATCCAGGATGTAGAATGTCTTAATGTATAAATTGCCATATCAATATAAATGACATTCATGATTAACTGTTTTAGAAATACAGTTGTTCACTGTATATAAGATTCGTTCATAACATGCATATGCACTTATTATTTTTGACATAATCAAATAGGGGAAGATTGTCAGGAATAAGCATGTGAATGCGATTCCTATTTATATATGATTTGATTATGATATATATATATATATATATATATATATATATATATATGAATGAATAATATGCAAGTATGCTTGCATTAAGAAAAGCTGTAAAGTCCTTTGATAGATAATAGAAGTATATGTATAAAGACTTAGAATGAATTGATCAAATATGTTAGGTTGATCCTACATAAGCAAAACAACCCTGTAAAGTTCTTAAAAAGAAATGATGTATAAGAACTATAAATAAAAAAAGATCAAACTTGTTAGGTTGATCTTATGATGTAATAGATATGCTAGTCTTATCGTCGAGCACTACACCAGAAGTCGTAATCTGCCAGGTGAGTCAAGGTTAACTCGAGAGATATCGAGGCAGAATAGGAGTATGCAAGATAGTAGATTTCGGAGTTCGTAGACTTCCAGGGGAAATGAAGAAGGATCGTAGTGTATCGAGTAGAGATTCCTCAGGATCATAGTGTGTTGAGGAAGTCATGTTCAGAATCGTAGAGACAGCCTGCCTACGAGCCGACCGGTCATCTACCGAAGCCAAGACAGAAATGTAGACTACACTCAGAGTCGTAGAGTCTACTGATGCCAAAGCCAAGTCAAGGATCGTAGATCACACTCTGAGTTCGTAGAGTCTATTGATTACATGCATAGATCGTAGTCAAGCAAGATCAGATGAAGACAACAAGCACAAGGCAGAAATCGTAGAGTGTTAAGATCTGATCTCGGGATCGTAGTGTCTGCACCAGCCGAAGTTGAATCGTAGAGTTAAAAACTACGAACTCAACAGAAGTGCTCACAATGCCAAGGAAGAATCGTAAAGCATATACGGTTCTCCACATATGATCACTCCCAGAATATCCAAAGGAACGAAGCCTCTAGTTCAGGCTGCAAGCTACATCTAAGGAAACATAAGAGCACCCAACGAATGGCATACAGGCTAACAGAAGATCTCAGAACTAACCCAATCAGCATCAAGATTGAGGTGTAATGCCATTTATGATGAAGTCTTCCACAAGGAGATCCAAAGAAGACTTCAGAAGTTGACCAAGGAAAGTCAGCTTACGCAGTAGCTATCAAGTTAACAGAAGACAACGATCTTGGAAGAAACCAAGATCGTAGTGTTTGCCAAACAAAGAAGGAACTGATGGAAGGTAACTGAGATACTGGTCAGCCTCTGAATAACAAGGCTAAAGTGATTAAGTACAGGGTCAGTTCATTGATGATAAGTGAACGGAATATCACAAGGAGAAATCAAGCTGGACGCGCCATAAATCTGAAGTGTCTTGATATTCAGAAGGGGACCAGAGCAAGGAATTAGGCCATTAGTCTTTGAGAACAGTCGAAGTAAACAGAAGTATTGAAGCACTGCACAATACAAGGAAGAGGTGTTCTACATTGAAGATCCATTCAAAACTCTTTAAGATCGTAGTGTTAAACCTACCACTCAATGAGCAACACTCAACAAGACACTACGATCAAGTCCTTGAAGACGTGCATCAGAATCGTAGAGTTTGAATAAACTGAAGACTGAAGCATTGGCAAATGTTCAATCTGAAGGGTAATATTTGGACAAGTACTTATTGAGAGCATTGATGCAATAGGACAACCTCTGATCGAGGAATCAGAAAGATGTAATAAAGTCTTCGACCAACCCAAGACATTAAAGTGATACATCTGACAGGGTAGGTGAAACAGTAGACTACAGCATCAGAAAAAGTATGACAAGTCACATCAAGTAGTCTACATCAAGCAACTTGAGATATGTGAAGATATTTGAATAGCCTTCAATGGTTACTTTCCAACAGAAGGATTGGGAAGGAGTATAAATAAGGAAGAGCTTCAGAGATCAAAGGTTGCTGAAGTTACCGAGTTTGGAGAGAAGGTGGACTGATTTAAATCACGTGAGATAGTGAGTCCGAAGGCTCACTCTACGATCCACCACGAATACTCAGAAGTCAGAATAAGAAAGAAGTAGAAGTGTGAGTTCTACTATATAGAAGTGAGAGTTCTACTACATGAAGAGTGTTCTAAACTGCCAAGAGAAAGAAGAGCATCATGTCATCTTGATGTCCATCATGGGAAGACTCTAAGTACAATAGAGAAGAGTCTACAATCATCTTAGCAAGTCCATCATGAGGAGGCATCAAGTAGTAGAAGGGAGATCATAAAAGCCATCTTGGTGTTAAGCATGAGAAAACTTCTAAGTACCTAATAAAAGAGCCTACTGTCAGCTTAGAAGCCTCTCATTTGCAGTCATCAAGTACCAAGGAGATTGATCTTCAAGGCAGTTCAACAAGGGGTCATCCGAAGTGGTTGAGTAAACAAAGAAGCTGAACATCATGCAACATTCAGCTGCACTTCAAGGATGATCAAGCCAAGCTGCTAAATATAGAATATGTTCAGAGCATGAAGACATCTTAGTAGCTCAGCACCGACTCCAACAACAACAAACAAACAACTCAACAAAGCCAGGGCCAGAAGGATCCTTGTCTAAAGGGACTAAACAAAACAGTGCTTGAGGGGTCCTTATCCAAAGGGACTAAATGAAGCAGGGCCTGAGGGGCCCTTGTCCAGAGGGACTAAACAAAGCAGGGCCAGAATGGTCCTTGTCCGGAGGGACTAAACGAAGTTCCAAGGCTGCTGGCCTTGAAGAGTTTAGTGAACTGAAGTCCCAAGGATGTTGGCTTTGAAGGAATCTTAGTGATTCAGGGTGCTGCCCTTCCTTAGTGGAAATCCCGCTAGTTGAAAGCAGAAGAGTGGATTAGGAGCTTGAGTCTCTGAACCACTTAAAACCCCTTGTGTCTTTTACATTATGTCACTTACATTATGTACTATAACTGCTATAACTTTTATGTATGTTTTAACTGCTTACAACTAAACTTACTCTATGAACAATGTATGTATGATTATGAACATATCAATGAAGGAGATCTTTTACTTATTCCGCTGTGCTTGAAAAGATTCTTATGTTTGTCATATGCTAATTATGAACAATATAATATAAACCAGAAAAGTATTTGAACTAAAAAAGATCTATTCAACCCCCCTTCTAGATCTCCTTAAATAGTATTTTGCCTTAAATAACATTCTTTTATCAAAACTACGTCGTTTTGGAGGGATGCGGTAGCATTTTTATAAATACAATGCCACCGCGTATTTACAAAAATGCCACCGCGTCCCTCCAAAATGACGTAGTTTTGATAAAAAAATGCTATTTAAGGCGGAATGTTATTTAAGGAGAATGCTCTTGATCATGACCGTATATATATATATATATAGAGTCCGGATCCAGTCCGGACACCCGGATTTTGTTAAAATCCGGTATTTTTTTTTTTTTTTGCTTTTTTTTTTTGAAACAACTAAGAATTTTTTTTTTTATGGAATTGGAATCTTTACATTATACAGTGTTTTGGGTGTGATTTGGATGCCTATAACGAAACATGTCTGTACAGTCTGGGCAGACTGTACATATATTGGTTGGTGTAGGTATTAAAAACACACCCAAAACACTGTATTATTGAAAAATTTCAGTTCCATAAATTTTTATTTTTTTTTTAGTTGTTCTACCAAAAAAAAAATAAATAAAAAGAAAAAAAATCAGGTCCGGATTTTCTCCCGTCCGGGAGTCCGGACCTGATCCTCTTTCTATATATATATATATATATACAGAATGGATCCTGTCCGGACTCCCGGACAGGACCCAAAATCCGGACCCAAATTTTTTTTTTTTTTTTTTTTTTTGTAGAACAACTAAAAAAAAAAAAAAATTTATGGAACTGAAATTTTTCAATAATACAGTGTTTTGGGTGTGTTTTTAACGCCCACACCAACCAATGTATGTACAGTCTGCCCAGACTGTACAGAGATGTTTCGTTATAGGCATCCAAATCACACCCAAAACACTGTATAATGTAAAAATTCCAATTCCATAAATTTTTTTTTTTTTAGTTGTTTCAAAAAAAAAGCAAAAAAAAAAAAAAAGGTCCGGATTTTGTTAAAATCCGGACTCCCGGACCTGATCCGGTCCCTATATATATATATATATATATATATACAGGGAATCCATTCATGGCAACCGGTTGTCATGGATACTGTGCAACAACCTCTTTTCAGACCGTTGATCAACTTATTGGAAGGCTGAGATTGGGATATATTTAATACCAAGCCGTGACAAGCTCTACCGATTTCTATTTAAATAAGAGGGGCCCACATGTTAACATATTGTCAGTATAGTTAAACAAAATGAATATTTAATATTAAAATATTACCGTCCGGTACAGCTTGTACCGGCTTACCCTTTTCTTTTCTTTTTTACGCATTTTTCCATTATATAACATGACTAAGCAAAATAAAATAGAAAAAAAATAAAATTAATATTAAAATATTTCAGCCGGTACAACTTGTACCGGCTTACTCTTTTTTTTATAACACATTTATGCTTTATATGTTATTAAAGATGTAATATAACGATTTTTATATTAAGTGATATATAAAAAGTGATCCATCCATATTAATGATATATAATAAAAGTGATCAATCATTATCCTTTTTTAACGCATTATATATTATAAAAATTATTAAAAAAATTATGAAAATGATGTAAAGTTTATTTTTATAAATGATATAATTTTTTAATAATTTTTATAATATATAATGCGTTAAAAAAAGGTAATGATTGATCACTTTTATTATATATCATTAATATGGATTGATCACTTTTTATATTAATATTATATATATTTGAAAATGATATATGATAAGTGATATAATTTTTATATATTAATATATTATGAAAATGATATAAAGTTTATTTTTATAAATTATATAATTTTTTAATAATTTTTATAATATATAATGCGTTAAAAAAAGGATAATGATTGATCACTTTTATTATATATCATTAATATGGATTGATCACTTTTTATATATCACTTAATATAAAAATCGTTATATTACATCTTTAATAACATATAAAGCATAAATGTGTTATAAAAAAAAGAGTAAGCCGGTACAAGTTGTACCGGCCTAAATATTTTAATATTAATTTTATTTTTTATTCTATTTTATTTTGCTTAGTCATGTTATATAATAGAAAAATGCGTAAAAAAAGAAGGGTAAGTCGGTACAAGCTGTACCGGCCGGTAATATTTTAATATTAAATATTCATTTTGTTTAACTATACTGACAATATGTTAATATATGGGCCCCTCTTATTTAAATAGAAACTGGTAGAGCTTGTCACGGCTTGGTATTAAATATATCCCAATCTCAGCCTTCCAATAAGTTGATCAACGGCCTGAAAAGAGGTTGTTGCACAGTATCCATGGCAACCGGTTGCCATAGATGGATTCCCCCCCACATATATATATATATATATATATATATATGTGTGTGTGTGTGTATGTGTGTGTGTGTGTGTGTGCGCGCGCGCTAAACAAGATGAGATAAATTAATAACAAACCCCTCAAATTTTTATATTAAGTTGTAACGTTAAAAGATATTTGGAATATCAAACGTCGCCTTCTAGCATGATAAAAATAATAGAGTATTGAATATTTAATATGAGTTTGTTGTGCACACACAAGACAAGTATTAAATATTTAAGATGTTGTTTTTATTGCATATGTTGTTTATAAGGAATTGAACATTACTGTTTTGTTGTGCACACACAAGGGTTGTAGTTTTCTCTTCACTTATATGGAAATGTTGGGTCTGACTTAACTTAAATCATTTTAGTTCGGATGTGCACACACTTGACCATTATGATCTAAGAGGCAAAATACAAGAAGTTGCATAGTTGATGTAATTGACAAGAGTTGTCTACCTATTTATTTATATATAGTTTGTTGTGCATACACAAAGCTATATACATTTGAAATGAGATCCTTATTCTCACTAGCATATCTTAAATTAGATATTGCCGAACAATATAAGTGAGGGTAATATAGTTTGATGAAAATAGTGGGAGATACCAATTTAAAATAAGACCTAATTTATTTTGGTAATTAATAAAAGAATGTTTGTTAAAATGTTGTTAATTACAAATTCATTTATAGAATTTTACAATGTCTAAATTACTATCATTGCGAAGCATATTAGATGCTAAATTAACCGGACTGAATTAAACGGATTGGTTAAAGAATTGAGAATAGTTCTCACAACTGAAAAGCTATCTTATGTCCTTAATATGTTGTCCCTGTAATGGTTGCAAACAATGCCCTTGAGGAAGAGATTGCTACTTTTAAAAAGTGGCAAGATGATGCACAGTTGGCTTAATGCATCATGCTTGCATCCATGAGTAACGAGCTTCAGCGTCAGCATGAAATTATGGATGCTCCTGCTATACTCCTGCACATCAAGAAGTTGATGGTGAGAAATGTAAGACTGATAGATATCAGATATCTAAGGATCTCTTCTGATCTAGAATAACCAACGCCACTATAGTACAGACACATGTCCTAAACATGATCAATTTGATTGAACAATTAGGACAACAAGTTTTGTCATGGATAGAGAGTTGAGCCAAGATTTGATCTTACACTCACTCCCGGACTCCTTTCACAATTGTTGTGAATTTTTCATAGGAACAAGCTAGATATCAGCCTCGCTTACTTTCTTAACATGTTGAAAAATGTTGAGAGTCACTTTCCAACCAAGAAAGACCAAGTCTTACTGGAAGGGGTCAAAGGATCTTCTAAAAGAAGAACGATTCTAAGAAGGTAAATAGAAAAGGGCAAAAACAAAGGATAATAAGAACAAAACTGATACGGATATCAAATGAGTTTTCTTCCACTTCAATAAGCCTGGACACTGGAAAGAAACTGCAAGAAGCATCTTGCAGAGGCTAAATAGAAGAAGCTTAGTGAAGTTTTGGTTACAAATACAATTTTATTCATGATTGAAATAATTTTTTCTTTAAGTCAAGGTTCTACTTGGGTATTGGATACCGACTTTGGTTATCATCAATATAGATTTATGAAGGGACCAAGCAGAAGTAGAAAGCTAAACAAAGGATAAGTAATCCTATGTCTGGTAAATAAAGCAAAGGTTGTTGCATTAGCCATAGGAAGTTATATTTTAGCACTACCTACGGGCAAATCTATTGAGTCAATAAGTTGTTATTGTATTCATGTTCTCATTAGAAACATTATTTCTATTTTATTGTTGGACAATAAAATATTTGGTATTATATTTAAGAACAATTGTTGTTCTATATATAATAATAATGTTTTGTATAGAACTGGAATATTACTTAATGGATTTTGTATACTTGACTTACGTAAAAATTATTTTGCATATTGAACAAATTAGTATAAGAAAAAAGAGATGATCATTCAAAGAGTTGAATATTTGTATTTGATGAAATACAAGTGTAAATTATTTGAAAGGTTCAAAGAATTCAGAAGTGAAACAAATTGGCAAAGTAAAAGGATTCTTTGGTTAGATCAAGGAAGGAATACTTGTGCAATGAGTTTCTAGATCATCTAAAATGGTTTTCTCATAATGGATGCCTCCTGATACATAATAATTGATTGATGTATCTGAAAGGAATAATTATACCTTGTTGGATATGGTGCGGTCCATAATAATTTTACCGACATTCCAGTATCCTTCTTGGGTCATGCCCTAAAAATGGCTACAAATGTACGAAAAGGTAACCTAAAAATTTGGCCCCAAGACTCTATAAGAGTTATGGTCAGGGAGGATTCCTAATCTTAAGTATGTTAAGATAAGGGGTTGTCCAGCTTATGTGAAAAAGGTTTCAAAGGATAAGTTTAGGGTATATGTTCTATAATCATACTTAGGAAAAGGTGTTTGTTACGAAACACGCTACCTTCTAAGATAAAGGTGTTTATCATTAAAGGGGCTAGTGGGAGGATAATAGATCTTGAAGAGTTCAAGAACCACAAAACACTATAAGTTAAATAAAAGGAACCTGTAGATATACCTATTGTACAACAACCGAATCACAAATTTGGAATAGTACCGAAGATACCTAAGAGGTATGGATTCATCATAGATGATGATGATGAGGTACACATTATAGAAGATGGTGATCCAGTTAAATACGATGAGGTAATTGTTGTAGACACTCATAGAAATAGATTGAAGCAAGCTTTTAAAAAATAGAACATTCGTTTTGATAAGACAATCAAAAGAGTTTGATTTTATCAAAAAAAAGAATGAACCTAGTGTGTAGTAAAGGGTCAGTAGGAGCGTTGTGATATTCCTAGTATTAAATATTGATATACTACAGATAAAGGATGATATGCCAATGCTAGAATCAGTAAAGATAAAGTTGTCTAAACATTCCTCCATGAATGATTTGGGAAGAGCATTTTAATTGGGGATACAAATCTATATAGATAGATTTAAGAGGATGCTCGACTTAACCTAAGGAACTTATATTCATTTGATGCTAAAGTTGTTTAGCATGGAAAACTCCAAGAGATATCTCATGTTGATGAGTCATGGAGTGTATCTCTCTTAATAGTCTCCATAGATTCCTGAAAAGTGAGATCGCTTGAGTGATAATCATGTATACAATGAAATATATGACACCTAATGATGATCGGTTATATTCTGGAGAAGATCACTATAAGACAGTGAAAACATCTTAAAGTACTTTACCGGCACTAAGGATGTGATCATATTCATGATGGGTCTGGATTAAAACTAGAGGGCTTAACAGACTCAAGTTTTTCAGACAACCAAGACAACAGAAAATCAACTTTTAAGGTAAAGCGTTGCCTTGAACGGTGGTGCAGAAAAATTATAAAGGTTTCAAATGGCAAAGAGTTGTTGGTTTAGTGATAAAGACAGAGTATATAGCTATAAATGAAGATACAAGTTGATTTTTTGGATGAAAAATTCTTTACAGAACTAGGAATAGTTCCTAAGTCTCATCTTGGATCTAAACATGTGTTGTGGCACTTTCATTTAATTATAAGAATCATTAAAAGATGGGAAATCACTATAGAGATAGTAGACTCTCAAGAACAACATTACATATCCATTAACTAAAGCTTATCCAACAGCAGGATAATCGTCACTTAGAGAAGAAGGGTATGAGATACCATGGCGATTCGTTTTAGTGCAAGTAGGAGTTTGAAAGTAGTATACACACATGCCAATAATGTTTGATGATAAAGCATATACTTTGTAACAGTCTTATTCATTTATTAATAAAAAGTATTAATTTATTAAAGGCTTTTAATTATCTACATGATTCTTCTTTATAATATGTGATAAACCCATAGTTTTAAGCAATGCTTTTAGAATATTGATGATGATCATTCTAATGAGATCTAAATTCTTAGAAAGCTTAAAACTAAAATAGTTCCCAATCGTTAGATTACTAAATTGGGGATTAGTGAATCCGGATAGATTGGTACATACGTTGCTTACTCATTAGATAAGGATGATTAATCTCATGATCATTTGTGTGGAGACACTAAAGCAAGTATGTATGTGCTTATTAGAGAATAACTTTATTGAACGTGGCTCGCTAAGGAATACCTAATAGAGTTTTACTTGTCTGTCAATAGGAATTCCTATAGTGATAGAAGTACAAGTGATCCTTGTGTCGACGTTGGGATTTTTATTTGTCCCTTTTCGTTACTTGTTCTTTGGTGTTCTCATGTTAGGTGAGATTTGTTTGAAAAAATAAGTGAAAAAGGTCCGACATGTATCATGTCGATGATGGACTGTTAAGAGTCGCCAGTTAGTTTTTTATATGGTTGTACCAACACGACCGAGAAAAGGTTTGCACATTGACCTAGTGATGTGACACTGCTAAACGGGTCGGTGAAACCGAGATTCATTAGGGTCCGGGGACTTGATTATGCGGAGGGAAGGTGTTAGGCACCCCCCGACATCCGTGTTACCACAGTGACCGCCACTTTTCAAGAAACTGTTATATGAATATGTGTTTGTGGGTTAATGTGATGTTATTTAGAAGTAGTACGATGCCTCGTTCGCACCTATATACACAGGGTTTGAATTTGTGTAAAAATTCAGTTTTAAAACAAGATATGACAGTGATGTTTTATAAAAGAGGTTTTTCAAACCCTTGTGCTCAATAGTAATTGAGACATTTTACACACCCATTTTTATTAAGTGTTCGGCTTGATTATTTTTTTTTTCGAGATTCGAAGCATTTTCGAGAAAATAATGTACAAAATAGTGCCGAAATCCTCATGGGTATGAAAACCATCTGAGGAAATCCAAACACCATGAATAAATTTACAAGCTGCTTACAGTTGAAAATGTCCATCACGGGAACCGAATCTAGATCTAGTAGACTGAATCTGTGATCACATAATTCCTAGGATCACATGATGCCACAATTGATTAAAAAGCAGTAAGCAGGTATATATAGATAAAAGATATAAATATATATATATACAGACATGATCATCCACCACGAAGCACCTCCATGGGGGATCAGAAATGTAAATAAAGTTGTAAAAGAAATCAACCGCCACGGAGTAAACTCCAGGCGGGACGAAAAGTAAAGAAAACTGTAAAGACGATCAACTACCACGAAGTAAACTCCAGACGGGATTAAATGTGTGTGTATATATATATATATATATATATATAAGCGGTAAACGCACCGGATGTAAAATCCAGGCTCATCGGACAAAGTCCGACAACAGTTGATATATATATATATATATATATATATATATATATATTAAAGTAGTAAACGCTCCGGATATAAAATCCAGGCTCATCAAACAAAGTTCGACACACAGTTCATATATATAAAATATATATACGAAAGCCAATAAACGCTCCAGGCATAGGTCTAGGCTCAATCGAGGCATAACTTGATAATGTTAGTCTATATATATATATATATATAGAGTCCGGATCAGGTCCGGCCTCCCGGATTTTGTTAAAATCCGGACCTTTTTTTTTTTTGCTTTTTTTTTGAAACAATTAAAAAAAAAATTTTATGGAATTGGAATTTTTACATAATACAGTTTTTTGGGCGTGATTTGGATGCCTATACCAAAACATTTCTGTACAGTCTGGGCAGACTGTACATACATTGGTTGGTGTAGGTATTAAAAACACACCCAAAACAATGTATTATGGAAAAATTTCAGTTCCATAATTTTATTTTATTTTTTTTTAGTTGTTCTATCAAAAAAAAAAAAAATTTGGGTCCGGATTTTCTCCCGTCCGGGAGGTCCGGACCTGATCTAATTTATATATATATATATATATATATATATATATATATATATATATATATATATATATATATAAACAGAAATGAAATAACGGACCGAAGTCCGGGCACACACACGCAACATGACTCTCAACGTGAATAATGGTGTGTGAAAAGATGAAGAGAAAGGCTTCAAAGTGTGTAAGAAGGCTTACAGTGAGATGCCAAATAAGACTTCTATAACTTGAAAGTGGATGAACACTCGGCTCCCGTCGGTACAAAGAGTAACTATATGTGAGCTCACAAGTGTTTAAAATGAGAAAGCACTCAGTTTAGGGTGAGTACAAAGCAAATTTGACAGGGCTTCCTCGCCTTTTTCTCTTTCAAAATGGCTACCTTATGCCCTATATTTATAGAGGGGGAGCCGCAGGTAGCCGCATATGTACCTACGGCTGCTCGGGTTTCCCTGGACTTTACGGGTCCTGCCGTCTCAAAGTACGTGCACGCATGCATTGTAATGTTCGCTCGAACTTTTAGAATTACAATCCGGGCATCCGACTGAGGTATGTAAGATTTATTTTAGACCACCATTGTCGAGAGTTACGCAATAACATGGGATTAGAGGTTGTACGAAGTCAGGAAGATGGGACCATGCCCTCCGGTCTTCAAGCTTCAAATTCTATCTATTGCCCTGCGTAATAGTCACTCGGGATTGGACCTCCTTGGTTCTTGTGGGACATTGCTATGTAAAAATGTATGTATGAAATGTTTGAGACGGTGCGATGTGGCGTCAAGGTGGAAAGTTGACGACTTTGCCCCTCACTGGGGTTATCTCCGATTTGGGCTGATAAAGCAGACTGTTGCTCAGGGTTATCTCTGAGATTGGACTGCTAAAAGTGTTGAAGGTCCTCAGTGTCATCTCTGAGGTGTGCCTATCTTCCTAGTGTTATCTCTGGGTCTTGTATTGAGTGCTTTGGTGTGAGTACCGAGGTTGAAGCTGATTGCATGCATTTGAACCAAGCATTTCTGAGGTTTTCTCCGAAACTGTACTCCTTGGGGTTATCTACAAGGTTGGTAACTACTACTCCCAGTGTTGGGACTGAGACTGAATATCTCAGGGTTATCTTCGAGATGAATTGGCCTTCTCCGGTGGAATATCTGGTATTGGAACTGCATGCCTTGGGGTTATCTCCGAGGTTTGAACTGATACTCCCGGTATGTGTTCTGGGGTTGAGACTGAACTTTCGGTAGTATCTGGACTGGATATGAGCTGTCTTTCAGGGTTATCTCTGAAAGACAAATTTGCCCCCCTGCAATGTCAGTGACAAGTGTACAGAAAATTTCGAGTGTCTACAGATGCTTCTCTTTATCATATTCATGCAATGAAATGGTATGGATAGGATAAAGAATCCTAGACACTTGAAATGCAACAAGATAAACATGATGATATGTGCAGCAACATGATGCAAATGTGTTGTTAGATTGTTGTCCAACATGCTGGGGCTGATTGTCGGATCCCTAATGCTTCTACTGGGGATTGGCAACGATGACCAGATTGGATGTGTGATCCAAATCTTTTAGGATGTTGACATTGGGGTTATCACCAAAGTCCTTAATCTTTGATACAGACTTGATTTCAAAGATGTGCCTCTCATGTACAAGAGATCTGTGGGGATAAAGCTTTGTCTGTTTGAGGATGTGTATAACATATTCCATCATCGATCCAACTCGATGATGCTAACCCTTCCTAGTTTGTATCGCCAGGACATATCAATGTTCTGTTTGATTTACTGCCAACAGTATGTGTTGTCATAGCTGTCTGACCTTCGCTGACGTGTGAATCAACGGATAAACACCCCTATTGGGCAAATCATCAAGGCTGCTTGACCTTCGCTGACGTGTAAATCAACGGATAAACACCCCTATTGGGCAAATCATCAAGGCTGCATGACCTTCGCTGACGTGTAAATCAATGGATATACACCCCTATTGGGCAGACTGTCAAGGCTGCTTGACCTTCGTTGACGTGTAAATCAACGGATATACACCCCTGTTGGGCAGACTATCAAGGCTGCTTGACCTTCATTGACGTGCAAATCAACAGATATACACCCCTATTTGGCAGACTGTCAAGGCTTCTTGACCTTCATTGACGTGCAAATCAACGGATATACACCCCTGTTGGGCAGACTGTCAAGGCTGCTTGACCTTCGTTCACGTGTGAATTAACGGAACATGCATTGTAACCCCCGCTGTTGATCTGTTTGATCCTCGTTGACGTGTACATCAACGGAACATGCGTTGTAACCCCCGCCAGGGATCTGTTTGATCCTTATTGATGTGTAAATCAACGGCTGAAATCATCGGATGGCTTCTGATGCTTCGTTGGATTTACTTTACAATGGTTAAAATGATGTCAAGGCTGCTTGACCTTTGTTGATATGTGTGTTAACGGATGACATTGCGTGATACCCCCTCCAGGGATATGAACTTCGACATATGCAAACGCGTGATGCCCTCGCCGGGGTTGTGAGAATGTGTGATTCCCCCGCCGGGGTTGTGTACTGTATAATGGATGATGCCCCTGCTGGGGATCTCTTCTTGAGACTGCGTGATGCCCTCGCCGGGGATCTGATTGAAAATTAGGGTGACGACCCTGAATTGGTGGCATTAGACATGCGTAAGGTATTTCTGAGTGTGATTTGTAATAATCGAGATCATCGACATAGTGTACCACATGCTCGGGAAAATACCAATAAGTGATGTGCAGACCCATGACTTGGTCTGAGAAAACCAAGATTGTAAGCTATTCTGCTCAATCGCGTAACGTTTTTATTCCTGATTTGGCTTTTTCAGCATATGAGAACTCCGTTGCAACTCAAATTGGACCGAGACGGAGGGGTTGGACCCATATAGGGGTGCCACAGGTACACCTATAGCAGCCGCAGGTGGACCTGCGGCCAGCTGTGGCTGCTAAATGCCCGCAGGTTGCTTTCATAAGTTATTTTCAAGTTGCGCCGCGAAGGAAATCCGAGAGCTCTTCTTCAAATCTGCTGATTTCGGGCATCTTTTTGCAAATTTTGTCACCGTACAAGTGTTCTACACTGTCCTGGTAATGTATACATGTCTTCTTTTCCAGTTTTTATCCATTGGAAAATGACTTATCACATAAAATGCATCTAAACATATAGTAGTGAATATGCATGCTCAAATGACTTGATAAAAAATATTCAACATAATAAATGTTAGTATTAAACCATGCTGAACATAATGATGTAAAAAATTTTGACTTTTGAGACAGTCACATTGGCACCTTTTTCTGTTATTTCTTATCCTATTTGAGGACAAATGAGCAAAAGGTAAAAATGCAAAGTAATCCAGGTAATTAAACTACTTTTATGGATTGATGACTTTGATTTTTTAATGCATATAGTATGTATATGACTGTGGGCAGGTGTGCTACTGAATAGCCACCTAGTTATGTCTATGTGCATGTGGATAGTCCTATTTATAGAGGGGACTATGGCAAAATTTTCCAAAATGTAGGCATTGAAAAGTCATGCATTTTTAACTATACTGTAGATGTATGTTAAAGTGATGCATGCATGCATGTAGTCTAAAATGTATTTTGAAAGGAAAACTCCAGGTTAAAATTACCACACCCTTTTTAAGGTGATTTGGAGACTTTTGTCCAGATATTATGGATCTGGATCAGCCGAGTAATTCATGCAGGACCACTTCTAGTGTATAGATGAGGGCTTTTGAAGTGCCTCGACCCCGTTCTGTTAAACAGCCTCGTCGGTTAGTGGAGGCGGTGATACGTCCAGTCCAAGTTGATATGTTGGACGTCGAGGATGAGGAGGAGGATGTTTTGGTTGCAGACCCCGCTCCTGCTACACATATTCCCCGTAGGGACCTCCCGAGTATTCAGGTGGCAAACCAAGAGCTCTTGGTTGATTTGAGTTGACATCCCTCGATGTATTTGCATGCCAACAAAGTATAACGTTAGATCTTAATCTTCATTCTTACTTATTGATGAGGAGTAAAGGATTTTGATGTTAATCTGCATTTCATGTAGGTTCCTGGCTTTACACAGCCTCGAGGGAACTGGTTCAGCATTCACTCCATATATCAGGCTCTGCATCCTAACTATAGAGCGATTGTGCATGACTGGGGATTTGGGGCATTCTTTTCCATCATTCCCCGTCTTTGTCCCTAGGGTTACCTCAGGGCATTGTCTGAGCGCTAATTTTACCAGACTCAGTCACTCTATTTGCTGGACTGTGAGGTGATATAATGACGCCGATGGATTGGCAGTTCATCATAGGTATGGTAGGTATGGAGTTTGGAGGGGCACCAGTACCTTGCATGGCAGATATCACCCCTACTACCATCAGATCCTTGCTTGGAGTTCCAGCGGAGGCGCTCAAGAGCAAGACCGTCCGTACGGGTCCTTTGAGTGGAGATTCTATGAGTGGGCTCTTGAGAGAGCCCAAACCAGCTGATGTCAGTGTCAGGGATCGCATTCTTCGGTGATTATTCCTGGTGATCATTAGAGGCTGCTTCATAGCATATAACTCTTCTACGGTGTCGTTCGCTTTAATCAGCGCCACGCGACATGTGGACCGTATAGGAGAGTATGATTGGGGTTCCTACACCTTTGCCTATTTTCTCAGGGGCATACGCATGCTTTCGCAGGGCTTAACCGAGGCTTGGTTAGGATTCTACCCATTTCTTCTGGTGAGTATTTCTCTTGTAATTTCCCATATGTAGGTTAAGAGTGTTTACTGACAGCAAATGTTTGCCTTTGTGTTGGAAGTTTTGGGCTTATGAGAGGCTTCTATGTTTACGTCATGTGAGTGTGTTAGGTTTAGATACCTATTCATGAGGATGGCAATGACATCATTCCATACTGGCAAAGGTCCCTATAGGTGAGGGTTTTACTCATTGCCGCCTATAGCTAGAGTTATTGCCAGCTGATGTCATCACATGGATTCCTTATTCTGGGGAGCACTTGGCCATAGGATTTGAGGATGGGTACCCGACTGGGGTCGAGCACGTGATATCCACTCATAGGGTTCCTCTCTTCACTGATGGAGGATGGGAGCTTTATTTAGGAGAGCGTGCTATTAGGAACACCACAAGAGAGACCTGTATGCCGATCTTGCCTCCTATCAGGCATTATTAGCCTGTGTCACAGTCACCCGTCATTGATATCCCATTGTTGGGTGTTGACAGTTTTGTAATGTCGGAGGGTCCCAGCACTCAGGAGATGTTCCATCGTTGGTGGTCCCCTTGTACTATTGGAGCCCAGTCCCACGCCACTCAGTTCATGGGGGATATGGTTCTAGGATCCGTGATGATGAGAGATTGGTTAGCCTATGTCTGAGATCCGACTCATTTGACACAGATTGACAGAGATCCGGCAGAGGCAGATTCGTTTGATCCTCAGATGACGCATTTGGCTTTGCCGGCACAGATCCTCCTTTATATAGGCCTGACATCCATGTTGATAAAGATCAAGTGACTTAAGAGAAGTTACATCAGGTGGACAGGATTGATGATGTAGATATTGACACCATTGTCTTCTTCTGATGTGTATTCTCATTATCTCTTTTGATAGGCCTCTGTTAGATATTAGGTGATTGTGCCCCATTATCGCTATATATTTTGATAGGCCTCTGTTAGTAGTGGCGTTTGTGCCCCATTTCCCTGTATTTTTAGCTGTATAGAGATGATGTATTAGATGATGCTATACTTAGGAATATATGTACAGTTTTTCATTCTCTATATCATATTACCATCAATTATCTATAATACATGTATCATGTTATGCATATGTATGTATGTCTAGAGATATTCAGTATTGACCCCTGGATGGTCTTATGATACGACCTACATAGATGTCTTCTTCGACAGTAAGCCATATAGAGCATACCCCACCATTATTGGTGGCATCACGTCTTAGATCGTGGTATGATAGTATGTCACCATCAAACACGGTGACTGTAGATCAGCTATTGCATCATACTATGACCCTCTTAATTTTTTAGGTTCCCGTAGGATTTGTGGAGGGCATGCTGGATCACTGGGTACCAGAGAGGCATGTTTTCCGGTTAAGGACCCAGGAGTTGACTCCGACTCTAGAGGAGTATGCATGTTTGACGATGCTGCCACTTGACAAACCTTGCATGCTGATGGCTATTGGGGACATGAGTCGATAGTTCATGACCCTCACAGGCCTGAGGCATAGTGTTGCGCGGGATGAGATCACATTCGGCCACGTGATATTCCAGCATTTTCTGTTTGACAGATTTGGCTCTAAGGACAGTTATGCTCGTCAATCTGGGGATTTCACCATACGAGAGGACCAGTGGCATTTCGCGAGAGTGGATACATTCTTGATGTGCATAGTGGCATATGTGTATATGCCAAGATATATGGATGAGCTGGATCTTAGTGTTATCATGGTAGTGAGAGCTCTCAGGGAGGGTCATACCATCATTCTGATGATTGTGGCGGAGACTCTGAGGTCGGCCACGTTCTACAGCACTTACCCTACAGAGGTATTCACAGGCAGTTCGATCTTGGGATTGGTTTCTATATGTAAATATGGAGAGGAGTGTGGCTTTCCTCTCTAAGATTGATCGCACCACAAATGGTCGCCAGTACTCCTATTTAGGAGGATCCTAGTTAATTCCATCTCTTATGGATTGGTATTGCTCTTTGAGGTACAACCGTAGCTTAGATGGTCGTCGAATCTCCTATTCAAGAGGAGTTCAGGTAATTCCATCCCTTTGGTCTGAAGCCGATGAAATGTAGTGGATTGAAGGATGATCCCAGTACCGTTAACAAGTATTTGTGTTTTTGTAGGGGGTGAGACCGAACCATGAATCGCCTACGTACTCCTATTGAAGAGGAGATCAGGTATGCGTAGTTCAAACCTGGTGTAATAGGTTCAACGCTATTTGTGCCAGAAAGGGTGTAGTAATGTTTTTGTTGTTTTTGTAATGAGAAGGGTGTAGAAATGTTTTTGTTGTTTTTGTTTTTGTAATGAGAAGGGTGTAGAAATGTTTTTGTTGTTTTTGTTTTATTGCGACTGAGCCATATAAAATGGTTACCTATGTACTCCCGTGTATCAAGGAGATTAGGTCGACGTAGTTCACCCCTCAGGATGATTTGTAGCCGAAGAACTTGATCCTGTGTGCAGGTCAGACTGCGGGGAAAAGAAAGTTTGATCCTAAGTTCAGGATAAATTGCAGGTGTGAAAAAGTTTGATCCCATGAAAGGTACAATCTCTAGTGGGATAAACGAAGTTGTATGAACGGAATAAAGCCAGGTTGCTGGCTTGAAGAGTATGTTTCCTTGAGGGGCAAAGTGTGGCGAAGAGTTGTATGTAGTGAAGGGTTAAAGAACCAAAATGATTGGTGATCTGATGATCCAACACCATGATGTTTGCTTCATGGTAACCTCAAATATAGTACCATTTCACGGTGTCTGAGTTGATGAGTTATGGAAATTTATAGCCATTTATTTCCTGTGATCTAAGAGCGCCTCCTGTCAATACCTCCTTGACAATAAACGGGCTTCCCAATTAGGGGTGAATTTTCCCTTGTACTGATCTTGGTTGTTAAGGATCTTCTTTAAAACCAAGTCATATTGCTTAAACTGCCATAACCAGACTTTTTTGTTATAGGATTTGGGGATCCTTTGTTGATATAGCTGACCATGGAAGATAGTCGTGGTTCGTCATTCGTCTATTAGAGACAATTGGTAATACATGTCTTGTACCTATTGGTCTTCATCCAGCTGAGCATCTATCAACACTCTAAGGGAATCTATTTCAACTTCTATGGGGAGCACTGCTTCCATCAGTAGGTTAATGCGTAGGGGGTTGCCCCAGTGGAAGTGCGCATTGATGTTTTATAGGCTAACAGAGTAAGAGGCAATAAGTCAGGCCATTCTTTGTGGTTGGCAGACATCTTTTGCATGATCTTCTTGATGTTTTTGTTAGCCGCTTCAACAACACCATTCATTTTTGGACGGTAGATGACGGAGTTAAGATGTTTGATGTGGAATTTACTGCATAACTCCTCCATCATTCTGTTGTTGAGGTTCTTAGAATTGTCTGACACAATTACCTCTAGTTGCCCATATCAACAAATGACATTATTTCTGATGAAAACAATGATGAATTCTTTGGTAACCCTGGGGAAGGAGCCTACGTCTACCCATTTGGTGAAGTAGACGATCATGGTGAAGATAAAGCGATGCCCATTACTGGCTTTAGGATTGATAGGCCCGATCACGTCCATTCCCCATATTGAGAAGGGCCAAGGTGAAATAATATTGTGGAGCTCCCTTGGAGGGGCGTGGATGGCATTTTTATGAATTTGGCATTGATAACACCTCTTAACGTGATCATCACAGTCAGCTTTGAGGGTAACCTAGTAATGTCCTGTTCTGAGGATCTTCTTAACAAGTAGGGGGCCGCTCATGTGTGGGCCGCATATTCCACCATGGACCTCATCCATGAGTCTCTGAGCTTGGTCCTGGTCCAGAAATATTAAATATATAAATTAATAAGAGGAGTCTTATTAATACTATTACAATTATTATTATTTTAATTTCTAAAGAGTTGGGAATTAATTTAATATTAGTACTCTCATATATCCTAATAAGATTAGGAGGCTAATTAATTAAAGAGTTTAATTAATTATTCCTAATAAGTTTGGGAGCCTAATTAATTAAAATAAAACTCAATTCCTTAATTATTAAGGAGAGTTGCATACATCTATAAATAAGAGGAGTCTTATTATGGGTGTGGGTTGTTGACGCTTTCACAACACACGTGAATGATTTTTTCAAGAGTACGTATTTTCTATAGAGATAGAAAAACTAGGGTTTTGCCTAATACCCGTCTTCTTGAATATTTGTTCTTCCTTGGTTGATCACCTCTAGAGGCCAAACACTTGGGTGGCTAACGTTGATCAAAGGAATGAATCAAACCCGGTGGATTCAAGTTGAACGTGAAAAGGAATTGGAGGTGAACTCGAACCTGAGGAAGCTAGTTTCTATAAGGGTATGAATCTGTTCTCCATCTCTTTTCTATTGATTGATAATTATGCACAAAGTATGATCATGGTGATGGGTTTGTATGAAAATTTTAAATTCCTATTTTATCGTGCTTACGCACCTTTTGTGTAATTTGATTGAATGATCGCACTATATGCAAACCTAACAAATACACTATATGGGAAGGAGGTGAATCTCATCCTCGTGGTCTTGGTTTCATATTGCCCGACCAAGAGGAGAGTGAAGAAAGTGATGACGAAGAAGAAGTTGAGTCTCCTATTGCTATGCCTCCTCCCCATCCTACTAGTCGGGATCAAGAGATGTGTCGCTTGAGGCGGCGAATGGATGCCCTGTATACTGATTTCACGATATACATTACTAAATTTGCTAGGGCACTATCTCAAGCATTTGCGCAGGTTGGCACGGAGGCTCATTTCCCTATCTTTGGGTCAGGTAACACTTATCCGCCTCCAGACACGCCACCTGAGCAGGATGAAGCAGGTGAAGAAAGTGATGCTACTTACGGGGGTTCCTTTCTCACCTTTACCTTCAAATGAGAACATTGCTTATTTTAAAGTTTGGGGGTATTGGTTTTGATTGCATGATTAGTATAATTTGCATTTAATTTAGTTTATTCAGTTGCATGTTAATGTAGTTTCATTAATGTTTAAGTTTAGTTTTTATAATTCAATTGCTATAGATAAAAATGGATAAAATCTAAAAATATTTTCTTATTTTGTTACATTGTGCTTAGTTAGATCATCTTGCTTGAATTGTAGTATCTTGTTTGCTTGAAATCCTTATTGGCCCATGATGATATTGGAACTACTTGGTTGTTAGCATTGTTGATAACTGTAGCTTGGTTATGAGGTTATATTATGATGTGAATTTTAATTTGTTTGAAACTGACGTATTCGGATAACACTTTAGAGTAGCCATTGTGGTTTGCTTAGTTTAAATGGTCGCATAATTTCCTTCTGGTGGGAAACTTGTTTAATGACAGAAACATAGTAAAACAGTTAGTAATGGCTTAGATGATGCAGAAGCTTAAGTTTGGGGGAAACAGGGGGTATGCACTCTAAAAAAAAAGAAGAAAATTATGTTAATAAATAATTGGCTAGCTTAGTTTTTTGGCATTTAATACTTGAGTAAGTAAGCCCTTAGGGGTGTCTCTACACCCAGCGCCCTAAAATCATCTAGTTTGGGATTCGTTGGTCAAAAGCTCGCTACACGGGTATCACTGAAAAGCCTAATTGAGCTAAGCATTTCACAGCCAGGTGTATACATGGGAAAGTGCAAATATCGCCCTCGTAAGTAAATAAAAGCATAATAAACCCCTCGTTGACTTTTAGCTGAGTTGATGCATAGTCTTGGTCATAACTTTAATTTTTTCCTGAGATTCTTGAATTAAATCTATATATTTTCCCTTAAGAAGCATATTATGTGAAGTATTTGTTTTGTAGCAAAAATTAATAGCTGCTAAACACACACACACAAACACACTATATCAGTGATGACATGTTTTAGTTTGCAAAATGTTGTGACTCATTGACATTGTCTTGGTTGGAGACTCTGTTTGATTTCCATTGTAGTTTTTCTGAGGCATCTTATTTGGATCTCATGCTTACTGATGTTGGATTCTTAGGCATGTAGTTGTATATATGCATATTGTTATGTTGTTTCATTCCTTTTCTTTTTTGTTTTGTTACTTGGGGGTAAGCAACGTTGTAAGTTTGGGGTTATTTGATAAGTTGGTTTTATATCTACTTATTCGATATCAACTAAACTACAATCGATGCCTAATCCCACATTTCTTAGTCTCTTTTCATGCATTTCTTTCTGTTTTGTAGGATTCATTCTCGGGAACTCAATTGGTGGCATTTGGAGATAAAAGAGGTGTGTTGAGAGCTTAAATTGATAAGTTTTGCCAAGATATTGAGTGGAGATGCAACAACATAAGTGAAAAAGAAATCAAATTCTGGTGTGTTGCGTGACCGCGCCAATATTGGCATGTTTGGGGCATCGCGATCGTGCCATTGACTGCCCAAAGATCCTGAATAGCTCACCCGTGCTCAATTAAGCTTACTAACTAATGTGGTCGTGCCAGTCTCTAATAAACAAAATGTTGACTTTGATTTAAGTCACCAATGGGAGAGTAGCTTGAAGCAGGGGTCTTTGGAGGTTGAGGCAATATATCAGAACGATGTTTTAGCAATTTTTGGGATATATAGAGAATATAGAGGGAGTATACACATACTCTATTTTCTACTTTTTGTATCTAGCATAGGTTTTTGATTTTTATTCCTAAATTAGCTTAGATTAGGTTAGATCTTTGGAGGCTGAAGCAATTTAAGATCCTTAGAAGTTGAGATTTGAAGCAAGAGAAGAACTTCAGATTTGCTATCCCTGATTCATACTTCTCTTTACATCTATTTGCATTTTTCAATGTATAATCAACTGTGGATATTGGATTTTGTTTCAACTATGAACTAAACCATATTTTGGGATTATAATGGATCATGTTACTTAATTGAAATTGATATTTTGAGTTCCAATTAATTGTTAATGGATTGTCTAACATGATTTGAGTTAATTACTTGATCACCAATTAATGTAATAACCTATATGAATTTGAGAAACGGAGTATAATTTCAGATCTGATCATGTTAGCATGTGTTTATGACTTCTACATGGCGATGGAATTCATGATGCGTGCCTAGCATAGAGATATACCGAAGCACCACATGTAGTCTATCAAAATCTTGTGCTTAAACCCTATTTAATTGTAATTCACATAGAGATATAATGGGTTAGTTAATTAGGATGTTCGCATTCATTCTATCTATTGTGGATTTAATGTGATATGGGTATGATACATCGAGATATGGTCATATTTTGCTTTCGTGTTCTCGGCTAACAATCCAAAGTATTAATTGGGGTTTATCGGGAAGTATGTCAATTTAAGTGTTGCAATAAGTGAAATTATAATCTCATATCTCCCTTATCGGATTTAATCTTTTGTTAATTAGTTTAATTTGTTTCTTAGTACAATTTAAATAATTTACAATCTCACCCATTTGTTTAAAGAGACAAAAATAGTTATAAAACCGGTGCTTGCTAGATTAGATTTCATTTTAATTTTCTTCGTGGGAACGATACTTTACTTTCATTATATTACTTGTGTCGATGTCGGGATTTTTATTTGTCCCTTTTCGTTTCTTGTTCTTTGGTGTTCTCATGTTAGGTGAGATTTGTTTGAAAAAATAAATGAAAAAGGTCCGACATGTGTCATGTCGACGATGGACTGTTAAGAGTCGTTAGTTGGTTTTTTATATGGTTGTACCGATACAACCGAGAAAAGGTTTGCACATTGACCCGGTGATGTGACACAGCTAAACGGGTCGGTGAAACCAAGATTCATTAGGGTCTGGGGACTTGCTTATGCAGAGGGAAGGTGTTAGGCACCCCTCGACATCTGTGTTACCACGGTAACCACCACTTTTCAAGAAATTTTTATATGAATGTGTGTGTGTGTTCAATGTGCTATTATTTGGAAGTAGTGTGAGGCCTTGTTCGCACCTATATACACAGGATTTGAATTTGTGTAAAAATTCAAATTTAAACAAGATATGGCAATGATGTCTTGTAAGAAAAAGGTTTTTCAAACCCTTGTGCTCAATAGTAATTGAGACCTTTTACACTTCCATTTTATTAAGTGTTCGGCTTGATTGTTTTTAATTTTTGAGATACGAAGCATCTTCGAGAAAATAATGTACAAAGCAGTGTCGAACTCCTCGTGGGCATGAAAACCATCTGAGGAAATCCAAACACCGTGAATAAATTTACAAGCTACTTACAACTGAAAATGTCCATCACGGGAACTGAATCTAGATCCAGTAGCTAAAAATGTTTGTCTATTAGAGACAATTGGTGATACTTGTCTTGTACCCATTGGTCTTCATCCAGCTGAGCGTCTATTAACACTCTGACGGATTCCATTTCAACTTCTATGGGGAGCACTGTGACACCCCCAATTCTGGGTACTTCATTTCCGCCGAATTTGGTGCTCACTATCAAAATAATTACATCTAACTACCTATGATAAAGGATAAAACATTAAATAACTTAAGCAATAATCTTTCCTATTAAAGGGTTACATCATCTCATAAACAATTCCTAGGTAATCTAACCTTAAATTATTACATCAGTTTGCGGAATACATTATAAAATAAAATAAGTCTTATAACTTCATGCAATTAAATAAACTTTAATTAATTCTTCAACACTTGGACATCTTGCCCTTTCCCTTGCTAGTAGATGGCTCATCACCTCTTTCGACTTTAGCTGCATTGTTTAATTGCAAGAGTGAGCAAACAATTGCTCACTAACATAAAGATAGTATAATAACAACATAAGAGTGAACAACGAATACTGAACAATAAAGAACTTGTTCTATGAATCAAAATAGAAAACAAGTTCGAACTTTAATTATCTGAGGGTCTTAAGACCAAGAACTATTTCCACGGTGTTTAGGTATTATTACCTTAACCTTAACAGTCATTAGACTGTATAGACTCTTCTTAACGTACTCAGGGGGGTCAGCCCTTTGTACCGTGTATTGTGCACAAACATCTAAACCCTAACATAGGCAGATTACTGGTGGGAATCTGTAGTGCGTACTCAACCTGCCGCACTGAAGATGTCTTGGGAGAAGTTCCTAGAACTGTTCAACGACAAGTACTTTCCCGAAAGTATTCGTCACATGAAAGAGGTAGAGTTCATTAAACTGGAACAAAACAACATAACCGTGTCGCAGTACGAAGACAAGTTTGTCGAGTTGTCCCGGTTTGCGTCCCATTTGGTTGATAATGAGGAGAGATTGACGCGAATGTTTCTAAGAGGTTTGAAACTTGAGACACGTCAATATCTTATCTCTCATAAACTGTGTTTGTATTCAAATTTTGTTAATAGGGCTCAGTTATTGGAGCGCGATAATGAGTCAACCCAACCAAAAGAGAGCATCCGGCAAATGATAGGGTTGTTCGTCTCAGTTTGAATTTAGAATTTCCGCACTAAAGAAAGTTTAGTTTGGAACTAGATTATCAGTGTTTCTAGAATTTTAGAACACTTATTCAATTTTCGTCAATAAAGGTTTAATACAAGAATGTATAACTAAACAAGACTATTAAAGTCAAAGATCGGATATTAACAATATATAACTGAATAAACACAATACACATGCAAAGTACTATATTCAAAAGAATTAGAACAATCTCATTTGAATCGACGTATTAGAACAATATATGCTTTGTATAATAATTAAAAAAGTGAAACTTGCTCGATGTAATGTATTAGGTTACAAGAGCTTAATCAAACGTATATAAGAATAGAATCAATAATATTGCTCAATAGATTTTAGGAACTTGAACAATTATGAAAGTAGAGTTAGAGAACTTGCCTTGTTTATAAGCTACACAAATGTAATATAATCTTCAATTACCCTACATACATCATTAAAAATCGCAACAATAATTAGTTGTATGAATATTAGCTTTAGGGGTTTAAACCATCATTTAGGTCATAACCTTATCCTAGCACCTAACCACGTTGCTTAACACCTTAACGATTCTGAAATCACACTATAAACCTTATCATTTATATTTAACTTTTGAAAACATCACTTTTAGTTTCATTATATAACTCCAATTAACAATCACCTAAAACTCTTTTACACTTTGTATTACAACACCTTACAATCTATTATTGTAGTCCACGTTATGTTTTAATATCCTTAACATGCATGCTAAACTAAACCAAGTTCGTTACGCATGACCTGAAATTAAGCAGACTTCACTGTCGGTGACTGGCTACTGGCGCGGCCGCGCCAGTAATACACTGGTTAACCGCGCGCTCACGCGATGCAGCACGCCCGAGCCCAAATGCTGCACGCCCGCGTGAGAATAGTGCGCCCGCGCGATGCCTCAGTTCCAATTTTTGCAGAAGCTCAAAATTGGACTCTGCTTTAGCCAAAAAATCCCAATTCTACAGAAATTTACCCACTTCAACATCTAAAACTTTGTACTAACATAGCTACACATGTTATTCATCATTCTATATATAAAAACATCACACATATACGAATTTGAAGAATCAAAACTATAATTTTCCAATTTTTTTCATTTTTATACTTTTAACGAATTCAATCACCACGAATTCGTTTCTTAATCATTTGACACGATTCGAACTATGCCACTTTCGTTTCTTAACATATTATCACAATCCAACTTCAATTCGCAGATTACAACACATATAAGGAATAAAATTTGGTACTTTCTAAAGACATTTTCAAATATAAACACTGTTAGTTATATTTCCTTCTTATAGTTCAATTTCACGTGTTTGATTGCTACCCCTTTTATATATACACACCAATAATAGAATCTACAATACTATTACACACCCATAACCCATATCTTACAATCAACACTTAACAAAAACCCAATTCCAGAAAATGAAAATTACAAAACTGAGAGTTAGAATTAGAGGTAGATTATACCTTAAATCCTTGATCGAATGCTAGCACAAGATAGCGAATCTCTCCTTCTCTTGGCAACTCACAAAGATAATTCTCTCAATTTCTCACTCTTAATATTCTGTAATTCCTTCTTCTTTGAACTTAGCCTTAGAAAAATAGACGCGTAGGAATTATAAACTAGCCACAATCCCACGTACGTCAGTTGAATAAACCAAAGGTTTAGATCAGTTACACAAGACCAAAGGCCACAAGGCCATGTTTGGCTAACCAAAACTCTCAAACTAGATTATTATTATATTACTTATATTATATAGTTTTCATGAGTCACACTAGTTAATTAAATAACTTTAGCTTAATTAATTTAGATTAATAATAATAAAAATCTTATTATCATTATTATACTTATAATTAATAAAAAATTATATATCCAATTTAATTAATAAATTAGACACATCACTATATTTAATTTATTTCCTTTAAATTAAACAATTCATTTAATTTAATTATTTTCTTAAATATTAAGCAATTGATTTAATTTAATTATTTTCTTAAATCAATCCTTTAGATAAAATTGTCATTATTCAAATTAACATTAATTAATTTAGTTACCAAATTAATTCACCACAATTCATCAACTATTTATTTTCTCAATAAATAAATTATTTAAAATATTTATTTAATTATATAAATATTTAAATTAAATTACAAATTTCTCGATCGTTACATCATTCCCTCTTTAAAAGGATTCTGTCCCCAGAATCACAACTCGAAAAATTTATTTGTTACATTATTCCCTCCTTAACAAGATTTTGTCTCCAAAATCGCTATACAAGATCAAGCAAACAACTGAGGATAATTCTTCAACATAACACTTTCAAGTTCCCACGTAGCTTCCTCAGCATTGTGGTTCCTCCAGATTACCTTAACAGAAGGTATCACCTTATTCCTCAGTACTTGCTCTTTTCTGTCAACAATTTGAACAATGACTTCTTCATACGTTAAGTCTTTCTCAAACTGTAAGGGCTCATATTCTATAACATGCTTATAATCAGGTTTATATGGCCTCAATACCGATATATGGAAAACATTATGAATATGCTCCAACTCTGGAGGTAAATCTACCTCATATGCTACTTCGCCAACTCGTCGAAGCACTTCAAAAGGTCTTATAAATCTAGGGCTTAATTTTCCCTTCTTGCCAGACTGAATTTTCCCCTTCCAGGGAGATACTTTTAAGAAAACATAACTACAAACATCGAATTCCCGATTTTGTCGGTGTTGATCGGCATATTTCTTCTTTCTATTTTGTGCAGCTATTAATCTTGCTCGAATCACTTTGATGATCTCGACAGTCTGCTGTACCAATTCTGGACCCAATAGCTGACGTTCTCCTACCTCATCCCAACATAACGGAGTTCTGCATTTTCTGTCGTATAACGCTTCGTAAGGCGGCATGCTAATACTCGCGTGTTAACTATTATTATAAGCAAATTCCACCAATGGCATATGGTCATCCCAATTTCCTTTGAAATCCATTATACATGCTCTGAGCATATCTTCTAGTGTTTGGATAGTTCTCTCGCTTTGTCCGTCGGTTTGAAGATGGTACGATGTGCTCATTCTTAGATGTGTTCCCAAACATTCTTGTAATCGTTTCCAGAAATTAGACGTAAAACGTGGATCTCTATCTGATATAATGGACACAGATACACCGTGTCTTGACACAATTTTCTTCACGTACAGTTTTTCCAATCGATCTAGGGTAAATCTAATCTTGATTGGTAAGAAGTGTGCCAACTTCGTTAATCGATCAACAATCACCCAAACTATGTCATAAGCTTGTTGGGTCGTTGGAAGACCTACCACAAAATCCATTATGATATGCTCCCATTTCCATTCTAGTATCTCCAACGGTTGTAATAACTCGCTTGGCCTTTGATGTTCAGCTTTGACTTTTTGACACGTTAAACATTTTGCCACAAATTCAGCCACATCCTTCTTCATATTCGGCCACCAAAAATGACATCTAAGATCCTGGTATATTTTCGTACTTTCAGAGTGAATCGAATATCTTGAGTTGTGAGCTTCACTCAAAACTTCCTCTTTAACTTCTGTTACTAGCGAAACCCAAATTCTTCCTTCGAATCGAAGTATCCCTACCGAATCGATTTTGAATTTGCTTTCCTCCCCTTCAGATACTTTTTATTTTATCTTTTTGCATTCTTCATCCTGAAGTTGTGCATTCTTCACTTTATCTATCAACGTTGAATCATTTTCTATCTGGAATAACTTTTCATCGAATTTTGTCGGATATCTAATTTCCAACTCCATTTTAGCCATTTCTGACACTAAGTTATCCTGAGCAGTCAACAACATTAACTTTTCTCGTCCCTTCCTACTTAAAGCATCAGCAACAACATTCGCCTTTCCTGAATGGTAGAAAATCTCGCAATCATAGTCTTTGATCAGCTCCAACCATCTTCTTTGTCGCATGTTCAAATCTTTTTGTGTAAAGATATACTTCAGACTTTTATGGTTAGTATATATCTCACACCTCTCTCCGTAAAGATAATGTCTCCAAATCTTCTGGGCAGAAACTACCGCAGCCCACTCTAAGTCATGAATCGGATACCCCTTTTCGTAATCTTTTAATTGACGTGATGCATACGTAATTACTTTGTCATTCTGCATAAGTACACAGCCTAGTCCTTTATTCGATGCGTCATTATACACTACAAAATTCCATGTATCATCAGGCAATGACAACACAGGTGTTGTACTTAACCTCTTCTTCAATTCGTGAAAACTTTCCTTACACTTTTCCGACCAAACAAACTTAACCGCCTTCCTGGTTAAATTCGTCAATGGGGTCGCTATCTTAGAAAAGTCCTGAATAAAATACCTATAGTAACTTGCCAACCCTAAGAAACTTCTTATCTCTGACGGTGTCTTTGGCTGATCCTAGTTTACTATAGCTTCAACTTTTGATGAATCTACCAAAATTCCGTCTTTATCAATAACGTGCCCGAGAAACTATACACGTTCCAACCAAAACTCACATTTTGAAAATTTTGCGTACAACTTCTCCTTTCTCAATGTTTCCAATGTCACTTTTAAGTGTTCAACATATTCTTCCTTGGTCTTAGAATACCCCAGGATATCATCAATTAACACCACCACAAATTTATCTAAGAATGGTTTAAACACCATGTTCATCAAATCCATGAACGCTGCAGGTGAATTTGTTAAACCAAATGACATAACCAGAAACTTGCAACGACCATACTGAGTTCTGAATGCCATCTTCGGTATGTCTTCTGGCCTCACCTTCAGTTGATGATAACCACTCCTCAAATCTATCTTTGAAAAATACCTCACACCCTTCAGTTGATCAAATAGGTCATCGATTTTTGGTAACGGATACTTATTTTTAATCGTAACCTTATTCAATTCTCGATAGTCAATGCAGAGCCACATCGATCCATCCTTTTTCTTAACAAATAACACTGGCTCTCCCCATGGTAGTACGCTCGGCTGGATATACTT
The DNA here is from genome assembly GCA_020205505.1 of Panax japonicus. NCBI lineage: Eukaryota > Viridiplantae > Streptophyta > Magnoliopsida > Apiales > Araliaceae > Panax > Panax japonicus. The sequence continues at coordinate 28,166,354 of CM035097.1, read as the reverse complement.
CTTGTCGAGCAATTCTTGCAGTTGAACCATCAACTCTTTCATCTCTACTGGGGCCATTCTGTATGGTGCCTTAGATATCGGGCATTTCCTGGTACTAAATCAATCATGAACTCAATTTGTCAATCTGGCGAAAGACCCGACAAATCATCTGGAAATACATCTGCAAAATCTCTTATGATCGGTATCTCTTCTAACTTCACACTTTTCTTTTGTGTATCAACTATGTAGGCTAAGTATCCTACACATCCTTGTCTTAACAACTTCTTGGCTTGCATCACCGTCAGACAACTTGCTTGTCGAGGTGATTTGCTGCCATAGAACACAACCTTTGACGGAGTCATAAGGTTAACACACTTTCTTTGGCAATCAATTACTGCTCCGTGTTTGAATAACCAATCCATTCCCAGGATAACATCAAACTCACCCAGTCTAATCGGTATCAAGTCTACCCTCATTTCTTGACCCTTTATAACCACTTTACAATTCTTATATATGAACCTAACAGGAATCACTTCCCTATTTGCAATCTTTATGCACAAATCTAAGTTCTGAGCAAATTCATCGAATATAAATGAACAAGTATCACCCGAATCAAACAGTACATAAGCATTAATACCATTAATCGGAATGATACCTGACACCACATCCTTAGACTGAACAGTATCCTGCACAGTCATATTGAAAGTTCTTGCAGTAGGTCGACTTGACTGTGTTGGTCCAGAGATAGACAATGCACCACTACCATTGTTGTTTCCTTTTCCTCCACTTGCACTCCCCCTAGCTTTTTAGGGCAATCACGAGCCATGTGATCCTTCGAACCGCAGGTAAAACATGCTCCTTTCTTTGGACTAAAACAGTTCGGTGCAATGTGTCCCTCCTGACCACAGTTGAAACACACCCGCTTTCCCTTCAAACATACCCCGATATGGTTCTTCCCGCACGTCGCACAAGCTTCAAATTTTTTCTTCTGCTGACTTCATTGTTGTCCTCTTGTAGTCGAATTCTCGTTCCACTTCCTCTTCTGATTGTTGCTTCCAACATTACTTCCATCAGCCTTATTTTCATTATCCTTCTTCCTCTTCTTTTTTCTTGATTGTACTTGGTCAAGGCATCGCTTCCACCTTCTGCGATGATTGCCTTTTCCAGTACAGCCGCAAATGTATTTAACTGGAACATTGAAACCTTGCTATACAGCCAGGGTTTCAATCCTTGTTCGAACCTTCTCGCCTTACGCTCATCCGTATTGACTTGATAAGTGGCAAACCTTGAGAACTAGTTAAACTTTGCAGCATATTCTGGCACCGTCATAGTTCCTTGCTTAAGCTCCAGAAATTGCACTTCCAACTGATTCCGAGAACTCGCTGGAAATTACATTTCAAAGAACATCTCCTCAAATCTCTCCCACATTATCACTCCTTGTCCTCCACGGACCTTATTTGTTTGCCACCAGTAGCTTGCTTCAGACTACAGCATGAACGTCGCGAATGCAGTTTTTGATCTTCATTAACTCTAGCAACGTCAAACACCTTCTCCATTTCCATGATCCAGGTTTGGGCTTCCACTGGATTCATAGACCCTTGAAACTCTGGCGGTCCAACCGCTTTGAATTCCTTGAAAGTCGTAACTTGAGCTTGCGGTTGATTCACAAGTGCTCCCATCAACAAAGTTACCGACTACTGAACCGGATTAGCATTGGTCTCGTTGTTATTATTAGTAGACCCCTCAGAAGGTGCTTGTTGACGTGGTTGTCATCTTCTAGGAGGCATTTTCTGTTAAAATATACGCTTATTAGTTCATCACTCCACTTCTTGGGTATTTGAAGTTTAACTTAAACATTCCAAGATTAAAGTTATATCACATAATATTTCAAATAAACTCCAATATTTTATTCATTCATAATGTTTTAAAACATACTAAAGATAGCATAACCGTTAAAAACATCCATTTTCCTGAACTAGACAAGTTTCTGGATTACATAGTCATACTATCCCTTTATTTATCTCAAAATAAGGGATTCACAATTTATTTATTCACATAATTAACCACATATTATTATCTCTCTTATTCTATCTAGGCATATTAAGATGTCGTAAGGCTTCTCGACGTTCCTCCTCCATGATACGATAAGCCGTTCTACGATCCATCACGAACCACAGCGAGTCTTCAAACTGAGGTGGGTAATAATGGACTCGATCCAGGGCCCTATCAATCTCAGAATTAAAAGAATAATTCGTCTCCTTCATCTTGGCTTTCTTCACTTGGACTTTAGCCTCAGCACGATCTGCACGTTGAGTTGCCTTCATCCAAGCGTCCTCTGCTCTTGTACGCTTAGATGTTTCCTCTTTGAAGTCTTCTTTCAACTTCTCCATGTCAATCTTCATCTTCTCGTTCACTGCCAACAGGTCTTCATGCTGACCCTTGGTATGACCTAGATCCCATTCTGTGTTTCCAAGTTTTGAATCAAGTTCCTGAATCTCTACATCCTTCTGTTCCAATGCAATGTAATGCATATCAACCATCTCCTTCAGTTCCTCTACATTATCCAGTAAATCTATGTTTCGATCATACAAAGCATCATACATCTCAGCCAATACGGAGTTTGGTGGAAACTCCACAGGATCTTCCTCATCATCATCCTCCTCTATCTCCTCGGGACTATCCTCCTCGGGATCGATCACAGGCTCATCCTCCTAGATCAACTATTCCCGCACTACGTGAATATCCCGGGGTTCATCGTGTATAGGTACCTGAGGTATCATCTCTCTAGATGGACTGGATCCTCCTTCGTCAGACATCCTGACAACAAAATATTTTAAATTTTACTTAACATTATCGATACTCGCGAGCACATAAGTTATTAACACATAGCACATAATGTCTTTTATTATTTAGTTTCAATGGATGCCTTAATCCATTCCTTAAAACCCGATAAGAGTTAATCATCTCTTTGTTTTCTGCTTCCTTAAAGGCTACTTCCTAAGGTTTTCCCCACCTAAGGTTCATAACCTAAAGCTTTGATACCAACCTGTGACACCCCCAAATTTGGGTACTTCATTTCCGCCGAATTTGGTACTCACTATCAAAATACTTACATCTAACTACCCATGATAAAGGATAAAACATTAAATAACTTAAACAATAATATTTCCCATTAAAGGGTTACATCATCTCATAAATAATTCCCAGGTAATCTAACCTTAAATTATTACATCAGTTTGCGGAATACAATATAAAATAAAATAAGTCTTATAACTTCATGCAATTAAATAAACTTTAATTAAATCTTCAACACTTGGACATCTTTCCCTTTCCCTTGCTAGTAGATGGCTCATCACCTCTTTCAACTTTAGCTGGATTGTTTAATTGCAAGAGTGAGCAAACAATTGCTCACTGACATAAAGATAGTATAATAACAACATGAGAGTGAACAACGAATACTGAACAATAAAGAACTTGTTCTACGAAGCAAAATAGAAAACAAGTTCGAACTTTAATTATTTGAGGGTCTTAAGACCACGAACTATGTCCACGGTGTTTAGGTATTATTACTGTAAGACCCCAACTTTTTGAATAAAGATTAAATTTTCTCAAAATATATTTTTGAATATTATGATGTGGATTTGATATAATGTTATAGTTGTGGGTAATATTTACAAATTTTGCAAAGTACGCAAGTTGTTCTATAATATTCGATTGGTCGGGAAATATTCGTTTTAACAGGGTATTCGTACAACGGCACAATCATTGGTGGACCCCCACAACGGAATTATTTTCGGATTGAGAAAACGACAAAAATACTTTATAAAAATAACAGCGGAAGTTTTACCGTTAACTGTTGAACTACCCGGTAGTAAAAGTACAGTAATACGCGTGGTTGCATAGTAGCACACGGTATTGATTATTGATACTTACGTGAGAAGTCACTCAGTTATACTCAATTATTGATACAGTAATTGCAGCATCATATCTCTCATATTATTGATTCGATTATTGTCATAGTATCATCTGCATAATATGTTATTTTATTAAATTAATAATTGAGACGACAAAGTTATTCATATTATTAAATTACAATATTTATAATGTCTAGAAGTTCTGTCAAGGAGAGGTTTGGTCACCTAATTGCACGCCAATAGGGAGAAATCCTTATTGGAAAGCCCCGTCTTTCCTGGGAACGACCTGGTTGATAAATATTATGAGTTATAATATTAATGATGAATGTTATTACAATTGAAGTTGTGTTCGGAGTTTAATTTGGAGACGCGGACGTGATATTTGAGTCCGGAACGATGAAATTAGTACAAATAGTCTATAAACACAAAATTTTCCGGAATTCACTATTTGGTCAAAAAGTCAACAGTTGCCTTTTGCGGGAAAAGTCAAACTTCAAAATTTCAAAATTTATATTTTTGATAAAAAATGGTTTCATTGTGTTGGAATTATTTGTGTTAGTGAAAATCGACAATTATTTCGATAATAATTGATGTCTGGAGGTTATATTGACCAATCGGGTATTTAACCGGATAAATGAGCAATTGATTGCTATTATTTCACATGATTATAACTATTTGTTCACATGTGTATACTATTGTTTCACGTTCTTGTTACTATTAGGGGATTTGGTGCATGATTGATAATACTTGCATGACTAAGTTAAAAATGGAGGTATAGATGGAGGTACTATACTGTAATTCGTATTTTCACATGTCTAAAACTATTGATTCGCATAATTTACTATTGAATCACATTATTTACTATTAGGGGAGGTAGTGCAAGTTTGATAATACTTACATGACAAAATTAAAAATAAAGGAAAAGTTAGAGGTATTGTACTGTAATTTTTTGAGCCCCAAAACGTGCAATTATCGAAACTATATTTTTCTATAAATAGAAGCTCATTCTTCCTTCATTTCTCACCAATTCACAAAAGCTTTAGACCGATTATTATAGAGAGAAATTATAGAAAGAAGAAGATAAGTCTGCTACCACACTATTCCAGTATCCAGTTTTTCTAAGGTAGGGAGTATCATTTCTTTCTTATCCATAAAGAAAACTTCTGTTGTTCCATTCTTTATCATTCTGTTGGAACATCCTGTCAGTGCGTTCTACGCCGGACCTGGTTCCATCTTTATTATTCTATTGGAATATCATGTCTGTGCGTTTTACGTCGGACCTGATTCCGTCGTTATTATTCTGTTGGAATATCCTTTCTGTGCTTTTTACGTCGGACCTGATTCCATCTTTATTATTCTGTTGGAATATCCTGTCTGTGCATTTTACGCCGGACCTGATTCCGCCTTTATTATTTTGTTGGAATATCCTGTCTGTGCGTTTTACGCCGGACCTGATTCCGTTATTTATTATTCTGTTGGAATAACCTGCCTGTGCAGTCTATCGCATGCCTGGTGATTTTTTTTGTTATTCCATTCCTTATTATACTCAGTTGGTTAAAGTTTTAACTTCTATACTACATGAAATTAGTGGAATATCCTTGATATTTGCGCTTCATTCAGTAACTTTTCATGGAAATATTCTTCTGAGCATTCTTGAATTTTACTCTACAAAGCAATATCATGTTGACAATTTGGACGTTATTAGTTCCTGGATAAAATAATTCTTGAACTTATTTTATTGAATTCTTATATCATTGTCATCATCCTCATGTTTATATTTTGTTGAAAGTCATATGTGGCCTATAGTGAATAGATGGACTTGGTATGATTATGACCAGGGATTATTCGGTGTAATCATGACCGTAATGTTACAAATGATGTGGTAAAAGTCCCCATTGGCCCGTAGTGCATTGATGGACAGTTGTTGGCATGATCATGACTATTATTGAATACACAAATATTCTTGGCTCGTAGTGCATGGATAATTGTGGTCGTGATACTAAAGAATATCCTTGGCCGTAGTGCAGGGGTGATTCGATGATGTGGACCATTTATTAAGCTGAGTCCCAGCGATAAAAGTGATGAAAAACCTTCTAAATCATAAAAGATAGTAGATTTTATTCTTTACTTGACTCTTCTAATGGATTGTTTGTTCTGCTGCAGTTAAACTTGATGGTTGTTATATTGTATCAGTTTAACACTGTTGAAGGCTAACGATAATATATTCTGCATTATCTTAGTCATAATATTTCCTACTGGGCTAGTTGAGCTCACCCTTTTACTTTTATTGTTCTCTTCAGGAAATGAGAACGTAGCAGGGACTAGTCGGGGAACGGAGTGACGGACCAGATGATAGCATTAGTAGTCTTCACTATTCAGTGAAATAGTGGAAAATAAATGTAATAATATTGAATTTAAGTTTGTATATTGTCTAGACGACCATATTTGTATTAAAACTCACAGCTTATGTTTTGTCGTACTTTACACGACAGTTGTATAATTAAGTTGTATTTGTATTTTGTACCATGTATTTGACGACTCAGAATAGGTGATGTATACCTATTTTGGGGGCGTCACAGTTGGTATCAAAGCTTAGGGATATGATCCCTGGCTAAGATGTGAGACTAGAACTAGGAGGGGAGAGACGGGGAATTCCTTCGCTACTATGACCTACCTAAGTTTATTTGGTATTTAATTGGTCAGTCAGAGTGTAGGGATAATATGTTTCATGTCAATTAACCCTTGTTTTGTGGCAGTATTTGAAAATGGCATCCGAGAATGTTGAGAACATCAATGGAGCACAAGAGACCGTTGAGTCTCCACAGATCAATAACCAGGATAATGTGCATCAGGAAGGCGACAATCCTCATGCAAACAACAACTCTAACCAAATGATGAACGATGGAATGTTCCGAGGCTTCATGCAATTCATGCAACTTCAAGCGAGAGCTGCTCCTGTCCAAAATGCAGGTGGAAACACTGGCAACTCTTGGACGGTCACCGCCAAACAGTTCAAGGAGCTGGGACCGCCGGAGTTTATTGGAGAGCCAAAACCACTTAAGGCGGAAGCGTGGATAAAGCAGGTAACCAAGATATTTGATGTCTTGGGATGCTTCGAGGAACAAAAGGTTCCCTTCGCCACCTTTATGATGCGTGAAGAGGCAGATTACTGGCGGGAATCTGTAAAACGTACCCAGCCTGACGCACTCAAGATGTCTTGGGAGAAGTTCTAAGAGCTGTTCAACGACAAGTACTTTCCCGAAGGTATTCATCACATGAAGGAGGTGGAGTTATCAAGTTAGAACAAAAAAATATGACCGTTTCGCAATACGAGGCTAAATTTACGGAGTTATCCCGGTTTGCATCCCATTTGGTTGATAATGTGACGCCCCCAAATCCATGTAATCATCTATTACAGAACTTGGTGCTCACGATACAACATACACCATCATCTAACTAAGTAAACCTTAACAATAAGGAATAATAATATTAACTACTATATAATTATTCAAAATAAAATCCTAAGTCTTTGCAACCTTAAAACATACTGGAACTCAGTCTTAGCGTTTATTGCTACAATATACATATGCGGAAATAATTATTTTATTACATAACCATTAGCATCACTTCATCTTGGACTTTCCCTTATCCTTGCCCGAACCCTCAGCCTTCTCCTCCTTAACTGAAAGGATTAAACAAGAATGAGCACAAATTGCCCAGCAAGTATACGGAATAAATGGGAAATATACATCAGGATAAAGGCATTTGAATTACTAGATCTCAACAGTTGAAAGATTATCAAGTGTTAAAGAAGAACATCAAGAATAAGAATTTAAGAATTTTCAATATCATACTAAGGGGTGTAAAATACCCTGAACATATTTTCTTTCATCAACAATCATCAGACGATTTAACAATCCAATAGACTGTAAACGGTCTCTGCAAGTACGCCAGGTGATCAGCCCATTGTACCCTACATTGTGCACATGTATTAAGTTTAAAATGCATAAGCATAAATGGGACTATTTGCCCAACATCTGTTTTTCCCGTTCATTCGGGTTGTTCATCTTAGTAATCATGCGAGACCTCACCAAGGCAACTTGGATTGGTAAACATTCAATAGCTTCGAAAGATGTGTTTTAAATCATTTTTCATCAATAATAACTAGCTGAAACCAAAGGCTAGGAACATACATAGAAACAGTTCTATGATGACATAAAACTTAAAAGCATAGCCGTTAAAATAATAACTGAATAACCATTAAAAAGCTTGCAAGATAATTGGAGTTTGTATGACTTTTCAACGAAGAAACTTGCACGAATAAATAACTAACACAAGTCCAATACTTACCCTTACTGCGATAATATTAGTAAGGATTTAATAAATACCCAAAAGAAATTAGGTTTAGGAAACTTCCCTGATAAGCCTGCTACAATTAACGCTAGCGATTAACCTTCACATAACCTAATCACATGTGTCTCGTTAAAGACCATTCATACACAATCTGGTTTGTAGTAAAAGGGTCTCCTATTGGATATGCTATAAACATCATAATAGAATATATTTAGAAAATATATGCCACCCATTTTAGATATCATAGGCAGCCCAAAACAGAACTTAAAAATGCCCAAACATAACAGTTTTTACATTTTTTTTTCTCAGCTTTACCATACCTCGCTAAAATAATCATAACTAATTCGTTTTAAAACATTTTTGAGCGATTCTTGCGTCCACGCGAAGCTAACTTCTGGGGCTACAACTTTCGTTCATGGAGCATCTTCAAATTCCAAGCACAAAATTCCAGAAAATCCGTGCAAGGAGACTGCTCTGAATTTGTTGGACAGATTTGACGCAACTACTTTGAAAAGTCATAACTCCTTGCTCCGAAGTCGGAATTAGTCCGTTCCAGAGTCTATGGAAAAATTATTCAGTGTACTATAATAATCCAAAAGCCCAAAAGTTTCTGGAAATTGTAGCTAGCCCCAAATTTGTCCTTAGGGTCAGCAGTTCACAATTTTTTTCGGTTTCTAACATGTTTATTTCGCGACCTTACGATTTTCATATCTCACTCAATATAGCTTCGATCTGAATGAAATTTGGACATGTTATACCTCATGCTACATACTATTTTACAAAATTATTACATGCAACAAATGGATTATCTAAGACAAGATTTAGAGTGACCAAAAATCCTGAAAAATCATGCAAACTAGTTTAACCCAACTTTTGAGAAAATCATGATTTTGTTTCTAGCATGCATGGATTTGATTCCTATTATCCAGAACACTTCTAATAACATATATATATATATATATGTTACAACAATTCATTTCTCTAACTTTTCATGTTTTGATCAAATTAGCATGTTAGAGGCATTTTATCAAACACTTAGCACACATACATGAACTCTTTAATTCTCTAAGCAATTGCTACTTGATCAAACAAGAACTTTTGTTCTTCTTCATACCAACATATCATCCACAAGTAGTAGCATGGCATCATAGCATTAACATAAAGTAGTTCCAATGGCCACTCAAGCATTTTCTTACTAGTTTCTAAAAACATATACATGGGTCATGGCTTACCTCTTGCTGCGAATTTCTTCTTATAGATGGAGATAGCTACTGATCTCTCCCTTCTTGCTTGCTTGATTATGCTCCTCAAATTCGTAGACAACCTTGACCCACTCTCAAACTCTAATCCTTTCTTCTCTATTTTTGCTCTCTTCGTTGTAATGTTGCAAAGTGAATGAATGCTTGAGTTGGGTGTATATGTATATATTATTAGGACTGATATGCTCAGCTCCTTCACCTCTCCAACCATCAGTTATGTATTCATGGATCATTATACACTAGTTAATGGTCATAAGGGAGGGAGTTAAGAACATGGAAAGCCTTTGTCAAACAATTATAACCTCCTCCTTCCTCACACTCTATATTATATGTATATAGACTCCCTCCTTGTCCCAATATACTTGTCACGTGTGACCCACCAGCTGCTGACTTGTATAAAATTAATATAATAATCATTTAATCAATTAACAAGTCATTTTGACCATTTTGCCCTCTGTAGTCAAATGTGTCGATACTTATATCGATTCCTACTAAAGTCGACGTCCCGGACGTCATGTAACTCTCCGTTCCGTCAAACTCAACTTCAAAATTCGTAGTTGACAATTCGTCGCTCCAAAGTGTGTTTGGGCTAAATTTAAGATAATATTATATCTAATAAAGTTTCAAGGGAAGAGATTTGAATGTATGTGATATTTTACGTCATGAAACTTCCAAGTCCATATATCTATAAATAAGAGCATTGTAAAAGAGAATGGTGGATATATAAAAATATTATGAGGCATGTCTCATTTTCGTGACACATTTAAAAATATTATGAGACATGTCTCATTTTCGTGACACATTTTCGTGGTTACAGTCTATCCTGCCTAATTTCGACGTTTCGGACTCAAATACGCAGACCGCGTCCCTAAATTTTGCTCCAAACTCAAACTCATATTTATAAGTCATCCCACGAAATTAATTATAATTAATTCCATCCTTAACCAATTTAAATAATTGGCCTAACTGTAACAACCATTAATATGCATCTTATCACATAACATATAATAAAAATAAATAATTCATCTAAAAATAATTGTCACATAAGAATTTCACATAAGTTTGTTTATTGAAATTGTTTAATTACATGGAAAAATCTAGGATATTACAGATAATGAGGAGCGAATGACCTGAATGTTTTTAAGAGATTTGAAACCGGAGATACGACATTATCTTATTTCTCATAAACTGTGTTTGTATTCAGATGTTGTAAATAGGGCTCAGTTATTGGAGCGCGATAACGAGTCAACGCAACCAAGAGAAAGCAGCCGGCAGAATGAAAATACCAGTGGTAACAGTCATCGAAGCGGTGACAACAAACGTGGAGGGAATCAACATGCCAGAAATGGTAACCACTTTGGTGGTAATCATAGCCAAGACAATAAAAATTGACATTTCAAGAAAAGGAGATTCAACAATGATGGAAAGACGTCAGCACCAGCACCCGTTGTTAAGGAAGGAGAACGACCACCTATCATATGCTTCAAATGCGGAGGGGAGGGACACATCAGTCCAAATTACGCAATGTCGTCCAAAGCATATTGTAATTATGGAAGAGAAGGTCACTTAGCTCAATTTTGTCGTTCACCAAAGACAAATTTAGCAAGGATAGAGGCACTAAAGGCCGTCCCAGAAAAGTCAAAGTCGGTAATGCAAGGGAGAGCATTTGTTATGACCTCCCAGAAAGCAAGGAACCCGAACGAGGTTATCATGGGTAAGCTTATCATAAACTCTAATAAAGTTTATACCTTATTTGATACCAGTTCTACTCATTCTTTTATTTCTCCTACTTGCGCTCAACGTTTAAATTTGACTCCGGAGAAATTAGACTTTGACTTATCTGTTGAAACTCCATTAGGAGAAACCTTCATTACATCCATTGTTTATAAGTCTTGTTTGATTAAAATCGGTAACCGCACGTTACCTATCGATCTTATCTCCTTAAAAATACTTTCATTTGACGTGATTCTAAGGATTGATTGGTTAATTACTCGTCATGCTAAAATTGATTGTTTTTGTAAGGTTGTTAGCGTTCATATTCCTAATAAACCTATTATGCGAATTCAAGCGACCAAACCATTAAAATCAATCACGGTCATCTCAAGCCATAAAGCTATTCGTTTATTAAAAAATGGATGTTAAGCTTTCTTAGCTCATGTCACGGATTTAAACAAAAATACGTCAGATTTGAAGGATATTTCTACTGTTAATAAATTTCCTGACGTATTCCCTGAAGAACTTCCTGGCCTACCCCCAGAGCGTGAAGTTAAATTTTGTATCGACCTTGAACCCGGTACAAAACCCATTTCCAAAGCCCCATATCGAATGGCTCCTATTGAACTTCAGGAGTTAAAGACCCAATTGCAGGAATTGTTAGACATTAGTTTTATTCGTCCTAGAACGTCTCCTTGGGGTGCTCCTGTTCAATTCGTGAAGAAGAAAGATGGGAGTATGCGACTTTGTATTGATTATCGGGAGTTGAATCATGTCACTTTCAAAAATAGGTACCCATTGCCACGTATTGATGACATGTTTGATCAATTACAAAGAGCATAATTTTTTTCAAAGATCGATCTTCGTTCTGGATATCATCAGCTGAAGGTTAAAACTGAGGATATTCCAAAGACTGCCTTCAAAACTCGGTACGGGCATTATGAATTCTTAGTCATGTCTTTTGGATTGACTAATGTTCCTGCTGCCTTCATGGATATGATGAACCAAGAATTTAAGGAATATTTGGATCATTTTGTGGTCGTCTTTATTGATGACATCATCATATATTCCAAAAGCCGTGAAGATCATGAGCAACACTTGAGGCTGATACTCCAAAAGCTTTGTGAAAATAAGCTATATGGCAAGTTAAAGAAATGCGAGTTCTAGCTTAAGGAAGTTGTATTCCTTGGGCACGTGATATCAAGTCATGGAATATCTGTTGACCCAGCAAAGATTGAAGCTATTCAAAGCTGGGAGCAACCTAAATCAGTGACCGAAGTACGTAGCTTTCTCAGATTAGCTGGTTATTATCGGAGATTCATGGAAGGATTTTCTCGAATCGCTACTCCATTAACTCAGCTGACTCGAAAAGATACAAAGTTCAGTTGGAGTGAGGAATGTGAGAAGAGTTTTCAAGAACTCAAGAGGAGACTCATTTCAGCACCTGTTCTGATAATACCATCTGGCTCGGAGGGATTTGTCATCTACAGTGATGCTTCAGGCAAAGGGTTAGGATGTGTTCTCATGCAACATGGGAAAGTCATAGCCTATGCCTCACGACAACTCAAAGAATATGAAAGGAATTACCCTACTCATGATCTAGAGTTGGCAGCTGTCGTTTTTGCGCTTAAGATTTGGAGGCATTACCTGTATGGAGAGAAGGTGGAGATCTACACGGATCATAAAAGCCTCAAATATTTCTTCACCCAAAAGGAACTCAACATGCGACAACGACGTTGGCTTGAACTATTAAAAGATTATGATCATACCATCCAATACCATCCTGGAAAAGCGAACGTGGTAGCTGACGCACTGAGTAGAAGATCATATGCGGGTACAAGTGCAATATTGTTAACGCAAAGGCCCATTTTGTATGACTTGCAAAGGATGGAGTTAGAGATAAAGACTCCAGGGACCCACGTGATGATGGTAAACATACGAGTAGAACCGACTTTAATCGATAAAGTTAAAGCTGCTCAAGCTACAGACGTGGAGCTAATGCGTATGAAGAAGAAAGTGCAAGAAGGTGTTATGCCAGAAGCAAGAATCGATGAAGAAGGAATACTTCGAGTCAAATCCATACTTTGTGTTCCTAACGACCCTGATTTAAAGTATAAAATCATGATGGAGGCGCACAACACACCGTTTGCAATCCATCCTGGGAGTACCAAAATGTATCGTGATCTTCGACATACATTTTGGTGGAGCAATATGAAGAGAGAGATAGCAGAGTTTATCTCAAGGTGTTTAACTTGTCAACGAGTCAAGGCAGACCATCAAGTACCAAAAGGTCCATTGCAACCACTTGAAATTCTAGAATAGAAGTGGGAACACATTACTATGGATTTTGTTACTGGTCTTCCCAAGGTTTCTCAAGGCATAGATGCAATTTGGGTCATTGTTGATAGATTGACCAAGTCTGCTCATTTCCTACCTATACGAGAAACTTATACACTTGAACGTCTTGTTCGTGCGTACATAAACGAGATTGTAAGACTACATGGTATGCTAGTATCCATAGTTTCTGATCAAGACCCAAGATTCACTTTAAGATTTTGGGTTAATTTGCAAAAAGCTATGGGCACGGATTTACGATTTAGCTCGGCATATCATCCTCAGACGGACGGGCAGTCGGAGAGGACGATTCAAACTCTTGAAGATGTATTAAGACTCTGTGTCCTTGACTTCAAGGGAAGTTGGGACAAGTTCTTACCATTGGTGGAGTTTTCCTACAACAACAGTTATCAAGCAAGTATTGGCATGGCTCTATTCGAGGCGTTGTATGGAAGAAAGTGTCGTTCTCCAGTATGCTGAGATGAGGTGGGTGAAGCAACGTTGTTGGGACCAGAGTTGGTACGTATGACTACGGAAAAGATTCAAATGATCCGACAACGTATAAAAACCTCACAAGATCGACAAAATAGTTATGCTGGTCTTCATCGAAAGGACGTAGAATTCGATATTGGAGATCATGTGTTGTTACGTGTTGCTCCATGGAAAGGAGTTACAAGATTTAGAAAGAGAGGAAAGCTCAATCCTCAATTCATTGGCCCATTTTTAATCCTCGATCGAGTAGGAACTGTGGCCTATAGACTTGCGTTACCGCCAAGTATGTCTCGTGTTCTTAACGTTTTTCATATATCCATGTTACGAAAATATGTGAAAGACCTGAACCACATTATTGAGTTAGAACCGGACAAAATAGAGGAAGATTTAACGTATGAAGAGGTTCATGTTAAAATCTTGGATAAGAAGGAACATATTCTACGCTCTAAGGTTATACTTCAAGTCAAAGTTTTATGGACAAGCCACGATGTTGAGGAAATGACCTGGGACTTATAATCTGAAATAAAATCAAAGTATCCTCACTTCTTCGACATACCAGGTACGCACCCTAATTTCGAGGACGAAATTTCATAGGAATGGGAGGTTGTAAGATCCCAACTTTTTGAATAAAGATTAAATTTTCTCGAAATATATTTTGAATATTTTGGTGTGGATTTGATATAATGTTATAGTTGTGGGTAATATTTACAAATTTTGCAAAGTACGCAAGTTATTCTATAATATTCGATTGGTCGGGAAATATTCGTTTTAACAGGAAATATTCGTACAATGGCACAATCATTGGTAGACCCCCCCCCCCACAACGAAATTATTGTCGGATTGAGAAAACGACAAAAATACTTTATGAAAATAACGACGAAAGTTTTACCGTTAACTGTTGAACTACCCGGTAGTAAAAGTACAGTAATACGCGTGGTTGCATAGTAGCACACGGTATTGATTATTGATGCTTACGTGAGAAGTCACTCAGTTATACTCAATTATTGGTACAGTAATTGCTGCATCATATCTCTCATATTATTGATTCGATTATTGTCATAGTATCATCTGCATAATATGTTATTTTATTAAATCAATAATTGAGACGACAAAGTTATTCATATTATTAAATTGCAATATTTACAATGTCTAGAAGTTCTGTCAAGGAGAGGTTTGGTCACCTAATTGCGCGCCAATAGAGAGAAATCCTTATTGGAAAGCCCCTTCTTTCCTGAAAACGACCTGGTTGATAAATATTGTGAGTTATAATATTAATGATGAATGTTATTAAAATTGAAGTTGTGTTCGGAGTTGAATTTCGAGACGCGGGCGTGATATTTGAGTCCGGAACGATGAAATTGGTAAAAATAGTCTATAAGCACAAAATTTTTCAAAATTCACTATTTGGTCAAAAAGTCAACAGTTGACTTTTTTAGGAAAAGTCAAACTTCGAAATTTCAAAATTTATATTTTTGATAAAAATGGTTTCATTGTGTTGGAATTATTTGTGTTAGTGAAAATCGATAATTATTTCGATAATAATTGATGTCTGGAGGTTATATTGACCAATCGGGTATTTAACCGGATAAATGAGCAATTGATTGCTATTATTTCACATGATTATAACTATTTGTTCACATGTGTATATTATTGTTTCACATTCTTGTTACTATTCAAGATTGATAATACTTGCATGACTAAGTTAAAAATGGAGGTATAGATGGAGGTATTATACTGTAATTCATATTTTCACATGTCTAGAACTATTGATTCACATAATTTACTATTGAATCACATTATTTACTATTAGGGGAGGTGGTGCAAGTTTGATAATACTTCCATGACTAAATTAAAAATAAATGAAAAGTTGGAGGTATTGTACTGTAATTTTCCGAGCCCCAAAATGTGAAATTATCGAAACTATATTTTTCTATAAATAGAAGATCATTCTTCCTTCATTTCTCACTAATTCACAAAAGCTTTAGAGCGATTATTATAGAGAGAAATTATAGAAAGAAGAAGAGAAGTTTGCTACCTCACTATTCTAGTATCCAGTTTTTCTAAGGTAGGGAGTATCATTTCTTTCTTATCCATAAAGAGAACTTCTGTTGTTCCATTCTTTATCATTCTGTTGGAACATCCTGTCTGTGCGTTCTACGCCGGACCTGGTTCCGTCTTTATTATTCTGTTAGAATATCCTGTCTGTGCGTTTTACGTCGGACCTGATTCCGTCTTTATTATTCTGTTGGAATATCATGTCTGTGCGTTTTACGCCGGACCAAATTTCGTCTTTATTATTTTGTTAGAATATCCTGTCTGTGCGTTTTACGCCGGACCTGATTCCGTTATTTATTATTCTGTTGGAATAACCTACCTATGCGGTCTATCGCATGCCTAGTGATTTCTTTTGTTATTCCATTCCTTATTATACTCAATTGGTTAAATTTTTAACTTCTATACTCCATGAAATTAGTGGAATATCCTTGATATTTGCGCTTCATCCAGTAACTTTTCCTAGAAATATTCTTCTGAGCATTCTTGAATTTTACTCTACAAAGTAGTATCATGTTGACAATTTGGACGTTATTAGTTCCTGGATAAAATAATTCTTGAACTTATTTTATTGAATTCTTATATCATTGTCATCATCCTCACGTTTATATTTTGTTGAAAGTCATCTGTGGCCTATAGTGCATAGATGGACTTGGTATGATTATGACCAGGGATTATTCGGTGTAATCATGGCCTTAATGTAACAAATGGTGTGGTAAAAGTCCCCATTGGCCCGTAGTGCATTGATGGACAGTTGTTGGCATGATCATGACCATTATTGAATACACAAATATTCTTGGCCCGTGGTGCATGGATAATTGTGGTCGTGATACTAAAGAATATCATTGGCCATAGTGCAGGGGTGATTCGATGATGTGGATTATTTATTAAGCTGAGTCCCAGCGGTAAAAGTGATGAAAAATCTTCTAAATCATAAAAGATAGTAGATTTTATTCTCTACTTGACTCTTTTAATGGATTGCTTGTTCCGCTGCAGTTAAACTTGATGGTTTTTATATTGTATCAGTTTAACACTGTTGAAGACTAACGATAATATATTCTGCATTATCTTAGTCATAACATTTCCTACTGGGTTAGTTGAGCTCACCCTTTTACTTTTATTGTTCTCTTCAGAAAATGAGAACGTAGCAGGAACTAGTCGGGGAACGGATTGACGGACCAGATGATAGCATTAGTAGTCCTCACTATTCAGAGAAATAGTGGAAAATAAATGTAATAATATTGAATTTGAGTTTTTATAATGTCTAGACGACAATATTTGTATTAAAACTCACAGCTTATGTTTTGTCGAACTTTACACGACAGTTGTATAATTAAGTTGTATTTGTATTCTGTACCATGTATTTGACGACTTAGAATAGGTGATGTATACCTATTTTGGGGGCGTCACAATTACCTTAACCTAAACAGTCATTAGACTGTACAGACTCTTCTTAACGTACTTAGGGCGATCAACCCTTTGTACCATGTATTGTGCACAAACATCTAAATGTTACACGTACAAAATCCCCTATGTTAGGGTTTTCGTCTCAGTTTGAATTTAGAATTTCTGCACTAAAGAAAGTTTAGTTTGGAACTAGCTTATCAGTGTTTCTAGAATTTTAGAACACTTATTCAATTTCCGTCAATAAAGGTTTAATACAAGAATGTATAACTAAACAAGGCTATCAAAGTCAAAGATTGAATATTAACAATATATAACTGAATAAACATAATACACATGCAAAGTACTATGTTCAAAAGATTTAGAACAGTCTCATTTGAATCGACGTATTAGAACAATATATGCTTTGTATAATAATTAGAAAAGTGAAACTTGCTCGATGTAACGAATTAGGTTACAAGAGCTTAATCAAACGTATATAAGAATAGAATCAATAATATTGCTCAATAGATTTTAGGAACTTGCACAATTATATATGAAAGTAGAGTTAGAGAACTTGCCTTGCTTGTAAGCTACACAAATGTAATATAATCTTCAATTACCCTACATATATAATTAAAAATCTCAACAACAATTACTTGTATGAACATTAGCTTTAGGGGTTTAAACCATCATTTATGTCATAACCCTATCCTAGCACCTAACCACATTAGTTAACACCTTAACGATTCTGAAATCACACTATAAATCTTATCATTTATATTTAACTTTTGAAAATATCACTTTTAGTTTCATTATATAACTCAATTAACAATCACCTAAAACTCTTTTACACTTTGTATTACAACACCTTACAATCTGTTATTGCAGTCCACGTTATGTTTTAATATCCTTAACATACATGCTAAACTAACTCAGGTCCGTTACGCATGATCTGCAATTAAGCAGACTTCACTGTCTGTGACTGGCCACTCACGCGGCCGCGCCAGTAATACACGGGTTAACCGAGCGACGCAACGCGCCCGCGCCAAAATGGTGCGCGCCTGCACGATGCCTCAATTCCAGTTTTTGCAGAAGCTCGAAATCAAACTCTGCTTTGGCCTAAAAATCCCAATTCTACAGAAAATTACCCACTTCAACATCTAAAACTTTGTACTAACATAGCTACACATGTTATTCATCATTTTATATATAAAAACATCACACATATACGAATTTGAAGAATCAAAACTATAATTTTCCAAATTTCTTCATTTTTATACTTTTAACGAATTCGTTTCTTAATCATTTGACACAATTTGAACTACGCCGCTTTCGTTTCTTAACATATTATCACAATCCAACTTCAATTCGCTGATTACAACACATATAAGGCATAAAATTTTGTACTTTCTAAAGCCATTTTCAAATATGAACACTGTTAGTTATATTTCCTTCTATAGTTAAATTTCACGTGTTTGATTGCTACCCCTTTTATATATACACGCCAATAACAGAATCTATAATACTATCACACACCCATAACCCATATCTTACGATCAACACTTAACAAAAACCCAATTCCAGAAAATGAAAATTACAAAACTGAGAGTTAGAATTAGAGGTAGATTATACCTTAAATCCTTGATCGAATGCTAGCATAAGATAGCTAATCTCTCCTTCTCTTGGCAACTCACAAAGATAATTCTCTCAATTTCTCACTCTGAATATTATGTAATTCCTTCTTCTCTAAACTTAGCCTTAGAAAAATAGACACGTAGGAATTATAAACTGGCCACAATCCCACGTACGTCAGTTGAATAAGCCAAAGGTTTACATCAGTTACACAAGACCAAAGGCCACAAGGCCATGTTTAGCTAACTAAAACTCCCAAACTAGATTATTATTATATTATTTATATTATATAGTTTTCATGTGTCACACTAGTTAATTAAATAACTTTAGCTTAATTAATTTAGATTAATAATAATAAAAATCTTATTATCATTATTATAATTATAATTAATAAATAATTATATATCCAATTTAATTAATAAATTAGACACATCACTTTACTTAATTTATTTATTTCCTTTAAATTAAACAATTTATTTAATTTAATTATTTTCTTAAATATTAAGCAATTGATTTAATTTAATTATTTTCTTAAATCAACCCATTAGATAAAATTGTCATTATTCATATTAACATTAATTAATTTAGTTACCAAATTAATTCACCACAATTCATCAATTATTTGTTTTCTCAATAAATAAATTATTTAAAATATTTATTTAATTCCATAAATATTTAAATTAAATTATAAATTTCTCGATCGTTACAAGCACTGCTTCCATCCCATAGGTTAATGCGTAGGGGGTTGCCCCAGTGGAAGTGTGCATTAAAGTTCTTTAGGCTAACATGGTAAGAGGCAACAAGTCAGGCCATCCTTTTGTGATTGGCGAACATCTTTTGTATGATCTTCTTGATGTTTTTGTTAGCCGCTTCAACAACACCATTCATCTTTGGATGGTAGATGACAGAGTTAAGGTGTTTGATGTGGAATTTACTGCATAACTCCTCCATCATTTTGTTGTTGAGGTTCTTAGCATTGTCTGACACAATTACCTCTGGTTGTACATATCGACAAATGACATTGTTTCTAATGAAAGCGATGATGACTTCTTTGGTAACCCTGGGGAAGGAGGCTGCTTCTACCCACTTGGTAAATTAGTCGATCATGGTGAAGATAAAGTGATGCCCATTACTTGCTTTGGGATCGATGGGCCCGATCACATCCATTCCCCACATTGAGAAGGGCCAAGGTGAACTCATATTGTGGAGCTCCCTCGGAGGGGCATGGATGGCATTTCCATAAATTTGGCATTGATAGCACCTCTTAACGTGATCATCATAGTCAGCTTTGAGGGTAAGCCAATAATGTCCTATTCTGAGGATCTTCTTAAAAAGTAGGGAGCCGCTCATGTGTGGGCCACATACTCCACCATGGACCTCATCCATGAGTCTCTGAGCTTGGTCCTAGTCCAGACATCTGAGGAGACCTAGTCCTGCATCTCTTTTGTATAGTGCATCCCCGCTCAGGTAGAATTTCATAGCAAGTCGATGGATCTGCCTTTTATCAGTCGGGCTCGCCTCAGCGGGTGTAGATCCATCTTGTAGGTACTCCTTGATATGTTGATACCAAGGGTGCTGGATGGGAGGTAGCTCATCCGATACTTCTCCAACATAGTTCCCATAGGTTGGTGCCTTGTGCAGGGCAAATGTCACGCTTGGCATGTGTTCCTTGTCCGACATGTGAATCAAGGAGGCCAAAGTAGCTAACGCGTCTGCAAAGTCATTCCTATTATGAGGAATGTGTAGAAAAGTGATCTCTTCGAACTCCAAAGCCATCTGTAAAACTTGTCGATGGTAAGGCAACAAATGTAGCTCTTTGGTTTGATAGATTCCCGTGGATTGTTTGACTACCAACTTTTAATCCCCAAAGACAGTTAACCGCTTGATGCCCATTGAACGGGCAAGTTTTAGCCCCATGATATAGCCTTCATACTCAGTCGTGTTGTTGGTGCTGACAAATTACAATTTGACGGCGACGAGATACTGCTCCCCCGTACCGGATACTAGAACCGCTCCAGCTCCAGAACCTTCCATATTAACAGCTCCATCAAAATATATTTTCTATGTATGGCATGTATCATACTGATGGTGTTGCTGAACTGTCATTACCCATTCATTTGGGAAGTAGGTTTCCAAGGGTTTGAAGTCCCCTGAAGGTGCGGCGGCCAGTTGATCCGCAATTCCTTGACCTTTGATACTTTTAAGTCATGTAGACGATGTCAAATTGTTGTAGGATCAACTGTCATCTGGACAACCGGTAATTTAACATGGGTTTATTGAACACATATTTAAGAGGATCCACGCAGGATATGAGATGGGTTGTGTGACCATGTAGGTAATGTTGTAACCTCATGGAAGCCCATGCTAAAGCACAACAAGTCTTCTTAATCAGAGTGTACTTGTGTTCACTACTGTTGAGTCTTTTGCTGAGGTAATAGATAGCACGTTCTTGTCCTATATCGTCTTTCTGTCCCATTATGCATCCCATGGCATTGTCACTTATGGACAGGTACATGAACAGGGGCACATCATCCCTAGGTGGTACCAAAATAGGAGCTTTGATTTGCTGTTATTTGATTGTAAGGAAGGCTTTTTGACACTCATCGTTCCATTTCATGGAGGAGTTCTTCCTTAACAGTCTAAAGATAGGCTCACAGGTTGCTGTGAGTTGAGAAATGAATCTACTAATGAAGTTGATTCTTCCCAAAAATCCCCGTATTTCCTTCTCTGTCTGAGGAATGGGCATTTCTGTGATGGCCTGAATTTTGGTCGGATCCAGCTCAATTCCTTTGTGGCTGACTATGAATCCTAGCAACTTGCCTGATTTAATGCCAAAGGCGCACTTGGCTGGATTCAACTTCAAGTTGTACTTACGCAACCTGTTGAAGAGCTTTCTGAGATGGTCTAAGTGGTCTTCTTCCTTTCGGGACTTGACAATGATGTCATCCACATAGATCTCTATCTCTTTATGCATTAAGTCATGGAAAAGAGCCATCATAGCTCGCTAATAGGTGGCTCCGGCATTGATAAGGCCGAATGACAACCGTTTATAGCAAAAGGTTCCCCAAGGTGTGATAAAAGCAATTTTCTCACTATCCTCCTCAGCAACCATAATTTGATGGTACCCCCGCAAAGCAATCAGCAAAGGAGTACATGTTGTATTGAGCAGTATTGTCAATGAGAATATGGATATATGGCACGGGAAAGCTATCCTTAAGGCAAGCTTTGTTTAGATCTCGATAATCCACGCAAACTCGCACCTTTCTTCCAGGTTTAGGCACGACAATGATGTTGGATATCCATTCAGGATATGTGGACACCATGATAATACCATCTTGAAATTGTTTCACAATTTCTTCTTTCACCTTTAAACTCTACTCAGGTTTCAATCGCTTAAGATTCTGCTTAACTGGCTTAAATCCCTCTTTATTGGGAAGGAGATGAAGGACAATGTCAGTGGAAAAACCCACCATGTCTTCATAAGACCATGGAAACACATTCTGGAATTAGGTTAGTAGCATAACCATATCATTCCTCTGGTTTGGGGTAAGGTCTGAACCAATCTGGATTAACTTAGAGCTTTTTAAGGTTCCAAGATTGAAGGAAGTGGTTTGATCAAGGCTGCGTTTAGGTTGGTCTTTGACCCATTCTTTGATCTCTCGAGGCACCTCAATGTGCTCTTGTATTTCCATCAAGTTTGAGTCAAACTTTTCATCAAAGTTACAATCCTTGTGGAAAAAAGGCATCTTATCAGCAAGTACAGGCACATCTAAGTTCAGAGTCCTGAAATAAAATATGCTTTCACTTAGTATATATAAAATTGTTTAATAATACAAAGTGTTAGCATGCACTGACAAAGTAACTCCTAATACTGTATAGAAAAGTAAGCAGTTATGATATTTACAGGGCAAAAAGAGTTCCTTCCCGTTTTACCCTTGTCGACCAATGCAAGGAGTGCTGCTCCAATTGTCGAGGGCAAAGTCCTGGTGGACTACAGTGGTGGAGGGGCTGTCATCGTCCTCCTTCTCCCGAATGATGACAATTATGCATGGGCAATCATCGTCTGGGGTTATTTGTTTGTATATTCATCATGGACATTGATGCATATGCCTGACATCATTCTGATGATGTCTTGCTTAATTCTTCGTTCTTCCTCTTCCACTTTGGGATCTGGAACAAAGACTTCCTTCTCATTCACCGGTATCGTCTTGGGAAATAACATAGCCATTACGCTTGCTGGCACCTTTACCGGAGGTTGTGTGGACTCAGGATTTGTAGGTGGAGACAACTGTCGTGTAACTGAAGCTGGAGGAATCTTCTTACGCTTATGTGGATTCCTATGACTAAAACTGGCAGAATAACCCAATCCAGCTGTCCCAGTTTGACTGATCACTTGAATCGGGTGCTTAATACCCTGATGATATTTTTCCCAGCCCTCGTCCAGGCTGATCACCCAAAGACATCATTTCTTGAGTAGCTGCCATCACTTTAGCAGAAATCTTTGGTACGGGAAATGGCGTTCCAATAGAATGGTATTGAGTGTTGCTCACTTCCAAGGCATGAAAACTGGCCGGCTCAACATCTGAATTGACGTTGATGAATGGTATGTCACCATGTTTAGGACATTCCGGTTCAGCGTTGACCGTGACTAGGCTATTATTGATAATGTATTTAAATTGCTGATGAAGAGTGGAGGGGACGACCCCATCCATATGAATCCATGGTCTTCCCAATAGCAGGTTGTATCTTGAATCTATCTTTAGCACGTGAAAGGATACACAAAATGTATGGGGACCAATATTCTCGATTGGCAGCTTAATCTCTCCGACTGAATTCTGGCGGGCTCCGTTAAAAGCTTTAATAACCGTGTGGCTGCTTCGGATCCGTTTGAGATTGACGTTCATCTTCAGTAATGTAACGTAAGGACAGATATTCAAAGACGAACCTCCATCTATCAAGACTCCAGTTAGCATGTATCGGGAGGATAAAACAACAATGTGCAACGGCTTGCAATGACAGGTCCCTTCGGGCGGTATGTCATCATCAGTGAAAGATATCACATTGTTGTTAAAAATGTGATCAACCAAATGTTGAAATTTTTCCACATCCACTGATTTTGGCAAGTAGGCTTCTTCCAAAACCTTCAGCAAGATCTTCCTGTGATCCTCGGAAGTTAAAACCAAGTCCAGTGTTGAAATTTAATGTGGATCTTCACTTAATCTTAAAACCACCTTGGCTTCATTATGACCCATAGTGCGGAGGAACTTTTTAATTTTCTCCATGGGAACTTTCCCCTTTGATTTGATGGCAGGCTTCATCACCCGTTGGGGATGATATAGTGGATTTTCCTTCGACACTACAGCAATTTTATAAGAGGTGGATCCTTCAACTTCTTCATAATTCCATGGGACTTTTTGTAAGCTGATAACAAGATATTGTGGTCTTAATGGCAAATTGATTGGCTTTGGAGCATCCACTTTCAAAGGATTGTCAACTCCTTTGAGTTGAATTGCTTGTATTGTGAAAGGTTTGACAGTCCCATCAACCTCAGGGGATATAACTACTACCAGTCCCTTCCATTTAGTAGGATAAGTATTCTCACTCTCAAATAGCACAATATCGTCGTCTGCCAGTTGCAAGACACCACTGTCAATTAGATTTTGAATAAGGTGGCGGAGTGCCCAACATTCTTCCGTGCTTTGACCGCGAGAATGGGAGTGATATTGACATGCTCCATCAGAATTAAACCGTCCTGAACGGAGATTAATTGGAGGCAGAAGGGTAGTGATCCTTCCTTCATTGATCAACATCTTAAGTATCTCCTCTATAGGTTAGCCCAGGTATGTAAATTCTTTTTTATTGGCAAAATCCCGACGGGCTTTGGCATTTGCTCTCTTCGTCACTTTGTCTTCCAGTGTTTTGTTCTCTGAAGGTGACGAGGAAGTATTCATAACAAAAGGGAGGAGACTAGCATGCTCCTGGCTGACTAATTGACGTGTGACGTGATGTTGATAGGTCACCAGTTCTGCCAATTGCTCAATATGCTTACACAGAGCTTTCATCTTTCGTTCCATTACAAACTGGAACTTTGCATAATCCCATTTGTCAACACCATCTTTGATGGTCTGGGATGATTCACCGTTAAAATTGGAACCCTGTCCACTGCTCCAATTAATCATGTTGACCTCTTCCTCTTTGTGTTGGGGAAGAGGGTTGTCTTGTACGTGAGGTTGATCTGGTTTGGTGACCACGATCTCAACGTTGTCTATTAAATCTTAGATCTTTTGTTTCAAGTCCCAAAAATCTTGAGTATCATGTCCAGGTGCCCCGGCATAATAAGCACATTTCCGAGTAGCATTGAAACCCCTCCCATTAGGGTTGGCTGGTGGAAGAAGATGTGTGATTTTCTTCTGAGTCGTTAGAAGAGTGAGAATGTTCTCGAGTGATTCCCCTAAGGGTGTGAACACTCGAGGGCGTTTGACTTCTCCACCTTTTGGCAATAGAGGGTTTGAAGACTGTGCTTGAAAGGGAGTGTAATTTCTCCTTTGGATAGGCATATTCTGATTGCCTTTTTGACCTTGTAGTATCAAGGAAACATCCTCCTCTTTCTTTTTATGGACCCTTTGGGGGTTGTTTCCATAAGTTCCGGACTGGATGTGCTCAGCAACAGCTTTAAGGGCAGCTAGGACTTGAATCTTTCCTGACTTCAATCCCATCTCAGCCATCTACTCATGTTTAATTATTTCAGAAAATGGTTTACCAATGCCAGCTAAGACTCTTTCATAGAAAGGAGCTTCTTGTATGTCTATGAAGATCATGACCATTTCTGACTCCGTCATGGAAGGAAAAACTTGAGCAGCTAAGCACCTCCACCTTTGAGCATACTCTCTGAAAGACTCATTGGACTATTTCTAGACCTTGGTAATCTGGTACCGGTCAAGAGCCATCTGAGACTGGAAGCTGTATTGAGTGAGGAAGGCGTGAGCTAGCTCTTCCCAACTATGTATCTTTGAGTTGTCTAATCTGGTATACCACAAACGGGCTTCTCCAGTCAGACTCTTCTGGAACAGCTGCATGATAAGCTTCTCGTCCTCTACATAAGATCCAAGTTCTCCGATGAACACCTTTAAATGTGTGTAAGGATCTCCTAACCCATCGTACTTTTTGAAGTCAGGAGTTTTGAACTTCTCTGGATAATGAACACCAGGGAATATATAAAGGTCAGCATATGAGACACTTCCGTGTGCTCCAATTCCTTTAATAGAACGAAGTGTTTCTTCCATTTAAAGGACTTTCTTCCTGATGTCACTGGTGTTTGGATATCCTTTGAGATAGGTGGTATCATGAATTTTGTTGGTCGTATCCAACTGAAGTTCAGGCACTGTAATGGCTTTATCAGGACCTTGGGTTTCTCCTTGTGTAGAGGATTCAACATGTACGGGTATCTTTGTACCCTGAGTAGACTGGTGTAGTTCTTTAAGCAGAACAACCAAATCTGTGATTTGTTTACTTCATCCATCAAATTCTTTACGAGAAACTGGATTAAGGTCAGTCTGGTCTGATAACGACATAATTGATTATAGGCTCACGACCTTTTTGGACTTTGATCGGGTAGTAGGTCCGATTGTTTTCCTGTAAAAGACTTGCATAGTTTAGTCTTTAGGGAATGTGTAAATGTTTATATGCTATGTGATGTATCCGTTCTAGGAATATTATCTTGCAAGGCAGATGTTAGCTGTTTATAGTAAAGGATAGTATGTTAATTTAAATTTGTACGTATACATATCTCTTCATATTTCTCATTACACGGAGATGAATATGGAATGAAATTACAAGTAACTGATTTTACGAGTAATTTGAAATGAGAAAGCATGAAGAGACTTTCCTTCGCATTTTGGTTTATCAGAGGCTGACTTATCTTAGGTTACTCTCAAAGCTTTTTGGCATGAAGGTTCCCAAATCATCGCAATTTACTCAACGGGAAGTTAATCTGGTCTTTCAACTGGAGCAAATTTGGGTGGTGCCTTTCCTGAGCCTCGTTGGAATTAGTCTTCCTATGAGTCCAATAATCAAACACCGACAGGATAGCCTCCTGGTGGAGGAACCACACAACATACATTCACATACAACGTGTCTCACCGTTTATGAAAATGATGACATGTGTGAATCACTAATATCACAGATAGATATATTACAGTGCAGTGAAAAAAATGCATTCGTACACATTCATCAAATATAAATGTAAAATCCACACACAAGCATATAACAGTTTTGAAAAGCTTGTAATGGCAGCTTAAGTCCTCTTACTGGTGTCCCCAGCAGAGTCACCACCTATCGACGTTGAGATTTTTATTTGTCCTTTTTTCGTTTCTTATTCTTTGGTGTTCTCATGTTAGGTGAGATTTGTTTGAAAAAATAAGTGAAAAAGGTCCGACATGTGTCATGTCGACGATGGACTGTTAAGAGTCGCCAGTTGATTTTTTATATGGTTGTACCAACACAACCGAGAAAAGGTTTGCACATTGATCGAGCGATGTGACACTTGTAAGACCCCAAAATATTAATAAATGAAATTTAATTTCCTTTATTTATTATTTTGAAATTGTGAGGTCCCCGAATCCGGATACTTGGAACCCGAACTCGGTAATTCACGATACCATTTCTATGAGCGGAATAATACTAATAATAATAACAATAATATAGAACTTAAACTTAATTTACATATACATCAAAGTCTACCTCCCAAGTACGTAACCTTTAGTCATTCATTACATGATATTAGATAAATACATATCATAAATACATATCATAGTCTTCATAGCCTTATAAAACTATTACAAATACTGCCAAAATTCTTAATTTGTTAGCTTTCCTTTTCCTTTGTTTCGGCCTGAGCTTTCTGGTCCTTCACACTTAGCTGAAAACATTTAAATTAAGCAAGGATGAGCATTTGAGTGCCCAGCAAGTATTATATATATATAAGCTGAAAGAATTTAAACGTTTTTTTTATAATATTCTTCTACAACCAGTCAATAGTTGTGAAGTAATCTGTACCAATAATAATAACATAACAACCCTCTTTCAAATTTTGAAACTGTGTAATGACTATAAATGGGGTTTTTGTGACATACTATGAATATTGTTTTCATTTTTGAAAGGGTTTAAACAGAAATTCATCTGTAAACCGTCATGACTTACGGGTACGGAGGGTGATCAGCCCCGTTGTACCCTTTATTGATCAATACTACATGTACAAAAACGAAGTTATCGTTCACTCTGTCCGCCTTGGGCGCATAAAAATTTTCCCATTATCGGGATGTTCATACCTGTCGGGTTTTCATAACAAAGGTCTTATCTTGTTCAACAATAATATATAATTCAACATATAAATATATCAAAGGTGTATCAACATGTGATTAAATACAATGATTATCCAAGTGGGGACACTTGTATAATCATTTCTAGAAATTAACGAACAGAATATATATCTGGATTATCATATACTAACATGTTGATAATCAAAGGGTGTATATAATATAGGTTTAACAATCTGTATATTAATAATAATAATTCTGAACTTCTCACTTCTGTCCATTGCATAAAGAAAATACAAAGTTAGGATACTTGCCCGATGCGCTGCTTACTAATCTCAACTTAATTTTATCTTTTACGAGATCACCTAACATTAATCAGATCATTTTACTGATTAGTATAACATAACGTAACACATAACACTGCCTATTGCAGTCAGCACATTCCTAATCACATAGTCACATAACCTTAACAACCATTGAATCACAAATAAACAGTTAACTAACTAAATTATCTAAGTCCAGATCAATTTCTGAAACATGTCAGTCTACCAATACCGACAGCTTTATCGGATAAATATTGAGTCTAAGACTCTATCCCCAAGTTTAATATCCAAATAGTTAACTTAAACATCAGTCGCACTATTTTTCATAGCCTTATAATAATTATTAAATAATTATTACATTTACCATAATTTTTGAAATATCAGAATTATTATTAAATAATTTAAATATCAAACAATTCTATTATCATTAACATTTAATCAATATTAAACTATTAATAAAACCATTGCCAAAATATTAAAGTTATGTATAATAACTCAAAATATTCTTAACGTATTAATATTACCCTTAAATGATTTTTAAAACATTTAAAATCATCATTATATAATTACCATTAATATTTAAATATTAATGAACTATTATCTAAATATTAAAAGTCATTAATTATAACTTAAAATATTTTTAATTCATTTATACATTTTTTAAATGATTTTTAATAAAAACCATTTTTAAACTATTTATTTAATATAATTATTAAATAAATTTAATATCATTAATCATTAAATAAATATCATTAATATTAAATTATTAATAAAATTATTCTTTAAATATTAAAAGTTATATTTTATAACTTAAAATATCTTTAAACACTTTATTTTCATTTAAAATGATTATTATAATATTAAAATCATTTTTGAACTAAATTATTTAATATAATTATTAAATAATTTAAATATCATTAATAATAATTAATTAATGAAATTTTCTTTTAAATATTAAAAGTTATATTTTATAACTTAAAATATTTTTAAATACCTTATTCTTATTTAAAATGATTTTTAATATGATAAATCATTTTTAATTAATTTATTTAATTCATTTAGTAAATAATTTAATTATCATTAATATTAATTTATTAATGAAAATTATCAAATAATATTAAAAGTTATTAAAAATAACTTAAAATATTTTCTTATATCATAATATAATTTTAAATGATTTTTCAAATATTAAAATCATTTTTAAATAATTTATTTAATATTATAATTAAATAAATTAAATACTTTTAATATTCCAAAAATATTAAATATTTATGAAATATATTTAAAATAATTAAAAACTAATTTTCAGAATTTAAAATAATTTTTAATAATTTATTTTGTATTTTTCTTAATTAAAAACTAATTTTCTATAATTATTTAATAAAAATCTGATTTTTAAATAGAAACTGTCGCTATAGGTGTTCTTGAACCTACCCAGATTTCCAAAGACAGAAACCGAGTGGGCATGTTTGACCAACATTAAATCTTTGTGTATTGTGTTTCTGGGAATTACAAAAGCTAGATCTTGTAGACAAAGTGCAAGACTACAGGTTCTAACAAACAACACGATCAAACAACATAACACCAACTAGATCAAAGCAGGCAAAGTGACTGTCAGAGGCTGTTCTTCATTTCTGGAAACCCAGAAATGAAGAACAGTTCGAGAAGACACTTTTGGGCTTCCAGAACTTGTGATTTATGTGATGTTTTTGTGTTTTAAAAGCTGCAGTATCTAGCCAACATGTAATAATACAGATCCATTATATAAAACAAGTCTAACATCATCACAATAGGTAGATTCATGTCGGTCAAAGCATGTCAGAAACCATGTTCATAGATTTTCTGGGTTGCCCAAAAAACCGGATCTGTGATCAAGTTACCTAGTTTGACCAGCCACTAAATCCAGTGTATTAGACATATAAAGGTACTGAAATCATGGTTCAAAAGCTAATATAACATACTACAACA
Organism: Panax japonicus; assembly: GCA_020205505.1. Classification (NCBI taxonomy): domain Eukaryota; kingdom Viridiplantae; phylum Streptophyta; class Magnoliopsida; order Apiales; family Araliaceae; genus Panax; species Panax japonicus. Next base: position 28,135,635 of record CM035097.1, on the reverse strand, counting down.
TAGGTTCAAGAACAAACACATATCATAAAAAAACCTCCACGATCTAAGACTGCAAATCAGTTGTCAGACCGTTTCTAGGCGAATCTGGGTTTTCCAGAAATCCGATAGTCATGGTCGGTCAACCATGTTTGACCCAGAATAACTTGAATTTTAAAACAGATCTAAGCTTGATTCTTGCTACAGATTAAAGAGGACATATCAGACTACACATAACAACATTTAAAAAACATAAATAATAAACGATCAAAGATTTATAGGGCCTGACATTCACTGTCAGACCTCCAGAAAATTTTTTTCTAGATTTCCATAAAAATCAAATTTAAGGACTTAGATGTTATGGATATATGTAATACCAACCCAGATCATCATAAGACTCTATAAATAACATATTCTAACACTTAATCATAACATCTAACAACCGAAATTTGGACAGAAATTAAAGCTAGGTTTTATACCTTTCTTGATCCAATCTTTGATCCTATGTTACTGATTTGTTATAGGACTTCATGGGGCTGATCTTAGGGATTAAAATACTTAAGGAATTCGTTTCTTAGAGAGAGAGGGACTTGGTTAAGTGTTGGACAAAATTTAGTGTACCAAATGATTTTCTCTCTCCTTTAATTCATTTATATACAAGTATGATGCATGTATTATTGGTATAGAGGCTGAGTGCTGGCATTTTTGTGTCACGTGGAGTGGTTGGAGTTGGTTAACAACTCAAGATTTAACTAGATTTACAAGTTATCTCATTAAAATATCCAAAGAGGGGATTTTAGTCTTTTCGCATGGAATTTTAATGGCCATTTTGTCATTTGGCAAACCCTTAGGGTTTAACCCTTAGGATTTAACCCTAAGGTTTAGCACAAATCAAATATAGGATTTCCAATTTAGGATTTACACAAAAATAAAATTAAATAAAATAAATTTTAGTTTCTAAAATTTTGAAAAATTAAAATTGTTAATTAGGTAAGTTAGTAATTATATTATACATGAACATTAGGGATTTGTACCACTAATCATAATTAACCTTGCCAAAATAGCAATTAGGGTTTAGGGTTTTGATAATTAGGGTTAAATAATTATAATTAGGGTTTTCTAATTATCAAATTAGGGTTCTAGGTTTTAGGGTTTTAATTTACTAATTAGGTTTACCTTAATTAGCAATTAAAGTCTATCGTACGTGTTATTAAACACAGTAACACAATTTTTGACTGATCACGAACTCCAATTTAGATTTTAAATTAGGGTTTTCTATTTAGAAAATACAAATATAAACTAGGGTTTTAAATTTAATATTTAGGGTTTTCTAATTTGCATAACACACAACACACATATATATATATATATATATATATATATATATATATATATATATATATATATATATATATATATATATATATCATATAACACAGTTATATAATATTATTAAATTTTCCATTTACATTGATAAACGTGGTTAAATCAATTAATGCTAGGGTTTGAGTCAATATATACCATAATTGACCAACCCTCAATATTATGTACATACAGTACATATTCATAGCACTGAAAAATCAAAAAATAATTAATATTATATTATTATTCTCATACCTTGACAATAATCCAAAATTAGGGTTTGGATTTCATATCTGATTATTCTTTCATGTTTAACCTTAATAATTAAGGTAAAATAATTAACTTAATAATCTGAACTAAAATTCCTATAATAAAATAATTATTATATTTATTCTAAAAAAATCACTCCATATATTATTTAAATAATATATGATTATATTTTCATGGGAAATAATTAATAAAAACATTTCAATCTTTAAATTAATTATTATAAGAATATACTTTATAATAATCAATAATTCTAAAATAAATTTATTTATAAATATTTATGTAATAAATATATTTTTATTTACCACATAAATACATATACACATTATCTTGTACAAATCCTCATCTTTAAAATAAAAAAAAATTTATACGCAAAATTTCTTATTTATTTATATAGAAAATATCAGGTTATCACAGAAATAGTAAATGTTGAATTGATTAATGTGGTTAGTTATGGATAAAATGCGCGAATATTTTAAAAATAAGCAGGTGGTTATAAAATATTCATTGTTGTCAGGGAATATTCGTTTGGTCGTGGAATATTCTTTCTGTCGGGGAATATTCGTACGACGGCACAGTCTTTTGTGCATGGGCCCATAACGAAAAGCGATTGGATAAAGAAAACGACAAGTATAAGTTGTTTATAAATAACGGCGTAGTTGTTACCGTTAATACTGTTGGAATACTCGGTGGTTAAAACACAATAATACACGTTGTTGCACAGTTGCACACGGTATTGCACCAATTATTAATTCTTACGTAAGAAGGCACTACTCAATAATTGTTACAGTAGTTACTATTCAGTATTTTATTTTATTGATTCAATAATTGTTGCGTTGATATTTTATATTACTGTTATTTCAATAATTGTCACTACACAGTATTTTCCATTATCGAAGCAATAATTCATATTATCTTAATAATATTATTAGAAAATATTATTGGCAATGTCTAGAAAGTTCTGTCTAAGGAGAGGTTTGGTCACCTAATTACGCGCCAGTAAGGAGAAATTTTTATTGGAAAGCCCTCTCTTTCCTGGGAACGGCCTGGTTGCCAGTACTATGATTCTGTAATATTATTTGTGAATAATTAATTATTGATTTATATGATGATGAAAATATTGATTTTATGTGGATATAGATGGAGAAATTTTTAAAGTGACAATTGTTAAAAATTGATATTTTATCTTTTCTGATAAAATAATATTTTATTATATTATATAATAATGATGATATTTTAACAATGAATGTGGGATATATGAGTATATAAGGAGAAAGAGTATTTTTATTGCAAAAGTGGTTTAAAACATGATAAACATTTCTGTGGGCCCATTTCTTGACTGAAATTTGATTATAGCCTGTAAAATCGCCCGTTTATGGATTTCGGTCAATTTCTGTTTGGAATTTAGAAAAACTTTATTTTGCAAAGTTGTCGAGAATTAAATTTCCTATAAAAAGACACAAGATTCGAATTTTCTGATAAAAGGGCCATTTATTATGAATTATTGAAGTTCCGAAGTTCTGAAATAATTGATTTTTGAAAGTTTTAATTATTTATATCAACAAAAACGTTTTTGGTGGGCTCATTTTGTTGTTAAACATGTGGGATTCCAGCATTCAAAGGATGGCGTACGAATATATATATAATATATTAATATTATATTAAATTTTCTGCTTTGGTGTTCTAAGCATTTTCCTATAAATAGGGTGCTTAAGTTAGAATTGAAAATCACACCAGAAACTAAAGTTTTCTCTCTTTCTCTCTCTATAATATCGAGCGTATTTTGCGAGTATTTTAGTACTTTGAGTATTGCTATACGATGCAAGTTCTTTCAGCACTATATCCAGTATTTCAGTTAGAAGTACTATCCTTTTAAGGTAAGGGATGTTATTTTATTCAAAAATGATATTATTTCTTCAATATCATTATGCCGAAATAGTGGTTGGAAATTTTTTATCAAATTTGAAACTTTTCATGTCAAGGTTACTATTCATTAATTACTATTCATGAGTTACTATTCACGAGTTACTATTCACGAGTACTATTCACGAAGCATGATGATGTTTTTTGTGAAATTTCTATCTTTTGGTGTCGGAGTTATTATTCACGTATACGGCACTATTCACGTATACGGCACTATTCACGTATACGGCACTATTCACAGAAAAATTAAATTTTCTTTTCTATGTCCAAGATATTCTGGTATAGTTCCTATCTTTGATTGGATCTATGTTTTGGTTTTCATTCTTAAATTTTACTCCACTCTGGTTATTTATGAAGTATTTTCGAACTTGGGTTATTTAAAGTATGAATCCTTAATACTTGTTCTTTTGTTTCAATGGATTCGTTTTCTTTAAAATATTTTTCATCATCCTCAGTCCCAAATGATGATATTACTTAATATCTTTGGCCTGTAGTACAAAGATGAATGATTTCTGATGAATATCTTTGGCCTGTAGTGCAAAGATGAACAGGTGTTTAGATGAACATGACCAACTGATGAATATCTTTGGCCTGTAGTGCAAAGATAAATATTTAATTCCAGATATATATTGACTGATGTTACAGGGATAAAATATCGACGATGAACTTTTAAATTCATATATAGAAGATAATAGTTTGCATTCTCTACTTAACTCTTCTAATGAATTATTATTTCCGCTGCGAAGATTGATTTAAAATTGGTTATCTATTGTATTCTATTAGATTTTTCCCTGTTGAAGACTAACGATAATTTGTTCTATGTTATCTTAGTCATAATATTCTTTACTGGGCTAGTTGAGCTCACCCTTTTCCTTGTTGTTCCATTTTTCTTCTCAGGAGGCGAGAATGTAGCGAGTACTAGTCGGGGTATGGAATGATGGTTCTAGAAGTTATTTTAGTAGTCCTCACCATTTTTGTAAAATAATGTATCAATAATTGAAATGAGGACTTATTTGAGTGTGGATATTGTCTAGATGACAATATTTGTATTTTAAAGTCACTGTTTTTATGTTGTATTAATAAAGTTGTTGTTGTTTCTGTACCATGTATTTTGACGACTCAGAATGGGTGTTGTATACCTGTTTTGGGGGCGTCACAGTTGGTATCAGAGCTTAGGGATATGGTCTTTGGCGGAAATCGGGGAATAGTACTAGGAGGGGAGAGACGAGTAATCCTTCGCTAGTGTGTCATACCTAAGCTTATTTGTTGGTCAGTTGAAGCATATGGTTAATATGTGATATGTTAAATTATTTAATTAACCCTTGTTTTATGACAGTATTTAAGAATGGCAGTTGAGAATATTAACAATGGAGTTAATGAGACCGTGGAAATACCTTTAATCACCACCTAGGGGAACATGCAACAGGAAGGCAATATTCCTCCTGTAAACAATACCACTAAGCAGACGATGAACGATGGGATGTTTAGGAGCTTTTTGCAGTTCATGCAAAACCAGACGAGGGAGACTCGTGTACAGAATACGGGTGGAAATGATAGCAACGCGCGGCTTATCACAGCCAAGCAGTTCAAAGAGTTGGGACATCCAGAATTTAAGGGAAAGCCAGATCCGATCATGGCGGAAACATGGATCAAGCAAATTACCAAGATATTCGATGTCTTGGGATGCACGGAGGAACAAAATGTTCCATTTGCCACCTTTATGTTCCGTGGCGAGGCAGACTACTGGTGGGAGTCGGTGAAACGGACCCAGCTTGCCGCACTCAGCATGTCTTAGGAAACGTTTCAGAAACTTTTTAACCAAAAATACTTTCCTGAAAGTATTCACCATATGAAGGAGGTAGAGTTTATTAGAGTAGAACAAAATAACATGACGGTATCCCAATACGAGGCGAAGTTCGCAGAGTTATCCAGGTTTGCACCTCATTTGGTAGAGAATGAGGTGTTAGGTTTGTAATATTCAAGAACGCAATCAAATTGCAAAAATTAGCGGAAACGTGTAAAATCAGAGTTTTAAAATTTTACAAACCATAAATCCGGATCGCCCTTTATGCACAATTATTAATTAAACGAAAAGATAAAGAATAAAATCATACCCTTGAAGATCGAGCTTCCTCAGGTACAAGTTCACCTCCAAATCCTTTCGCGTTCAACTTGAATCCACCGGGTTTGGTTCCTTCCTTTGATCAACGTTAGCCACCCAAGTGTTTGGCCTCTAGAGGTGATCCACCAAGGAAGAACAAAATTCAAGAAGATGGGTATTTGGCTCAAACCCTAGTTTTCTATCTCTATAGAAAAAGGGGTGTACTCTCCAACAATTGGAATAACGTATGTTTGATATCTGATATAAGACTCCTCTTATAAAGATATCATGTAACCCTATTAAAATAAGGTATTATTTATTTAATTAAACTCTTTTAATTAAATGGGCTTCCTAATCTTATTAGGGATAATTAATTAAACTCCTTTAATTAATTTTTCCTCCTAATCCTATTAGAAATAAATGAGAGTACTTATATTAATTAATTCCCAAACTCCTTTAGGAATTAAATAATAATAGTAATAATAATAATAAGACTCCTCTTATTAATTTATATTTAATATTTCCAAAATATTAAATAATAAATATTAAACTATTTAATTTATTCTATCACCATAGATTAAATTAAATATACTTAACTTATTATTACGATTATGTCATTAACTTCTTAAATAATTATTCTTCCTTTTATGGTGTGACCCTTTAGGTTCTCCATATTAAACCGGTTGTGAATAAATCAATTAGAACAATTCTAATCTTATTTATATAAATAAATTAAACTAATAATTTATTTAAATAAATAATATTTATTCTACAATAGGGATAAGCCTCCCTAGCGATCAACGACTTTCCAGATAATATAGATTTCAACATTAATCATAAAAGAACCTTTGAGTAAATAGTTACCGTACAATTTAATCCTTCCACCATACAATGTCCCAATTAAATATAAGACATGGAATTTCTGTCAAGTCTTATTTTATTTAATTATATGTATTTCGACTCTAAATGCACAACTCCTAATAATGCAAATTAGAAACTCCTTTCTAATTTCATTCTGCCTTGGCCAAGGACTACTGGGTTGTCATTTATCGAATCACATAGGACATTTCTCTTCTTTTACTAGAAGTGGTAGATTCTTTATTGATCATACATTATCTCCATGTACAACTTATTATACCCAAGCATACCCTTTGATATACCCTAAGGGTCTTAAGGAATAAGTCAAAGTATAACTCATCATACACAAGATACTATGATGATCTCAAGTCCAAGGATCACTTGTACTACTATCACTACAGGAATTCCTATTGACAGGCAAGTAAAACTCCATTAGGTATTCCTTAGCGAGTCACGTTCAGTGAACTTATTCTCTAATAAGCACCTACATACTTGCTTTAGTGTCTCCACACAAATGATCATGAGATCAATCATCCTCATCAAATGAGCAAGCAACGTATGTACCAATCTATCCGGATTCACTAATCCCCAATTTAGTAATCCAACGATTGGGAACTATTTTAGTTTTAAGCTTTCTAAGAATTTAGATCTCATTAGAATGATCATCATCATTATTCTAAAAGCATTGCTTAAAACTATGGGTTTATCACATATTATAAAACAGCATCATGTAGATAATTAAAAGTCTTTAATAAATTAATACTTTTTATTAATAAATGAATAAGATTGTTACAAAGTATATGCTTTATCATCAAACATGATTGGCTAGTGTGCATACTACTTTCAATCTCCCACTTGCACTAAAGCCAATCGTCATGGTATCTCATACTCTTCTTCTCTAAGTGACGATTATCCTGCTGTTGGATAAGCTTTAGTTAATGGATATGTAATATTGTTCTTAAGAGTACACTATCTCTATAGTGATTTCTCATCTTTCAATGATTCTTATAATCAAATGAAAGTGCCACAACACATGTTTGGATCCAAGATGAGACTTAGGAACTATTCCTAGTTCTGTAATGAACTTTTCATCCAAACAATCAACTTGTAGCTTCATTTATAGCTATATACTTTGTCTTTATCACTAAACCAACAACTCTTTGTTGTTTGGAACCTTTCCAATTCACTGCACCACCGTTCAAGGTAACCCTTTACCTTAAAGTGGATTTTCTGTCGTCTTGGTCTGTCTGAAAAAACTTGAGTCTATTAAGACCTCTAGTTTTAATTCAGACCCGCCATGAATTATATCACATCCTTAGTGCTGGTTAAGTACTTTAAGATGTTTTTCACTGTCTCACAGTGAACTTCTCCAGAATATGACTGATCAACATCAGGTCACGTATATTTCATTGCATACATGATTGTCACTCATGTGATCTCTCTTTTAGGAGTCTATGGGGACTATTAAGAGAGATACACTCCATGGCTCATCAACATAAGACAACTCTTGGAGTTTGCCATGCTAAACAACTTTAGCATCAAATGAATATACGTTCCTTGGGTTAAGTCGAGCATCCTTTTAAATCTATCTATATAGATTTGCATCCCCAATTAAGATACTCTTCCCAAATCATTCATGGAAGAATGTTTAGACAACTTTATCTTTATTGATTTTAGCATTGGCATGCCATTCCTTATCCGTAGTATATCAACATATAATACTAGGAATGTCACAACGCTCCCACTGACCCTTTTGTACACACTAGGTTCATTCTTATTTTTGATAAAATCAAACTCTTTTGATTATCATATCAAAATGAATGTTCCATTTTTGAGAAGATTGTTTCAATCCATATCTCTGAGTGTCTACAACTCTTACCTCATCGTATGTAACTGGATCATCATCTTCTATGATACGTACCTCATCATCATCATCCATGATGAATCCATACCTCCTAGGTATCTTCGGTACTATTCCAGATTTATGATTCGGTTGTGGTACAATAGGTCTATCTATAGGTTCCTCTTATTTGACTTGTAGTGTTTTGTGGTTTTTGAACTTTTCAAGATCTATTATCCTCCCACTAGCCCTTTCAATGATAAACACCTTTATCTTAGAAGGCAGCATGTTTCGCAACAAACACCTTTTGCTAAGTAGGATTATAGAACATATGCCCTAAACTTACTTTAGGATGTCCCACAAATCTGTACTTGTCAAATTTTGTCCCAAGCTTATCCTTTGAAACCGTTTCACATAAGTTGGACAACCCCTTATCTTAACATACTTAAGATTAGGAATCCTTCCTGTCCATAACTTTTATGGAGTCTTGGGGCCGGATTTTGAGGTTACCTTTTTCGTAGATATGCAGCCATTTCTAGGACATTATCCTAGAAGGATACTGGAATATCGATAAAATCATTATGGACCGCACCATGTCCAACAAGGTACGATTTTTCCATTCAGATACATCAATCAATTATTGTGTATCAGGATGTGTCCATTATGAGAAAACCATTTGAGATGATCTAGAAACTTATTGCACAAGTATTTATTCCTTGATCTAATCAAAGAATCTTTATACTTTGCCAATTTGTTTCACTTCTGAATTCTTTGAACCTTTCAAATAATTCACACTTGTATTTCATCAAATACAAACATTCAACTCTTTGAATGGTCATCTCCTTTTCTTATACTAATTTGTTCAATTTGTAAAATATATTTTTTCACGAAAGTCAAGTATACAAAATCTATTAAGTAATATTCAAGTTCTATACAAAACATTATTATTATAAATAGAACAACAATTGTTCCTAATTATAATACCAAAGATTTCATTGTCCAACAATAAAATGGAAATAATGTTTCCAACGAGAACTGGAATACAATAACAACTTATTGACTGAATAGACTTGCACGTAGGCATTGCTAAACTATAAGTTCATATGGCTAATGCAGCAACCTTTGCTTCATTTCCCACATATAGGTTTACTTATATTTGTTTAGCTTTCTACTTCTACTTGGTCCCTTCATAAATCTATATTTATGATAACCAAAGTCGGTATCCAATACCCAAGTAGAACCTTGACTTAAAGAAAAATTTATTTTAAATCATGAACAAAATTGTATATGTAACCGAAACTTCACTAAGCTTCTTTGGTTAGTTTCTGCAAGATGCTTCTCGCAATTTCTTTCCAGTGTCTAGGCTTATTTCAGTGGAAGCAACTCCTTTGCTATCCGTATCAGTTTTGTTCTTATTATCCTTTGTTTATGCCCTTTCTATTTACCTTCTTAGAATCGTTCTTTTTTTCAGAAGATCCTTTGGCCCCCACCAGTAAGACATGGTCTTTCTTGGTTGGAAAGTGACTCTCAATATTTTTCAACATGTTAAGCAAATCAGCGAGGCTGATATCTAGCTCGTTCATATAAAAAATTCACAACAATTGTGAAAGGAGTCTGGAAGTGAGTGCAAGATCAAATCTTGGCTCAACTCTCCATCCATGACAAAACTCGTTGTCCTAATTGATCAATCAAATTGATTATGTTAAGGATTTTTGTCTGTACTATAGTGTCATTGGTCATTCTAGATTGAAAGAGCTCCTTAGATATCTGATATCTATTAGTCCTACTTTCCTCACCATCAACTACTTGACGTGCAGGAATATAATAGGAGCATCCATAGTTTCATGCTGACGCTGAAGCTCGTTACTCATGGATGCGAGCATGATGCATTGAGCCAACTATGCATCATCTAGCCACTTTCTAAAAGTAGCAATATCTTCCTCAGAGGCATTGTCTGCAACCTTAAGGACATAAGATAGTTTTTCAGCCATGAGAACTATTCTCAATTTCCTTAACCAATCCATTTAATTTGGTCCGGTTAAATAAGCATCTAATATGCTATGCAGTGATAGTAATTTAGACATTGTAAAAATCTGTAAATGAATTTGTAATTAACAACATTTTAACATACATTCTTTTATTAATTACCAAAATAAATTAGGTCTTGTTTTAAATTGGTATCTCCCACTATTTTCTTCAAACTATATTACCCTCAATATATATAGTTCGGCAAAATCTAATTAAAGATTTGCTAGTGAGAATAAGGATCCCATTTCAATTGTATATAGCCTTGTGTGTGCACAACAAACTATATATAAATAAATAGGTAGACAACTCTTGTCAATTACATCAACTATGTAACTCCTTGTATTTTGCCTCTTAAATCATAATGGTCAAGTGTGTGCACATCCGAACTAAAACGATTTAAGTTAAGTCAGACCCAACATTTCCATATAAGTAAAGAGAAAACTACAGCCCTTGTGTGTGCACAACAAAGCAGTAATGTTCAATTCCTTATAAACATCATATGTAATAAAAACAACATCTTAAATATTTAATACTCGCCTTGTGTGTGCACAACAAACTCATATTAAATATTCAATACTCTATTGTTTCTATCATGCTAGAAGGCGACGTTCGATATTCCAAATATCTTTGAACGTTACAACTTAATATAAAATATTTGAGGGGTTTGTTATTAATTTGTCTCATCTTGTTTAGCGCGCATGCACATATATATATAAAATACGCGTCATATTAATTAACATGCGAAGCATGTTTGCATAATATATAATATATATATGGTATAAGCATGCACATATAGAATACTATATTCTACCTGGATTGATTATGGACTTTTATTCTAGTTTGGTTCACTAGAGCCACCAAGTGAACCAAAAGGTCAAACCCTAGGGGTGCAAGAATTAATATTTAAATATAACTATTACATTTAAACCCGGGCTCCATTACAAACGGGTCTTCAAGCGCTCCTTGTTCCTTGATCTCCAATTCTTCAAAAATTAATTCTAACTATTCCTATTACAAAACTATTTAATATAAATAGAAACCTTGATCAGCAGTCAAGGGGAAGTACATAGGAGGAAGATAGAATTTACATTAAGAAAAATTAGAGAAGACGAGGTACGCAGACCCCATTTAATAAAACCCATACATTCATGCATCCAACTAAAATAAAATCCAATCGCATTGGTCAATAGTCCATAATCAATCCCATTTATTATCATACACATCACCATATGCATCAATAAATAACATTCATCTTATGAATAATAAACATTTAATATATATATTGATATCATTTAATGGGCAAATTTAGTTAGTATAAAATCTATTTTTGAATCAAAATAAACTCCTTTATTTTAATCCAAATTTAAATCAAAATAAAACTATTTTATTTTAATTTATCCAATTTTGAATAAAATAAACTATTTTATTTTAATCAAAATCTTTAATCAAAATAAACTCCTTTATTTTAATTAATTATGGAATCCAATTCCATGTAAAAAAAAACTTTATTAAAGGAAACACGGATTCTCTTTCCTATTCACAAATAAACTCCTTTATTTTGAATAATATGAAATCCTATTTCATATTTAAATAAACTCCTTTATTTAAGGAAACATGGATTCTTTTCCTATTCACAAATAAACTCCTTTATTTTGAATAATATCAAATCCTATTTCATATCTAAATAAACTCTTTTATTTAAGGAAACATGAAATCCAATTTCAACTCCAATTAGTTAGCATAGAATCAAATTCCAACTCTAATTGGTTAGCATGAAATTCTAATTTTAAAATTAAAATAAACTTTATATTTTAATATTAAAATAAACTATTTATTTTAATATTAAAATAAAATTTTTATTTTAATAATAAAATTATTAAGAATATTATATATATATATATATATATATATATAATAAAACAAAAACGTTATTATATATATATATATATAATAAAACCGTTATTATATATATATATAATAAAACCGTTATTATCATATATATAATATATTCTGATACATTCCAAGCAATATCCTGTATTCCTGTTAACACTTGAAATCTTGTAACAAAAGTTTCTTGATTTCCGTGCATGTCATGAAATCCTTTAAATAACAGCTGGCCACGGAAATCAGCTAGCCGCGCAAATCATGAAATAACAAAACAGATTTTCGGAAGACAAAAAATTCGGCCTATTTTTTTTTTTTTTTTTTTTTTTTTTTATACAACAAAATTAGGCCCAATTAAATTGTTCTAAACACATATCAATATACATATCAAAACTGAACAATTAATAATTCGCATAAAGGTTTGGCTCTGATGCCACTGTTAGGTTTGTAATATTCAAGAACGCAATCAAATTGCAAAAATTAGCGGAAACGTGTAAAATCAGAGTTTTAAAATTTTACAAACCATAAATCCGGATCGCCCTTTATGCACAATTATTAATTAAACGAAAAGATAAAGAATAAAATCATACCCTTGAAGATCGAGCTTCCTCAGGTACAAGTTCACCTCCAAATCCTTTCGCGTTCAACTTGAATCCACCGGGTTTGGTTCCTTCCTTTGATCAACGTTAGCCACCCAAGTGTTTGGCCTCTAGAGGTGATCCACCAAGGAAGAACAAAATTCAAGAAGATGGGTATTTGGCTCAAACCCTAGTTTTCTATCTCTATAGAAAAAGGGGTGTACTTTCCAACAATTGGAATAACGTATGTTTGATATCTGATATAAGACTCCTCTTATAAAGATATCATGTAACCCTATTAAAATAAGGTATTATTTATTTAATTAAACTCTTTTAATTAAATGGGCTCCCTAATCTTATTAGGGATAATTAATTAAACTCCTTTAATTAATTTTTCCTCCTAATCCTATTAGAAATAAATGAGAGTACTTATATTAATTAATTCCCAAACTCCTTTAGGAATTAAATAATAATAGTAATAATAATAATAAGACTCCTCTTATTAATTTATATTTAATATTTCCAAAATATTAAATAATAAATATTAAGCTATTTAATTTATTCTATCACCATAGATTAAATTAAATATACTTAACTTATTATTACGATTATGCCATTAACTTCTTAAATAATTATTCTTCCTTTTATGGTGTGACCCTTTAGGTTCTCCATATTAAACCGGTTGTGAATAAATCAATTAGAACAATTCTAATCTTATTTATATAAATAAATTAAACTAATAATTTATTTAAATAAATAATATTTATTCTACAATAGGGATAAGCCTCCCTAGCGATCAACGACTTTCCAGATAATATAGATTTCAACATTAATCATAAAAGAACCTTTGAGTAAATAGTTACCGTACAATTTAATCCTTCCACCATACAATGTCCCAATTAAATATAAGACATGGAATTTCTGTCAAGTCTTATTTTATTTAATTATATGTATTTCGACTCTAAATGCACAACTCCTAATAATGCAAATTAGAAACTCCTTTCTAATTTCATTCTGCCTTGGCCAAGGACTACTGGGTTGTCATTTATCGAATCACATAGGACATTTCTCTTCTTTTACTAGAAGTGGTAGATTCTTTATTGATCATACATTATCTCCATGTACGACTTATTATACCCAAGCATACCCTTTGATATACCCTAAGGGTCTTAAGGAATAAGTCAAAGTATAACTCATCATACACAAGATACTATGATGATCTCAAGTCCAAGGATCACTTGTACTACTATCACTACAGGAATTCCTATTGACAGGCAAGTAAAACTCCATTAGGTATTCCTTAGCGAGTCACGTTCAGTGAACTTATTCTCTAATAAGCACCTACATACTTGCTTTAGTGTCTCCACACAAATGATCATGAGATCAATCATCCTCATCAAATGAGCAAGCAACGTATGTACCAATCTATCCGGATTCACTAATCCCCAATTTAGTAATCCAACGATTGGGAACTATTTTAGTTTTAAGCTTTCTAAGAATTTAGATCTCATTAGAATGATCATCATCATTATTCTAAAAGCATTGCTTAAAACTATGGGTTTATCACATATTATAAAACAGCATCATGTAGATAATTAAAAGCCTTTAATAAATTAATACTTTTTATTAATAAATGAATAAGATTGTTACAAAGTATATGCTTTATCATCAAACATGATTGGCTAGTGTGCATACTACTTTCATGAGGAACGAATGACGAGGATGTTTCTAAGAGGTTTAAAATCCGAGATTTGGCAATATCTTATCTCTCATAAATTTTATTTATATTCAGATGTTGTCAAAAGGGCTCAATTATTAGAGCAAGATAGCAAGTACGTTCAACCAAGGGACCGCAACCAGGGTCATACCGGTGGCAGCAGTCATCGGAGCAATGAAAATCAGCGAGGAGGAAAACATTCAGACAAAAGCGGTAACCACTCTGGTGGTACTCATGGCCATGAAAATAGAAGAAGCGAGTCGGGGGGAGATTTTAAAAAGAGGAGATTCAACAACGACACTTTGAAGACGTCAGCACCAGCAATAACTGGTTTTAAGGGAGGAGAACGACCACCGGTCGTATGCTATAAATGTGGAAAAGAGGGACATATCAGCCCAAACTGTCCACAACAGTTCAAGGTATGCTATAATTATGGAAAGGAAGGACATATTGCTCGAGATTGTACTATAGCGAAACCAAGTCCAGCGGGGATGATAACTCAAAAGTTTGTCCCAGAAAAGTCAAAGTCAACGATTCCTGGAAGAGCGTTTGTCGTGACGGGTCAAAATGCGAGGAACCCAAACGAGGTGATCACGGGTAAGCTAATCATAAATTCATGCGAAGTTTATACATTACTTGATACCGGTGCTACCCATTCATTTATCTCTCCTGCTTGTGCTCAACGTTTAAACTTGACTCTGGAGAAATTAGACTTTGATTTATCTGTGGAGACTCCGTTAGGAGAAACTTTCATCACATCCAGTGTTTATAAAGCTTGTTTGATCTAAGTTGGCACCATCACATTACCTGTTGACCTTATCTCTTTAAAGATTCTTGCTTTTGATGTGATTTTAGGGATTGATTGGTTAACTACTCATTATGCCAAAATTGATTGTTTTCGTAAGGTTGTTAGTTTTCATATTCCTAATCAACCTGTTGTTCGAATTCAAGCAACTAAACCATTAAAATCAATCACTGTCATATCAAGTCATAAAGCTATTCGTTTATTGAAAAACAGATGTCAAGCTTTCTTAGCCAATGTTATGGATTTGAATAAAGACACGTCAGATTTGAATAATATTCTTGTTGTTATTGACTTTCCTGACGTATTTCCTGAAGAACTTCCCGGTCTACCCCCAGAACGTGAAGTTGAATTCTTTATTGATCTTGAACCTGGTACAAAGCCCATTTCTAAAACCCCATATCGAATGGCTCCTATTGAACTTCAGGAGTTAAAGGTCCAACTACAGGAGTTGTTGGACATCGGTTTCATTCGTCCTAGTACATCTCCTTGGGGTGCTCCTGTTTTATTTGTAAAGAAGAAAGATGGGAGTATGCGACTTTGTATCGATTACCGAAAATTAAACTATGTCACTATCAAGAATAGGTATCCGCTACCTCGTATTGATGACTTGTTTGACCAGTTACAAGGAGCGCAATTCTTTTCAAAGATCGATCTTCGTTCTGGATATCATCAGCTGAAGGTTAGAACTGAGGATATTCTAAAGACTGCTTTCAGAACTCGGTACGGGCATTATGAATTCTTAGTCATGTCTTTTGGATTGACTAATGCTCCTGCTGCTTTCATGGATATGATGAACCGAGTATTCAAGGAATATTTGGATCAGTTCGTTGTTGTCTTTATTGATGACATCCTCATCTATTCCAAAAGTCGTGAAGATCATGAGCGCCATTTGAAGCTGGTACTACAAAGGCTTCGGGATAACAAGCTATATGTCAAGCTGAAAAAATGCGAGTTCTGGCTTGCGGAAGTAGCATTCCTTGGGCACATGGTGTCAAAACATGGAGTGTCTGTTGACCCGACGAAGATTGAAGCAATACAAAGTTGGGAACAACCGAAGACGGTGACCGAAGTACGTAGCTTTCTGGGCTTAGCTGGTTATTATCGAAGATTCGTGGAAGGATTTTCTCGAATCGCTACTCCGTTAACTCAGCTGACTCGTAAAGATACAAAATTTGTATGGAGCGAGGAATGCAAGAAGAGTTTCCAAGATCTCAAGAGGAGACTCATTTCGGCACCTGTTTTGACAATACCATCTGGTTCGGATGAATTTGTTATCTACAGCGATGCTTTAGGCAAAGGGTTAGGGTGTGTTCTCATACAATGTGGGAAAGTCATAGCCTATGCCTCGCGACAACTTAAAGAATATGAGAGGAATTATCCTACTCATGATCTAGAGTTGGCAACAGTCATTTTCGCGCTAAAGATCTGGAGGCACTATCTATATGGGGAGAAAGTGGAGATATATTCAGACCATAAAAGCCTCAAATATTTCTTCACTCAAAAAGAACTCAACATGCGGCAACGACGTTGGCTCGAGCTGTTGAAAGATTACGACCACACTATTCAATACCATCCTGGAAAAGAAAACGTGGTAGCTGACGCGTTGAGTAGAAGATCATATGCAGGAACGAGTGCGATGATGTCAAGTATACGCATAGAACCAACTTTAATAGATAAAGTTAAAGTTGCTCAAGCCACAGACCCGGAGCTGATGCGTATGAAGAAGAAAGTGGAAGAAGGTGATATTCCAGAAGCAAGAATCGATGAAGAAGGAATACTTCGAGTCCACTCCAAACTTTGTGTTCCTAATGATTCTGATTTGAAGTACAAGATCATGAGGGAGGCACACAATACACCATTTGCAATCCATCCTGGAAGTACCAAAATGTATCGTGATCTTCGACATACATTTTGGTGGGACAATATGAAGAGAGAGATTGCAAAGTTTATCTCGAGGTGTTTAACTTGTCAACGTGTAAAGGCAGAGCATCAAGTGCCAAAAGGTCCATTGCAACCACTTGAGATTCCGAAATGGAAGTAGGAACACATTACCATGGATTTCGTTACGGGTCTTCCCACGGTTTCTCAAGGCATAAATGCGATTAGGGTTATTGTTGATAGATTAACCAAGTCTGCCCATTTCTTGCCGATACGGGAGACTTATTCCCTTGAACGTCTTGCTAGTATGTACGTAAATGAGATTGTGAAATTGCATGGCATGCCAGTATCCATAGTTTCGGATCGTGACCCAAGATTCACTTCAAGATTTTGGGTTAGTGTTGCCTCTTTTATAGTTCTTATAAAAGAGCTCTAACTCATGCAAGTATACACGGGTCAACAAGTAATACAGAGTAAGTAAAGTATCGATCACATAGAGAAAATGTTAACTTTAGACTACTATGCATTTATTAACTCACTATATTTATATGCTAAGACTATGGACTTAATTGTTGATTTAAACTAATTATGATTACCAACTAAAAATAAGAGTATAAATGGACTAAATATAATGTGGAAACAATGGGATCCTAACTTCATTTAATATTTCATTCAATCTCCATATGTCATGCAAGAAGTGTTCACATATCACAGGATAATAGCCAAGGGCATAAAAGCGAGTTATAACTATTTTCCAATGCACTATAACCAACTCACATATCATCTACAGATGTTAGAATCTATGTAATCACCAATACCATCACAATTACCATATTCCTATGAGCAATTACAATCCTATTGATTTTAATCACAACCCTTATTCTAGCTCATACGGCGAAACAGTATATTCCTATCTGTTTCGCAAAATATGCAAGACTTACTCTAGCCCCATATTCGTATGCTATCATGATTTCATCCATATTCATATGTTCATTTCCAATTCCATACAAATACTAACGTGAAGATTATCAGTCATTCATACATACAAACCAACCATGATAGATAACCCAATGATATGCAAAACAAATCTAACACTTAGATTTGCAACCAAATTACATATTAAAATCGGTTAGAATCCCATAATGGAGTTTAGTTCATGACTGAACCAAAAGCCATTATGGGATCAAGGCTAAACATGATCAATAAACAAACGAATGGAAGAAAGTTAGAATGATCAAACCCAATCATTGAATAGAAACCAATGATTAACTATTGAATCCACAAAGAATTCCCATAAACAATAATCAATATCCACGATGACAGAGATCTCCAAGAAGAAGTAGAGAAAAATAGACGTTATGGCTTTCTCCTACGTTGGAATCTCTCCCAAGGTGTAAACCCTAGTTTCTACTATGAAAAGAGAGAAGATGAAAGTAGCTATTTAGCCCCCAAGGGGTGGAATATGTCTTACATAATGATAATATGTCTAATATATAAGCCCTAATTGAACCCCTCTCTTAATCATGCTTCAATTGCTCTATTTTATGAAAAGTCAGCTGTGGTCTTCGCCTAAAGTCGCGCGGCCGTTCAATTTGCAGAAAGTTGCAGAAAATCGCGAATTTTGGCTCAAGGTCGCGCGCGATTCGCGTGCCCGCGCGGGGTACATTTTCTGCTGCAGTCTGCTCTGGTAAAATGACCATAACTTTTGATCCGAGAAGAGTTATGGGGCCTGCCACTTATCAAATCGAAGATATCGATGAGACCTACAACTTTCATTCTTTGATGATTGAGAAATTCCGGCCGGATGAAGGTTGAAATCGAGCTGGAAGGGACTGCTATGAAAATGGCTAACCAAAACAGCGAAGTTTGACGTCCGTTGGTACAACGATCATAACTCTTGCATCCGAACTCCGATTAGAGCGATTCAAGATGTTTCGAAAAGCTATGAAGACGCTATACAATGTAAGCTAAGTTCCAAACCAAGAACATGAAGTAACACGAAAGCCCAAATGATGTCTGGATTGCCTTTTCTTTGCCTTTTCTTTGCATTTCCTTGCAATAATCGCTCACACCATTTCCAAACATAAAATCTACAAAATAAACACAAAATGCATGAAAAGTAACTAAGACACATGAATATAAGTAACTAATTCAAGTAAAAGATACCGGATAAATGCATAAAAAATCCACTTATCAATTAGCTTGCAAAAAGCTATGGGCACGGATTTACGATTTAGTTCGGCATACCATCCTCAAACGGACGGACAATCAAAGAGGACTATTCAAACTCTTGAAGATCTATTAAGACTATGTGTCCTAGACTTCAAAGGGAGTTGGGATAAGTATTTACCATTGGTGGAATTCTCCTACAACAACAGTTATCAGGCAAGTATAGGAGTGGCTCCATTTGAAGCATTATATGGACGGAAGTTTCGCTCTCCAATATGCTGGGATGAGGTGGGAGAAGCAACATTGTTGGGACCAGAGTTGGTACGAATGACTACAGAGAAGATCCAAATGATTCAACAACGTATACAAACGGCACAGGATCGACAAAAGAGTTATGCGGATCGTCATCGAAAGGACGTGGAATTTGACATTGGGGATCATGTATTGTTACGTATTGCTCCATGGATGGGAGTTACACAATTCGGGAAGAGAGGAAAGCTCAATCTACGATTTATTGGTCCATTTCAGATTCTTGACCGAGTAGGAAAGGTGGCATATAGACTCGCGTCACCTCCAAGCATGTCTCGTGTTCTTAACGTTTTTCACATATTTGTGCTTCGTAAATATGTGAAGGACCCGAACCACATTATTGAGTTAAAACCAGACGAGATAGTCGAAGATTTAACGTATGAGAAGATACCTGTCAAGATCTTGGATAGGAAGGAGCATGTCCTACGCATAAAGATCATACCACAAGTTAAAGTTTTGTGGAGAAACTATGCTATTGAGGAAATGACCTGGGAGTTGGAAAAGGAAATGAAAGTGAGGTATACTCATCTTTTCGAAAACATCAGGTACGTACGTCAATTTCGAGGAAGAAATTTCATAAGGAGGGGAGGTTGTAAGACCCCAAATTATTAATAAATGAAATTTAATTTTCTTTATTTATTATTTTAAAATAGTAAGGGTTGAATTGATTAATGTGGTTAGTTATGGGTAAAATGCGCGAATATTTTAAAAATAAGCAGGTGGTTATAAAATATTTATTGTTGTCGGGGAATATTCGTTTGGTCGTGGAATATTCTTGCTGTCGGGGAATATTCGTACGACGGTGCAGTCTTTTATGGGCCCATAATGGAAAGCGATTGGATGAAGAAAACGACAAGTATAAGTTGTTTATAAATAACGGCGTAGTTGTTACCGTTAATACTGTTGGAATACTCGGTGGTTAAAACACAGTAATACGCGTTGTTGCACAGTAGCACACGGTATTGCACCAATTATTGATTCTTACGTAAGAAGACACTACTCAATAATTGTTACAGTAGTTACTGTTCAGTATTTTATTTTATTGATTCAATAATTGCTGCGTTGATATTTTATATTACTGTTATTTCAATAATTGTCACTACACAGTATTTTCCATTATCGAAGCAATAATTCATATTATATGAATAATATTATTAGAAAATATTATTGAAAATGTCTAGAAAGTTCTGTCTAAGGAGAGGTTTGGTCACCTAATTGCTCACCAGTAAGGAGAAATTCTTATTGGAAAGCCCCCTCTTTCTTGAGAACGACCTGGTAGCCAGTACTGTGATTCTGTAATATTATTTGTGAATAATTAATTATTAATTTATATGATGAGGAAAATATTGATTTTATGTAGATATAGATGGAGAAATTTTTAAAGTGACAATTGTTAAAAATTGATATTTTATCTTTTCTGATAAAATAATATTTTATTATATTATATAATAATAATGATATTTTTACAATGAATGTGGGATATATGAGTATATGAGGAGAAAGAGTATTTTTATTGCAAAAGTGGTTTAAAACATGTTAAACATTTCTGTGGGCCCATTTCTTGACTGAAATTTGATTATAGCAGGTAAAATCGCCCGTTTATGAATTTCGGTCAATTTCTGTTTGGAATTTGGAAAAACTTTCTTCTGCAGAGTTGTAGAGAATTGAATTTCCTATAAAAAGACGCAAGATTCAAATTTTCTGATAAAAGGGCTATTTATTATGAAATATTGAAGTTCCGAAGTTCCGAAATAATTGATTTTTGAAAGTTTTAATTATTTATATCAACAAAAACGTTTTTGGTGGGCTCATTTTGTTGTTAAACATGTGGGATTCCAGCATTCAAAGGTTGGCGTACGAATATATATATAATATATTAATATTATATTAAATTTTCTACTTTGGTGTTCTAAGCATTTTCCTATAAATAAGGTGCTTAAGTTAGAATTGAAAATCACACCAGAAACTAAAGTTTTCTCTCTATTTCTCTCTCTATAATATCTAGCGTATTTTGCGAGTATTTTAGTACTTTGAGTATTGCTATACGGTGCAAGTTCTTTCAGCACTATATCCAGTATTTCAGTTAGAAGTACTATCCTTTTGAGGTAAGGGATGTTATTTTATTCGAAAATGATATTATTTCTTCAATATCATTATGCCGAAATATTGGTTAGAAATATTTTATCAAATGTGGAACTTTTCATGTCGGGGTTACTATTCATGAGTTACTATTCACGAGTACTATTCACGAAGCATGATGATTTTTTTGTGAAATTTCTATCTTTTGGTGTCGGAGTTACTATTCACGTAAACGGCACTATTTACGTATACGGCACTATTCACGAATACGACACTATTCACAAAAAAATTAAATTTTCTTTTCTATGTCCAAGATTGTCTGTTATAGTTCCTATCTTTGATTGGATCTATATTTTGGTCGTCATTATTGAATTTTACTCCACTCTGGTTATTTATGAAGTATTTTCAAACTTGGGTTATTTAAAGTATGAATCCTTAATACTTGTTCTTTTGTTTCACTGGATTCGTTTTCTTTAAAATATTTTTCATCATCCTCAGTCCTAAATGATGATATTACTGAATATCTTTGGCCTGTAGTGCAAAGATGAATGATTTTTGATGAATATCTTTGGCCTGTAGTGCAAAGATGAATAGATGTTTAGATGAACATGACCAACTGATGAATATCTTTGGCATGTAGTGCAAAGATAAATATTTAATTCCAGATATATATTGATTGATATTACATGGATAAAATATCGACGATGAACTTTTAAATTCATATATAGAAGATAGTAGTTTGTATTCTCTACTTATCTCTTCTAATGAATTATTATTTCCGCTGCGAAGATTGATTTAAAATTGGTTATCTATTGTATTCTATTAGATTTTTCCCTGTTGAAGGCTAACGATAATTTGTTCTATGTTATCTTAGTCATAATAATCTTTACTGGGCTAGTTGAGCTCACCCTTTTCCTTGTTGTTCCATTTTTCTTCTCAGGAGGCGAGAATGTAGCGAGTACTAGTCGGGGTATGGAATGATGGTTCTATAAGTTATTTTAGTAGTCCTCACAATTTTTGTAAAATAATGTATCAATAATTGAAATGAGGACTTATTTGAGTGTGGATATTGTCTAGATGACAATATTTGTATTTTAAACTCACTGTTTTTATGTTGTATTAATAAAGTTGTAGTTATTTCTGTACCATGTATTTTTACGACTCAGAATGGGTGTTGTACACCTGTTTTGGGGGCGTCACAACACTGCTAAACGGGTCGGTGAAACCGAGATTCATTAGGGTCCGGGGACTTACTTATGCGGAGGGAAGGTGTTAGGCACCCCCCGACATCCGTGTTACCACGGTGACCGCCACTATTTAAGAAAATGTTATATGAATATGTGTGTGTGTGTGGGTCAATGTGCTTTTATTTAGAAGTAGTGCGAGGCCTCGTTCGCACCTATATACACAGGGTTTGAATTTGTGTAAAAATTCAATTTTAAACAAGATATGGCAGTGATGTTTTGTAAGAAAAAAGTTTTTCAAACCCTTGTGCTCAATAGTAATTGAGACCTTTTACACTTCTATTTTATTAAGTGTTCAGCTTGATTGTTTTTAATTTTCGAGATGTGAAGCATCTTTGAGAAAATAATGTACAAACTAGTGCCGAACTCCTCGTGGGCATGAAAACCATCTGAGGAAATCCAAACACCGTGAATAAATTTACAAGCTGCTTACAGTTGAAAATGTCCATAATGGGAACCGAAACTAGATCCAATAGACTGAATCTGTGATCACATGATTCCTAGGCTCACATGATGCCGCAATTGACATGAAAGCAGTAAGCAGTTATATATAAAAGCTGTAAATATATATACAGACATGATCAACCACCACGAAGCACCTCTATGGGGGATCGTAAATGTAAATAAAGCTGTAAAAGCAATCAACCGCCATGAAGTAGACTCCAGGCGGGACGAAAAGTAAAGAAAGTTGTAAAGACGATCAACCGTCACGAAGTAAAGTCCAGGCGGGATTAGATGTATATATATATATATACGAAAGCAAATAAACGCTTCAGACATAAGTTTAGGCTCAATCGAGGCATAACTCGATAATGTTAGTCCATACATAAAAAAATATAAGTATATATATATACAAACTGAAATGAAACCACAGACCAAACTCCAGGCATACACACGCAACACGATTCTCAACGTGAAGAATGGTGTGTGCAAAGATGAAGAGAAAGGCTTCAAAGTGTGTAAGAAGGCTTACAGTGGGTTGCCAAAGAAGACTTCTATATCTTTAAGTGGATGAACACTCGGCTCCCGCCGGTACAAATAGAAGCTATATGTGAGCTCACAAGTGTTTAAAATAAGAAAACACTCAGTTTAGGGTGAGTACAGAGCAAATTTGACAGGGCTTCCTCGCCTTTTTTTTTTTCTTCCAAAATGGCCACCCAAGCCCTCTATTTATAGAGAGGGGAGCCGCAGGTAGCCGCAGATGTACGTGCGACTGCCCGGGGTGCCCCAGGCTCCGCGGGTCCTGTAGTCTCGAAGTACGTGCACACATGCACAGTGATGTCCGCTCGAACTTTCAAAATTGCAATTCGGGCATCCGACTGAGGTATGTAAGACCTATTTTGGACCACCGTTGTCGAGAGTTATGCAATGACATGGGATTAGAGGTTGTATGAAGTCAGGAAGATGGGACAATGCCCTCCGGTCTTCAAGCTTCAAATTCTATCTGTTGCCCTGCGCAATAGAAACTCGGGATTGGACCTCCTTAGTTCTTGTGGGACATTTTTGTGTAGAAATGTTGAGACGGTGCGATGTGGAGTCAAGGTGGCAAGATGCCGACTTTTCCCCTCACTGGGGTTATCTCTCGTTTGGACTGATAAAACAGACATTGCTCAGGGTTATCTCTGAGATTGGACTGCTACAAGTGTTGAAGGTCCTCAGTGTCATCTCTAAGGTGTGCCTGTCTTCCCGGTGTTATCTCCGGGTCTTGTACTGAGTGCCTCGGTGTGAGTGCCGAAGTTGAAGCTGATTGCATACATTTGAACAAAGCATTTTTGGGGTTATCTCCGGAATTGCAACTGCATTCCTTGGGGTTATCTCCAAAGTTGGAACTATTACTCCAATTGTTATGTCTGGGACTGAGACTGAATATCTCAGAATTTATCTCCGAGATGAATCGACCTTCTCCGGTGGAATTTTTTGTATTGGAACTGCATGCCTCGGGGTTATCTCCGAGGTTAGAACTGATACTCTCGATGTGTGTTCCGGAGTTGAGACTGAACTTCTGTTAGTATCCAAACTGAATATGAGTTGTCTTCCAATGTTATCTCTGAAAGACAAATCTGCCCTCCTGCAATGTCAGTAACAGGTGCGCAGAAAATTTTGAGTTTTTATAACTTTTTAACCACGTGCACTTGCGTGTGTGTATTCAATTGTCATATACCCAATCAACCCAACAACCTTCCGATCCAACTTCTCCCATTCAACAAGTTTCTCCTTCAAATTCATTTCAATAGAAGAGGTCCCCTCCTTTTGAGCAATAACAATCGAATTTGGATCTTCAATTACTGTCTAGAAATTTCTATCCATGAGTAGATCCTCCATCTTTAGTTTCTAGAGTTCAAAACTCTTTCCATTATTTTTATCAATTTCAATCTGTGATGACCCTATATTAAACATTTTAAATTCGACAATCCCAAAACCCTCAAACGCAGCTCTGATACCAAATGTTAGAATTTAAGAACGAATAATATTACAATCACACAGATATTATATAAAAGACGAAAAAGTAATAACACACGATATACCCATGTTCACCAATTTGGCTAGTCCTGCTTGTCTGATGTATTCATTAGAAGCTTCACACACTCTACAATGATCCACACACAAAACAATATTTTTATAATAACTAAAAAAATCCCAACTTTTATAATATGAGCCCAAATACATGGGGTTAAATACACTTTTCCCCACTCTATTAGACATCGGTTTACAAATGCATCATTGAACTGAAATTTTTTACGGTCAACTCATTGAACTACAAATTATTTATAAAAAGTGATAAAACCGTCTATGTCCGTTAACCATTTAACAGAAAACTGACGTGGCAATAAGTGACAGTATATACTTACATGGATTAAATATATAATTAAAATTGTTGTATTATTATATACTACTATTTTATTAATTAATGTTGTCAAGCACTTTATTTACTAAAAAATTATAGAATTTTACCTAGTTTCTTAAAATTACTCCCTAAAAAAACTTCATTCCCTTCAAATTAAAAGATATATTTTTGAAGAGAATTTAATATTTTTAAAAAAATATTTATATATTTTATATAAAAATATAAAAATGTAAATTTTTTATATAAAAATATAAAATATAAAATTTTATATAAAATATATTTTAGTTTATCTAAAATCTAATTAAACATAATAACATATTTGTCCAGAATTAATTAATTCCTCATCTACTGTGTACATCTTCCCCTCCATCATCATCTTCTCCCCTTATCTCCAGAATCATCCAATTCCTCATCATCATCTTCTCCCCTCATCTCTGCAAAAATGAATATAAGCAAAGTTGAATAAAAAGATCAGTTCCATCACCACCTAGACGGGTTAAATACATATAGCAATAAAGAACAATTACATCCAAATATTTGGTACGAATTCTGTTTTTCAACATGAACATATGTTTTCAGCTTGCACATACATTCCTCTGCACAATTTTCTCTTCCTTCAAAATTGGATCAAGACCCAAAAATCCTTCACCCCTTCCCAATCAATCAACAGATTTGAACATAAAATTACTTATTAGATCTCTAGATAAATCAACAGAAAACATAAAATTACTTATTAGATCGAGTAGCTTCAAATAAACAAAATCAGAATCAGATCGATCACAGAGAGAGAAATAGAATGTTGTAGATCACACTTTGTAATTAGAAACATAAAATCTTCCACCCCTTCCCAATCATCTTTCTCTTCCATCAAAACCATATCAGCTATCACAAATCTAGATCTAGAGAAAGAAATGAAATGGGCGTGAATTTGGAAAGAGAAAATTTAGGAATTGGTCTGATTTGATTTTCTTAATCTATTGATTTGTTTTAATTTCTTTTTTTTTTTAACTTTTCTTTTAAATTGTAATATATTAAAATTTTTAAAGTTTACTTTTTAGCATATTTTTATTTTTAAAGCTTATCCAACTTTTTTTTATAGATTATATTCCACTATTGCAGTCACATAGACAAATCTTGGACATCCACGTGGATAGTTGGACAAAATTAATTTTTTTTATTTTTGCCGTTAAAAGTCAGCTGGTTTGGACGGAATTTGTAACAGTTTGTAAAAAAAATGTAGTTCAGTGAGTCGATTGTAAAAAATTTCAGTTTAGTCGAGTAGAGTGGGGAAAAGTATATTTAACCCCAAATACATGATACACAATACATTAGTAAATCCAAAACCGAACTACTAATAAATCTCCAAACTCAATTACACTTTGCGCTTGACTTCCAAACCGCTCGCTCACGGTGAGCGAGACCCTCGACTACTCTGTCGTAATGGCCATTCGTGAAATCCACATGAGTATAGTCAATCCGAATATTACCCTTTACTTTATATAATTTTATCTCATTTTTTGTGACGAAAATAATTTTACTATTGTCGATCATTCTAAGGCCGAAGAAAGTAATTTTTATAATTATATACTGATTAACCGATTATACTCGTTACCATAAACAAAGTAGGGATGATCGAAACTAAAGTAGGCAGTAATGGAATGATATCAAGTAGGATACTCATATTTGACTCTTATCAAAATGTATTGGAATGATATCGAATCCGACTATCGTTAGATTTTTTCGAGTTGATCTCGAACTAGGTTTCGAGCCATTCGGTTCCTTTTCAGCTTACTTGAGAGTATTTTCGCAACCAAAAACTCAGCTTTTACGCGCTAAACTCTTCCAATAGAAAACCCCAAATCAAGTAGAGAACTAAATTTAAACGGCAATGGCAGCAATCGGATGGTACGGTCCTCTTATTGATCTCTCTAAAGCCCCTTCTCACATCGGCGATTACGTTCAACTTCTCGTTCTCGTTCACAAGTTCACTCCTGTTCAGGTCTCTCTCTAACTCTATATGTGTACACTTGTATTAATTACGTACCACGGTTTGTTTATTTAGTTTTTCGAGTTCTGAAATTTATGCTTAGTAAAACAGAGTTCTGGAATTTATAATTCTGAAGGGATAGTTTTTCTTTTGGTTCTAAATAAGTGTTCAGTATAATGTTTTAGCTGTATAAGCAGCAGTTTTAGTATTTTAATTCTTGATAGAGGCAAAATTACTTAATTGTTAACGAAGCTATAATTTTTTGCAGTATAAGTTATTAAATGGTGGTGAAGTAGTCCGGACAGACATTCAGGTGGGCGACGATACTCGCACGTTTTTTTGTGTATCCATATGGCAAAAGCAAATGGAGTCAACAGTTGTTGCTGGCAGTGTTATTTTGTTACAAAGTAAGCTTCAATTTGATTAATTGTTTCTGTTTTTTTTGTTCACAATTAACAAATTTTGATTATTTTATGAATGTAATTGTGCACATCTGCCTGTGGAATGTGATTATAGGGGTACTTTTTTGCTTGATTTAGATTGATTATCTTTGGGGACCTAAGGTTCGTTGGAGGGTTTCATTGGTGTTTCATGTTTCAGTTGTCAAAAAGTTGAATCAAGTTGCTTAGGTTGGTATTCTTGTTTTGTTTTTGGATTTGATCTTACAAATATTAATTGCAACAAAATGTAGGTGAGCTCAGCTGCTTTTAGTGTCATATGTGGTACCCTGGTTGTATTTGGAGATCACTTTTTTTTTTCTTCCAATTGTTATGAGAAAATGAAAGAATTTTGGCAGTAGCAAATACTAACAAGGGGATCTCCATGATGTTGTTTGATATGATTAGAGAGGTTGGTATTGTGGTTCAATATGCATATAGATGTGAAGAATGCACCCATTATCCTTTTTATAAAACTTTCAGTTTCAGATTTGGCCCGGACTCGGTTGAATGTAAATATCTTTTTTTCTTGTCTACTGATTTCTTTTGTTTTTCCCATAAACTCATTTCCATGGGCATTCAAAAAAGCTAACAATCTGCAGTTTCATGAATCGATCTGTGTACACCGGCTTTGATAATATGTAATGAGACACTTGAGCGTAATTTCTTAAGACTATTTTAGATCATAATGACCCTAATTACCCCAAGAGCAGTGATCAACATCTATTCCACAAAACAACCCTGATAAACTGGATATGATCAATTGCTTAAACTGGCCTGTGCTAGCAAACGAAGTCTTATTTGATAAAACAAGTAAATATTAATTGCACTTAAAAAGTATGCAATTCCCATCAAATCCAGTGAGATGTAATAGAGGCAAAACTAAATGGCCATAAAAACCATGAAAGAATTCCCTCTTTTCCCTAACCTTAACAGCGATGATATTATTCCGAAGAGGATGAACTGTATTGATAAAGCAAATCAACTGAAGCCCACTATTTTTCAATACCATAAGAGAATAAACAGCAAAGAGTACAGTCCATTGCAACTTGTAGAAAGCATGCAAAGATAAAGCCAAGTTCTTTACAAGCTTTGGTGTGATTCTAGCAGGATCATGAGCAACATTCTTTTATACCTACTACCCATTTTGTGAAAAGGAAATGGGCTATGTGACGCCCCCAAATCCTTGTACTCGCTACAACGGATTTGGTGCTTCATGATCCACAAACATCTGTCAACAGCCTGAAAAAATATTCAAGCATAAAATTTTCATTTATTTCACACCTGTCACATAAAAAATAATGGAAACATTCATTAATTCTTCCCCATAATTTAAACCTCATACTTACAACACTTGCCTGTAATATAAACCAAGCTCACTTATTATAAATTTCATGTCCACATATCTGCTCCTTACAATACTCGATTACACCATAACATACCTTACATTATTACAAAAATAATATAACAATATAATGTGTTCATCAATACTATTCTTCCTTTCCAACAACTATTTCCCTTCCTTTTATCTTTACCTTCCGGATCTTTTTGATCCTTCTGCTCTATTTGAAAAATTAATTAGAATGCAAGAGTAAGCAACAAATTTTCTTAGCAAGTTTAAAAAGAATTTTAGGATCATAAGCACGAGTATGAATCTCAATCACTGAATGAACATTATAGATAACTTTAAAATTTATGATTCAGAAAGGATCTAAAGATTTTTGAAATACTCAGAATCCACAACATAACATCATAGAATATTAAATTTTGGATTTCAATGTCTATGAAATTTCATCACATCTTTATTCGTGAGAATCTCATTATTTTAGCGAGCTAACTGAGACGTGGTAGGGACCATGAACTCTTTTCACAATGTTCAACAGTCACAAAGACTGCGAACTCTTCGTAGGTTCAACAATCACAAAGATTGTGAACTTTCCATTGGGTTTTATTAGGTGATCAACCCAATAACATCCCCAAGTTACGACTTCGTCACATCCACACCGTACTTTGACAGTGCGCTAATGATTCCATCATTCCTTCATTGTAATTAAACGGTAATAGTCGTCTCGTCCGACACTCCCCTACATAATAGGGTTGTTCATACTCGGTCATAAGCTTAGGATCCACACCAAAATAATTTGGATTGGATTTAATTATCTTCAAAGAAATATTACTAGTTCAAGAATTATCATATCTCGTCATCTGTGTCTAGCGGAACATATGGCATAGACTCATAATTTAAGCAATTCATGAATATCATGATCTTTAAGGAATTAATTACAATTCAATAAAAAACAATTCATAAATGCACATAAGTGTGGAACTAGAAATAAGTTGAGGAACTTGCACAATTTAAAAGATTAGCATAGGCTAGAGAACTTGCATAATTTAAAGAACTTGCAATAATTAGAAAACTTGCAATCAAGCTTAAAAACTAGAACAACTCAAAGGACTAGCATAGCTAGGTAACTTGCCTGTATTGCCTGCACTTTCCTCGATTAGGTTAATCACTTTCTCCAAATGATATCATACATCATCCATAAGGATTTATTTAATTTACTTATCAATTACCAATTAATAGTTACTGTCGGTAACTATTTGTAAACTCGTTTTGATTCCTTTTTAATGTAAGCTCGTTCCCGAGCATCCTCTCATACTATTTTCATTACTTCACTCTTATAACGTCCATACATCACTCACATACGCTTATACGTTCTGTTTAAATGTATATTAACCGATAAAGTTACTCTACCTTTATTGATTTTACTTTAATTAATTTTTTCTTAATTTTTCTTAACTCCGTTTTCTCCGTTAAACCTCCTTAACTATTTTATTATTTTTCTTCCTTTAGGTAAATATAATAGACTTACTTTGATTTTTTTAGATTTTTCCTTTCGACATTTATTATTTATCAAGGAGTTGTTTATGTCCAAAATTGCATTATTTACTAAAATTCGAAATTTTCTCCTCGAATCACTAAATTTGGACAGTATCTGCTTTGCACCAACATTTACTTTCTCACAAAATTTCATCTAAATCCGAGTTGTAAAACTCAAGTTATTGCAATTTTAATTTTAAACTTTCCGTTTTTATTTTGTCCATAACTCCTTCATCTTAAGTCCACTTTTGTTCATCTTTGACAGAACCTACTCTGTACCTCCAGGTACTTTAAGTGTCCAAAACAGTCCTCCCAAAAACAAGGTCAGTAAGTTTAATAGTCTGCCCTGCTTTGGTAGAAAAATCACCAAAAATAATCTACGTGGAATTTATACCTCAATCGACCTCCGGATTATAGCTAACTCACAGATCTTTCCAACACCACAAACCTGACTACAAAATTCGTTATACACAAAAAGTTGTGTCTTTTACTATTTCAGGTCAGATTCTGAAAATTTTAAGCAAATCTAGCTTAAGCTCATTTGTTCTTTCTTTTGCTCCAATGGAATTTCTCCATGATCCATGGTATTCTCAACCATGATCCAACATATTTAGACCGATACATGTATAATCCATGTTTATAAACATAAATCCAAGACTTTCATAAGAAAATTGCATATAGAAGAGTTTTAGGTATTACCTTTACTTGATTTTTGCTTTGTTTCCTCCAAGCTCCAAGTTTTTCTTCTTCTTTCTCCATGCTTGCTCTTCTATCTCTTCTCCTCTCTATCAGCTGAGTATGGGGTGGGTGGAAGTGTGCTTTTACTGATTTTTATCTTGCTTTGTTTTGTCTATATATTAAAAGTGGCTTTTTGGTTGGTGGCCAACAATTGGTCCACCTCTCCTCCAACTTTTTGACTTTAAAATAAGCCACATGCATATAAGGCCAACAAGTCTCCCTCTTCGTCTCATCAGCTGACCACATGGGTCCTTGACCCCTTCAAAAATATCTTTTTGTCCTTTTATTTACTCACTTATCCATTTATTAATTGTCCGTTTCACCATTTTAACTTCTAAAAGTTAACTTTTTCGACCCCCTTCGTGATGATTACAACCGATTCCTACTAAAGTTGACGTCCTTAACATCATGGTAACATCCATTTTGTCAAATTCGTCTTCAAACTCAAAGTTTGACTTTTAATCCTAAGAGTCAACTGTTGACTTTGACAATAAAAGTCATCCCCTACACTCCATTTTGTTTATAATCTTTTCCTACTATATTCGACGTTCCGAACTCAACGGTGTGTTCCGTGTTTCAAAATTTCGTCCCGAACTCAAATTTGAGTTTTGGTGTATTATAAACTTTTCTTACCTTTCTTTCTCTTCCTTGTTAGTTACTTTTAATTTGTAACTTTAATTTATAAATTGATTACATTAGGGTTTAAGAGCACCCTTCATTGAGATTTTCGTTATAAATATCCGGGATATTACATTCTCCCCTCCTCCTTACAAAGATTCCGTCCCGGAATCTACTTCCTGTTACTAAATTCTATTTTAGTTTATCTTTAAACTTTTACGTGATTTTTTCCCATTGAATGATTTCTTCATATTACCTTAACAGAAGGTATTACTGTACTTCCTTTTTCACTTGCTCATTCCTATCCATTAACTGGACAATAATCTTTCCATAGCTCAAGTCTTATCCGACTTGAATCGGCTCATAATCACCTATTTATACTCAGGTATTAATCATTTTGAATACTATTGTATCTCTTATAGTTATATTAAAAGTTCCCTCCATTAATTTTCTCGGTACTATTGACCCCGAAATCTTTAACTGACCACTCCCATTTCCTGCATAATTCTTTGCTTAGATCATCTGTTACTTCACATACAATACATTCTCTACTCTTTAACTTCTGAAAATTGGGCATCATATGTCCCTCTTACTTAAAATTATAACATTCTTTTTAAACATACTTTCATCCCTTCATCTCAAACTTCTTATTATTCTTACTATTACTCCATTTCCTTCTTTCCATCCGTTAAAAGGTATAAAAATATATATATACGAGTAACTATTATTCTCCAATTTTTTTCCCAATTTAAGGGTACTCCCATTTTCTTCCTTACAAAAGCTTCATTCCTTGACATTCTTATTTTAGCTTAATAGCTGTTGCAATACGCAAACTTACTACAGACAATTAGTTGTACAATCATCCATGAATTCCATTTCACCAATTCTTCACAATCTATCGTACTTTACTTTCATTTCCATTTTGAAAACTTCAAAAAATATATCAAACTATTTTTCATTCCGATATCCGGTCTAACTTTCTGATCGACAAGATATTTGCTTACCTCTTCCATAATTTCTTCCTTTACGTTTAATCACCAATTCATTAACGAGGTCTTAATACCTCTTCGTACTTTCAATTATGTACTTCATGCAAAATTTCTTCTTCCAATTCTACCACCGAATATATTTACATTCTTATCTCAAATCACAAAACTTCATCTTTATTGATTGTAAACTTCTCATTACATTTCTTCATTTCTCATTCCTCACTCTTTCACATTTATAACATTTGCTTTTAAAATTCTTTAATTTCGTCCAATAACAATAGTCTAAATTCCATCGAGTCACCTAAATAAACACTTCAATGTCCAATTTCCTATCATTTCTTCGTAACTTCTTTGGAGCTCCTTTACATCAATAATATTTCCTTGATTCCTACACATTTTAAACTATATTTATCTTTTTTTTTCCGAAACATCCTCAGTTCTTTAATCATCTTAACCACTTTCTCTACTTCCTATTCCACTCCTTTTGTATACAAATATATTTCATTTCATACTTCTCACCATACTTTTTACCATGTAATTAATGATGTTTCCATAGTCATTTACTTCCTCGTGTTGCACCAAAACATATTTTGATTTTTATGCAGTGTATTAATAATATACACTACCAATCCACCATCATCTGGTAAAAATTTATTACCAATATTATACTCAATCCCTTCTCCAATTCCTTAAATACCATTCACATTCCTTTAAATACACATACTTAACCAATTTCTTTATCAAATTTAACCGTTGTAATAATTTCTTAAATAAACCACCAACAATAACTTGCAATTTCTCCAACTTCTTATTTCTATTGAAGTTTCTCATTATTGCTTAGCGCACTCTCTAGTCTTTTTATTCTCGCCATTTATCTTTCTTCTACTATTTATATTCAGCCTTCTCAAAATCCATCTCTTCTATTTTCAATTCTATATCCAATCTTTACCCATGACTTGGGATTACTTGATCCTCTTTTGGATCTTCTTCCAACTCGTCATCCCCAGAACTTTTCTTAGAATTCTCTTCCAAATCCATTATTAGGATTCTCAATTTCCATCATCTCTTACCATTATTCATATCAAAAACACAATTCACTCAATCTCCATCACTAAATATATAACCTCATATATACAACTACCTGATCATACACGTGATATATTTCCCAGTCTATCACTCATTAAAATTGGTCAAAAGCTCTATTTGAACTCAAATATCATCATTTCCATCCATCTCTACCAGGTTATGTCCTAAGGTCTTCTTACCTAAGGATTATAACTTACAGCTCTGAGCTATTTTGTGCGTCACGATCCACAAACATTCATCAACAGCTTGATACCATCATGTAACGTCCTTCACCTGCTTATTTATTTCACACCTGTCACATCAAAAAGACTAAATTCTACTTTGTACCCTAAACTTTACACCTAAAATAGATTTGCACCCTAAACATTATTTTAGAGTAAATGCACCCTAAACTTAAAGCTAAAAAACAATTTGCACCCTCCGGCTTGTTTTCCGACCAAACATTCAAAAGAGGGATGGTGATGCCACTAAAAATAGGGGCTTAACAGTTAATTCATTTATAATGCCAACTAATCATTAGATTTTAATTCTAATAACCTTAAAAACTAGTTGAAATTCAAAATAACTAATTAAAATATTAGAAAATTATTAAAATCTATTACAACTAATTAAAATTGTAATCATAAGTTTTTCCTAAAAAAATAAACTATTCAAAAAGGAAAAAAACAATTTAAAATATAACGCATCTATTAAAAACAAAAAGTAGACCACTTAAATAATTATAAATTCAACAGAAAAAAAATCCAAATCAAATTAAAAAACATTCCAGTCAACAAAAACCCTTTCATTTAATCTTTATACCTTATTTTATTTGCCTTATATATAGTTCATATATCTATACATATTCTATGAATAACAGAGAGTATCTCTCCAAAAAAAAAATCTTTTCATTTTAGAATGGATGAGGATGGAAAGTAGATCTGAAGTTGGATCTGAATTTGTACCATTTGATCCAAGGTTTTTAAATCTGGACCGGTCATCGAACTGAAAAAGTTACTGGGTGGATGGGTCACTGGTCCAACCAGTGGTCGGACCGTTATTGACCCAGTGATGTCATTAATATGTAATAAATAATAAATAATTAGTTATATTAATTATTATTATATATTGTATATAATATTTAGTAAATATGTAAAATTAATCAATTTATCTGCAAAAAAAACACTAAACATCTCTAAGATACATTCAAATTCCGAAATTCAACCACAAGTTCAAGTGTTTGATTAAATGAATGCAAAGATATGTAAAATACCAAACAAAGTCTCAACTAAATTACTAAAATAAAATCCATGACACTTGATTCACAAAAAACATAAATCATTCTAAGGTCGAGAAGGTGATGCTTCTTGCCAATTGTCATCATCATCTTCATCTATTAATCCATGACCACGAGTACCACTTCCACTTGCTCCTCCAAGTCCTCCAAGTCCTTCAAGTCTTCCATGTCCTCGAAGTTCTTCAAATGTAAACGGGTTACTCAATGACAAATTTGTGAATGACGTAAAGTTTACATCATCATTATCATCATTAACATCTAAATTCATAATATCTTCTTCCTCGTTTACTTCTACATAAAAAAAATAAAAAAAATAAACACATGGGCTCAATGTATTTAATCTAATATTGATAATGTAAATATTTCTCACCTTCACGAGTACGACGTCGTTGCCTTTCAAAATGAGGCATCGCTCCTTCATCATAAACTATTTTCTCTAGCTCATCATAATCAAGAAATGGTTCTTCCTCCTCTTCAACAATCCAAAACTCTGTTTTGTCAATTGACTCATAATCAATTGGATCATAATTCCATCTTTTATAGCAATGCCTAAAATTACAATTTCATATAATGTTATGTGATTTTTTTCCATCAAACTAATGTCATATAATATTAATTATTAAAAATTCATACAAAGATTAATTGAATTAATAAAAATACCTATTCTTTAACCTCAAGTTATAGTGAACAAACACGAGATCATCAAGTCTTTGATGCTCCATCCGGTTTCTTTTCTTGGTGTGTATACGATCAAAAACACTCCAATTTCTTTCGCACCCCGATGAACTACTAGTTTGGCTAAGGACTTTGATTGCCAACTTTTGTAAATTTGGAGCACTACTTCCAAACAACCTCCACCACTCATCTAAATATAAATAAATAACAATGACATTAGAAATCAATGAAATAAGCTACAAAGGAACAAAGATAACAAGAATAAACAACAATTACTAAAATGGAACAAAGTCAAACAAAAATTAATAAATATAACTTACCCGGTTGAGTAGTCTTCGAAGTAGTAAGTGCAAGCTCCCTACCAAAACTCCCCATCCGCTCTCGATAAATTCTCGTTTCATCCAACAACTTAACCTTACTAGTGGTGGCTTTTGCTTCAATGACATCAAGAAGACCCGACATAACTTCCGGCTTCCCACAAAATGATTCTTGATCTAACATGTTTAGACCCATACATGTATAATCCATGAACATAAATCTAAGACTTTCACAAGAAAATTGCATATAGAAGAATTTTAGGTATTATCTTTACTTGATTTCTGCTTTGTTCATGCTAGCTCTTCTATCTCTTCTCCTCCTCTCTATCAGCCAAGTATGGGTCGGAGGAAGTGTGCTTTTACTGATTTTTATCTGTTTTGCTTGTCTATATATAAAAAGTGGCTTTTTGGTTAGTGGCCAACAATTGGTCCACCTCTCCTCCAACTTTTTGACTTTAAAAAAAGCCACATGCATATAAGGCCAACAAGGCTTCCTCCTCATCTCATCAGCCGACCACATGGGTCCTTGACCCCTCCAACAATATCTTTTTTCATTTTTTATTTACTCACTTATCTATTTTATTTTCCATTTCACCCTTTTTACTTCTAAAAGTCAACTTTTTCGACCCCCTTCATGATTTTAGTCGATTCCTACTAAAGTTGACGACCTTAACATCATGGTAACATCTATTTTGTAAAATTTGCCTTCGAACTCAAAATTTGACTTTTAATCCTAAAAGTCAATTGTTGAGTTTGACCATAAAAGTCAACCCCAACACCCTATTGTGTATATAGTATTTTCTTACTAAATTCGACATTCCGAACTCAATGACGTGGTCCGCGTTTCAAAATTCCATCCCGAACTCAAATTTGAGTTTTGACTTATTATAACTTTTCCTTGCTTTATTTCTCTTCCTTGCTAGTTACTTTTAATTCGGAACTTTAATTTATAAATTGAATACATTAGGGTTTAAGATCAGCCTTCATTGACATTTTCGTTATAAATATCCAAGATATTACAGTGTACGCGTGTAAGGGATTACTTGGAAGAGAGTGTGAACCATCACTCCACAAAGGGCTACAGAAAATGTAATTCTTTTAATCTGAAATCCAGAAATGTGACATGACAAAAAAGTAGTTCAGAAATGGTAGATAACTTCTAGGGGAATCTACGAATCAAATAAGCTAAATTAGGATCCAAATCATATTTTTGTATGACATTAATTATGGCTAGTGATAATAATGCTAGAGCAATAATATTGTTGCTAGAGCAATAAGTGTCGTTGAAAGTTCAAAGTGTTGTTAAAACAAATGTAAATGTGTCGTTAAATGCACATTTTCCCTAACAACATAAATATTGTTCTAGCAACATAAATATTGCTCTGGCATTATTAATAGTCTTAATTATTTATCACAAAGTGTCGAAAAGTTTTTCTTTACCTGGGGCTAAATTCTTTTTTTTTCTTTTTTCCTTTTTTCCTTTTTTCCTTTTTTCCTTTTTTCCTTTTTTATATATTTATTTTTAATATCTTTTTTGTTTTTTAATAATTGTCTCTAGTGACCTTCCCAATGACTAGGTACCTGAAACTAGGATTTTACAGCTGCCTCAGAGGATGTGAATATAGTTGATAGAAAAACTGGGAAACCACTATTCACGACTTGAGTGCTAGTTAGGAAGTGGATTCTGTTGCTCTGTACTTTTCTCTCTATTGCTTGCTTAAGTTGAATATGAATTCAAATATTACAAAATGATTATAAATCAACGATCAATAATGAATATGTGTTATCATCTACTTAGGTATAACAAAATCACTATAAATCATCTGCACTAAATCGCTATATCGCTACAATGACTTCAGTGATGTTGTAGGTATTTCTGTTTATATTTATACCAAGGACAATATCTGAATTGAAGATCAATAATGGATATGTGAAATCATCTACTTGGGTGTAAAAAATACACTATAAATCATCTGCACTGAATCACTATATCTCTACAGTCACTTGACATTCAATGATGTTTGAGGTATGTCTCTTGGTATCATCACCTAGGACAAATTTTAAGCTGCATTTCAACTTCAGCCTACCCCAACTAGTTTAGAATAATGACATGGTTAAGTTGAGTGGAGTAGTATAGATCATTTTAAACAATTTCTCCATGTTAACTTTTTTGTTTGAAAAGTGAACATTTTCCACCCATTTTGCTAGTTCTCTTCTGCATCCATGGAAGAATGAGAAAACATATCTTGTTTCTAATGTTTTACAATCTTATGTGCTTAGAGCATTGCTGAAGAATTATTTGGCTAGTAATTGTTGTTGCCAGTTTATTTCATGATTGGTTTCTTTGCTCACAGGAACTGTCCTCACATTATGTTCATTGAAATTTACTGTCTTCGCAGCTTCGCTATCTGTTTTAGTTAATCTATTTTCTGTTTATTGCATGCAATAAGATATTCAGGGTTGATTTCTGCATTAATAAATAGCTCTGTTGATTTTCATGTTCAATGTGGTGCAATTTTATACTCTCTTTCTCATGTTATTTTTGATGCTACAATGGCTCTTGCGATTAATATCTTTTGCATCAGATAGATGTCAAGGTGACAAGATTTGGAGATGTTGTTGAGGCCAGAACCGTCCAACACTCATCTATACAATGTTTAGTTCACAAACACGACTCGCTTTTTTCTAAAGGTAACAATATAAGTTTTCTCTAGCCTTACAAAACCACTCCTATTCTGTCTAAATGTGTTGTTTTATCCTTTTTGCTGCCACATAATGCTGACTTTTGTGAAAGTTTATAACATTGGCATCATCAACTCAATTTATCATCTTTCTAGATGAGCTTTATTATATATTTTTTGTATTATTTGGAATTTTCACTGTTGGGAACTAAGTCGATGCAAATCAAATAATAACATAAAGAGAGATAAACACAATTTCTGCATTGCTGAATATAGAATTCTTGGACCCTCGGGATAGAATCTTTGGAACCTAGGGTCCCAAAAGGCACACTTAATTTTTGTAACCCCTTTTTTGGTATGGTTCTGTTGACTGTCTGCTTGCTAGGTCTGCGTTGGAGTCCTGAGACCTTTGGAATAGATGGACCCTAGGGGTCTCATTCTTAACCTCCATTTGATCTGGTTTGGTCGTTTCAATTGGCATCTTTTGATATGACTTACGATGTTCAAAAATTTGAGTAAATGTAGTAGAGGCACCCCCTAGAGGGCCAGACCCTAAGGGAACTCCCCTCTATAATTGATTCTTTTCTCCCTTAATTGATGCTTTCTACCGTCCCTTCTGATTGAGCTTTGTTGACGACCGAATTGAGGTGACTTGGTCCAATCAAAATTTTCTTATGGGCGACTGCAAAGCGTGCACGTTAGATCTCGGGAAGGCAATCTAGCATTGGTGCAGACAAACATTGGTGAAATTGTTTGTGATTTGAAGAACACGTAGAGGTTGTCTTATTGATTTCATTGGGGAGACTAAAAAAAAGTACAGAGGTTGTCTTATTGATTGCATTGGAGAGACTACAAAATGTACAAATAATTTGGTTTCTATGTCTAGTGAAACGTTGGTGTTTACAAACTATAATTTTTGGAGTCAAAATTCAAATACATCTTGGAGCTTGCAATTCATGGTGTAATGTCATCATAGTAGTTGACAAATTGTGAATCGTTTCGTGTATCAAAAACTCCCATCTCGTGTTTCGTGTATCGTATTGTGAATCATGGTTCGAAATTGCGTTCGAGGCGTGCGCCTCTCATGGCGAGGCAGGAGGAGGCCATGGCGAGGCTTACGCGATGTAGGGAAAATCAGAAGCTCGCGCCTCATTTGGCTGAGGCTTACGCCTCAAACCCAAGTCTGCTCGTACCTTCACTTAGTCGATCGACAGTTGCGACTTCATTTCTTCACTTTTTCTCTTCTTCTTGTTCGACAGCTCGAGAATCGATCGACAACCGACATGTTCTGTCTTTCTCTCTTCTTCTTCTTCTTCGATGTGACCGACTGTGTCTTCTTCTTCTTTGATCGACCAACTTCAGTTCTCTCTCTCGATCTTCTTCTTCTTCTTCAGTTCTCACGTGAGTTACGTCTTCTTCTTCAACAATATCTTCAGTTTCTCTCTCTTTTTTTTAGTCACTTCACACTTGCAATTTTTAATGATCTGCAACATTTTTTTTTAATTACAATTATATATATGATAATATAACAATCATATGTATATATATACAGTAGTAACATTACAATTAATTAAATTTCAATTAACAGTATATGTATATATAACTGTATGTATATGTATTAATTAAATTTTAGTGATCTTAAGCAATTTTATTATGGGCAAATTTTAGTGTCATGTATTAAGTATTAACAATATATTTTTTTTTATTACAGTGAATTGTTATTATGGGTAAGAAAGATCTAGCTTGGAAATATGACACCAAAACTCCTGGAGTTAATAAATCTCATTTATATGTGGAATGCAATTTTTATAAGAAAATTTGTAAAGGATGGACTTTTAGGTTTTCAAATCGAGGCTTCCACCTCGCTCTGTCTCGCTCCGCCTCGAAGCTTACGCCTCGCCTCGTCCGGAGAAAAACGCTTCGTACCACTTTTAGCTTTTTCGAACATTGTCATAAATTGTATTGGACGACACGGAAAAGAAATAAAAAATGTGGTAATGCATATTTAAACATATAAAACACACAATTTATTGGACATTAAAGCATATTAACTTGACTATATATAAAAGTAGTCAAGTAAATATTATTATAGACTAAAAATAAATTTCAAAGTTAAATAGGAGTCAAAATACTCTAAATTTATTTATTAGATATTATTTTATACTATTTATAGAGTCGCAAGAGATAACGAAAATTCAGATTCACCTTTTTACCAAGCGTAGATTAAAGTATCTGCGTGTGGAAAGTGACGTGAGAAAAATAGAGCGACATTCTGAAGAAGAAGACTAAAAGGGTCTTTTATAGGCTTTTTAGGTGTATGTTATTTTGTGTTTGAAAATATCTGTATGTCATTATTAGTAGAAGACTAAAAGGGTCTTGTATAGGCTATAAAATGGCCTTGTACTTATGTCATTTGTACAAAATGAAGTGGGTGTAAACGGAATTAAAGTAATTTGGAGTGTCTTCTCCTACATATCTCCAGTGGCTCTCTCATTTTATACCTCTCCTCAAATTCCAACTTGTTTATGATTGCTACTGACTTATCAAAAAAAATAAAAAATCAGGCAAGCACTAAATATTTTCTTCATTCCAAAATCTTCTCTTCATTTAACCCCATTGGTTTGCTGGATAAATATTTTCACAGCAAGCACTAAATGAGAAAAAACTTGCTTTAAATTTTTGCTCATTTGTAAAATGATGTTTATCGAGCAGTTGGGCTGCTCTTAAACCATTAAGATGAAGGTTGCAAGTTCATACTCCACTTTAACATGAAGATTAATTGCAAATGTTCTTTTAATCAGTGAGTGATAATGAGGTAAAATACTAAAATAAGGAGCTACTCTTAATTTGACATTGAAAATTGTCACTTCACGTATGTATCATTGGCATCAGGTCTCTCACTTTCCAAGTAACTTATATAATCTACTAAGTTTTTATGGAAACTGTAAATAAATGAACCATTTTCAAGGACTTGTAGTACTGTCTCTGTAGAATATCCTTGATGCACATTTCATGTTATCGAGTTTTATTACTTGTGAACATTTGTCTGTTTGTTGCTTACGGGCTGCTTCTAAAACTATCCTGGAAACTTGATTTATTCATCTCATTCACAGAAACTTTAAAAGGAAAAGAAAATGGGAGCTGTGACCTGCAAAATATAATCATATAGAGAAACTCTTCACTTCTGTTGGAGATAGAGGCTCAGTCAGAACCATCACAGTTTTTTTCTAGGCAACTTAACTCTACATGTGAAACCCAAAATATTGGTTTCAAGTTTCATCTTCATTTCTGTAGGAGCAGATGACTTGATAGAGGCTCAGTCAGAACCATCATAAATTTTTCTAGGAAACTTAACTCTACATGTGTAACCTAATATATTGGTTTCAACTTCATTTCTGTAGGAGCAGATAACTTGATAGAGGATTGTCGTGTTGGAATAACAACAAAGGGAAAGCTCAAAAGAGTTGTCTCATGGGTGCAGCGAGCTGGACCTACTCTTCCCTATGTTGGTGTACAAAGCTATAAAGTAATCTTGTTACCCAGCTGTTTGTTTTGTAGTTTTTGTATTTGCATGAGAGCAGTTGACTAATAATATGGATAAGATCTTTTGCAGAAAGAAAGTAATGCATCACAGATTTCCATTTTCTTGCATACATTGGAATATTATCTGATCCTAATACTAAGCCTGATTCAGTTTGTAATATAAGAAATTGTATTCAAATGAAACTGCGCTCTTGTATCACTATACGTACAACTTTTGTTCTGTCCCATAATCCTGCGCTTAATCTTTCAAAACAGTACATATGGTACGTCTGTTTTTACGAGCGAAAGTTCTAGCACAAGAAAGTAGTATTATATACTTTATTTTGTTATCTGTAAGAGAGATATTTGTGAATGAGGGTATGACTACAGAACA
This sequence comes from Panax japonicus, assembly GCA_020205505.1. Lineage (NCBI taxonomy): Eukaryota > Viridiplantae > Streptophyta > Magnoliopsida > Apiales > Araliaceae > Panax > Panax japonicus. Next base: position 28,092,171 of record CM035097.1, on the reverse strand, counting down.
TGCACAATTTTTATAATGTCATTGTGCTGTATATATATGTGTGTGCTTTATATAAAAACTGTGAATGGGAAGCTTATTTTTGTTGAGAATACGTAATCTTATTTGGCATTTCATTATTCAGTTATAACTGTCAAGAGGAGGCTTATTGTGTTACTATAGTTGAACCTTTAATGACATCCCGATGCACACTTTTTGACATAAATATGTAGTGGCAAGGTGCATACATAGTTAATAGGTTACTTCATGTCTAATTCAATTTCTTATTGCCTTATATAATTTGCAGAAGAAGCAGCCATCAATAAACTGGAAAGTGCATGAAGAGACACCATCTCAGTACTTTTTTTCTCTTTCAGATGTATTGCTTATAACTGATTCCTGCAAGGCAACTTTCTTTGCATCTGTTGGTGAAATATTTCTACCAATTACCTGGAAGACTTTCAATGAATCTGAGGACGAACGGATGTTTATTAGGAGGAGATTATACACAATAGGAGACATCTATTTAGCCAAAGATCTTATATGTTCTGGCTGCCAGTATTGTGGTGTTCCTCTGAATTCTGAGCTTGGGTATGGAGAGGCATAATTATGATTTGTTACATCTCATCATCTAAATGTGATCATAATGTCACTAATTGGTATGTCATGTGCCATTGGGACAGGTTTAACATTAAGCAAGGCTCCAATCCACTATATTGTCAGAAAAGCTCTAACCATCTCCATACAGTAAGCTTGATATACAGACCCTTCCAGGTATGCTTTTCCTTGATTTAATTTCAGCTAACACTAAGCTTTTCCTCCTTGAAAGAAAACCTTTGCTCATGTTTTCTGTCCAAAGTGTTATACTTACATTTGTGCGAGATTGATCTTTGATTAGTTCTTTCAAAATTACTTGGTAACTATGTTAATTCTTGTCTATCTAAAATACTGTGTTTGGTTGATTATTGTTCATATATCTGAACTCAGTTGTATTAAAGGATTCAAGTAACATTTGGTCCAGAAAATAAGTTAAAACTATAAAACAATTTGATTAAAGGCTAACACTCAACTTAAAGACAGAAAAGTTGTTGGCCATTAGTTTTTCCTATTTGAATGGATAAAAGAAGTCCCAGTTTACATTTTAGTCCAGCAATTTTGGAAGAAGGGAATTACCATGTAGGTTAAGATGTCTGGTTGGTGAGAGTAGGAAGAGGCAGACTAGGGGGAAAGCATTACAGACATAGGAGGGAGTGTAATATCCGTAACATGGGAACGTGTAATGAAAACTATGTAAAAAGCTTATTAAATAAAGTGCAAATATTTTTTGTGTGACAAATGAAGTGAATGATATATATATATATATATCAATAAGTATATATATATATACAATAAGGATCTTAGGTTCACTCCCAAAAAGCTCACCCAAGCTCACCTATAAAAGGCTCAATTTTTTTTTCCTCCACACCCTTCATACGCGAACGATAGACACGACTCTCCTCTCTCGCTCTCCTCTCTCAAAAGCTCTCCCGTTCTCTCCTTCCCTCACTTCTCACGATCTGCGAACTGGAGAAATTCTCTCGCTTCTCAACCCAAGCTCGCGTGGTGACCCTAAATCCCAAAACGAGGGTTAGCCCTAATTTTCGAACGAAGGTTCGCCCTAATTTTGTTGGGAGATTCACTCTTTGATCGACACAGATTCTGCTCGCAACGACTTGCCCTGATTTTTGCCTCCCAAAACATCATACACAAGTACGTCTTCTATCTCTCTTTCAATTATCGACAGAAATTTTGTGTAAATAGCAATACACAAAATTTCTGTCGATAATTGAAAGAGATAGAAGCCATACTTGCATATGATGTTTTTGGGAGGCAAAAATCAGGGCAAGTCGTTGCGAGCAGATTCTGTGTCGATCAAAGAGTGAATCTCCCAACAAAATTAGGTTCGTTTTGGGATTTGGGGCGAAAATTAGGGCTAACCCTCGTTTTTTATCCCTGTAACAACAATCAATATACATCTTTAATCAAATATTCATTTTTGCACTACAGGCCAAAGATATTCATTTGTATCACCAGTTCATGTTCCTCTCAACACCTGTTCATCTTTGCACTACGGGCCAAATATATTCATCAGTTAATCATTTATCTTTGCACTACAGGCCAAAGATATTCAGTAATATCATCATTTAGGACTGAGGATGATGAAAAATATTTTAAAGAAAACGAATCCAGTTTGACAGAAGGACAAATAGTAGGGATTCGTATAACAGTTTATCCAAGATCAATAATACTCCATAATAACCAATGTTGAAGCAAAATTCAAGAATAAAGATCAAAACATGGATACAATCAAAGATAGTAACCATAATAGACATCTTGGACAAAAAGAAGAAAATTTTATTTTTCGGTGAATAGTGCCGTATTCGTGAATAGTGCCGTATACGTGAATAGTAACCCCGATACAAAAAGTTTCAAATTTGATAAAAAGTTCAAACCAATATTTTGGCATAATGATATCGAAAGAAATAATATCATTTATAAAGAAAATAACATCCCTCACCTCAAAATAACCGTACTTCTTACTGAATTTCGGATATAGAGCCGAAAGAAACTTGCACAGAATAACAACTCTCACGGTATCAAAATACTCACTAAAATACGCTCGACTATATAGAGAGAAAGAAAACTTGTTTCTGGTGTGATTTTCAATTATAACCTAAGCGTCTATTTATAGGAAAATGCTAGAACGCCATAGGAGACTAAAATAATAAAATAATATTATTATTTACACCAACTTCTACTCATGCTTTGTTGACAAATAATACCAGCCATCTTTGAACAATTTTCAGCGGCCCACATGTTGTCAAACAAGAGTGGGTCCCACCCATAATTTAATAAAAATCATTTTATTTTCTGAAACTTCAACAATTCATAGAAAATAGTCCGGTTATCAGAAAAATACGAATTTTATGTCCATTTTGTCTGAACTCGAATTCTCTACAACTTTGTAGCTTTGAGTTTTTCCAAATTTCAAACAGAAAATATCCGAAATCCATAAACGGATGATTTTTAATACCTCCACACCGACAAAATACTGATAAAACACCTCAACATTAATTTATTCACATAAAAATAAATATATCCATCATTTATATCCACATAAAATAAATATTTCCTTATCATATAAATCAATAATTAATTATTCACAAATAATATTACAGAATCACAATTATGACAACCAGGCCGTTCCCAGGAAAGAGGGGGCTTTCCAATAAGAATTTTTCCTTACTGGCGCGCAATTAGGTGACCAAACCTCTCCTTGACAGAACTTTTTTGACATTGCCAATAATGCTATCTAATAATATTATTTAAATAATATGAATTATTGATCTGATAATGGGAAATACTGTGCAATGATAATTATTGAAACAACAATAATATAAAATATCAACGCAGCAATTATTGAATCAATAAAATAAAATATTGAACAGTAATTACTGTAACAATTATTGAGTAGTGCCTTCTTACGTAAGAATCAATAATTCAAAAATACTGTGCATCCACGCGTATTACTGTATTTTAACCACCGGGTATTCCAACAGTGTTAACGGTAACAACTACGCCGTTATTTATAAAAACTCAAACTTGTCGTTTTCTTCATCCGACAGTTATTCTGTTATGGGGCCCACAAATGACTGCGCCGTCGTACGAATATTCCCCGACAACAAGAATATTCTACGACCAAACGAATATTCCCCGACAACAATGATTATTTTATAACCACTTGCTTATTTTGTAAAATTTGCACATTTCACCCTTAACCAGAGAATTATATCAAATTAATGCCTTATTATTCATAATAATAATTAAAGAAAATTCGATTTTATTTATAATAAGTTGGGGTCTTACACTAAGCCTAGACAGGGCGCAGCTGCGCCGTGCAGCAGTCAGAAACGACTTCTGTTTTGAACCGATGTTTGAAGCATGCCTATATGATTACTTTAACTCGTGATATATGACTAATATGCTATGTAATGTGTTGAGAAGCATGCTATGTGATGTAAACGGAGGTTAATTTTGACTTTCAAATGATAAGTCCAAAAGAGGGTTTGCATAATATCAAAACGAAGATACGTGGGTTGAAATTGTGATGACTTATAAATTGATTTTGTACCATATGTGTATACTTGAATCATGTCAAACTTGATTAAAGACTGCGTTAGCTAATGAACATCTTGAACATATAATACACTATAAATAGGATTCGAAAGTGTTGAATTTTTAAACGTGGATAAACTATGCTTAAGGCAAGTTCTCTAACCTTACTCAAATCTATATTGAGCAAGTTCTCTAACCTTACTCAAATCTGTATTGAGCAAGTATCCGAACTATACTTTACATTGTGCAAGTATTCTAACTCTTGCATTACTTTATTCAAGCGAATGTCGTAAACTTATCTCTTTGAATGTAAGTTATCCTACTTATTTGTTCAATCGAGCTAGTATGCTTAAACTCTTGTGTAAACTATTATTCATGATGAACTTGGTATTGTTCTTGAATATTGTGAAAGAGTCGATGCCATTTGATTCAGCTAGACTATATGCATGTTTATAAAACTGTCCAAACCAATTGATTGGTGCGGAAATCTTAAAAACCGAGTTGAAACAACCCTTATGGTAAGGGGAGTATATGTTGTTGGAAACCCCAACACATGAATGGTTATTATTGTGGTGTTATGCACAACTTAAAGTATTTTAGACTGATCATCTATAATACTTGATTCTTTTGGGTTATCAGTTTAATATTGGTAATTCTAGTTGATGTTCAATAGTCCTTAGTGACTGCTTAGTATAAATTGTGATCCAGTCGGATACCTTGATAGTCTTTGGATTCATATATATCTGTTGATTTATATTGAATTATCATTCTTATTCCAAGAATTGTTGATATTCATTATTCATGATATTATTTTGAAACCCTGAACTATCTTAGAAGTGATACTTCGATATTTCAAACTCGTGTTATAAAACTCTTTATCCTTGTTGTATATTACTTGTTGGGCAATTTGTGCTCATTCTTGCTTATTTAAAACCTTTCAGCTATGGCAGAACAGGGAGGTGTATCTGGGAAAGACAAGGGCAAGGGCAAGGCTAAGGCTACCGACTAGCTTGTCCCTTTTATGTTTAAATTTATTATGTTGCATTAAGACTATTTTCAGACTATGTTTAAGCTTAAGTAGGATTATGTAATAAGTCTTTATTCGATATTATTATGTAATCTATTAAGCACTGTAGGTTGCGAGACTTAGGGGAATAATTATAATAAAATATTGTATATTATTCTAAATTAGATCTTTCGTTGCGAATGTATGATTTTAGTTATTATGGTAATACTTTGAGCACGTGACGAACCGAATTCGAGTGACCAAGTGGCGGTCAGAATTTGGGGGCGCCACATGCGTCGCACAAAGGACTAGGATGTGTGCCAATGTAGAACGATAAGGTCATCGTGTACGCATCACGTCAGTTGAAGGATTATAAGAAAGAGTATCCTACCCATGACTTGGAATTGGCAGCTGTAGTTTTTACCCTTAAGATATGGAGACTATCTACGGTGAGAAATGTGAGATGTAAGCCGACCATAAAAGTCTAATGTATATTTTCACACAGAAGAGTTGAATATGCGGAAAAGTAGGTGGTTGGAATTGATAAAAGATTATGACTACGAAATTTTGTATCATCCGGGGAAAGTCAACGTGGTTGCAGATGCCTTGAATAAAAAGGGTAGGGAGACATTATCAATATTAATAACTTAGGAAGAGCTAATAAGGGAGATGACAAGGATGGAGATAGAGATAAAATATCCGAAGGATTCGGAGGAGAAATTGTTCATAATGGATGCTCGTCCAACCTTATTGGACAGAGTTAAAGAATGCAAGATAAGGATGACGAGTGAGAAAATAAGGAAGCGAATAGCAGGTAATGAGGAAATTAAATTCAAGATTGATTAAGGAGGGGTTATTAAGATTTGAGGAGCGAGTATGGGTACCTTCAGTACCATAATTGAAAGAAGAGATTTTACAAGAAGCCCATAACTCAAGATATTCGATTCATCCCGGTAGCAGGAAGATGTACTATGATCTTCGTCAGCATTTTTGGTGGCCTAACATGAAGAGAGAAGTCGCAAAATGCGCTAGTAGGTGCCTTACTTGTCAAAGAGTTAAGGTTGAGCATCAGAGACCGAGCGATCTCTTACAACCCCTATAATTTCTATAACATAAATGGGAACATATTACTATGGATTTCGTGGTAGAACTCCCAACTACTCAGAAGGGCTACGACGCGATATGGGTTATAGTAGATCGATTTACCAAATCAACACATTTCTTGTCAATTAAGATAAGGTTCTATTTAGACCAGTTAGCCAAGCTATACATAAAAAAAATTGTTTTGAAACACGGAGTGCCGATATCGATTATGTCAGGTCGAGATTCACGATTCATGTCGAATTTTTGGAGAAGTCTTCAAGAGTGTATGATGACGCAATTGAGGTTGAGTACAACGTACCATCCTCAGAAGTACATGCAAAGCGAGCGAACAATTCAGACTTTAAAAGATATGTTGTGAGTTTGTGTTATGGATTTGTAAGGTAATTGGGACGATCACCTACTATTGGTTAAGTTTGCAAATAACAATAATTATCATGCGAGTATAGGCATGCTGCCTTACAAAGCCTTGCATGGGAGAAAGTGCAGAACACTACTGTGCTGGGACGAGGTAGGGGAACGCCAACTACTTGGACCGGAACTGGTCCAGCAGATTGCAGAGATTGAACGAATAATAAGAGCTCGGTTGATAACGGCGTAGGATCGACAGAAAAAGTATGTTGATCAACACCGACAAAAGCGAGAGTTTGAAGCGAGAAGTTGTGTTTTTGAAGGTGTCCCTTGGAAAGGAAAGATAAGATTTGGGAAGGAAGGGAAGTTAAGCCCTAGGTTCATAGATCCTTTTCAAGTGTTAAAGAGATTAGGAGAAGTAGCGTATGAGGTAGCCTTACCTCCTGAACTGGAGCATATCCATAATGTGTATATGCGTCAGTATTACGACCCTGCAAATTATATTACAAATATGTAATAACCTATGAACCTATACAAGTTGAGAAAGATTTAACGTACGAAGAAATTCTTGTTCAAATAATTGACAGGAAAGAACAAATTTTGAGGAAAAAGGTAATTCCTCCTGTGAAGGTAGTATGAAGAAACCACAACGCAGAAGAAGTTACATGGGAACTCAAAGATAAGATAAAGAAATATTACCCACACCTTTTTAATTAGTTTTGTAATAGAGTTTCAGGGGACGGAATCCTTATAAGGGGGGAAGAATGTAATATCCGTGAGTAACATGGGAACGTGGTAATAAGAACTATGTAAAAAGCTTATTTAATGAAGTGCAAATATATATATTTTTTGTGACAAATGAAGTGAATGATATATATATATTATATATATACTTTAAAATAATAGCCAAATAAGGCTAAACAAGTAAACTAGTTAGGCTAAATGAGAAAATAAAGAAGTAAAATTAAACCAAACAATCCCCAAGTAATCAAACGATAAAGGAATAAATCTTAAGGCAATTAAAGCCATGGCAAGGCCAAACATGAGCCAAAATCAAGTCTCTAGCAATTCTTTTTGCAATGCTTGCAAGCCCAACAAGAAGCCCAAATAACCTAGTCCAAAAAGTCCGAAGTGTGATGTAAGCCATGAGGTTATCAAGTGATGCAATTAAAAGAAGAAAAAAGAAATGGAGGTAGTGTGGTCGGGTTGTGCAAGACCATGAGGGGGGAGGAAGAAGTCTTCAACCACTCCTAACAACTCCAATCAACTTCCCACAAAAAGTGAATCTTGGTTTCCTAATTAGTTTAGCTTTAATCCTTTCTTTAGCTTAATAAAATGGATGATCAAGGTTGATGAGGATTAACTTAAGTAATCTTGTGGAGCCTAGTGGGAATAAAGAGAAGAGGGGGAGCTTGACCAAGAAGAGACCAAACTGGAGAGACCAACTTATAATTCATTCAAATTTCTTCTATAAATAGCCAACATATTTTTCTTTCCAACACTTTTCTTCATTTCACCAAGTTAGAGAGCAAAGAGTAAGAGAGAGCTTGAGAGAGAGAGAGAGAGTGCTTGGTTGAGAGGAGAGGAAGAGAGAAAGAGAAAGCAATCAAGAAGTTAGTCAGGAAGAAGAAGAGGTGAAGCAAAGGTATAAAAATCCTAACCCTAAACCTTGTTTAAATTATGTTTTACCTTATTGTTGTGGGTTTTGTTGTGTTGATGGAGGATCATGGTAGATCCTGAAGAATATGTTTGATCATGCATGAAAAACTATGAAAACATGGAAGTTAATAAAATGAGCATGAAGGTTTGAAACCTGAAAAAACCTAAAACAGAAGTTGAAACTCTCAATGTATAATGAATTTTTTAAGTGGTTAATTTTCATGGATAGATACGAGTCCTTTAAACACTCCAAAAAGAATTTCATTACAATTCCTTATAGATTATTTATGGTGATTTTTCTACCAAAGTAGGAAAATATGGAAAAAACTGACCAAACATTCTGCCTAAATTTTTCGAGGACTGTTTCAACCACTTACCAAGTGTAACAATTTAAGGCATTCTAGATATGAAAATTATATGGTATAATGTTAGTCTTGTCCAAAAATGAGCTCAATCGAACTTCGAATGACTGAGTTATGACCAAACGAAAATTAGGGTTTTAAAAATTAAAACTACTATATCTTGAGTTCTACAACTCGGATGGTGATGAAATTTTTAATGGAGGTACTCTCTCTCTGGTACGAGGGAGATAATGTCCAAATTTGATGATTTTTGGAATTAATCTCGAATTATGAAAATCTTGTAATTTTGAACTAAAATGACCCTTTTAAAAATACTAAATAAAGCTGAAAAAATATAACAAAATTATTTTTACGTGTATTTTTTTTTAACTAAGTGGGGCCAAAATGAAGAAAAAATATAAAATGGCTAAGGAAGTGGAAATTATATGAAAAATTAAGTCAATTAATTAAAGTAAAGTCGAAAATTATATAATATAATTTTATTGACTAAGACGTGTTAAAAGATGACGTATAAGACTAAGTAAAGTTTAATTACACATTTTTATATTATTATAAAAATAATGTGGGGAAAATTATTAATAAGTAATGATTAAATTAATTAAGTAAATCCTTATGGATGTTGTAGGTAACCGTTTGGAAGAGGTTAATAGCGTAATAGAGGAAGGTTTACCAAATTCAGGCAAGTTCCCTAGATATGCTAGTCCCTTGAATTACTTAAGTTTTGCTTGTGTGCAAATTTCTGCACTTACGTGCCTTTAAAAAGAATTGTTCTATTATCGAACTATTCAAGTCATTAAAGTTCTTGTTTATTCATGAACTATTTTGAAAATGAAAGTCTATGCCATTTGTTTCGGCTAGACAACGTTGAAATGAGTTATTGAATTCTTAAAATTCTTTGATGTTAAGTAAAGTTAATACAATCCAAATTGTTTTGGTGCAGACACTAATGTTAAGACTGAGATGAACAACCCTGATAAAGGGGATATTTGATATCGAACGACATGATTCTGATTTACGCTTAGGCGACTAAAACTTATATGGTGTGCACAATATAGGGTACGATATGCTGATCTCTTAGAATATTTGCAGAAAATGTTTTCAGTATTTGTGATTGATAAACATTCTGAAGGTTCTCAGTTGAATAACTGTTAAACCTTATTGGAAAGAGTTCACGGTCTTTATGACCACTTAGCGTGATTAGACCTGGCAAACGGGCGGGCCAGGCCGAGAGCGGGCCGGGCCAAAATGGCCCGGGTTTTGATGGACTGCTATTGTGAGGCCCGTGGCCTGGGTTGGGCCGGCCCGCGAGCTTCTTCCTTTTTTTTTTTTTAAGAATAGTAACATTTAAACAGAATTATCATCATTTAATTTATAGCCTCATCAACAACAAGACGGTTGGGGGACTTCTTCCTCTCCAAAATTGCAGTTGAATAATCTTTTTTGTTACTTTTCCTATAAGCATTATAAATGAGGATGTAAAAAATTTATATGCATTATATAGATACTCAAAAGTCATACAAAACTTGTGCAAAAAGCCACATGATGAATCACAAGCATACTTTTATAACCAAAAAACTGTAAAGAACATGTACAATGCACAAGCTTCGCCTTCAAGCTAGAGAAAACAGTTTAGAAAGCAAATAAGACAAAGTCAGCTTGATCTAACAATGTCAGTTTATAATCTTCTATTTTAAAACGATTGTTATTATTAGTATTTTGATATATAAGTAAATATATTTTAGGTTTGGAACAATTTTAGGTTTTACTTTTTAAGAATAGTAAAATTTGAACAAATGTAAAGAAACAATATATTGAAGATTGCATTAAAAACAAATAGTTGTTGTAGCTCAGTTGGTTTGAACTCTTATTTATTTACTTTCAAGTCTTGTGTTTAAGCCTCATAACCCACAAGTAGCAACATTTTGTTTTTAAAAAAAATAAGTCGCGGGCCACAGGCCAGGCCACCCGCGGGACGGGCCTTCACGGGACGAGCCAAAATGGCCCGCATTTTCCTGGGCTAAAATATTGTAGCCACTGGCCCATGTTTTTATGGGCGGCCCGGCCTGGCCCGGCCCGGCCCACGGGCTTGAGCCTAAATTGTTAGGTCTAAGCGTGATGATAAAAGTTTTGAAATAAAGGAATCTTTTTATTTCCTATTTACTCAAACCGCTTCACAATTATTAGCAAATTGTTGAAGATTCCAAAAAGTTATTTCTTCTATTCATGATTTATTGTTCATTGAATTGTTTTATACTTCCTGAGCGAAATAGTTTCTCACCCTTGCTCTGTTTTCATGCTTTTAGTTAAGACTGAGGGTTCCACATGATCAAGTAAAGACAAGGACAAAAGAAAAGCTAAATATTAGAAATAAGTATTAAAATCTTATAAATGATGTAATATTTCGTAGTATTTATGTTTTGTATATGTAAGGATTAGAAACCTGATAGTAGTAAGCCATGTATTGTAAATATTTGTATTTACCTTTATGTCTAAGTTATATCTATAGATAGTTGCGTGTAGATGGAGTAGTACAGTGAGCACCATATCCGATGTTTAAAGTACACGGACGTACGTGGGGGTGTCACAGGGAGGGAGGGAGAGAGAGATCCTGATAAATAGTAACTTCCATTTATTTTTTGGGATATGGTCCGTATGGATAGGTTGTTAAAGGATACGAGAAAATTTTGGAATTTGTATCTGAATACTGAAAAGGTAATATGACCGAGCTGCTTTCAAATATACCAAAATTTATTTTGTAAATACTTTCTTTTGGCTGTTCCATACTACTAAAGTTTGTATCTTGCTGATATTGATGTCATTACTGTAACCATTGTTCTTTATTTTGTTGTTTTTTTTTGTTTCCTTCTTTTATAGTTTTCCCAGTTTTGGTCGTTTCATGCTAGACTTTGTATATCATGTGAACCATTTCAAATATCCATATTGTCATTCGCAGTTGTATGTCTGGGACGACTCTCAATATATTTCGCTTCTCGTCACAAATAAAGTTGCTGAACTTTTGTTTGGAAACATCAGTGCAGAAAGTGTTTACTCTTGCTATAAAATGGAAAAGAGCAGTCAAATGCTAGATTCTAAAACTATTCTCACCACTGGTCCGCCAAATGATGCCGAGAGAGAGAGCACAAATTTGCACCCATCAAGTGGAGGTAAAAGTGCAGCAGAAACGCGAAACACCTATTTGATTTGGTTAATTTTGCTAAAAACCTTACTCCGACAAGGGAGGAACGGTCCTTTGAAGTTCAAAGTTAGAGTCGATGCAACCAAAGATTGCGAAAGTGGGAGGTTTGAATTGGTGTCCTTGTCGATACCGTGTTGTAGCACCATTAATTCCTCAAGCTTGATCAAGGAAACTCCATGAAATGGTGCAAGCTACTTCAAATTCTACAAATGCCTTAAAGAAGTCTTCCATTATTGTGTTCTATGTTTTTTCAAGGTTGAATGGTTATATTAAGGATATTTTGTATGAGTCAACTGGGATTATTTGGTTGGTCCCAAGTCCAGTTGACTCATATATATTAAATTTAATTATATTTATTTTTTCTACATCATCCAAATACATCTTGAATCTCATTGGTTATATTACTTTTGTGTTTTGTTTATATCTTGTTTATATCTTCTCATTGTGCCATTATCCAAAACACAAACAAATTGATTTTGAATGAAAACTTGTGACATTAACATTTAAAACATACAAATTGATTTTGAATGAAAACTTGTGACATTAAAAACGTAGAAAAAGTAGATAATTTGTTTTAGTCAACAGTAAAATGTTTTTTTTAAAAGACGTTATTTTAGCGATTGATTCTTTTGATAAATACAAACACATTAATACATTAAAAATATATTAAAAAAGAGACGAGTGGTTTAACAAACACAAAAATTGTACAACATAAGGAGAATTTTTTCAACGACTGGCCATTTTGATAATGCGAGCTCATGAAATATAGAGGGGCGCGTGCACGACGAGCAATTATATTGGAGCACGCGTGACCCGAACGAACCACGCGTGACTAAGTAACCTGCGCATGAGTTTCCTTAAGAATGGTTCAAGTCTGGTTCGGAAGACTAACCCTTGCGTTTCTGTCTGTACGATCGGAAAATGTAAAGCACAATTTGATAACAAAATTAATTAACAAATGACATTTCAATAATCATTGATCTCTTTGATTAACTTTACAAATACAATAATTTCACATGTTATTACACCTCGTTGTGGTCAGGTACATTGATTGATTGAGGTGAGGCAAGAATTTCACGAAGGCATGCGAGATTGATGAAGTGTTGGATGAGTGGAGAGATTGTATGTGTACTCTTCAAGGAAATACATGCATAACCCCTATGTTAGGGTCATGTGGGTGTATGTGGGTTTTAGGTGTGTTGAGAGACTTAGCTCCGTGGAGGCCAAGTGACTTAGTATAGAACATAGCCACCACAACCAACAAGCAAGATCTCAAGTGAAAGCAACTTGGTGCTTGTGATTTCTAGAGAGAATCTCTCAAGCTCTTCAAGTTTTTCAAGTTTTCAACCTTGCTTCAAAATGAGAAGGAAAGGGTATTTATAGGTTTCATGGTGGTGCCCCAATGTACGGTGCACATTAGGTGTCACCTATAAACTGTAGGCTAGAGAGGTAATTCGTTTATCTAAAATAGCTATCTTTGACAGTAATCCTTCATATCGGCTTAATCGGAAACAGTTAGAAATGATCAATCTTATCGGTATGACATCATCGTTGTTTTTGGTGACATTGCCTATGACAACATCATTCTTACAAGGAGCATCACCCTTGAAGCCTTGGCATGCACCTTGTGTTCATGGTGCCAATTGATTGTTTGAAAGCTTGAGTTGTTGCTCAACTTATTTCTTTTGGGCCTATTTGCTCCCTTCGGACCAACTTGCTCTCTTCGGGCCTGCTTTTAGGAAGTGAATCCTCCTTTTCTTCTTATTTGCCTTATTGTAGTGCCTTGTCTTGTCCTTTCCCTGAAATCTCCATAGTCGAAACACTTTGGAATTTTTGGCCAAATGTTGAAACTATTGGTGAGTGAAAGAGCATCCCATGAGGGATATAAAAGCAAATTTAAGAACATACATACAATCTAATTGATGTAAAAGCAGAAATATGTCATAAATCATATTTAATTTTTTTACTGCAATCCCATGACCACCTTGGTGCGATATTTTTAATCAAGGAGGGATAAAAGATATACCTTTACGAAAATGAATCAACTCCTTGATATGACCTTCAAGTTACAATCATTTGATCCTCTATGTTTCTCTAAATCCTCGGATCAAACGTTAGCTACTCAGTGTGTGCAACGCTCAAAATGTGATCCACCCAAAGAATATTATTGAAGAAATAAATTTAGGTTTCTCTAAACCTTGGGTGGTTAGCTCTAATATTCTCTCTCCTGTAATGACTCAGAAAATTTTATGTAATATTCAGTTATTATAATGTCAAATTTTGAATATAATTTTTTATTTATTTATTTGTTGTGACATTAGAATCTTTACTACTTAATAATTTAATTAAGTATCTCAAGGTTATGTAATGATATTTAAATATTAAGAATGAAAAAGAAAGCCAACATGACTTAATTGAAAAAGATTCTTGATATGAAGCTATTTATGTGTTAAACGAATTAATTATATTAAGATATAATTAAAAGTGTTATTTAATAACAAATAAAGAAATGAGGCACTATCATGAATTATTTAAATGGAACCATTATCTTTAATGATGATTGTGTTAATTACTTTTGCTAGCTTAAGTATAGATGGGAGATAAAATTTAGGAACAATTACATATTATAGTACATTTTTAAAGGTAATTAATAAAATCATACGTCCATAAAATAATTACAAAAATATAATACTTCATCATATATATTTACAATACTAATACAATTAAGAGTCCTTAATTTAAGGGATTAAAATTAATAGGCTGACATGACAAAGGATTGGATTTTTTTTGAAAGACGTGATAACCGCTATCTATCATTTGATTGTGACTCTTCAGTTACAAACCCTTGTTTTACATACTGAAATCCTTGTTTCTCTCTTTTGTTCGTGCGTTCTTCATCTCTATTGATCGTTTCTGGTGATTTACTCTATATTTTCGTGATCGTTACTCGTTATCATCTTCGTTTAGTTATTCGCCATATTCGTTTAGTTGTTCGTCATTGTCGTTGTTACTCGTTATCGCTGTTGCACTCTGGTTCAGTTGGTTTCTTCTTCTCCATTGATCGACTCTGGTGTTTATTATTGTTTCAAGTGAGTATTTTCTAAATAGTTTAATGTATTATATATTAAAATAGTTTACTAATAGAATGTAATATTGATTGTTTGGGTTTGTGTTATTTGTATAGAATGGTTGATACAAGGAAGAAGGATGGAAAGAGGAAAAGAATCACGGAGGGTGATTCTGTTAAGGACTTGAAGAAGTTTGTTGTGGAGAGCAAGGGGAAGGGGAAGGATGTAGGTCATAAATCAAGAAAGAATAAGAATAGGTTGGTGATATATCAAACATTCCGAAGTGCAATTAGATTCTTATTTTGATGTCCCTGTTAAGACCGAAGGTCAAGTGCTTATCCAGAAGATAATTCCAACCCAAAGAATTTTAAAGGTGTGTTGTTACGATCATATAAATGTTTGGTGTTAGATTTTGGTATGCTGTATTGGTTACTGGGTAACAATATACTATCTAATGTTGTTTTGGTTACTGTCCAATGCTGCATTGGTTACTGTGTAACATTATATTGGTTACTATATAATACTTAATTGGTTACTGACTAATGTTGTTTTGGTTACTGCATAATATTACTGTTGACTATTAGTCAGTAATATTATGCAGTAACCAAAACAACATAAACAAGTAACCAAAACAGCATTAGTCAGTAACCAAGTCAGCATTAGTCAGTAACCAAGACAACATTAGACAGTAACCAGCATGTTGCAAGAAGGTAACCAATGTATTTAATGAGTAACCATTAATATAAATATACATTGGTTACCTTCCTGCAACATGCTGGTTACTGTCTAATGATGTCTTGGTTACTGTCTAATGCTGTCTTGGTTACTGTGTAACATTATATTGGTTACTGTCTAATGCTAAATTGGTTACTGATTAATGCTGTCTTGGTTACTGCATAATATTACTGACTAATGCTTGGTAACCACATGTTTAGTAACCAATGCATTAGACAGTAACCAGCATGTTGCATGAAGGTAACCAAGACAACATTAATCAATAACCAATTTACATTGGTTACCTTCCTGCAACATGCTGATTACTATCTAATGCTGTCTTGGTTACTGTGTAACATTATATTGGTTACTATCTAATGCTAAATTGGTTACTGATTAATGCTGTCTTGGTTACTGCATAATATTACTAACTAATGCTTGATAACCAATGCATTAGACAGTAACCAACATGTTGTATGAAGGTAACAAAGGCAACATTAATTAGTAACCAATTTACATTGGTTACCTTCCTACAACATGCTGGTTACTGTCTAATGATGTCTTGGTTACTGTGTAACCATTATACTATGTAATGCTGTCTTGGTTAATGTGTAACATTATATTGGTTACTGTCTAATGCTGAATAGGTTACTGATTAATGTTGTCTTGGTTACTGCATAATATTACTGACTAATGCTTGGTAACCAATGCATTAGACAGTAACCAGCATGTTACATGAAGGTAAACAAGACAACATTAATTAGTAACCAATTTATATTGGTTACCTTCCTGCAACATGCTGGTTACTGTCTAATGCTGACTTGGTTACTGACTAATGCTGTTTTGGTTACTTGTTTATGTTGTTTTGGTTACTATCATATAACTGTTTGGTTAACTTTGAAAATCTGATTTTGTTTACTTACATTTATGAGATCTTTACTATGAGGAATGCAACAGAAAATTCACCGAAAAAAGTTATATATTGGTGCGACATGGAAATCCCCAGCATTATTGCCAATAAATTGAACTAGAGTCAACTGGAGAAGTTTAAGGCAACATGTTTTGGGAATTTTCTGGAGTTTGGTGAGCACCAAATGTATTTCCAGATTATTCATCACGCTCTTGTAAGGGAGGTTCATCAGAGGGATGACGGTGAAATATGGTTTTTGTTTGGGGAGAAAAGGGTCAGGTTTGGTTTGCCTGAGTTTTGTCTCATTTCTGGGTAGAGATGGCAAGGTAAAGAGGATATAACTGCATATAAAGGTATGGAGAATATGCTTATTGGTAAGTTTTTGGGGGATGAAGCTGTGACACATAGTAGTATAGGTAGGGTATAGGAAGGTAGTTTTTGATGACGATAACGAGGCTATTAAGATGTCAATGATTTTGTTGGTATTTAATTTCATTATATCCACAGTTTCTGAAAATTATGTGGATGGGGCAATGGTTAATTTTTTGTGTTATGGTGATGTTAGTAGTTTTCCTTGGGGAAAAGTTGCGTTTGAGATGACAAAGTACTCTTTGTGCAATGCTTTGAAGGGGCGTTTGAAGAAAGGAAGGAATGGTTGTTCAACACATAATTTCTACAAGGATCATTATACCAAATTGTACAAGTTGAATGGGATTCCTTATGTATTCCAAGTGTTTATGTTTGAAACTATTCCGGCATTCAAAACTCGGGGTATATGCAATGACGAGCATTCGTCGGATGTTCGTTTATTTAGATGGAAGGAGCTAATGAAGCCCCCCTACAAATGACAAGTTGAATGATTTAGTTTTTTGTTCCGGACAGGTATGCAGTTTTACTACTAAGAATGTAATTGGTTACCTTTAGTTATATAATTGGTTACTGAAAATATTTTGTGAAGTTTACTATTAACAAAGTAGTTAGTTACCTTTATATACACGTTTGGTTACTGATTATTTTATATGCATGTTAATAATAACAATGTTTTTGTTTACTTGAATATTCACATTTGGTTACTGATTAGATTACATTCAGGTTACTAATAACAATGTTGTTGGTTACCCGAATATACATATTTGGTTACCTTTATACATTTATTTGGTTACTACTTATTATACATTTGGTTTCCTGTATATATGTATTTGGTTACTGATTATGTTTTATGATTCTTTATTTACTATTTTTTTTACTGTAATTTTACATTGTTTGTTAGATGATATACTAAAGTGTACTTATTATTTTTCAGCTCAGGATAAAAAGTTTGATTCCCACGGCCGAGGAGAAGGATCGGCTTGATTTGGGAGGGCTTCACTTTTTTAATGGGAAGGATGGTGACAAGAAAGTTGAAAAAAAAGTGAAGGCTAACAACATTAGTGTTGATATATCTGTTGTTAAAGAGGCAATTGATGCACGGTTTAGGCCGTTGGAGAAGAAAGTTTCTAAAATGAAGAAAGAAGTTGGAAAGTTGAGAACTGATATTAGAGATGAAATACAGCTTTTACATGTTCAGTTAAGCAAGGACCTTAGGTCCATTATTATAGATGAGTTACGCGCTATCAAAGACGTTGGGGACAAACAGGTTGACGATGATTCTGATTCTGATTCTGACAATGCTGGTGATGATAATGATGATGATGATGATGATGATGATGATGATGATGAAGGTGATGAAGCTACTGATGAGGATGCTGATGTTGTTAAAGGAAATTATAATGATAATGATGATGGTGAGGATGGGTTAAAATTGGATGAAAAGAATGATGAGGTTGAAACTGAAGTTGTTAAAGAGTGTGAACATGATGTTATGGTGGAGGAACTTCATATTGATGATAGTTCAAAAGTGAATAAGAATAATGATGGTGATGATGTGTTGAATGACGTTGAGAAGAAGGATGGGAATGAAATTGAAATTGGTAATGAAGTCGAATGTGTTGATGAAGATGTTGATGATGGTTCAAATCTGATTAAGAATAATGATGATGATGTGTTGAATTTCATTGAGAAGAAGGATGTGAATGAAATTGAAATTGTTAATGAAGTTGAACGTGATGTTATGGTTGTAGAACCTCATGAAATAAAAAATAATGATGATGAAGAAAATGTCAGGGTTAGACATATTTGTTTGTTTTGTTATGTGATATTTGTCTTTTCTTTTAATTATTAACTGGTTCTTTATTTTGCACAGATTGACAATAATAATGACATTCCATCTTTTGACATATTAAGCCAATGCACTGGGAAAGAGATTGTTGTGTATGATGCTGATAAGGTTAGTGTTATAATTACATGCAATCATTTTTTTACATGTTCTCTATGTTTTGGTTACCATTGTATTGTGATTTGGTTACCATTATATTGTGATTTGGCTACTATTATATGTGTTATGGTTACTATTATATTATGATTTGGTTACTAGTTTATGTTATTTAGGTTACTAGTAGAATATGTTCATTTTAGTTTGTTGGTTGTTGTCCAGTCAGTTTGTTATTGCATATATTAGTTAATTGCATGTTTTTGGGTAGAAAATCTAATCGTATATTTTACCTTTTTTTGTCAATTGAAAAAGGGGAATAAATGTGAGTCAGAAAGCAGTAATATTATGCAGTAACCAAGTCATTATTTTTCAATAACCAAGTCAGCATTAGTTAGTAATACTATGCATTAACCATTATAATTTACACAAGAACCAAGTTAGTACCATTACAATGTTACATAGTAACCAAGTAAGCATTAGTCAGTAACCAATATAATGTTACACAGTAACCAAGTCAACATTAGTTAGTAACCAAGCCAGAATTAGTCAGTAATACTATGTAGTAACCAATAAAACATTAGACAGTAACCAAGATAGCATTAGACAGTATAATGTTTCAAAGTAACCAAGACAGCATTAGACAGTAACCAGCTTGTTGCATGAAGGTAACCAATGTTTTTGATGAGTAACCATTAATATAAAAAAATCAGTAGAACTCATTTAAAAATTTTAAAGCAATCAAATAAACATTAATTAGCATCCAAATTTATAATAAATAGTAACCAATTTATATCTATTTACATTGTTTGTTGGTTATTATTATATTATGAATTGGTTTCTATTTTATGTTGTTTAGGTTACTAGTAGTATATGTTCATTTTAGTTTGTTGGTTATGGATCAGTCAGTTTGTTTTGCATATATTAGTTAATTGCATGTTTTTTGGGTAGAAAATCTAATCGTTTATATTACCTTTTATGTCAATTGAAAAAGGGGAATAAATGTGAGGCATCAAGCAGGTATGCACTTGATCATATGGTTCTGACCACACAGGACATAGTTAAGTGTGATGAGTTGGATAAAAACGTCCACAAAGCCGGTGGTAGACCTGTCCGTGAACCTGCAAAGAGTGCCATTTTGCGGTCTCCATATACAGCAGCGTTTGTATCGACTGGTTCATCATCTACTGCAGTGGGTGCTAGTCAAACACTTGCACGTCTTTCTGCATTCCCCAAATCATGCATGAATATTCCGTCAAAATTTGAAGAGGCATTGTTTGAACAATGGTTCAAAATTGGACTAAACAATATAAAAAGGTTTGTTTTTTGTTCTTAACAATGCTATAATTTTTTATGAAACAAATAAATTTGTTTTACTGTAGTAACATATGGTTAATATTAAATAAATGTTATGATTACTATTATTTTATATTATGGTTACTATTAGTTTATATTTTGGTTACCTATTAGTTATGTATTGGTTATTGTTTGATTATGGTTATGATTTTAATATTTGTTAGTTACCAGGTTACTGTTTACAATTAAGTTGTTGATTAGTATGTTAATTATTGACTGTGCAAGTTTGATTTTGAGTAGTGTGTATACTAATACGGTAATTGTTAATATTAGCGTGTATACTAATATGCTTTTATATTGAAGGACAGACAAATTTCCCGGAAAGAATGATATTATCATGCCTTATTTTGTATTTGGGTCTGTCCCAATATCATCGAAAATGTGGTTTTATAAATTAAAGACTCCTGGGCAGTGGTTAGATGACGATGTGAGTATTTTTTTAAAAAATTATGTTTTTGTAGTTATGGTTACATTATTTAGTTACATTCATTACATACTTATATTTTCAGCAACTGTTAATATCCTATTTTTTTTGGTTCAGCACATCAATGTTGCATTGTATTATTTACGTAAACTGGCCAGACATTCCGATAGTGTTCTAGTAAGGGCAACGACCACGGATTGTTGGTTTCATAGCAAGATCACCGCTCTATTTGAGGAGTATACAAATAAAAATGTAGATAAAATTGTTCTGTCTAGAGAGGGTGATGTTGCTGAATACATACATGGGCTGTTTATGGATGTCAACACACCATGGAGGAACGTTGTATGTGTTGTTCCCCAATTCATATGTCATCACCGGACCATTGGTTCTTGTTAACATTTGATGTGCATCATAGACGTCTAACTATTTACAATTCTCTGCAACCAAAAAGGAAATCCATGCAAATAAAAATTATGGATGTTTGTGAGCCGTACATCTTCATTCTTCCCACTTTACTGCGCAAGAGTGGTTTTTGGAAAGATAGGTTTGACATTGACTTTAGCAGTGAACCGTATCCCAACAAGAAGGAAGATGATATAATTGAGTTGGAATTTGCAGAGGCAGTTCCTGAACAAGTCGAGGGGTAAGGGTTAAATTGTTTA
The DNA here is from genome assembly GCA_020205505.1 of Panax japonicus. NCBI lineage: Eukaryota > Viridiplantae > Streptophyta > Magnoliopsida > Apiales > Araliaceae > Panax > Panax japonicus. Next base: position 28,070,923 of record CM035097.1, on the reverse strand, counting down.
CATTTTTTTAATTATTACATATAGGTTGATTTTATTTTTGATTTTTGTTATATTTTGTCTGTTTGTACAGCAACTGTGGGATGTTCACAATTTGTTTCGCTGAGCATGTCATTCATCAGAAGTTTGATCAAATTCCTACTCCATTCCCCATTACGCAGTATCAGAAGAAGTTATGAACAAACCTATATATGCATGCAAGGAACAAACAGTTTGAGGGATATGAGACTGATAGAGAATTTCCAGGAAGATTTTTTCCAGATTTTGATTAGTCCGAATTTCATTGTTTTGTCTTTATGAATTGTGTTGTGTATTTTTTTGGGGATATTCACAACATTTTTGTATGGTTTATGATTTTGTGATGTTCATTGGATCTTATCTAGATGGGATTACATATTTGATTATATTAGCAGTAATGAAAGAGATATTGTTTGTTGTTTGGTATTTGTTTCTTTTAAGTTGGGTTTGTTCACAGTTGGTAACAAATCATGTATAAAGGGGTAACCAAATAATGTTTTGATAGTAACCAGAGAGTTATAAGCTTATATCAGGACATATATCATTTGTTAAATGTAAATGTGTGAGTATACATGAGTTGCATAAACTTCAATATCATTTTCATTACAGGTTGTTGGATATACAGGTTGTTTATGTTTTGGTTACCATTAAAAACTGGTATGATTACTATTATGTAATTCGGTGGTTACTTTGACGGGTTACTGTTATGTAATTAGGTGGTTACTGTGATGATTACTGTTATGTAATTATTTGATTACCATTAAAAAATGTTATGGTTACTGTTATGTAATTATTTGTTTATTATACATGCTTGCCTAAGATGGATGCTTATTATACATGATTATCATTAAAAACTGTTGGAGGGATATGAGACTGATAGTAACCAGATAATGTTTTGATAATAACCAAAAAGTTACAAGCTTGTATCAGGACATATATCAATTATTAAATGTACATGTGTGAGTATACATGGGTTGCCTAAACAAACAATATCATTTTAATTACAGTTTGCTGGATATACAGGTTGTTTTGGTTGTAGATGGGATTAAATATTTGATTATATTAACAGTAATGAAAGTAATATTGTTTATTGGTTGGTATTTGTTTCTTTTAAGTTGTGTTTGTTCCATTATTTTGAAATATACAGTTGGTAACCAATCATGTATAAAGGGGTAACCAGATAATGTTTTGATAGTAACCAAAAAGTTACAAGCTTGTATCAGGACATATAACAATTGTTAAATGTACATGTGTGAGTATACATGGGTTGCCTAAACTTCAATATCATTTTCGTTACAGGTTGCTGGATATACAAGTTGTTTATGTTTTGGTTACCATTAAAAACTGTTATGGTTACTGTTATGTAATTATGTGGTTACTATTATGGTTACTGTTATGTAAGTATTCGGTTACCATTAATAACTGTTATGGTAACTGTTATGTAATTATTTGTTTATTATACATGCTTGCCTAAGATGGATGTTTATTATACATGCTTACCATTAAAAACTGTTATGTAATTACTGATATGTTTGCTTTATATTGGCAACTCATAATGAAATCAGAAATCAAAATATTAATGAATAACAATTTTGGTTACCGTACACTATCAAAAATGTTTCCAACCAAGTGGTTAATGGTTACTCAAAGTAAACAATTATACATTCATGTATTTACACTCTTAATTTAACTGCACTATATCAGACCCTCTTTTTTTGTTTCAAAACCGGGGGATTATTGCATGTTTTCTTGTTGTGCCCTTTTTCTTGGCACCTACTGCATTTGTTTTGAATTTTGATTTCAGATCCGTGTTTGTACCTCCCTTTTTTTGGTCTTCCTGCTGGTCTTCTTGTGTTAGGTGGTTTTATACATATGTTTCTTACTTTTTCTGATACATCCCAGTTTTCTTTGTCATCTAACGGCATGATGGAAGCTGAATATGTCTCGACCAAAGTTGCTTTAGTGTAATTTTTTGAGCAAAAATCATAACAGCTCAAATTTTGCTTGCTCATAACACCAGCAGCGTGCGGACAAGGCATCTCATGGTACTGAAATTTACGGCATGTGCATGTCTTTTGTTCGATGTCCACAATATATTGTTTAGAGACATCGTAAACAGTGAAAATCACTAAGTTTGATGTCTCAACCTACAACACAAATTAAGTGTGTTAATTGGAATCATTTTCATTGTCTGAAAACAGAATAAATATAGTAAAGTAAACAAATCAATGTTAGCCAGTAACCGAATTACATAATGTTAGTAACCAAAATATAAAACATATTTGTACATACATATTACAGAACAGTAACCATTTGTACGTAATATGTAATCATGAATATAAAAATGTAACCATTTGCACATCAGTACAAATGTACATTAATATGCTTTAACAACCAAATATACAGTAACCAATTAACTAGTACACAACACCCAATGTATACAATTAGATTAACAGTTGCATGAAGGTAACCAACATAGTCAATAAGTAACCACCAATATAAAAGAAACAATTATAAAACACAATAACATTATTATTTTACAAAGTAACTAAGTTAATATTACTCAGTAACCAGTATAATATTACAAAGTAACCAAATCAGCAATAATCAGTAACCATTATATTGTTACACAGTAAGTAATTCAGTATTAGTCAGTAACCAATATAATGTTTCATAGTAACTAAGTTAGCATTAGTCAGTAACCAAGTCAGTACTAGTCAGTAATAATTGCAGTTATTTTTAATGTTGTTAAAATTATCAGCATATACAGGTAACCAATAGTGAACAAATAGGTCTCCATAAAATGCAAATGCTACTTAGGATGCAATAATTTAAAATTTGTATTAATTACCTTAAGTATCTTTGATTTAACGATATTAGATTGCAACCTTCTCTCAGCTATTGTGGAAAGTGTTGTGAATGTTGATATGACTGCTTATATGTTTGTGAAATACCATCTTTGAACCAGACAACGTAGGCATTCAATCATTGACGCAATTGGAAGATCCCTGATAAACTTGATTGCATTGTTAATAGATTCGGCGGTGTCTGAAGTCATTATTGAGTACCTACTTACAGTCCCATGGAGCCTGGTGCACCTTGTTAGGTTTGTAATATTCAAGAACGCAATCAAATTACAAAAATTAGCGGAAACGTGTAAAATCAGAGTTTTAAAATTTTACAAACCATAAACCCGGATCGCCCTTTATGCACAATTATTAATTAAACGAAAAGATAAAGAATAAAATCATACCCTTGAAGATCGAGCTTCCTCAGGTACAAGTTCACCTCCAAATCCTTTCGCGTTCAACTTGAATCCACCGGGTTTGGTTTCTTCTTTTGATCAACGTTAGCCACCCAAGTGTTTGGCCTCTAGAGGTGATCCACCAAGGAAGAACAAAATTCAAGAAGATGGGTATTTGGCTCAAACCCTAGTTTTTCTATCTCTATAGAAAAAGGGGCGTACTCTCCAACAATTGGAATAACGTATATTTGATATCTGATATAAGACTCCTCTTATAAAGATATCAAGTAACCCTATTAAAAATAAGGTATTATTTATTTAATTAAACTCTTTTAATTAAATGGGCTCCCTAATCTTATTAGGGATAATTAATTAAACTCCTTTAACTAATTTTCCCTCCTAATCCTATTAGGAATAAATGAGAGTACTTATATTAATTAATTACCAAACTCCTTTAGGAATTAAATAATAATAATAGTAATAATAATAATAAGACTCCTCTTATTAATTTATATTTAATATTTCCAAAATATTAAATAATAAATATTAAGCTATTTAATTTATTCTATCACCATAGATTAAATTAAATATACTTAACTTATTATTACGATTATGCCATTAACTTCTTAAATAATTATTCTTCCTTTTATGGTGTGACCCTTTAGGTTCTCCATATTAAACCGGTTGTGAATAAATCAATTAGAACAATTCTAATCTTATTTAAATAAATAAATTAAACTAATAATTTATTTAAATAAATAATATTTATTCTACAATAGGGATAAGCCTCCCTAGCGATCAACGACTTTCCAGATAATATAGATTTCAACATTAATCATAAAAGAACATTTCAGTAAATAGTTACCGTACAATTCAATCCTTCCACCATACAATGTCCCAATTAAATATAAGACATGGAATTTCTGTCAAGTCTTATTTTATTTAATTATATGTATTTCGACTCTTAAATGCACAACTCCAAATAATACAAATTAGAAACTCCTTTCTAATTTCATTCTGCCTTGGCCAAGGACTACTGAGTTGTCATTTATCGAATCACATAGGACATTTCTCTTCTTTTACTAGAAGTGGTAGATTCTTTATTGATCATACATTATCTCCATGTACAACTTATTATACCCAAGCATACCCTTTGATATACCCTAAGGGTCTTAAGGAATAAGTCAAAGTATAACTCATCATACACAAGATACTATGATGATCTCAAGTCCAAGGATCACTTGTACTACTATCACTACAGGAATTCCTATTGACATGCAAGTAAAACTCCATTAGGTATTCCTTAGCGAGTCACGTTCACTGAACTTATTCTCTAATAAGCACCTACATACTTGCTTTAGTGTCTCCACACAAATGATCATGAGATCAATCATCCTCATCCAATGAGCAAGCAACGTATGTATCAATCTATCTGGATTCACTAATCCCCAATTTAGTAATCCAACGATTGGGAACTATTTTAGTTTTAAGCTTTCTAAGAATTTAGATCTCATTAGAATGATCATCATCATTATTCTAAAAGCATTGCTTAAAACTATGGGTTTATCACATATTATAAAACAGCATCATGTAGATAATTAAAAGCCTTTAATAAATAAATACTTTTTATTAATAAATGAATAAGATTGTTACAAAGTATATGCTTTATCATCAAACATGATTGGCTTGTATGCATATTACTTTCAATCTCCCACTTGCACTAAAGCCAATCGTCATGGTATCTTATACTCTTCTTCTCTAAGTGACGATTATCTTGCTGTTGGATAAGCTTCAGTAAATGGATATGTAATGTTGTTATTGAGAGTTCACTATCTCTATAGTGATTTCCCATCTTTCAATGATTCATTTAATCAAATGAAAGTGCCACAACACATGTTTAGATCCAAGATGAGACTTAGGAACTATTCCTAGTTCTGTAATGAACTTTTAATCCAAACAATCAACTTGCAGCTTCATTTACAGCTATATACTTTGTCTTTATCACTAAACCAGCAACTCTTTGCTGTTTGGAACCTTTCCAATTTCACTGCACCACCATTCAAGGTAACCCTTTACCTTAAAGTGGATTTTTTTTGTCGTCTTTGTCTGTCTGAAAAACTTGAGTATGTTAAGCCCTCTAGTTTTAATTTAGACCCACCATAAATTTTAATCACATCCTTAGTGCCAGTTAAGACCTTTAAGATGTATTTCACTGACTCACAGTGAACTTCTCCAGAACATGATCAACATCAAGTCTCGTACATTTCATCGCATACATGATAGTTACTCATGCGATCTCTCTTTTAGGAGTCTATGGGGACTATTAAGAGAGATACACTCCATGGCTCATCAACATGAGATATCTCTTGTAGTTTGCCATGCTAAACAACTTTAGCATCAAATGAATATACGTTCCTTGGGTTAAGTCGAGTATCCTTTTAAATCTATCTATATAGATTTGCATCCCCAATTAAGATACTCTTCCCAAATCATTCATGGAGGAATGTTTAGACAACTTTATCTTTACTGATTGTAGCATTGGTATGTCATTCCTTATCCGTATTATATCAACATATAATACCAGAAATGTCACGACGCTCCCACTGACCCTTTTGTACACACTAGGCTCATTCTTGTTTTTGATAAAATCAAACTCTTTTGATTATCATATCAAAATGAATGTTCCATTTTTGAGAAAATTGCTTTAATCCATTTCTCTGAGTGTCTACAACTCTTACCTCATCGTATGTAACTGGATCATCATCTTCTATGATACGTACCTCATCATCATCATCCATGATGAATCCATACCTCCTAGGTATCTTCGGTACTATTCCAGATTTACGATTCGGTTGTGGTACAATAGGTCTATCTATAGGTTCCTCTTATTTGACTTGTAGTGTTTTGTGGTTCTTGAACTTTTCAAGATGTATTATCCTCCCACTAGCCCCTTCAATGATAAACACCTTTATCTTAGAAGGCAACATGTTTCGTAACAAACACCTTTTGCTAAGTAGGATTATAGAACATATGCCCTAAACTTACTTTAGGATGTCCCACAAATCTGTACTTGTCAAATTTTGTCACAAGCTTATCCTTTGAAACCTTTTCACATAAGTTGGACAACCCTTTATCTTAACATACTTAAGATTATGAATCCTCCCTGTCCATAACTTTTATGGAGTCTTGGGGCCGGATTTTGAGGTTACCTTTTCCATAGATATGCAGCCATTTCTAGGACATGATCCTAGAAGGATACTGGAATGTCGGTAAAATCATTATGGACCGTACCATGTCCAACAAGGTATGATTTTTCCTTTCAGATACATCAATCAATTATTGCGTATCAGGATGTGTCCATTATGAGAAAACCATTTGAGATGATCTAGAAACTTATTGCACAAGTATTTATTCCTTGATCTAATCAAAGAATCTTAATACTTTGCTAATTTGTTTCACTTCTGAATTCTTTGAACCTTTCAAATAATTCACACTTGTATTTCAGCAAATACATACATTCAACTCTTTGAATGATCATCTCCTTTTCTTATACTAGTTTGTTCAATTTGCAAAATATATTTTTCACGTAAGTCAAGTATACAAAATCCATTAAGTAATATTTCAGTTCTATACAAAACATTATTATTATAAATAGAACAACAATTGTTCTTAATTATAATACCAAAGATTTCATTGTCCAACAATAAAATAGAATAATGTTTCCTATGAGAACTGAAATACAATAACAACTTATTGACTTAATAGACTTGCCCGTAGGCATTGCTAAACTATAAGTTCCTATGGCTAATGCAGCAACCTTTGCTTCATTTCCCACACATAGGTTTACTTATATTTGTTTAGCTTTCTACTTCTACTTGGTCCCTTCATAAATCTATATTTATGATAACCAAAGTCGGTATCCAATACCCAAGTAGAACCTTAACTTAAAGAAAAATTTATTTTAAATCATGAACAAAATTGTATTGTAACCGAAACTTCACTAAGCATCTTTAGTTAGCCTCTGCAAGATGCTTCTCGCAGTTTCTTTCCAGTGCCCAAGCTTATTACAGTGGAAGCAAACTCCTTTGCTATCCGTATAAGTTTTGTTCTTATTATCCTTTATTTTTGCCCTTTATATTTACCTTCTTAGAATCGTTCTTCTTTTCAGAAGATCCTTTGGCCCCTACCAGTAAGACTTGGTCTTTCTTGGTTGGAAAGTGACTCTCAACATTTTTCAACATGTTAAGCAAATCAGCGAGGCTGATATCTAGCTCGTTCATATGAAAAATTCACAACAATTGTGAAAGGAGTCCGGGAGTGAGTGCAAGATCAAATCTTGACTCAACTCTCCATCCATGACAAAACCAGTTGTCCTAATTAATCAATCAAATTGATTATGTTAAGGACTTTTATCTGTACCGTAGTGTCATCGGTCATTCTAGATCGGAAGAGCTCCTTAGATATCTGATATCTATCAGTCCTACTTTCCTCACCATCAACTACTTGATGTGCAGGAATATATTAGGAGCATCCATAGTTTTATGCTGACGCTAAAGCTTGTTACTCAAGGATGCGAGCATGATGCATTGAGCCAACTATGCATCATCTAGCCACTTTCTAAAAGTAGCAATATCTTCCTTAGAGGCATTGTCTACAACCATTGCAGGGATAGGCGTATTAAGGACATAAGATAGCTTTTCAGCCGTGAGAACTATTCTCAATTACCTTAACCAATCCGTTTAATTCAGTCCGGTTAAATAGCATCTAATATGCTACACAGTGATAGTTTTAGACATTGTAAAATTCTGTAAATGAATTTGTAATTAACAACATTTTAACATACATTCTTTTATTAATTACCAAAATAATTTAGGTCTTGTTTTAAATTGGTATCTCCCACTATTTTCTTCAAACTATATTACCCTCACTTATATAGTTCGGCAAAATCTAATTAAAGATTTGCTAGTGAGAATAAGGATCCCATTTCAAATGTATATAGCCTTGTGTGTGCACAACAAACTATATATAAATAAATAGGTAGACAACTCTTGTCAATTACATCAACCATGTAACTCCTTGTATTTTGCCTCTTAAATCATAATGGTCAAGTGTGTGCACATCCGAACTAAAATGATTTAAGTTAAGTCAGACCCAGCATTTCCATATAAGTGAAGAGAAAACTACAGCCCTTGTGTGTGCACAACAAAGCAGTAATGTTCAATTCCTTATAAACATCATATGTAATAAAAACATCTTAAATATTTAATACTCGCCTTGTGTGTGCACAACAAACTCATATTAAATATTCAATACTCTATTGTTTCTATCATGCTGGAAGGCGACGTTCGATATTCCAAATATCTTTGAACGTTACAACTTAATATAAAATATTTGAGGGGTTTGTTATTAATTTGTCTCATCTTGTTTAGCGCGCATGCACATATATATATAAAATACGCGTCATATTAATGAACATGCGAAGCATGTTTGCATAATATATAATATATATAGTATAAGCATGCACATATAGAATACTATATTCTACCCGGATTGATTATGGACTTTTATTCTAGTTTGGTTCACTAGAGCCACCAAGTGAACCAAAAGGTCAAACCCTAGGGGTACAAGAATTAATATTTAAACATAACTATTACATTTAAACCCGGGCTCCATTACAAACGAGTCTTCACGCGCTCCTTGCTCCTTGATCTCTAATTCTTCAAAATAATTCTAACTATTCCTATTACAAAACTATTTAAAATAAATAGAAACCTTGATCAGCAGTCAAGGGAAAGTACATAGGAGGGAGATATAATTTACATTAAGAAAAATTAGAGAATACGAGGTACGCAGACCCCATTTAATAAAACTCATACATTCATGCATCCAACTAAAATAAAATCCAATCACATTGGTCAATAGTCCATAATCGATCCCATTTATTATCATACACATCACCATATGTATCAATAAATAACATTCATCTCATGAATAATAAACATTTAATATATATATTGATATCATTTAATGGGCAAATTTAGTTAGTATAAAATCTAATTTTGAATCAAAATAAACTCCTTTATTTTAATCCAAATTTAAATCAAAATAAAACTATTTTATTTTAATTTATCAAATTTTGAATAAAATAAACTATTTTATTTTAATCAAAATCTTTAATCAAAATAAACTCCTTTATTTTAATTAATTATGGAATCCAATTCCAAGTAAAAAAAAATAAAACTCCTTTATTTAAGAAAATACGAATTTTCTTTCCTATTCACAAATAAACTCCTTTATTTTGAATAATATGAAATCTTATTTCATATCTAAATAAACTCTTTTATTTAAGGAAATTAGGATTCTCTTTCCTATTCACAAATAAACTCCTTTATTTTGAATAATATGAAATCTTATTTCATATCTAAATAAACTCCTTTATTTAAGGAAATTAGGCAATCCAATTTCAACTCCAATTAGTTATCATGGAATCAAATTCTAACTCTAATTAGTTAGCATGAAATCTAATTTTAAAATTAAAATAAACTTTTTATTTTAAGATTAAAATAAACTTTTTATTTTAAAATTAAAATAAATATTTTATTTTAATTATAAAATTATTATATATATATATATATATATTACGTTAATATATATATTATACATATATAATAAAACCGTACAAGAAAAAAAAAAAAAAAGTTTCGCGAATTCGTGAAACCCAACATGAATCAACAATGCTGGCTGTTGGTTATTTTTTTTTTTTTTTAATGGCCGAGTCCGGGGTGAATGCATCACCTGCTTTCAAAATAATTATCCACGCGAAAGGGAAAAAAGAAGTTGGCCCAGGAACTTGCAAGATCACATGAATAGGCAAATAGCGAAATCATGATAGCCTTTAAAAAAAAAAAAAAATCAAACACGCAAATTCCGAAGTCACAGGATTAGCACGGATTTTGCGATTTTTTTATTTTATTTTATTTTTTAATAAATTATATACAACAAAATTATGCCCAATTAAATTGTTCTAAACATATATCAATATACATATCAAATCAAAATAATTAATAATTCGCATAAAGGTTTGGCTCTGATGCCACTGTTAGGTTTGTAATATTCAAGAACGCAATCAAATTACAAAAATTAGCGGAAACGTGTAAAATCAGAGTTTTAAAATTTTACAAACCATAAACCCGGATCGCCCTTTATGCACAATTATTAATTAAACGAAAAGATAAAGAATAAAATCATACCCTTGAAGATCGAGCTTCCTCAGGTACAAGTTCACCTCCAAATCCTTTCGCGTTCAACTTGAATCCACCGGGTTTGGTTTCTTCTTTTGATCAACGTTAGCCACCCAAGTGTTTGGCCTCTAGAGGTGATCCACCAAGGAAGAACAAAATTCAAGAAGATGGGTATTTGGCTCAAACCCTAGTTTTTCTATCTCTATAGAAAAAGGGGCGTACTCTCCAACAATTGGAATAACGTATATTTGATATCTGATATAAGACTCCTCTTATAAAGATATCAAGTAACCCTATTAAAAATAAGGTATTATTTATTTAATTAAACTCTTTTAATTAAATGGGCTCCCTAATCTTATTAGGGATAATTAATTAAACTCCTTTAACTAATTTTCCCTCCTAATCCTATTAGGAATAAATGAGAGTACTTATATTAATTAATTACCAAACTCCTTTAGGAATTAAATAATAATAATAGTAATAATAATAATAAGACTCCTCTTATTAATTTATATTTAATATTTCCAAAATATTAAATAATAAATATTAAGCTATTTAATTTATTCTATCACCATAGATTAAATTAAATATACTTAACTTATTATTACGATTATGCCATTAACTTCTTAAATAATTATTCTTCCTTTTATGGTGTGACCCTTTAGGTTCTCCATATTAAACCGGTTGTGAATAAATCAATTAGAACAATTCTAATCTTATTTAAATAAATAAATTAAACTAATAATTTATTTAAATAAATAATATTTATTCTACAATAGGGATAAGCCTCCCTAGCGATCAACGACTTTCCAGATAATATAGATTTCAACATTAATCATAAAAGAACATTTCAGTAAATAGTTACCGTACAATTCAATCCTTCCACCATACAATGTCCCAATTAAATATAAGACATGGAATTTCTGTCAAGTCTTATTTTATTTAATTATATGTATTTCGACTCTTAAATGCACAACTCCAAATAATACAAATTAGAAACTCCTTTCTAATTTCATTCTGCCTTGGCCAAGGACTACTGAGTTGTCATTTATCGAATCACATAGGACATTTCTCTTCTTTTACTAGAAGTGGTAGATTCTTTATTGATCATACATTATCTCCATGTACAACTTATTATACCCAAGCATACCCTTTGATATACCCTAAGGGTCTTAAGGAATAAGTCAAAGTATAACTCATCATACACAAGATACTATGATGATCTCAAGTCCAAGGATCACTTGTACTACTATCACTACAGGAATTCCTATTGACATGCAAGTAAAACTCCATTAGGTATTCCTTAGCGAGTCACGTTCACTGAACTTATTCTCTAATAAGCACCTACATACTTGCTTTAGTGTCTCCACACAAATGATCATGAGATCAATCATCCTCATCCAATGAGCAAGCAACGTATGTATCAATCTATCTGGATTCACTAATCCCCAATTTAGTAATCCAACGATTGGGAACTATTTTAGTTTTAAGCTTTCTAAGAATTTAGATCTCATTAGAATGATCATCATCATTATTCTAAAAGCATTGCTTAAAACTATGGGTTTATCACATATTATAAAACAGCATCATGTAGATAATTAAAAGCCTTTAATAAATAAATACTTTTTATTAATAAATGAATAAGATTGTTACAAAGTATATGCTTTATCATCAAACATGATTGGCTTGTATGCATATTACTTTCAATCTATCCAACTTGACCTCTTCCTCCAAATATGTCCTTATTCGAGGATCAATGGCATCAAGTTCAGCCATGTGTTTGTTGAATTGTTCAACAGTGTAAGTTCTACAATCCCCGATGTAAGCCTGTTTAACTTCTTCTCCTTTCTTTTTGAATCTATTTTTTATATTTTTCAGTATATGGTATGTGCAGGAACCATGCATGACATCCGAAAATACAAAATTCAGTCCTTGTATAATGGCTTCATGTCTATCTGAAACAATACATTGACCTTCCCTAAATCCACATGCAATTCTCAAATTTACGAAAAACCATCTCCAAGATAATTCATTCTCGCTGTCAACCACTGAAAAAACAATCGGAATAATGTTTCAGTTTGCATCTTGTGTGCTTGCTATCAGTAGTGTCGCCTCGTAAGTTGATTGTATGAACATGCCATCAATTACAATGATTGGAAAACAATGGTGCCATGCTTGAATGGATGATCCAATGGCAAAGACTAAATACTTGAAACGACCATTTGTTTCTAACTCAAGGGCTGTGACGGAACCTGATTTTGCAGTAACCAAGTCAGTGTTAGATAGTAACCAATATAATGTTACGCAGTAACCAATTCAGCATTAGTCAATAACCAAGTCATCATTAGTCAGTAATATTATGCATTAACCAAGACAACATAATGCTACATAATAACCAAGACAACATTAGACAGTAACCAGCATGTTGCAGGAAGGTAACAAATGAATTAGATATTTTTTCATGATCCATCTCACATAAATAGTGAGTGGTTATGCAGTAACCAAGACAATATTAGACAGTAACCAAGACAGTAACCAATGTATTTAGTCATATTGGTTAACCAAGACAGTAACCAAGACAGTAACAAAATTTAAATTAACCAATGTATTTATTGCAGGAAGGTAACCAATGTATTTAGTCAGTAATATTATGCAGTAACCAAGACAACATTATGCAGTAACCAAGACATCATTAGACAATAACCAAGACATCATTACATAGTATAATGGTTACACAGTAACCAAGATAACATTATACAGTAACCAGTATGTTGCAGGAAGGTAACCTGTAAAGTCCCCGAACCCGGATACTTGAAACCCGAACTCGGTACTTCACGATACCATTTCTATGAGCGGAATACTACTAATAATAATAACAATAATATAAAACTTAAACTTAAATTATAATTACATCAGAGTCTTTCTCCCAAGTACGTAACCTTTAATCATTCATTACATGTCATAACATATATAAATATATATATCATAGTCTTCATAATCTAAAATTATTACAACCAGTAACATAAAAAGTCATTCAACAACTTTCCCTTTTCCCTTGTTCTTGACAGATCCTTCTGGTCCTTCACACTTAGCTGAAAACATTTAAATTAAGCAAGGATGAGCATTTGAGTGCCCAGCAAGTATTATATATATATAGGCTGAAAGAATTTAAATGTTTTCTTTATAATATTCTTCTACAACTAGTCAGTAGTTGTGAAGTAATCTGTGCCAATAATAATATCATAACAACCCTCTTTCAAATTTTTGAAACTACGTATTGACTATACATGGGTTTCTGTGACATACTATGAACATTGTTTTCATTTTCGAAAAGGTTTGAACAGAAATTCATCTGTAAACCGTCATGACTTACGGGCACGGAGGGTGATCAGCCCCATTGTAGCCTATATTGATCAATACTACATGTCTAAGAACGATGTTATCGTTCACTCTGTTCGCCTTGGGCGCATAAAAATTTTCCCATTATCGGGATGTTCATACCTGTCGGGTTTTTATAACAAAGGTCTTATCTTATTCAATAATAATATATAATTCAACATATATGTATATCAAAGGTGTATCAACATGCGATTGAATACAATGATTATCCAAGTGGGGACACTTGTATAATCATTTATAGAAATTAACGAACAAAATATATATAACTGAATTATCATATACTAACATGTTGATAATCAATGGGCGTATATAATATAAGTTTAACAGTATGTACATTAATAAAAATTATTCTGAACTTCTCACTTCTGTCCATTGCATAAAGAAAATGCAAAGTTAGGATACTTGCCTGATGCGCTGCTTACACTTACGCAACTTAGATCTACTCTTTTCTATCACAACCTATCATTAATCAGATCATTTTACTGATTAGTACAACATATCGTACACATAACACTGCCTATTGCAGTCAGCACATTCCCTATTCACATTATCACACATGTTCAACAATCGTTGACTCATAATCAAACATCAACACCTTCCTAATCACATTGTCATACAACCTTGATAACCATTGAATCACAAATAAACAGTTAATTAACCAATTTATCTAAGTCCAGATCAATTTCTGATCTATGTCGGTCTACCGACAGCTTTATCGGTTAAATATCGAGTCTGACTCTAATCCGTAGTTCAATATCCATTTGGATAACTTAAACATCAGTCGCACTATTTTTCATGGCCTTATAATAATTATTATCATTTATTATAATTTTTGAAATATCAGAATCATTATTAAATGATTTAAACAATTCTATTATCATTAATATTTAAGTAATATTAAACTATTAATGAAACCATTGCCAAAATATTAAAGTTTTGTATAATAACTCAAAATATTTTTAAAGTATTTATAATACCCTTAAATAATTTTTCAAACATTTAAAATCATTATTAAATAATTACCATTAACAATAATTAATTAATGAAATTTACCTTTAAATATTAAAAGTTATATTTTATAACTTAAAATATTTTTAAATACCTTATTATTATTTAAAATAATTTTTAATATAATAAAATCATTTTTAATTAATTTATTTAATCCATTTAATAAATAACTTAATTATCATTAATATTAATTTATTAATGAAAATTATCAAATAATATTAAAAGTTATCAAAAATAACTTAAATTATTTTCTTATATCATAATATAATTTTAAATAATTTTTCATGAATTAAAATCATTTTTAAATAATTTATTTAATATTATAATTAAATAAATTAATTAATTTTAATTTTCCAAAAATATTAAATATTTATTAAATATATTTAAAATAATTAAAATCTAATTTTCAGAATTTAAAATAATTTTTAATAATTTATTTTGTATTTTTAATAATTAAAAACTATTTTTTGCTATTTTTTTTATTAATTTCCGGAAATTTAAAAAAAATCTGTCGCTAAAGACCACCTATAGCGACAGAACCGTCACTATAGGTGTTCTTCATGTTCTTTATGAACCCAGATTCTGCATACACAGTTGCCGAGTTGTCATGTTTGACCAACAATCTTTCATCACATAGAGTGTTTCTGGACCAACTATGAACTAGATCTTGTAAACAAAGTTCAATACTACACGTTATAACAAACAACTTGATCAAACAACCTAACACAAGCTAGATCTAATCGTCCCAAGATGCTGTCAGAGCTGTTCTTCATTTTCTGGGTTTTCCAGAAATGAAGAACAGTTCATACTGCCTTCTTTCGATTTTTATAACTTGCAACACATGAACTGGTTTCGTGATCTAAGGATATCAGATTGTAGACGACATACAAGGCTACAACTCTATTACATAACATCAATCTAACAACATCACAACGAACAGAAATTAATCGGTCAAACCCTGTTACAAATAACCTTCAGACTTTTCTGGAAAATTTCCAGAAATCAAAACCATGAGCGATTGAGCTACTTTGACCATCCATTAAATCCATTTCATATGTTATTTAGGTTATATAAAAGTTTTAAACTATATTCCATATACCAGTATAGTATTATATTACAACAAATACAACAAAACAATTAAAATCTGCAAGATCTATCCGATTCAAAACTTGTCAGACACGATCTGGGAAATTTCTGGGTTACCCAGAATTGTCCAGTCATGCTCGGTCAACCATGTTTGACCCCGAATAACTTGAATTCTAAAACAGATATAAGCTTGATTCTTGCTACAGATTAAAAAGTACATAACATACTACAAGTAGCAGCATTCAATCAACAAAACACATAACAGGCTGAGATCTACAGCCTCTGACATTCACTGTCAGACAACAAAAATAAAAATTTCTAGATTTTTGAAAACATCAAATCCGAGCATCTAGATGTTATGGATCTAACATCTAGCAACCCAGATCATCTATATACACTATATCTAACATGTATAACACAAAAAAACTAACATCTAACATCAGATTTTTGGACAGAATTTCAAGGTAGGGTTTATACCTTCTTTGATCAATTTTCTGATTTTGGCTTCTGATCTGGTATGGGATTTCGTGGGGCTGTTTTTAGGGACTGAAATACTAGATAAATTCGTGGCTTTTAGAGAGAAGAAGGCTTAGTAAGGTGTTGGACAAAAATTTAGTAAACAATAGCATTTTCTCTCTCCTTTAATCTATAAATAGACAAATTGGATGCATGTATGCTGAACTTAGAGTGGTTTGCTAGCAAAATAGGCATGTGGAGTGGTTAGGGTTTGGTGACCAACTTCACCAATTTTGTCAAAACCTATATCTAGCTTCTTAAATGCTAAAAAGGGACATAATGGTCATTTGTTTCTAATTAAATGGCTAAATTGTCATTCTTGCAAACCCTTAGGGTTTAACCCTAAGGTTTAGCACAAATTAAAAGATTTTTCTACTAGGGTTTGCACAATAAATTAAATTACATAAAATAAAATAACTAGCTTTTAGTTTCTAAATTTTGAAAATAATTACTTTATTAATTAAAGTAAGTTTGTAATTATCTAACAAATGGACATTAGAGTTTAGTTCATATAATTATTGTTGACTTTGCTAATTTAGCAATTAGGGTTTACTCTTTCGGTAATTAGGGTTACCAAATTATAATTAGGGTTCCAATTACTAATTTAGGGTTTAATAATTTAGGGTTGCTAAAATTAATAATTATAATCGTAGTACTCGTGAATTAATCACATTAATACAATACCCAACAATCTCAAACTCTAATTTCAAATTAGGGTTACTAATTATAGCAATTAGGGTTTCCAGAATTTTAATTAGGGTTTACCTAATTAATACATTAATACACGATGTAATTAATATTATACACTTATAAAACAATCTCACACTCTAATTGGGATCTCAAATTAGGGTTTAACATGATTACTAGAGTTTGGTCAAAATACACCGTAATTAACCAACCATTATCAATACGGACATACCGTACATATTCATAGCACTGAAAAATCAAAATATAATTAATATTATATTATTATTCTAATACCTTGACAATAATCCCAAATTAGGGGTTGGATTCCATATTTGATTATTCTTTTCTATTTAACCTTAATAATTAAGGTAAAATAATTAACTTAATAATCTGTACAAAAATTCATATAATAAAATAAGTATTATATTTATTCTAAAAAAAAAAATCACTTCATATATTATTTAAATAATATATGATTATATATTTATGGAAAATAATTAATAAAAATATTTCTATCTTAAAATTAATTATTATAAAATACACTTTATAATAATCAATAATTCTACAATAAATTTACTTGTAAATATTCCTTTAGTAAATATATTTTTATTTACCACATAATTACATATACACATAATCTTGTACAAATCCTCATCCTTAAAAAAAAAAAAAAATTTATACGCAAAATTTATGATTTATTTATATAGAAAATATCGGGTTGTCACATAACCAATGTATTTGATGAGTAACCATTAATATAAATATACATTGGTTACCTTCATGCAACATGATTGTTACTGTTTAATGTTGTCTTGGTTACTGTGTAACATTATATTGGTTATTGTCTAATACTGAATTGGTTACTGATCAATGCTGTCTTGGTTACTGCATAATATTACTGACTAATGTTTGGTAACCAAATCAGTTGAATTGGGTAACCAACTAATCACGAAAAACCAATAAAATGTTTTAAAGTGTTACTTGGATTTATTTTCTTCAGCATGTGTAACCATGAAGGGATCAATGAGTAGTCGTGTGGATTTCCTCCCACTTTTTCCAACGCTTTCTCCTTCGATCTCCATGCTTTTTGGTAAGAGATAAACACATTATATTCTGACATCATGTCCTCCACAATATCGGTTGGTGTGTATATTTTCTTCAAATTTATTAATTTTTGTATTATGCATTCACTGACCAACTCACTATTTGCCTGTCTGTGGTCTTCCAGCAATACATTGACTGAACAAGTGTGGATGTCATTGAATTCTCTCACCTTGAACATACTGGTTTTTCGAAAACTTGATGCTCTCATCTTCCATTTGCAATTTTCATCGTATACGCACACTAGCACAAAGTCTCTATAAATTGTTCGTTGAACTTTGTGTTGTCTGTTTTTCCTGATTGAATGCAGCGTCATAGCTTGTGATATGATTTTTTTGTCTTTGTAGGTTTTATGTAATTTTACATCACGTTTATTCGGATATGATATTACATCATCATATCGTTCTTCTGCGTATGATTTGTCATGTTGTCTGTCTCGTTGTTGTTCAATAATTTCCATTGCAAGCAGATCAACATATTGCCTTCCAATTTGGCAATCTTGTCTTGCTAGTGGAACTAGTGCTGAATTCCCTTGTGTTGTTTTGATTGGCATTACATCATGAATTGTAGTTTCTTCTACATTTGTCAAGTTATGAATGATTGATGTGCATCCCATTCTGTGTTCAATATCTATAATCAGTGGGAATTTACATTGTTCATCCGATTTTCTACTCATTTCAAGAAAGAATTGTAAGGTTGCTTCATCTGATATACTGATCGGTGGAATGTCACTTCTAATCTAAAATTTGATTTACAATGTTGTTGCATTTGTGTCTAGCCGTAATGCACTGCATATTTTGTTTTGCATTTTTTTGAACGAACTATTTGATGGAACTAGTATGCCGGTAACTTCAAATTTGGTGTATTGGTTACTATCAGCCCATGTGCCGTTAAAATAAAGTACAACTGGAATCATCTCCATTGTCTGTCAACAAAATAAGTATTGGAAAGTAACCAAATCAATGTTAGCCGGTAATCAAACTACATAATTTTTGTAACCAAAACATAAAACACATTTGTACATTCATCTTATAATGGAAATAAACAGTATATATTATTAGTCAGTAACCAATTAGTCAGGACCATTATACAGTAACCAAGCCAGCATTAGACAGTAACCAAGCCAGCGTTAGACAGTAACCAAGTAATCATTAGTTAGTAATATTATGCATTAACCATGACAATATAATGATACACAATAACCAAGATATCATTAGTCAGTAACCAATATAATGTTACACAGTAACAAAGTCAACATCAGTCAGTAACCAATATAATGTTACATAGTAACTCAGTCATTATTAGTCAGTAACCAAGTCAGCATTAGTATGTATGATAATGCAGTAACCAAGCCAGCATTAGACAGTAACCAAGTCAACTTTAGACAGTAACCAATATAATGTTATGAAGTAACCAATTTAACATTGGTAAGTAACCAATTCAGCGTTAGTCAGTAATATTATGCGTTAACCAAGACATCATAATGCTACACAATAACCAAGACACCATTAGACAGTAACCAGCACGTTGCGGGAAGGTAACCAATGTATTTGATGAGTAAAAAATATAATTTTACATAGTAACCTAGTCAGTATTAGTCAGTAACCAATATAATGTTAAACAGTAACCAAGTCAGCATTAGTCAGTAACTAAGTCAGCATTTTTCAAAAACCAAGTCTGCATTAGTCAGTAATATTTGTTTGGTTACCAATATAATTTTAAACAGCAACCAAGTCAGTAACCATTATAATGTTACACAGTAACAAAGTCAGCATTAGTCAGTAATCAATATAATGTTACACAGTAACCAAGTCATTATTAGTCAGTAACCAAGTCAGCTTTAGTCAGTACCATCATGCAGTAACCAAAACAACATTAGACAGTAACCAAGTCAGTATTAGACAGTAACCAATATAATGTTACGAAGTAACCAATTTAGCATTAGTAAGTAACCAAGTCAGTGTTAAACAATAATATTATGCAGTAACCAAGACAGCATAATGCTACACAATAACCAAGACAACATTAGACTGTAACCAGAATGTTACATTAATTTAACCAATGTATTTGATGAGTAACAATTAATATAAAAAAAATTAGTAGAACTCAATGGAAAATTTGAAACAATCAAATAAACATTAGTCAACAAGAAAATTTATAATAAACAGTAACCAATCACACACCTCAATATTCAAATTTATATCTAATGGGCTGTTGATCTTGTAATCAATAATCACTCAGTGGTCATGAGTTTTCGGTTACTGAACTTGAAGAAGTTGTTGATGTTGTATGCTATTTCCGATTTCAGAGTTGCGTCGTGACAAAATGTTTCGTCTTCTCTGATCTCAGAGTCGCGACAGAAGTTTTTGTCTTCTCCAATAGATTTGTCGTTGATCTGTTGTTCCGATTTTAAAGTTACATGATTTTAGGTGCGGTTAATTGCAAATATGAAAGTCGGTAACTGACGTGTAGGAGTTAATGAAACGTGATTTTAGCACGTAATATTGTGTATGTTTTATTTTTGTAATTATGTTGTGTATGTTTTATTTTTGTAATTACTTTTTAATTGTTGTATATTAGTGTTAAGGACCCATAAATTTAATATTGGGCTAGTTTAACAATTTAGTTGCTCTTAAATCAAATTATCTACAAGTACAATGCTTAAATAAAGTATTGGGCTTGTTTAAAGTACTTGACATCCTTAGTAATATTAAATCTATTATCACATGAATAATTACTCATTATTATTGATATTTACACATGTACATCAATCAATAATATTAATTAATTTACATAACTCAATTAGACTAACCATATTCAAGTAAATTGAATATTGAATTAGGGTTTAACACCTTAAATCTATTTTCTAGATTATTAAAATACTTAGGTTAGTTCAATAACTTATTTAACTTATTAGTGAGACCTTTAAATATAATAGCACATTATTCACATAATCACTCAATCATCCATAATATATTACAAATTATTTAATATATTTATTTACAATATACCACAGAAATTCCTGGTTATTACAGTCGTTCCCACTCTCTGGGTATCAACAACATGCCACAAATAACCTACACACCCCTTCCTTAACAATTTCCTAGTTTGTGTCATGGTAAGACAACACGAACGTCCCAGTGATTTATTACCGTAAAATACTATCTGAGGTTGTCTTAACGTTCTAATATTTACGTATTTCTTTTGACAATCTATAATTGCTCTATGGTTAACCAACCAATCCACTCCGAGAATTACGTCGAATTCTCCTAACTTTATCGGTATCAAATCTACTGATAATTTACAATCCCGTATGTCTACGCAACAACTTCTATGAATATCTTAAACAAGAATTCTCTCTTCGTTTGCTACCGTATGTCTTCGTTTGCTTCTATACCTCGCCACTCTCACTGGCACCTTCAATCTTCACTCCCCTATCAACTTTCCCCTTATTCTTCTTGTCTTTGTGGTAATGGCTCAACGCCTCACTACCACCTTCGACGATTATCACCTTCTCTAAAATGGTTCCAAATGAAGTACTTTGGAACACGGATATTCGGTTATAGAGCCAGGGTTTTAAGCCCTACTCGAACCGTCGAGCTTTTCTCACCTCGGTGTCCACTTGGTGTGGAGGGAACCTCGCCAGTTCGTTAAACTTGGTGGCGTATTGGGGAACCGTCATGTCTCCTTGCTTCAAGTCCAGAAACCACATCTCCATCCTTCCCTGCATGCTCGTGGGAAAGTAGTTCTCGAAGAATATCTCCTTGAACCTCACCCACGTTAGAACCTCTATTCCAGCCCTAGCTTGATTGGCCTCCCACCAAAAGTTGGCCTCTCCCTTCATCATGTAGGTTGAAAAGGCAACCTTTTGGGCCTTGTCGACATTTTCTATCATAAATGCCTTCTCAATTTCCTTCACCCATGTTTGGGCTTCGATAGGGTCCGTAGTTCCTTTGAACTCCGGCGGACCCTTGCTTTTAAAATCCTTAAACATAGTAGCTCGTGGTACACCAGGATTTACGGGGATGTTAGCCCCAATTCTATTAAACGATGTTGTTAAAAGATTTACAAACTCCTGCATGGGGTTAACCGGACCTCCCTCCGGTTGATTTACGTTCGCGCCTTGATTACATGGTACTCTTCTTGGCGGCATTTTGCTGTTATAATAAACAACACATTTCATTATTATTCATTTCCTGTTAGTTAGTTATTATTCAATTTTAAACAATAACTTAAACATTCATTACTCAACATGTTTCGAAAATGGCTTATATTGATTCATTGTAGTATAATACTACATCTGTTACATTACACAGCCTAAGCTGATTACATTACATTCCCGCAATTGCTTTCCAAAAATTGGGATTTACAAAAGACTACCCTTTGTTATACAAAAGAGGGTTTTACGTCACTACTAGATACACAATATGTACATATCCAATCTACTCCATCTACTACCAGATCACATCTACCTCAAGGCATTCTCAAAAATCTTCTTTGACAAGATCGGCGATAATATCACGGCTGATAGTATGCCGCGTCTGCCCTATTTGTACAAGATAACCAGCTACCTGCTGCTGGAAGTCCGTATGAGAACTCCTATGAATATAGGACATTCTCCCTATCTTTTGCTTCATGGTCTTTAGCTCCCCTCTGATCTCAAAGACCTCCCGTTTTAGCTCATGGACCTTGTCCTTGGCCAAAACCCTCTCATTGTGCTCCTGCTCCCACATGGACTCCACGTCCGTCTTATCTTCTATGACAACCTGGAGCTCTGCTTTTAGCTCCTTAACCTCCTGATAGTAATGGATGTTTCTATCCAACACTGACATAAAGAGTGACATCATCAACTCCCCCGGAGTCATCTCTGCTGCTATTGCTACCGGATTGAAGGACACTACCTCCACCTCTTCCTCTAGCATGCCGTCAAATACCGACATAAGGTCTAAGCTCTCTGAGTCTCCAGACTCAACCACTACGACATCAGGCTCTGCTGCAATGGGGTTTGACATAATCTCTATCTGATTAACCGACCCTTCACTAACCACCTGTATGTCTCTGTTTTCTCCTGACATCTACAACAACACAAATAAGTTTGATTAGTACACGTCACTAAAATAATACAAACACATACCATATATATAATGCATTTTTATAAGGTTAACTTCCATATTTTCTCTCTTTGACTTTTCTTAAGGTTATTACTTAAGGTTTTAAATTCCCCCCCTTAAGTTTTATAACATAATGCTTTGATACCAACCCGTGACACCCTCAAATCTGGGTATCTTCCAACCCGAAAGATGGTGCTACACGGTGCTACAGTTCACACAAACATTCAATTGAAATGCCTTAAAAGAACGAATATGTCTTCTATATAATCAAAATAATATTAACATTCCCCAGGTTCTTGATAACCGTTACATTTGTCCTTGTCATAATATCAAATATTATTCTTATAAAACTATTCTATTACATAAGTAATCTACGGGTTTGCCTTTGACTTCCCTTTATCCTTGCCGGATCCATCGGTCCGTTCGATCTTAGTTGCATTCATATGGTTAAAGCAAGAGTGAGTTAACTAGCTCACCAAGTACAATAATTCTAATAAAACTAGCATGTTTGAAACATAGGAATCATATATCTTCAATAACTGAACAATAGTTACGAAGTACTATCGATAATTCAAAATAGCACCTCTTTTCATTCAAAACGTTTTACAACAATAATATTCAGTTAAACATCAATTCTAGTCCAAGACCATGAGCATTTCATAAGTACTTTGAAAAGGACATCCCGGCACTAAGTCCGTAAGTTCGACATAGCTTACGAGCACGTCTAGGTGATCAACCTATAGTACTCTATGTTGATCAACACTACATTCATTAAAAGTGTATACGTTTAAGTTGTGGCAACCTCACGTGCCTGTCGTTTGACAACAAAACAATTTAGCATACTCAGTTTCCTTTTGAAAACAACAATAATATTAGTTTGGTAAATCATTGTTAATACTTAAAAGATTATAAGAAATCCAACATATCGTAAGTCTAGCCGAAGGAATTGGCTTTTACCTCATCAGACATTAACTCATGCATAAGAATACATGAATCACCAAGCTTGTCCAGATTAAACTGGAACAAGAGTTAGAATACTTGCCTTTAGCGTCTGCTACAGTTTATAACGCGTGCACTTTAAGTCTTTACGGTCTCTACAGTAGATGATAACATCACATAACACATTAGGTCATGAATAAACATGCATAGTTCTTAAATAATCTTACCCTTCTTCTCAATATAACTACGTATTATATTTGTTATTATCGGTTCCGGCTTTCCATTATGTCATTCTTACATTTACATGCAATTGATTTTCTTTAACCATAAGTGATCATAATTAAGGCTTAAATATGTCTTAACAATGTTACATTAAGACCCTTAGTTAATTGTTAATTATTTACTACTCATGCTCACCATATACCATTCTTCATTATCTAGACCCTAAGGCTGGCGCTGCGGCGCCAACATTCTTTCTCTGTGCCGCGCTGCGGCGCCCTGCGCTACTACTAGAAAATCCGGACTTGGTGCGAGTCTCCTTTGTTACGGCCGCGCTGCGGCGCCACTCTCCAGTAGGTCATAGCTTTGCTCGGCCAAGCTCGGCGCTGCGGCGCGGGCTATTTGGCCTTGGGCTGTGTTGCCTCTTTTTCAGTTCTAACAAAAGAGCTCTAACTCATGCAAGCATACATGTGTTAACAAGTAATACAGATCAAGTAAAGTATTGATCCCACAGGGAAAGTTGTTTAATTTAAATTACTATGCATCAATTAAATCACTATATTTATATGCTCAAACTAATGAATATGATTGGTGAATTACGCTAATCGCTAATAATGACTAAAACAATAATAAAGATGTAATAAATCAAATCTGAAAGTAATGGGATCCTAACTTCATTTAATACTTCATCTAATCACCACTATCATCCAAGACTTGTTCACATATCATAGGAAAGTAGCCAAGAGCACTAAAAGAGTCATAGCCATTTTTCAATGTACTATGACCTACTTACACATCATCCACAAACGATAGACTCTATGTAATCATCAATATAACCAAAATTACTACACGTCTATGTGAAATTGCAATCATATTAAATTTAAGCATAAGCCCTTATTCTAACTCATACGGTGAAACAGTATATGTCTATCTGATTCACGAAATACACAAGCCATACAAAACAGCCCCATATACGTATGCTATCATGATTACAATCCATAATTGCATGTTCATTGTCAATTCCATACAAGTACTAAAAGCGAATGGTGATCAAGCATTCATACATGCAAAACAATCATGATAGAAATCCCATATGATATATAATACATTCCAACATTCAAGCATACAACCAAACTACATATTAAAATCCGTTAGAATCCAATAATGGAGTTTAGTTCATGACTGAACCAAAAGCCATTATGGGATCAAAGCTAAACATGGCTAATAAGCAAATAATTAAAAGATGAAAGATAGAAACGATCAAACCCAATTGCTGATTATAATCCACTATTAATGTTCAAATCCTCATATAAATCCAGCAAAATACTAATAAATATCCACAATGATAGAAAATCCCAAGAAGAATTAGAAAAGTAGAGTTTAGGCTTCGCTCTACGTTGGAATCTCTCTCAGAGTGTAAACCCTAGTTCCAAAATGAAAATACATAAAAACTGAATAATGATACGTCTGACACCAGTCAGAAATCGTTTTAAATCAATTACAACCCTTAAAATTGGAAATTAAAATAAACAGTTCAGCATTAATCAGGCATCGCGCGTGGCCGCGCGCCCTTCCTATGCAATCCTCGTGCGGGCGCGCAACTTGTAGTGTGCAATGTCTGTCTAGCTGGGGTCTCATGTGACAACCCGATATTTTCTATATAAATAAATCATAAATTTTGAGTATAATTTTTTTTTAAGGATGAGGATTTGTACAAGATAATGTGTATATGTATTTATGTGGTAAATAAAAATATATTTATTACGTGAATATTTACAAATAATTTTATTTTAGAATTTATGATCATTATAAAGTATATTTTCTTCAATAATTAATTTTATTGTAGAAATATTTTTATTTTTTTTATTGTTCAAAGGAAATATAATATTATATTATTTAAATAATAAAAGGAATGGTTATTGTAGTTATTATAATTTACTTATATGAATGATATGTGTCAAGGTAATGTGCAATATATTTTTATATGTGATAAATAAAATTTATTTATTACATTAAGTATTGCAAATAAATTTATTTTTAGAATTATTGATTATTATCAATTACAATTTTTATACTAATTAATTCCTTATTCGAAATACTTTTATTAATTATTTTCTATGAAAATATAATCTTATATTATTTAAATAAGATATGAAATGATTTTAGAATAATTATAATGATTATTTCATTATATGATTTTGTTCAGGATATTAAGTTAATTATTTTAACTTAATTTATAAGGTTAATTATGGCAGATAAAATCAGTTATGGAATCCAAACCCTAATTTTGGGTATTGATCAAGGAATGAAAATAATAATATTATATTATTATTTGTCAATGTTATAGATATGTATGGTTATGTGTGTAATGTTAATGTGTGGAACAGTTTTATTACATTACGACCAAACCCTAATAATATTTCTATAAACCCTAATTCTGGTCTTGGAATAAGGAATGATAATAATATAATATTATTTGATTTTTTTTGAGCTATTAATATGTACTGTATATGTGAACCGATAATGGTTGGTCAATTATGGCGTTATATGACACACCCTAGTTTTATTGTGCTAAACCCTAATTTGAGATCCAAATTAGAGTACATGATTGTTTTATAAATTGTGTTATACGGTTTATGTTGTGTATTAAATGATTATTAGGTAAACCTTAATTAAAATCTATGAACTCTAATTAATCTTTAGAAAAACCCTAATTTGAAACCCAAATTAGAGTATAAGATTATTTTGGAATTGTGATATATGATTTATGATATTTATTATAAATATTATTGTTAATTAGAAAAACCCTAATAAATGTTGGAAACCCTAATTAACTAGAAACCCTAATTCTAAAATTAGTAAACCTAATTTCTAATTTAGTAGCCATAATTGCTAATTGAAAACCTTAATTGCTTAAGTGGCAAGGTTAATTATATTATAATACTCTAATGTTCATGTATAATTAGAAATTTAAATTATAATTAACAAAACCCTAATTTATAAAATTTTAGAAAACTAAATTTTTTTATTTTATTTTTATTTTGTGCAAACCCTAATTGCTAAATCCTACAAATGCTATGTACTAAACCTTAGGAATAAACCCTAAGGGTTTGTCAATTTCCATTTTTGCCATTAAATGTGTTGGACAAAAGACCATTATACCCTTTTGAGCATTAAATAAGCTAAGATATAAGTTTTGACATTTAGGTTGGGTTGTTAACCAACTCTTACAAACCCTAACAACTCTTGATGACTCATATGGACAGCACACAGCCTCTAATCAGCAAATTCATGTATCATTGTTGCATATATAAAGATTTAAGGAGAGAGAAAGCTACTTTTGATAGCCATTTTAATTCAATACTCAAACAATAACTTTTCTCTCTAGAACCAACGAATTTATCTAGCATTATTACTCCCAAACACATCCCCACGAAATTCATAATCAAAACAGCAACACAAAATCAGAAAATCAAACCAAGAAAGGTATAAACCCTACTTTAATTTCTGTCCAAATTTGTTGCTTGATTTTGTGTTTAAGTGTTTTAATATGTTGTTTATACTGTCTAATGATGATCTGGGTTGCTAGATGTTAGATCCATAACATCTAGAGGCTCGGATTTGAAGATTTGTAAAATCTGGAAAAATGAGAAATATGGTCTGACAACCAAATGTCAGGTCCCATAGATCTCGTCCTGTTATGTGTTTTTGTGTTTTTAAGCTTTGATCTGGTAGTATGATGGAAGATCTTTGATTTGAAACTGGAATCAAAGTCAGATCTTAAGTCAGTAGAAAGTTATTAGTGGTCAATCCAAGTTGACCGACATTGACCACACGTTGCTGGGTAACCCAGAACGTGCCCAGAAGGTCTGACAGCTTGTTCATGCACTTGGATCTTGCTTTTGTTTATGTGTTAGACCTTGTTATTGTTGTAATATTGTTGTCTGACGTCTAGTTTACATGAATATGCCTCTAGAATCATTATATCCTTCTCTGATTCAAAGAAATCAGTGGTCAAAGTAGTGAGGACGAAACTGCCGGATGAAGTTTCTGGGTAACCCAGAAACCTTCATAAGCAGTTTCGGACTACTACTTTGACCGGTCCATAATTATTTTATGTGATGTTGTTAAAATGTTTTTATGTAATGAATCTGTAGACTTACATGTGGTCTACATAATGAAGGCTTAATATCACTAAAGCATTACAAGATCAACAAGTTGTGGAAGCCCAAAACGAGCCAGTCGAACTGTTCTCCATTTCTGGGTAACCCAAAAAATGAAGAACAGCTCTGACAGCTTGTTCGTGGCTCTAGATCTACTTTGTTATGGGTTGTATGGCCATGTTAGTTGTTGGATCTTGTAGTCGTGCATTAGTACTACAATATCTGACTAATAACATGCCCAGTAACATCAGGATCTGACCGGAAATCTTGGTCAAACTCGATACCTTGCAAACTGGCTATGAAGTTCTGGGTTTAGCCAAGAACACGAAGAACACATATAGCGACGGTTCTGTCGTTATAGGCAGTCTTCAGCGACACTTTTAATAAAATTAATTATTTTAATTCTGAAAATTATTTAAAAATAGTATTTAATTTCTAAAAATTACAAAAATAATTTTAAAAATTATTTTTAAATTATAAAAATTAAATATTAGTAATTTGAAATATTTTCATAAATATTAGTATTTATTTAAATATTATAGATAATTAATTTATTTATTAAATGCATTAAATAAATTAATGAAAAATGATTTTATTATATTAAAAATCATTTTAAATGATAATAAGGTATTTAAAAAATATTTTAAGTTATAAATATAACTTTTAATATTTAAAGGTAAATTTCATTAATTAATTAATATTAATGATATTAAAGATATTTAATAAATATATTAAATAATTTAGTTTAAAAATGATTTTAATATTATAATAATCATTTTAAATGAAAATAAAGTGTTTAAAGATATTTTAAGTTATAAAATATAACTTTTAATATTTAAAGGATAATTTCATTAATAATTTAATATTAATGATTATTAATTTATGATTAATGATATTAAATTTATTTAATAATTATATTAAATAAATAGTTTAAAAATGGTTTTATTACTTTAAAAATCATTTAAAAAGGATATAAATGAATTAAAAATATTTTATGTTATAATTAGTGACTTTTAATATTTGGATAAATAAAACATTAATACTTTAATATTAATGATAATTATATAAAAATAATTTTAAATGTTTTAAAAATCATTTAAGGGTAAAATAAATACTTTAAAAGTATTTTAAGTTATTATAAATAACTTTAATATTTTGGAAATGATTTCATTAATAGTTTAATATTAATTAAATGTTAATGATAATGAAATAATTTAATAATGATTCCGATGTTTGAAAAATTAGTGATAAATTACAATACATGTTTAAAAAGTATTATAAGTCATTTAAAAATAATATGACTGATACTAAGTTACAGGATAGAGTCTTAGACTCGATAATTACCCGATTAAGTTGTCGATAGATCGGCATGTTTCAAAAATTGATCTGGACTTAGATAGATTGTTTGGATAACTGTTTATTTGTGATTCAATGGTGTTAAAGTTTTGTGCCAATGTGATTAGGAATGTGCTGACTGCAATAGGCAGTGTTATGTGTTACGTTATGTTATACTAATCAGTAAAATGATCTGATTAATGATAGGTGATCTCATAAAAGATAAAACTAAGTTGAGATTAGTAAGCAGTGCTTCAGGCAAGTATCCTACCTTTGCATTTTCTTTATGCAATGGACAAGTATAAGAATGTTTCAGAATTATACTATTATTGTACAGATTGTTAAACCTATATTATATACGCCCATTGATTTTCAACATGTTAGTATACGATAATTCAGATATATATTCTGTTAGTTAATTTTTATAAATGATTATACAAGTGTCCCCACTTGGATAATCATTGTATTTAATCACATGTTGATACACCGTTGATATACATATATGTTGAATTATATAAGACCTTTGTTATGAAAACCCGACATGTATGAACATCCCGATAATGGGAAAAATTTTATGCGCTACGGCGGACAAAGGATGAACGATAATATCGTTCTAGCAATGTAGTATTGATCAATACAGGGCCCATGGAATGTACACCCTCAGGCCCTTAAGAAATGGCCGGTTTACAAATGAATTTCTGTTTAAACCCTTTCGAAAATGAAAACAATGTTCATAGTATGTCACAGAAACCCCATGTATAGTCAATACACAGTTTCAAATATTTGAAAGAGGGTTGTTATGTTATTATTATTGGTACATATTGCTTCACAACTATTGACTGGTTGTAGAAGAATATTATAAAGAAAACATTTAAATTTTTTCAGCTTATATATATATATATCTAATACTTGCTGGGTACTTAAATGCTCATCCTTGCTTAATTTAAATGTTTTCAGCTAAGTGTGAAGGACCAGAAAGCTCATGTCAAAACAAGTGAAAAGGAAAGCAAACAGAATATGTTATTGGTATCATTTGTAATAGATAAATTGAATAAGTTAATGATATGTATTATAAATCATGTAAAGAATGTAGTAAAGGTTGCGTACTTGGGATTAGACTCTGATAAATGTAAGTTAAGTTTAAAATTTATATTATTGTTATTATTATTAGTAATATTTCTGCTCATAGAAATGGTATCGTGAAGTACCGAATTCGGGTTTCAAGTATCCGGGTTCGGGGACTTTATAGAATGGTATCAGAGCTATAGGGTTAGAAACCTTAGGTGGGTTAGACTTTAGGCTATAACCTTAGAACAGAGGGAAACGTTGAAAATACAAATAACTCATATAGAGTTTAAAGATAGATGAATCGGATAAATTCATCGTCAAACAAAATAAAAGATAATTTATAAAACTATTATGTGTTGTGTGTATTTATTATTTGCTAGTCAAGATAATTTTTGTGTGTAGGTGTTAGAAAGGAACAGAATTAGGATACCCTTAAGTCGTAAAAAATAAGTCAACCTCCATGACCGAGCCAATATCAAAGTCAATAACTGTAATAAAGGCTCACATTGAAAGCTACCTCAAAGAGGTGGTTATTTTGGAAAGTACAGTATCAGATTAAGAAATGATCAGTATAACTGATAGGAAAAGTATAGTTAAAGGATTATAAGTGGTCAATGTCGAGTTCTTAAACTCATATGTTGGTGAGGAGTTCTTAAACTCATAAGGTGTTGAAAGTTGTGACAAATTGGATATAGTTATGTGTAAATGGATATTGAGGATAATGAAAATAGATAGGTTACTAAGAAATTGATCGTTAATGAATGTGTAAGGAATAGGTAGTATTAGTATTAGTTGGATATGTATGATTTTAGGTGGTATATATGGTAGGTATGTTGGTGTAATGTAATGTTTTGTATAAGTTATGGCAGCGATTCCTGACTTTCGAGTCACAAAGGGATAGCAGATGTTTAAAGCAGTGTGTGCTAAGGCATGTCAAGTGGTATAAATATGAGTTTATGTTGGATTAATGGGATAAATTGGTATAAAGATAGTAGATATTTATTTGGTCACTGGTTATTACAGTAGACCAAGTTTTCAAGATATAATATTTTGAGTACATGATTATTTGAATAGAAAGTTTTGCGTTATATGTTAAGCGTTTATGATAAGGCTTAGAATGTAAGAATAATTTATGATAATGCCGTCAAAACAAAAACGAAACCAAAGGAAGAAGAACCTGTCAACAAAGCTGGAAGACAACCAGACGCGACACAGAATTTTGCGAATGCGGACGATCAAGCTATGCAGAACAAAATACCAGTCGCGGGAAATCAACTAGACAATCGATCGACAAACTTCAAAGACTTCAAGACAATCGGACCGCCAGGATGTAGAAGATCAACCGACCTTGTTAAAGCGTATGTGATAGCTAGGATAACGGTGGGGCAAAAGATAACTTTTGTCACCTTTATGATAAAAGAAGATAATTTCAATAAATAAGCCAGGAATGTGATTAAAAGAAAAGTTTGTGTGTGGAAAGTAAGGACAGAAGGGATATATATCTTTCCAAAATGTCCCAATCCAAGAATGTATAGTGAATGTGATGTGTGCGAATCAATAAAGCATAAGGTGAAAGACTGTCCAAGAAAGGAAATGGAGACAAGGAATGCGAAAATGCGAAAAGGCAGCAGGACATTTGTGACAACCCAAGAAATTAGACAATTTCTGAAAATCTAAAATGATTGATTTAAGGTCAAATATTAGACCTAGATAGAAAATAAGTGTATGCGTATGATGTTATTAGGGTGGAATTTTGAGGATTTCAAAATTTCGTGAAGGCTTTTAGGTGAATTATTCAGGATTAAGTGTTTACGTGAATATGCTCTATGCATATGGATAATGATGTGTTCAGAATGTGGTTAAGGGTTATGGGTTGATCAGATAAATTATATCTGTGAAAAACCTTAGGTTTATATTAAGAACGACAACGTTCAGCTAGAAAACCCTAACGTCTAATATGAAACCCTAGTTTCAATTCCGGGAGTACTAAATCCTAAATCGGATATTGAAAGCCCTAGATTGGGAATGCAATGTTATGTACAAGGTTAAACGCCAATATATTTAATTAATTAGGGAAAACCCTAATGAATTGATGGAAATCTTAATTTATTATTTGAAAACCCTAATACCAGATCTGAAAACCCTAGTTTCAGATTCTGATAAAATGAAGCCCTAATCTGGGAATATAATGGAGAATTTTAATGCTTTAGTGCTATTAATTAAGTACTAATTAGGGTAAAAGTTAATTAATTAACAAACCCTAATTTGTAATTTTTGGAACCCTAATTATTCCGTCAGAAACTCTAATGCTCAATTGTGGATTTAATTGCTAAAATTAGCAATGTTAATTAGGAAACCCTAATCCTAATTTTCAATTTATTAGAAACCCTAATTGGGAAATTTAATTTCTAAAATTGAAATATTATTTTATTTAAACCCTAAAATGTGGTTTTGAAACCTAATGTACAATTGTGGGCCTAAGTGCTAAAATAGCGATTTTAATTAGGATAAATTAGTCCTAATTAGCAAGGAATGATTTA
Organism: Panax japonicus; assembly: GCA_020205505.1. Taxonomy (NCBI): domain Eukaryota; kingdom Viridiplantae; phylum Streptophyta; class Magnoliopsida; order Apiales; family Araliaceae; genus Panax; species Panax japonicus. Next base: position 28,037,251 of record CM035097.1, on the reverse strand, counting down.
TAATTAGGAGATTATAATATAATTAGGAAGCCCTAATTATAATTTAGAAATCAAAGTTTTCTATTTTAAAAATTTAATTAGAAAATTTTGGAAATCCAAGTTGCTTAATATTTGAGGGTTAAAACCTAAACCCTAAATTTGTCCAAATCATAAATTTTGGTATGCTCAAACCCTAAACCCTAAGGGTTTCATGAATTGGAAATTCTAGAATAAAATGGAAATGTCAAAATTGCCCTTTTTGAGCATTATTTTAGTTTGCTTGCAAATTTGGCTATACCTTTAGTTGTTCACCAACTATTGACTTGTTATGGCCTAAATGTCCAGCAAATCAGCCTACCTTCCTAGCAATATAGCAACATGCAATGAATCAAAGATTATATAAGATTTTGGAGAGAGAAAATGTACAAAAAACTTAGCCAAATTCATTTCTTGCTCTCACCAACTATCTCTCTCACCACACTTCGAAATATATTGCTAGATCAGTCCCAAAATCCAGCCCCACGTGTACCAGAATCAGATCAAAGGCAGAAAATGAAAATCAAAGCTTAAAAGGTATAAATTCCTAAATTTTGAAATCCTTCAATTCTTTGTTAAAAGTTGCAATTGATTGTTCAAAGTTGTGTTATAAGGTGTCAATTGATGTTCTGGGTTGTTAAATCCATGACCCATAACATCAAAGTGCACGAATTTAAAGTTTTAGCAAATCTGGAAATCTGGAAATTTCGTTTTTTTCAGCCAAATGTCTAGGTCTATAGATCTGTGTGTGTTACGTATTTTTGATGTTGAAAACTTGTAACATGTAGCCTGATATGTGTTCTTTAATTTGCAAAAAGAATCAGACCTAGATCTATTATAGATCGCACGATATAAACGGTCAAAACCCGTTGACCGAACTGCCTATTTAGCGAACCCAGAAAATTAAGGGCAGTTGTCCGTGTACTACTTTGACTGGTCATATCTTGCTCATGCTGTGATGTTTTTGTGTTATTTTGCTTTATAGTTGTAGTACTACATGTTAACTACAAACTGTAATTGATGGATCGCATAAACGTTGCTCGATCATCAAGTTATAAGGGATCAAAGTAGGTACCTAAGGCTGTTCTTTAAATCTGGAAAACCCAGAATTTGAAGAACAGGCCTGGCATCATTTTTGGAAGTCTGGATCTCTCTGTTATAGTGTTGTTTAGCCATGAAATTGGTTTCTAGTTGTAGTATTGCATAAGTACTACAATATGAAAGTTTTTGTAAGACCAGAAACGCAATAATCAAGGATTTAAGTCCGGTCAAAGCACCCACCCTCGTCACTGCCGGAAAATCTGGGCAGGCCTCAAGAACACCTATAGCGACAGAAAGCGTCGCTATAGGCCTTTAGCGACAGTTTTAATTATTATTTTCTGGAAAATAATTAAAAATTAGAAAAAAATAGTTTTTAATTATTAAAAATACTTAATAAATTCTGAAAAATTATTTTAAAGAATTAAAAATAGTTTTTAACTATTTTGAGTATATTTCAAAAATATTTATTATTTTTGGAATATAAATGGTATTTATTTATTTAATTACAATATTAAATAAATTATTTAAAAATAGTTTTTAATTCATGAAAAATCATGAAAATGATATTTTGGTATAAGAAAATATTTTAAGTTATTTTTGATAACTTTTGATATTTTGTGATGAATTTCATTAATAATTTATTATTAATGGTAATTAGTTTATTTAATGAATATATTAAATAATTATGGAAAAATAGTATTAATGATTTAAAAATCATATAAAAATGATTTCAGTGTTGTAAAAATATTTTAAGTTATAAAATATAACTTTTGATATTTTGACATGAAAATATTAATATTTTAATATTAATATTAATTATCGGATAATGGATTTAAGTGTTTAAAAATCATATAATTATGATTTTAAGGTATTAAAAATACTTTGATATATTATAATTATATTATAATATTATGTAATGATTTTCATTAATATTTTATATATTAAATAAATATTAATGATTAAGGAATTATGTAGTATTTAATTCATTTAAATACGGTGCTAATGATTGAAAAATGTTGATAAATGGTAATAATTATCCGAAAATTATTACGAGCCTAGGATAAATGTTTTGTCTGATTAAAAATTATCGGTGATTAATGGTTAAGTGGTGAGACAGAGTTTAATTGAACTTAAACTCGATTTTTGTCCGACTAGACCGTCGGGATGATAGAATTGTGTCGGTTTCAACTCAGACTGCAATAGTTTGACTTGATACCTAGTCTTATGTGCTGTAAAGACTAAAAGAGGTATGTGGTAATGTGTTTAGGTTATTCTGTGGATATTAAATATAACAGTAATATACTGTGATGATATTATTCTAATATTGGAGATCTATATTATTAATATTAGGTCTTCGGGGTAAAGCGTTATAAATTGCGTTACGGTAATCAACGGTGCATGCAAGTTTTTCAGTTCTATTATATTTGTGGATGGAATGTGGTTATGTGTTAAATTACATATCATGCTCTATGAATTGTTAAAAGTCAAAATATGACTAAGTTAATTGGGTTAAGGAACTCAATCAATATGTGATTACATGTTGTATGATGTAACTCGATAAATTAGAAATGTATAATGCATGAATTAATGTTTTGTAAGAAATTATTGATGCATGTAGAATATGTTTAGTAAAGAATATAGGTTGCATGCATATATGCATATTAAAGGAAATGTAGTGCATATAGAATTGTGTGCTATGTGAAACATGATAGATTGTTAAATTTGCTGGGCTGTCGAGCTCAATCTTGCAAACATAAATTTTTTGCAGGTTAATGATGTTAGACAATATTATTTGCTATACGGATGATGAAGATTGAGCGATGCATAAAATGAATACATTTTCTTGATTTAGAAATGGTATAGATCTATTATTGATAGTTTTATCAAATGTAATTTTCAGCTATGTATAGTTTGAAATGTTGTATAGATAAAGAAGGTTTATTTTGAAATGAGGATATATATGATTCTTAAACAAATGAATTATCAATAGGAATGATAATGCCAAGTTCAACTTGGGATATATAGTGCAACTAGTTGTAATAGCGTATTTGATAAATATTATTGTGTAATAAATAGTTAATGAATGGTGTATTAAGTTAAGGTTACTCGACCTTGGGGAATAGTGTGTAATGTAATGTATAAATAATTTATGTTTATATCTTCCGCAATTAGTGAAAGAATTAGTATACCGGATCCGCGGCGATTCGGGGCCCGGATTCAGGGCTACTACAACATTGGCGAAAACGGGATCAACTTCAAAAAATAAACCAACGAAATTAACCGCAAGCGTCTTCAGCGGGACTGTTCGGGATTTGGTAGCAGCCGGGGATGCAATTCCAGGTATTAATCTAACCAATTTTTATTTTCTTATTATTTTTTTTATATATAGTAAGTTATTTTATAAATTATTTTGAAGGACGAATTTGAGTTCTCTTAGAAATCAAATTTCTGTTTAAGGAGATAGATAAGCGTTATGCTGAATAGTTAAAGATCGATTCGATCAATTATGTTCGAGATCTAATTGTAATGATTGTGTATGTTATGTACCCTGGTATGTATAGATTTTAAAAGGTGATTCCGGGGACGGAATCTTTATAAGGGAGGGTGAATGTGACAACCCGATATTTTCTATATAAATAAATAATAAATTTTGAGTATAAATTTTTTTTAAGGATGAGGATTTGTACAAGATAATGTGTATATGTATTTATGTGGTAAATAAAAATATATTTATTACGTGAATATTTACAAATAATTTTATTTTAGAATTTATGATCATTATAAAGTATATTTTCTTCAATAATTAATTTTATTATAGAAATATTTTTATTTTTTTATTGTTCAAAGGAAATATGATATTATATTATTTAAATAATAAAAAGAATGGTTATTGTAGTTATTATAATTTATTTATATGAATGATATGTGTCAAGGTAATGTAAAATATATTTTTATATGTGATAAATAAAATTTATTTATTACATTAAGTATTGCAAATAAATTTATTTTTAGAATTATTGATTATTATCAATTATAATTTTTATACTAATTAATTCCTTATTAGAAATGCTTTTATTAATTATTTTCTATGAAAATATAATCTTATATTATTTAAATAAGATATGAAATGATTTTAGAATAATTATAATGATTATTTCATTATATGATTTTGTTCAGGATATTAAGTTAATTATTTTAACTTAATTTATAAGGTTAATTATGGCAGATAAAATCAGTTATGGAATCCAAACCCTAATTCTGGGTATTGATCAAGGAATAAAAATAATAATATTATATTATTATTTGTCAGTGTTATAGATATGTATGGTTATGTGTGTAATGTTAATGTGTAGAACATTTTTATTACATTACGACCAAACCCTAATAATATTTCTATAAACCCTAATTCTGGTCTTGGAATAAGGAATGATAATAATATAATATTATTTGATTTGTTTGTGCTATTAATATGTACTGTATATGTGAACCGATAATGGTTGGTCAATTATGGCGTTATATGACACACCCTAGTTTTATTGTGCTAAACCCTAATTTGAGATCCAAATTAGAGTACATGATTGTTTTATAAATTGTGTTATATGGTTTATGTTGTGTATTAAATGATTATTAGGTAAACCCTAATTAAAATCTATGAACCCTAATTAATCTTTAGAAAAACCCTAATTTGAAACCCAAATTAGAGTATAAGATTATTTTGGAATTGTGATATATGATTTATGATATTTATTATAAATATTATTGTTAATTAGGAAAACCCTAATAAATGTTGGAAACCCTAATTAGCTAGAAACCCTAATTCTAAAATTAGTAAACCTAATTTGTAATTTAGTAGCCATAATTGCTAATTGAAAACCTTAATTGCTTAAATGGCAAGGTTAATTATATTATAATACCCTAATGTTCATGTATAATTAGAAATTTAAATTATAATTAACAAAACCCTAATTTATAAAATTTTAGAAAACTAAATTTTTTATTTTATTTTATTTTTATTTTGTGCAAACCCTAATTGCTAAATCCTACAAATGCTATGTACTAAACCTTAGGGTTAAACCCTAAGGGTTTGCCAATTTCCATTTTTTCCATTAAATGTGTTGGACAAAAGACCATTATACCCTTTTGAGATTAAATAAGCTAAGATATAGGTTTTGACATTTAGGTTGGGCTGTTAACCAACTCTTACTAACCCTAACAACTCTTGATGACTCATATGGACAGCACACAGCCTCTAATCAGCAAATTCATGTATCATGGTTGCCTATATAAAGATTTAAGGAGAGAGAAAGCTACTTTTGTTAGCCATTTTTAATCAATACTCAAACAATAACTTTTCTCTCTAGAACCAACGAATTTATCTAGCATTATTACTCTCAAACACAGCCCCACGAAATTCATAATCAAAACAGTAACACAAAATCAGAAAATCAAACCAAGAAAGGTATAAACCCTACTTTAATTTCTGTCCAAATTTGTTGTTTGATTTTGTGTTTAAGTGTTTTAATATATTGTTTATAGTGTCTAATGATGATCTGGGTTGCTAGATGTTAGATCCATAACATCTAGAGGCTCGGATTTGAAGATTTGTAAAATCTGGGAAAATGAGAAATATGGTCTGACAACCAAATGTCAGGTCCCATAGATCTCGTCCTGTTATGTGTTTTTGTGTTTTTAAGCTTTGATCTGGTAGTATGCTGGAAGATCTTTGATCTTAAACTAGAATAAAAGTCAGATCTTAAGTCAGTAAAAAGTTATTAGTGGTCAAACCAAGTTGACCGGCATTGACCACACGTTTCTGGGTAACCCAGAACGTGCCCAGAAAGTCTGACAACTTGTTCTTGCACTTGGATCTTGCTTCTGTTTATGTGTTAGACCTTGTTATTATTGTAATATTGTTGTCTGACGTCTAGTCTACATGAACATGCCTCTAGAATCATTATATCCTTCTCTGAATCAAAGAAATTAGTGGTCAAAGTAGTGAGGACGAAACTGCCGGATGAAGTTTCTGGGTAACCCAGAAACCTTCATAAGCAGTTTTGGACTACTACTTTGACCGGTCCATAATTGTTTTATGTGATGTTGTTAAAATGTTTTTATGTAATGAATATGTAGACTTACATGTGGTCTACATAATGAAGGCTTAATATCACTAAAACATTACAAGATCAACAAGTTGTGGAAGCCCAAAACGAGCCAGTCGAACTGTTCTCCATTTCTGGGTAACCCAGAAAATGAAGAACAGCTCTGACAGCTTGTTCGTGGCTCTAGATCTACTTTGTTATGGGTTGTATGGCCATGTTAGTTGTTGGATCTTGTAGTCGTTCATTAGTACTACAATATCTGACTAATAACATGCCCAGTAACATCATGATCTGACCGGAAATCTTGGTCAAACTCGATACCTAGCAAACTGGCTATGAAGTTCTGGGTTTAGCCAAGAACACGAAGAACACATATAGCGACGGTTCTGTCGTTATAGGCAGTCTTCAGCGACACTTTTAATAAAATTAATTATTTTAATTCTTAAAATTATTTAAAAATAGTATTTAATTTCTGAAAATTACAAAAATAATTTTAAAAATAATTTTTTAATTATAAAAATTAAATATTAATAATTTTAAATATTTTCATAAATATTAGAATTTATTTAAATATTATAGATAATTAATTTATTTATTAAATGCATTAAATAAATTAATTAAAAATGATTTTATTATATTAAAAATCATTTTAAATGATAATAAGGTATTTAAAAAATATTTTAAGTTATAAAATATAACTTTTAATATTTAAAGGTAAATTTCATTAATTAATTAATATTAATGATATTAAAGATATTTAATAAATATAGTAAATAATTTAGTTTAAAAATGATTTTAATATTATAATAATCATTTTAAATGAAAATAAAGTGTTTAAAGATATTTTAAGTTATAAAATATAACTTTTAATATTTAAAGGATAATTTCATTAATAATTTAATATTAATGATTATTAATTTATGATTAATGATATTAAATTTATTTAATAATTATATTAAATAAATAGTTTAAAAATGGTTTTATTACCTTAAAAATCATCTAAAAAGGATATAAATGAATTAAAAATATTTTAAGTTATAATTAGTGACTTTTAATATTTGGATAAATAAAACATTAATACTTTAATATTAATGATAATTATATAAAAATATTTTTAAATGTTTTAAAAATCATTTAAGGGTTAAATAAATACTTTAAAAGTATTTTAAGTTATTATAAATAACTTTAATATTTTGGAAATGATTTCATTAATAGTTTAATATTAATTAAATGTTAATGATAATGAAATAATTTATTATTTAAATAATTTAATAATGATTCCGATGTTTGAAAAATTAGTGATAAATTACAATACATGTTTAAAAAGTATTATAAGTCATTTAAAAATAATATGACTGATACTAAGTTACAGGATAGAGTCTTAGACTCGATAATTACCCGATTAAGTTGTCGATAGGCCGGCATGTTTCAAAAATTAATCTGGACTTAGATAGATTGTTTGGATAACTGTTTATTTGTGATTCAATGGTGTTAAAGTTTTGTGCCAATGTGATTAGGAATGTGCTGATTGCAATAGGCAGTGTTATGTGTTACGTTATGTTATACTAATCAGTAAAATGATCTAATTAATGATAGGTGATCTCATAAAAGATAAAACTAAGTTGAGATTAGTAAGCAGCGCATCAGGCAAGTATCCTATCTTTGCATTTTCTTTATGCAATGGACAAATGTAAGAATATTTCAGAATTATACTATTACCGTACAGATTGTTAAACCTATATTATATATGCCCATTGATTATCAATATGTTAGTATATGATAATTCATATATATATATTTTGTTCTTTAATTTCTATAAATGATTATACAAGTGTCCCCACTTGGATAATTATTTTATTTAATCACATGTTGATACACCGTTGATATACATATATGTTGAATTATATAAGACCTTTGTTATGAAACCCGACATGTATGAACATCCCGATAATGGGAAAAATTTTATGCGCTACGGCGGACAAAGGATGAACGATAATATCGTTATAGCAATGTAGTATTGATCAATACAGGGCCCATGGACTGTACACCCTCAGGCCCGTAAGCAATGGCCGATTTACAGATGAATTTCTGTTTAAACCCTTTCAAAAATGAAAACAATGTTCATAGTATGTCACAGAAACCCCATGTATAGTCAATACACAGTTTCAAAAATTTGAAAGAGGGTTGTTATGTTATTATTATTGGTACAGATTACTTCACAACTATTGACTGGTTGTAGAAGAATATTATAAAGAAAACATTTAAATTCTTTCAGCTTATATGTATATAATACTTACTGGGCACTCAAATGCTCATCTTTGCTTAATTTAAATGTTTTCAGCTAAGTGTGAAGGACCAGAAAGCTCATGTCAAAACAAGTGAAAAGGAAAGCAAACAGAATATGTTATTGGTATCATTTGTAATAGATAAATTGTAATAAGTTAATGATATATATTATAAATCATGTAAAGAATGTAGTAAAGGTTGCGTACTTGTGATTAGACTCTGATAAATGTAAGTTAAGTTTAAAATTTATATTATTGTTATTATTATTAGTAATATTTCCGCTCATAGAAATGGTATCGTGAAGTACCGAATTCGAGTTTCAAGTATCCGGATTCGGGGACTTTACATCTCACACGGGCGCGCGTCCTCAAGTATATTCTGCCGTGTGGCTTCTGCAACTCTGGTTCTGCCGCTGCAATGTTCTGTTCTACTGTTCATTCTTTTGTCCATCCATGCTTAGTCTCCTGCTCCAATTGATCCTCATGCCATGCATCCAACAGCCTCATGCCATCTACATCACCAAATTATGCCATATCCTGCACTTTTACACCAAAGGAGTTTTAAGTAAATGCAATGCAAGATAACATGAAATGCAACTAAAAACACATTAAAATGTACTTAAGAATGGCACAGTTCGTGTGAATTGCTATCGAATAAGTAGGTATAAAACCCACTTATCAAATACCCCCAAACTTGAACTGTTGCTTGTCCTCAAGAAATGCATACTAATGAACAATGAAAATGCCTATATTATTATGCAACTAAATTATGATGCAACTAATATCACATTGTTCCAGCTATCACAAAAATTTAGTCCAAAATGCCTCAGCGAATTTTTCCAGATTCAAGAATACAAATTCAAACCAAACTGTAGGCATAATGTCGTACACTCAGATAATTCATAAATGCTATAGAGATGTTGTGTGTGTGTGTGTTTTGTTCACCAGAACTTGATTTAAGCAAAGAATACTCATGCTATATTGCTCAAAACAGAAAATTATAGTTTAAATCAAGACTCATGTATGTATATGCAACAAAGACTATTCCAACATATCAAACTGAGGTTCAACAATGGGCTTAACTGCTTTATTTTTTACTCACGAGAGCGATTTTTGCACTTTCCCGCGGTGTTTATTGCTATTTTTCTTTTCTTTTTCTCTTTTTTTTCACATGACTGTGCAATGTCTTACTCCATTAGGCAACACTGCTACCCCTTAGCAAGCTTTTAACCAACAACTCCCAGACCATGAAAGACCTTAAGGCGCTAGGTGTAGAGACAATCCCCTCGGGCGTACTTACTCAAGTAACCAGGGCCCCGAAATAAGACTAGCCACGTTATTACTATTTTTTTTCTCTTTTTTTTATACATAGATACCCATGTTTTCCCAAAGTTTGAATGTCAATGTTTTGCAAGTCTACATCCATGTTTCACATATTTCTCTTTTTGACACTACATTTTTTATTGAGCAATACAACACATACTTCTTATATCTACAAGTGATTGTGAACACAATCGTGCAAACCTAAAGCATTTAAACAGCAACATGAACTTCATCGTGTAAAACATTATAGCTAGTTTCATGTTATCCAACATACTCAAAAATCTTTCAAAAATTTCCATACAACAAAAACTGTGAGACATGCAATACTAAAAATGAACATGCAAATAAACATGCAACTCTATGCAAAAAAAACTATATGATGCAAACATTAAACTAATCATGCAAAAACAACTACATGCAACTATAATACTACCCCAATACCCCCAAACTTATAATATTCAATGCCCCATTGAATGAAGGTAAAGGGTAACGAATAACACCCCCAATGATCAGTGGTACAACCCTCCTTGGGTGGTGAATCTGGTGGTGGTTATGGTACTGCTGTCCTGAACTGAGGCCATTCTAGCGTCATTCCTTGCTGTGCAAAAGCATTGGCCAAGGCCCTCGTGAGTCCCGTCGCAAACGTTCCAAAATTATCGTACATGGCATCGACTTTTTGCTCCAACCTTCGGAGTTGGTGATCACCATGGGCAGCAGGTGCTTGCGTGGATGAGCCTGCCTCATCTGTCTGAGGGGGATGCTGTGATGGCTTAAGGAAAGTAGGCTGAATGATAAAACCTAATCCTTGCGAATGCGGTTCACTACCCGTCAAATCCTTGAATTTTGCAATAATAGCATGAGTGATATCATGGCTCGGGTTCTGCAGCTGCTCATTATTCCATGGGACTCCTTGTTGGGTACAGAGCATGGCTACCAAAGATGCATGCGGAATACTCCCAGTAGTGCTCCCCCGCATATAACGTAGCATATTTTGATGAATTAAATGGCCTACATCAATGTACTTGCCTTTGATGATGCCCCACAAAATAATAGCACGTTCAATGGTTATTTCATGCTAGTGAGCTGCCGAAACTAGTTTGGCACAGATAAACAGATTCCATGCTTTGGCATATCGATTCAAGGCGGACGCTGGAAAAGATTTTGGGTCAGTTGTCCCTGCCTTATAATTCCATTTGGTGCCCGGAATACACAATTCAACAATCACTACTGCCAGATCCGTTTCTAAATGTGCACCTTCTACCCAATTAGCAGACCCGATGGGTAATGCGTTATGTATATTGAAAAATGCTCTGATCGCTGGAGGTCAAAAATCCACCTGCTCTCCTCGAACCAACGTTATTCCTACTTTTATCATTTCCTTAGCATTCGCATAGAATTCTCGAACAATCCCCATGGGGATAGGCATAGGAGATGTAGTCAAGCCAACCCAACCTCTTTCTCGTATCATATACCAGAGTTGGCCATCTTGCTTCTTAGGTAGAAGTCCCCGTTCCTTCACAAAAGATTTTGCCACAATCCGATAATAGTCCTGCTGGGCCTCCAAACTGATAAACTCTTTTTAGACCCATGTGTGGATGATAGAGAGAATGCAGATGAATTGCTTGATGAGTATACCACCAAACTTACTGCTCCACAACCTAAGCAGAAACCCTAGATTTATGCCAGGGGAGAGATTCATGGGTATGAACTTTGAGGAGAGCTGAGGAGTCTTATTATTATGGGAGAACATAAGAATATACTTCTATTATGTCAAGTGAGAGACCAACTAAAACACGACTCAGTTTTTGCTTTTAAATTTCAAAAATTTTCCACGCTTGATATCGCGCGTGGCCGCGTGCCCTTGAAATAGTTTTTAGGCGCGGGCGCGCGAGTGGCATTACTTGTCTGAGATGTGTAGCGCGCGGGCGCTCGGTCTTGTGCTGTAGTCATTGCGCGGCCGCGTGACCCTGTTTCTTGCACTGCTGAGTTTACTCCCAAAATGCCTAGCAATGAGATTTCACTTGAAGATAACTACATCACACCATTTACCCGTATCAACGTGTGAACTCCGGACTAAGCATAAATGAACAAGTAAATTATATACAATACTAAAACACTATCCAATGCAGACTCTATTACACACTAACTTATGCTCAACATAGCCATCTATTAAGAATGAAATAAAGATGAACTAGCTAAATACCCTACTGAATAAATAAAAAGTAAATAGAGATAGAGATAATGGGTTGTCTCCCATCAAGCGCTAAGTTATAGTCAATTAGCTTGACTGTCTCAGATGCTCATGTCAAATAAAGAATTGAGGCAACTTTTTGTCTGTCTACCTCACCACCAAAGTAATGCTTCAAGCGCTGTCCATTCACCTTAAAAGGCTTGTCTGGAAACGTATCGAATACTTCAATTGCACTATGTGGAAAAACAGTCTTCACTGTAAATGGCCCTCCCTGACCACCTCGATTTCAGCTTACCAGGAAAAAGTTTAAGTCTGGAGTTATAAAGAAAAACCTTTTATCCCGGTTCAAATGCTCTCTCAATGATTTTTTGGTCATGCCATTTCTTTACCTTCTTCTTGTACAACTTTGAATTCTCATATGCATGTAATCTGAATTCATCCAACTCATTGAGTTGGAGTAGGCGTTTCTCCCTGACAGCTTTCAAATCAAAATTGAGCTTTCGAATTTCCCAATATGCCTTATGCTCTAATTCCATAGGAAGGTGGCAGTCTTTTCCATACACGAGCTGAAAAGGTGACATACCTAACGACGTCTTATATGCCGTCCTAAAGGCCCATACTGCATCATCCAACTTTAACGACCAGTCCTTCCTTGTTGGATTCATAACTTTTTTTAGGATTCTCTTAACTTCTCGATTTGACACTTCAGCTTGGCCATTCGTTTGAGGGTTATACGCTGTAGCAATGCGATGGTTCACCCCATATTTGGCCAACAAAGCTGTAAACTGATTGTTGCAGAAATGACTACCTTCATCACTGATGATAGCCCTTGGAGTCCCAAACCTTGTGAAGATACTTCTGTGTAGAAACCTGAGGACGACCTTGGCATCATTTATCGGAAGAGCTGCCACTTCTACCTATTTCGAAACATAATCCACGGCGAGCAGGATGTAGAGATTTCCGCAGGAAGAAACGAAAGGCCCCATGAAATTAATTCCCCACAAATTAAAAATTTCTACTTAAAGGATTGTATTCAATGACATTTCATTTCTTTTGGAGATGTTCCCCACTCGCTGACATCTATCACACCGCTGTACAAAACTGTATGCATCCTTGAAACTTATCAGCCAGTAAAATCCTTCTTGTAGTATTCTAGCCGCTGTTCTTTCACCACTATAGTGACCTCTATACACAGTAGAGTGACAATCCTGCAGAATCCCCTTGGTCTCGTTATACGGAATACACCTTCTTATCACTTCATCAGAACACTATTTAAAAAAATAAGTCTCATCCCATATATACCATTTGACATCATGCATAAATTTCTTCTTTTGATAACCCACCAAGTTAGAAGGTACCATCTTATTCACCAAATAGTTTGCGTAGTTTGCAAACCATGGCACTTCCCCTTTCACCACAAATAACTGCTTATCTGGAAAGGATTCATTGATTAAACCCTTGTCGTCTGCCTCCTTTTCCAGATTCTCAAGTCGAGATAAGTGGTCCGCCACTTGGTTTTTAGTGCCCTTCCTGTCCTTGATCTCCAAATCAAATTTCTGCAGTAATAAAATCCATCTGATCAACCGGGGCTTTGCATCCTTCTTCGCCACTAAATGTCGAATTGCTGCGTGATCCGTATACACTATCACCTTTGTGCCAATCAAATATGCTCAAAATTTATCAAAGGCATACACCACTGCCAATAATTCTTTCTCTGTGGTGGTGTAGTTCAAATGTGCATTTGTAAGGGTCTTGCTGGCATAATAAATCACATGAAACATCTTCTCTTTCCTCTGCCCCAAAGCAGCCCCTATGACATAATCACTGGCATCACACATCAGCTCAAATGGTAAATCCCAATCTGGTGCAGTAATAATTGGTGCTGATGTTAATTTCCCTTTTAGGTGCTCAAATGCTGACACGCAAGCCTCATCAAAGTTGAACTGCACATCCTTCTCCAATAAAATGCATAGTGGTTTATTTATCTTGGAGAAGTCCTTGATGAATCTGCGATAGAAACCTGCATGTCCCAGAAAGCTGCGAACACCTTTTACCGAAGTAGGTGGTGGCAATTTCTCTATAGTTTCCAGCTTTGCCCTATCTACCTCGAGTCCCTTCTTTGACATTTTTTGTCCCAGTATGATTCCTTCTTGTACCACCAAATAGCACTTTTCCCAGTTCAGTACTAGATTTGTTTCAACACACCGCTTCAAAACCATCACCAAATTCTCAAGGCATAGATCAAACGAGTCTCCGAAGACTGAGAAGTCATCCATAAATACTTCTATATTATGCCCCACCATATCTGAAAATATAGCCAGCATGCATCTCTGAAAAGTGGCTGGAGCGTTGCACAACCTGAAGGACATCCTTCTGAAGGCGAATGTGCCATAAGGACATGTGAAAGTTGTCTTTTTCTGGTTTTCTAGAGCTATCATAATTTGATTATAGCCCGAATATCCATCCAGAAGGCAATAATACTCATGACCTACTAATCTGTCCAACATATGATCAATGAATGGGAGTGGAAAATGATATTTCCTTGTAGCTTTGTTGAGCCTGCGGTAGTCCATGCAGACTCTCCACCCTGTCACTGTTCATGTTAGAATCAACTCATTATTCTCATTAGTCACTACGGTCATGCCACCCTTTTTCGGTACACATTGCACTGGGCTCACCCATGAGATGTCTGAGATCGGATAGATTATGCCCGCATCTATCCATTTTAGTACCTCTTTCTTAACCACTTCTTTTATTATCGGATTAAGTCTCCTTTGTTGCTCAACCGACGGCTTACTCTCATCTTCCATCAAGATCTTATGCATGTAAAATGAAGGGCTGATCCCTTTGATATCTGCTATGGTCCAGCCAATAGCTGATTTGAACTCTCGAAGCACTCGTAGCAGTTTTTCTTCTTGAAAATATGTTAATACAAAAGAAATAATCACAGGTAGTTTTGAATCTTTATTTAAAAATGCATACCTGAGATGTTCTGGAAGTGGTTTTAATTCAAGTTCTGGAGGTGTCTCAAGAGATGGCTTTAATTTTACTGAGGATTCTCCAGCTTTTGTCAATGACTCAACAGGTGTTATGAATTTTCTGACTTGTGGAGTGGTATCCAGATATTGCATAAGTTCGTTAAGTTCTTCGTCCTCTAAATCTGAATTTTTAGCAATTACACTCCTCAAAGGTTCATCATCCACTAGACTCTGTACTTCATCATTTTCGACCCGATCCACTAAATCAACTAGGAAACATTCCTCTTCATCTACTGGAATCTTCATAGCTTTGAAGACATTAAAGGTGACCTCTTGATCATGAATACGCATAGTGAGTTCCCCCTTCTGTACATCTATCAGAGTCTTTCCTGTGGCTAAGAATGGTCTTCCCAGTATGATTGGTATATTTTTATCTTCCTCGTAATCCAAAATGATGAAGTCAGCCGGAAAGATAAATTTGTCCACCTTCACTAATACATCTTCAACAATTCCACGTGGATATGTGATGGATCTGTCAGCTAGCTGCAAAGAAATGTTTGTTGGCCTTGGATCCGATAATCCAAATTAGTTGAACAATGAAAAGGGCATCAGATTGATACTTGCCCCAAGATCACACAAACATTTTTCAAAATTCATCTTCCCGATTATGCACGGGATTGTGAAACTGCCCGGATCCTTCAGCTTCGGAGGTAACTTTTACTGAAGCACTGCACTGCATTCTTCTATCAAGGCTATTGTCTCAAATTCGTCTAATCTCCTCTTTCTTGACAGTATACCCTTCATAAACTTTACATAGCTTGGCATTTGTTCCAATGCCTCGGCGAAAGGTATATTGATTTGCAACTTTTTAAATATCTCCAGAAACTTGCTGAATTGCTTATCTTCCCTTTGCTTATTTAATCTTTGTCGATACAGAACTTGAGGGTGAATTGGTGGTACTGAACTCTTAAGCTTCTCCTCTAAACCTGCCATATCTTTCTCTTCCTACTGAACCTCAGACTTTTCCAGACTTTCTTATTTAGCAACTGACAGCTCTGCCTCGCACGGCCTCCTCAGTATAATTAGGCGCGGGTGCGCGACTTGCAGTGTCTGCAGTGTTTTTCCCAGACCTCAATGTGATAGCTTGACACTATCCCTTCCCGTCTCTTCATGGATTTATTTCTGTATTACTCGGCAATGAACCCTGGAGCCTGTTGGTAAGCATGTTCGCCATCTGCCCCATCTGAGTTTCCAGATTCTTAATAGCCACTGCTTGGATTTTGATCATAACTTCTGTATTTGCCATGTATTTCATCATCATCTCCTCCATTTTTGATTTTTGTTCTTGCTGAGGTGAAGCTGGAGTGTGATGTTGTTGTTGAGAAAATCCCGGCAGAAAAGGTTGTCTAGGATTAAACTGTGGCTGCGCTGGTTGTGACCGAAACTGATTATTTGTTTGAAACTAATTCTGCTGATTCCCTTGATTATTTGACCTACTAAAGTTTGGATGATTTCGGTTGTTGGGGTGGTATGTGTTCTGAAACTAACCTTGGTCTTTTCTGTAATTGATCACATACTGTACCGACTCTGAGCTGATAACACATTGATCTGTCAAGTGTGACCCCACACAAATCTCACATACGAAGGCAATCATCTTCGTTTTACCTTCTGTTAATGTATCTATTTTCTTTGCCATGGCTGCCATCTGTGCTGACAACTACGTGATAGCATCCATTTCCAACACACCTGCAACCTTGGGCTGTGGCATTCTAGATGTAGGATTGTGAAAATCGTTTGATTCCATTGTCTCGATAAGGTTATAGGATTCCTCATAACTTTTTGCCCATAATGCCCCTCCTGCAGCTGCATCTACAATAGGTCTCGACTGCTATCCCAATCCATTATAAAATGTGTTGATCACCATCTAATCTAGCATACCGTGATTTGGACACTTTCTAAGCATCTCTTTGTATCTCTCCCATGCTTCATATAAGGACTCGCCCTGTTGTTGCTCAAACTGAGAGATAGCTGTCCTCATCTTTGCAGTCTTAGCCGTTGGGAAAAACTTGGCTAAAAATTTCTGTGCTAAGTCCTCCCATGTAGTGATTGATCCTGCTGGCAAAGAATGAAGCCAACTTCTTGCTTTATCTCTCAATGAGAATAACAATAGCCTAAGCCTGATAGCATCCTCCGTCAAACCGTTGTATCTAAATGTATCACAAATTTCGAAAAAACTCAACAGGTGTTCATTCGGATCATCTGTAGCGGCACCCCGAAACTGTACCGAATTTTGTACCAACTGAATAGTGCCCGCTTTTATCTCGAATGTATTGGCTGCTATCGCTGGTCTGACGATGCTAGACTGTAATCCATTAATATTAGGCATGGAATATTCCTTCAGAGCCCTATGCTCCTCTCTTTGCGCTTCTCCTTGTGCCTTGGCTGCCATATTAGCTGTAGTACTTTCTAACTGTGCTTGTATGTTTCTATGAACACTCACTTTCCAACCTCTCCCGTTTATGTTGTCCTGAACAGGTGTTAAGTCGGGGTTGGTTGACCGCGTGCGCATAAATTTTTTTATAACTTCCTGAAACAAAAATAGAAAAAAATGGAAATGAGATAAGAATAGATTTGTCTAAGTCATACAATATAGCTTAAAACTAATGATAATAATAATAAATTAAACACCTGTCCCCGAAAACGGCGCCAAAAACTTGTTGCCTCTTTTTCAGTTCTAACAAAAGAGCTCTAACTCATGCAAGCATACATGTGTCAACAAGTAATACAGAGCAAGTAAAGTATCGATCCCACAGGGAAAGTTGTTTAATTTAAATTACTATGCATCAATTAAATCACTATATTTATATGCTCAAACTAATGAATATGATTAGTGAATTACTCTAATCGCCAATAATGACTAAAACAATAATAAAGATGTAATAAATCAAATCTGAAAGTAATGGGATCCTAACTTCATTTAATACTTCATCTAATCACCACTATCATGCAAGACTTGTTCACATATCACAGAAAAGTAGCCAAGAGCACTAAAAGAGTCATAGCCATTTTTCAATGTACTATGACCTACTTACATAGCATCTGTGACAACTCGATATTTTCTATATAAATAAATCATAAATTTTGCGTATATTTTTTTTTATTAACATAAATATGAATGATATGTGCCAAGGTAATGTGTAATTATAATTATATGTGTGATAAATAAAATTTATTTATTACATTAATAGTTGCAAATAAAAATTATTTTAAAAAATGTTGATTATTATAAATTATATTTTTACAATAATTAAGGTTATATTAGAAATGGTTTATTAATTATTTTTCCATGAAATTATATGTGCATACTATTTAAATAATATATGATATGATTTTTTTTGAATAATTATAATAATTATTTTATTGTACAAATTTTATTCAGGTTATTAAGTTAATTATTTTAACTTAATTATAAGGTTAATTATGGCAGATAAAATCAGATATGGAATCCAACCCCTAATTTTGGGTTTTGATCAAGGAATGATAATAATATTATAATATTATAATATTTTGATTTTTCAGTGCTATAAATATGTACTGTAAAAATTGTACTGTTGATGGTTGGTCAATTATGGTATATTGACCAAACCATAGCATTAATTGATTTAATCCTATTTATCAATTTAAATGGGAAATTTAAGATCATTAAATATTTGTGTTATATGCTATATGTTATGTATTATTTCATGGTATGCTAATTAGAAAACCCTAATTATTAAATTAAAACCCTAATTTGAAATTGAAACCCTAATTACGAAATTAAAACCCTAACTGATATTTGGGAACCCTAATTGATAATTGTAAACCTTAATTGCTTGGGTGGCAAGGTTAATTATGTTATTTAAACTCTAATGATCATGATTAATGTAATTAGAAACCCTAATTACAAGTTGTTAACCCTAATTATTAAATTGTTAATCCTAATTAGTAAATTGTTAACCCTAATTACCAAATTGATGTCTTAATTGCTAATTAGTTATCTTAATTATAATTAGTAAATCCTTAAACCTAATTATTAAGTATATGTGATTAGGAAATCTAAACTAATTTAGAAATCCTAATTTGTGAATTTTAGAAACTAAAATTTTAGTTTATAATTTTATTTTTTTATAAACCCTAGTTGCTAAATTTTATTTTGCTATATGCTAAACCTAAAGGTCAAACCCTAAAGGTCAAACCCTAAGGGTCAAACCCTAAGGGTTTGACAAGTTATAAAAATGCCATTAAAATGATTTATCAAAAGACCACTTTGCCCTTAATTGAATTAGTGAATGCTAGGCTAGGTTTTGACATTTGTGGTGAGTTGGTTGCCAACCCTAACAACTCCACATGCTGTAAATTGACAGCATTCAGCTCATTTAATAGCCATACATGAATCTATCATTGATATATATTGGATTAGAGAGAGAAAAAGTGTACTTTATTGCTCATTTTCTTCTTTGTGCTCAACCAAGTTCCTCTCTCTCTAAACCAACGAAAACCTAAGGCAAATCAGTCCCAAAATCCAGCCCCACGTTTATCATAACAACATCAATAGCCAGAAATCAGAAATCAAACCAAGAAAGGTATAAAACCCTATCTCGAATTCTGTCCAAAATCTGTTGTTAGATGTTGTGTTTAAGTGTTAGAATATGTTGGTTTTAGTGTCTAATGATGATCTGGGTTGCTAGATGTTGGATGCATAACATTTAGAAGCTCGGATTTGAAGATTTGAAAAATCTGGAAAATTTTTGTTCTATGTCTGACAACCGAATGTCAGGCCTCTTTAATCGTTACCTGTTAACTGTTTTAGTTATTTAAAGCTTTGTGCTTGTAGTCTGGTATGTCCTCTTTAATCTGGATCAAGAATCAGTCCTAAATCAGTAATATATTGTAAGTTATTCATAGTCAAATACCGTTGACCAACATTGACCGAAACTTTCTGGGCAGTCAAGAACTTGCCCAGAAATGTCTGACAGGATGTTTGACGGTCCAAATCTTGCATTCTGTTAGATGTTTTGTTGTTTTGTTGCATCAAGGTTATAGACTAATATTAGAACTATAATTGTATGCATTAAAATATCCTAAAAATCAAGTAATATGACTACAGTGGTCGGTCAAAGTAGGCCAAACGGCCATGACTGCAAAATCTGGGAAAAACCCAGAAATTTTTGAACAAAAATTATGACATGGTTTGACCTAGTCAAATCTGGCAGTTCTATTGTTATTTTAGTGATGTTTTGTGATGGATCTATAGTGTTACATGTGGTTTATATACTTCAGCTTTGAAATCACTAAAAAAATATCATATCTTGCAAGTTGTGGAAGGCCAAAGTAGGCATTACTAACTGCTCTTCATTTCTGGAAAAACCCAAAAATGAAGAACATGTCCGACAGCCACTTTGAGGCTTTATATCTTCTGATTGTAATGTTGTTTGATCATTTTTCTTGTTGAATGGTGTAGTGTTGCATTTATACTACATGATCTGACCAAAAACATACACACAAACATCATGATCCGATCAGCAAAGTTGGTTAAATGTGCCCACTCGATTTCTGTCTGGGCAGGCTCAAGAACACCTATAGCGACAGTTTCGTCGCTATAGGTCCCTTTTAGCGACGGTTTTTGGGAAAATTAATTATTTTTATTAAATAATTATTATTAATTTGTTTTTAATTCTGAAAAATACAAAATAAATTATTAAAAATTATTTTAATTTCCAAAAATTATATTTATAATTATTTTAATAATATTTCATAAATATTTAATATTTTTAGAATATTAAAAGTATTTAATTTATTTAATTATAATATTAAATAAACTATTTAAAAATGTTTTAAATACATGAAAAATCATTAAGAATTATATTATGATATATGAAATTATTTAAAGTTAGTTACAATGACTTTCAATATTTTGTGATAATTTTTCATTACTAAATTAATATTAATGATAATTAAGTTATTTAGTAAATGAATTAAATAAATGAATTAAAAATGATTTTATTATTTTTAAAATTATTTTAAATAATAATAAGATATTTAAGAATATTTTAAGTTATAAAAGACAACTTTTAATATTTAAAGGTAAAATTCAGTAATTAATTATTAATGATATTAAAGATATTTAATAATTATATTAAATAATTTAGTTTAAAAATGATTTTATGATTTTAAAAATTATTTTAAATGAAAATAAAGTGTTTAAAAATATTTTAAGTTATAAAATATAACTTTTAATATTTAAAGAATAATTTCATTAATAATTTAATATTAATGATATTTATTTAATGATTAATGATATTAAATTTATTTAATTAAATAAATAGTTTAGAAATGATTTTATTAATTTAAAAATCATTTAAAAGGGATAAAAATTAATTAAAAATATTTTGAGTTATAATTAATAACTTTAAATGTTTAGATAAATAGTTCATTAATAATTTAATATTAATGGTAATTATTTTATAATAATTTTTAAATGTTTTAAAAATTATTTAAGGGTAATATAAATGTTTTAAAAATATTTTAAGTTATTATTAATGACTTTAATATTTTGGCAATGGTTTCATTAATAGTTTATTATTAATGATAATAGAATTGTTTATTATTTAAATAATTTAATAATGATTCTGATATTTCAAAATTATGATAAATGGTAATAATTGTTTAAAAATTATTATAAGACCATGAAAAATAGTGCGACGGGTGTTTACGATATCTAAATGGATATTGATCAACTGTATAGAGTTTTAGACTCGATAATTACCCGATAAATTGACTGGACTTAGATAGATTGTCTGGATAACTGTTTATTTGTGATTCAATGGTGTTAAAGTTATGTGACAATGTGATTAGGAATGTGCTGACTGCAATAAGCAGTATTATATGATATAATATATTATTCTAATCAGACAACGATCTATTTAATTATAGGACTTGATAGAAAAGATATATCTAAGTTGTGTAAGCAGCAGACAAGGCAAGTATCTAACCCTTTGCATTTACTTTATGCAACGGACATGCGTAAGATAATATCTGAAATATTCATTTCAGTTGTTCAAATATTTCCACCTTTGTATATACTTATGCAATGAATCTGTATAAGTAAGCTATTAAACAATAATTGTGGTACAAGTTCCTTTATTCTGTTATTATTGATCAAGTTATTTATTCTGTTCGTTAATTTATATAACATGATTATACAAGTGTCCCCACTTGGATAATCATTATATTTTATCACATGTTGATACATACTTATCGGTGTCTAGTATGTATATGTTGAATTAAAAGTCGTCTAAGCTATTTGATCTGGGTAGACATAAATTTAAAGTTGTTGTTGAACAAGATAAAACTTTACTGTTATCTAACCGAATTGTTTTGGTTTGGATTCAAGACTGTTATGAACATCCCAAATATGGGAAATTTTTATGCGCTAAGGCGGACAAAGGATGAAAGACAATATCGTTCTAGCAATATAGTATTTATCAATACAAGGTACAACGGGGCTGATCACCCTCCGTGCCCGTAAGCAATGCCGGTTTACAGATGAATTTCTGTTTAACCTTTTCAAAAATAGAAAACAATGTTCATAGTCTGTCAACTGATTCTTATTTATAGACAATATGTAGTTTAAAATTTTGAAATCGAAATAACATGTTGTTGATTATTGGGTCAGCTTACTTCACAACTGTTGATCCGTTGTAGAAGTATTTTTCAAAGAAAACATTTAATCCTTTCAGTTTATTATTATTGTTGCTATTACTTATTGGGCACTCGTATGCTCATTCTTGCTTAATTTTAAATGTTTTCAGCTAAGTGTGAACAACCCGAAGGATCTGCCAAGAACAAAGGGAAAGGGAAAGTTGCTGACTAAATGTTTAAGCTATTCTATGTAATAGTCTGACTTTATGATAAGGATAATAAATATTATTATTATCATGAAACGAATGTTTAAAGGTTTCGTACTTGGGAACTAAACACTGATAATATGTAAATTAAGTTTGAAAATTTATATTATTGTTATTATTATTAGTATTATTCCGCTCATAGAAATGGTATCGTGTTCAGGTTTCAAGTACCTGGATTCGGGGGCGTCACAGCATCCACAAGCGATAGACTCTATATAATCATCAATATAACCAAAATCACTATATGTCTATGTGAAATTGCAATCATATTGAATTTAAGCATAAGCCCTTATTCTAACTCATACGGTGAAACAATATATGTCTATCTGATTCACGAAATACACAAGCCATACAAAACATCTCCATATACGTATACTATCATGATTACAATCCATACTAGCATGTTCATTGTCAATTCCATACAAGTACTAAAAGCTTATAGTGATCAAGCATTCATACATGCAAAATAATCATGATAGAAATCCCATATGATATGTAATACAGTCCAGCATTCAAGCATGAAACCAAACTACATATTAAAATCCGTTAGAATCCCATAATGGAGTTTAGTTCATGACTGAACCAAAAGCCATTATAGAATCAAAGCTAAACATGGCTAATAAGCAAACAATTGAAAGATGAAAGATAGAAACGATCAAACCCAATTGCTGATTATAATCCACTATTAACATTCAAGTCCTCATATAAATCCAACAAAACACTAATAAATATCCACAATGATAGAAAATCCCAAGAAGAATTAGAAAAGTAGAGTTTAGTCTTCGCTTTACGTTGGAATCTCTCTTAGAGTGTAAACCCTAATTCCAAAATGAAAATAAGTAAAAATTGAATAATGATACGTTTGACACCAGTCAGAAATCATTTTAAATCAATTACAACCCTTAAAATTGGAAATTAAAATAAACAATTCAACATTAATCAGGCATCACGCGTGGCATCGCGCCCTTCCTATGCAATCCTCATGCGGGTGCGCAACTTGCAGCGTGCAATGTCTGTCCAGCCGGGGTCTCACGCGGGCGCGCGTCATCAAGCGTATTCTGCTGCGCGGCTTCTGCTGCAATGATCTGTTCTGCTGCTGCAATGTTCTGTTCTGCTGTTCATTCTTTTGTCCATCCATGCTTAGTCTCCTGTTCCAATTGATCCTCATGCCATGCATCCAACAGCCTCATGCCATCTACATCACCAAATCGTGCCATATCTTGCACTTTTACACCAAAGGAGTTTTAAGTAAATGCAATGCAAAATAACACGAAATGCAACTAAAAATACATTAAAATGTACTTGAGAGGGGCACAGTTCGCGTGAATTGCTATCCAATAGGTAGGTATAAAAACCCACTTATCAGGCTGGCGCCGCGGCGCCAGCTCTGTGCACCAGAAAATTTTGACAGACTTTAAATTTTGTGAAATTCCCGGGCTCGTAACTTATTCGTTATAAGTTCGAATTGGCTCGTTCAAGAGCCTACGGTTCACAAATCACATACTCTACGTGTTCATGCAAGAATTTTATCTATTTGACTTCGTTAACTAAAAATTCACCTATTAGTCCATTTTTAACGAAAACGATAAACTTTCGTGAATGTTCAAGGCTCGTTTCTTCATTCTAAGTCGGAATCAAGTCATTTTCGAGTCTGCAACTCTATAATGCCAAATAAGATTTGCCTCCATTAACAACTAACATTTTCGAGTTTAAACATAAAATCCAACTTCTATTTCGAGACTTTCACGAATTCGACGATTATCATCCAATCGTGTAAATTCTGGAAAAACTTCGTTACTTAGGATTTGTTCATTATTCAAAATGGATTTATTTCATTAACTAAACATCTTAACCTACATATTACAAAAACTTATCTTGATATTAGATTATGGCTTATTCCTCATAAGTTCATCATCTAACAAATTATACAATATAAGATTTCATTTCCTTATGACTTATTATTGATTTAAGTCCTTTAAACAACATTCTTGCATCTTATCAATTATACTAACTTCTTAAAGTAAACATATGACAAGTTCATTATTGTTCGTCAGAAGTTCATAACTTATTTAGGTTTAAGTTATTTAATCACGACTTATTCAGCTTAAGTCCATTGATTATCCCATTCTTATGAGTTCTTAGTATACATAGTCATCACTCTTCTATCAAACTATCATGGTAGAGATGGAAGAATATAGAACAAGATCCTTACCCTTGATGAACTAGTTCTTCTTCTTCTTAATACAAAAAAGGAAGTTTGGCTTACAAGTGCTTATTCTCTCTAACCAATAAGTTACTTTGTAAAGGAAAGTGTGTTGGATAAAATTGAACAACTAAATAATGAATCCAAGCTTGGTATTTATAGACTTCCCAAAGTTAGGGCAATTAGGTCATTAGGACATCCACCTCCTTAATAACCTCTTTACTATTCCTAACTTAAGCCCTAAGTAATCTTGCTAGTCACTCATCTTTCTTGCCCACCACATAAAGTTCTTGGTCACCAATTCACCCATGGGTTGCCCTATGGATCAAACCTTACCCATTGGATCATTAATTGGGCTTAGTGTTAATTAGTTTAACTTATACTTTGGGATTATCTTTAATTTACTTTGGGCTTATAAAAACCAACACTTGGGCTTAATCATTACTACCTCTTGGGCTTGTCCCTTAATGCTTAATGGACTTGCATTTCATACAAGATCCACTCTTCCATTTCATTAGACTTTAAATCTTAACGTTCTTAATTTTTAAGTTCGCATGCGAAATATTGTGTTTTCCATAATTGAATTATTATTACATAATCCATTTCACATTAATATTATAAAGTTACGTATTTCTCAGAAGTTCAAAAATAATTCCCGTGCAGAAAATGATGAATAGTGTTTTTCAGAAATTCAAACACTTTAATTCCTTCATGTAGTTAAAATACTACGATGTTCCAATGTTTCTAGGTTATAAAATGACATACATCTTATTAACACGTAATAATAACAAATAATATTATTTTATTCATTATTTAATTCTTTCAAGTATTTTACAAGGATTCGAATTTCTCGGTCTTTACAATAGTGAGGACTACTAATGCAAAAATCTGGACCATCACTCCGTTCCCCGACTAGTCCCAACTATATTCTCATTTCCTGAAGAGAACAATGAAAGTAAAAGGGTGAGCTCAACTTGCCCAGTAAAAAATATTATGACTAAGATAATACAGAATAAATTATCGTTAGCCTTCAACAATGTTAAACTGATAAAAATACAATAAACATCAAGTTTAACTGCAACGACACAAGCAATCCATTAGAAGAGTCAGGTAGAGCATGATATCTACTATTTTCTATGATTTAAAAAGTTTATCATCAATTTTATCACTGAGACTCAGCTTAATAAATAAACCACATCATCGAATCATCCCTGCACTACGGGCCAAAGATATTCACATAATCATCAATGGTCATGATTATACCGAATAATCCCTGGTCATAATCATACCAACAACTGTCCATCAATGCACTACAGGCCAATGAGGACTTTTACCACATCATTTGTTACATTACGGGTCATGATTATACCGAATGATCCCTGGTCATAATCATACCAATCAACAATCCATCTATGCACGTAAGCTTGATATGACTTTTATCACAATATAAGCATGAAGATGATGACAATGATATAAGAATTCAATTAAAAGAAAGCAAATGATAAAATTTTAAAGATTTATAATTTAATTTATCCAGAATTCAATAATGTCCAAATTATCAACATGATACTACTCTGTGGAGTAAAATTCAAGAATAATATTGTATCAAAAATGATTTGGACAGTAAAGAATTCAATTTTTGTTATGAATAATTCCCCGGGTGAATAGTACTCAAGTGAATACCCCGTGAATAGTACTTCGAGAATAATATCCTGTAAATAGTACTTTGTGAATAGTACATGTGAATAGTACTTTATGAATAGTACACGTGAATAGTACTTTATAAATAGTATCCTGTGAATAGTACTTTGTGAATAGTACTGTATAAATGAATAGTACTCATGGACAGTATTCTGATATGAAAAGCTTAAAATTTAACAAGAATGTGCAAAAAATATCCTTGTGAAACGATACTAGATGAAGTGCAAATTTCAAGGACATTCCACTAATTTCACGGAGTATAAAAGCAATACTTTAACAAAATGAGGGTATAATCAGGAATACGAGACGAAATAATATTACTCACATACTACAGAGTATGGAAAAAAATATTATTCCTTATGAATACTGAAAAAAATAATATCCCTTACAATTGTTGAACGAAAATAATATTCCAACGAATATTTATCGAAGATAATATTCCTACGAATATTGAACGAAGATAATACTCTTTATGAGTAATGAACGAAAATAATATTCATATTTATACGAAAAATAATATCTCTTCAGAATATGAAATAAATAATACCCCTTACGACTGTTGAACGAAAATAATATTCCTACGAATATTGAACGAAGATGATATTCCTACGAATATTGAACGAAGATGATATTCCTTAAGAATATTGAACGAAAATAATATTCATACAAATACAAAAAATAATATCTCTTCAGAATATGAAATAAATAATACCCCTTACCTCAGAAGAAGACTTGATATTGGAATAGTGAAGTATCAGACTTCTCTTCTTCTTTCTCACTATAGCTTTTCTCTCTATAATTGTTCTTGTGAGTCTTAGTGAATTGGTAAGAATGAAAGAAGAATGAGCTTCTATTTATAGGAAAACATAGTTTCGATAATTATATGTTTTGGGGCTCCAAATATTATAGTATAATACCTTCATCTTTTCCTTTATTTTTAATTTAGTCATGCAAGTATTATCAAACTTGCACCACCTCCTCTAATAGTATATCACGTGAATCAATAGTACAATTATGTGAATTAATAGTACAATCATATGAATCAATAGTTCTATACATGTGAAAAAAATAATTACAGTATAATACCTTCATCTATAAGTTTATTTTTAATTTAGTCATGCAAGTATTATCAATCTTGCACCACCTCTCCTAATAGTACATGCATGTGAATCAATAGTACACAAATGTGAACAAATAGTTATAAGCATTTGAATTAATAACAATTAATTGGTCATTTATTTGATTAATTACCCGATTGGTCAATATAACCTCCAAACAACAATTATTATCGGAATAGATGTCGATTTCCACTAACACTAATAATTCCAACACAATGGAAATATCAATTTCATCTTTAATCAACACGAACTTATTCATCATTAATATTAAAACTCACGATATTTAACAACCAGATCATTCCCAAGAAAGAGGGGACTTTTTGATAAGGATTTCTCCCTATTGGCGCGTAATTAGGTGACCAAACCTCTCATCGACAAAACTTTCTAGACATCGTCAATATTGCAAATAATAATACGAATAACTTTGTCGTCTCAATTATTTATTTAATAATATAAAATATTATGCAGATGATAATGTGACAATAATTGAATCAATAATATGAGAGATATTATGCAGAAATTACTGTAGCAATAATTAAGTATAACTGAGTGACTTCTCACGTAAGCATCAATAATCAATACTGTGTGCTACCATGCAACCATGCGTATTACTGTTCTTTTACCACCGGGTATTTCAACAGTTTAACGGTAAAACTTTAGCCGTTATTTTTATAAAAATTATTTCTGTCGCTTTCTATATCCGACATTTATTCCATTGTAAGGCCCACTAATGATGGTGTCATCGTACAAATATTTCCTGACCAAACGAATATTCCCTGAAACAACAAATATTTTATATCAACTTGCTTACTTTGCAAAATTTTCAAATATCACCCTTAAGTTTAAACTTTTATCAATTTAACTATCTACCAAAATATAAAAATTGAATACTTTTTTTTTCATAAAATTCGGAATCTCATAAAATCCCTGTGTTTGTATCAGGTATGCTGATTCCTAAGGTTAATTCGGTCAGTGAAAAGAAAATCCAAACTCATGTTAAGGGAAATAAGGAAATGAATGAAAGGTTCCTGTAAGAAGTGTAAGATCGATTGGCAATGATGCATTTTCTGGCACATGTTGAGGGTATGGACGAGGATATCCCAGATGTAGACTATTCAAAAGATCAAATCCTAATCCCTCACATAAATAGGGCTAAGGAGAATCGTTCAAAGAAAAGTACTAACCCTGATGTAAATTATGTTCCGGTCATCATCAAAGCAGAGGAGGATATCAACCACCCCTTCACCCCATCTATCAACAAAGATTTGACCCTAGACAACTAGAGCAGCACTCCTTGTATATGTCGAAAAGGGTAAAAGGGCAGAAAGTTCATTTGCCCCGAAGTGTAGATATTATATACTACTTACTTTTATTGCATAGTACTAGCAGTTACTTTTGTCACGCTTTCATTAATGCTTTGTATTATTAAGCAATTTCATATAATAAGCATTTTGTTTTCAGGACTCCGAGCCTAGATTTGTTTAGCCTTTCTCATGAAATGCCAATTTTCAGTAGTGACTACAACTTTGATGTTAAATTAGATTGTAACTTGATGGGGATTAATCAAGAGGAGATAGATGACTATGAGGTACCTGAGGAGATCAAAGAATGGGTTGAAGACAAACCCAAACAAAAACTTGATCAAACCACCACCGTTAATATCGGAACCTCAGAAAATCCTAAAGAAATCCAAATAGGCAACGACCTTACCCCAAACCAAAGAATCGACCTGATTGAACTCCTAACTCAGTTCCAGGATGTTTTGCATGGTCACATAAAGACATGGTCGGCCTGTCTACTGATATTGTCATTCACCGATTACCCATTAAAGAGGGATTCAAGCTTGTTAAACAAAAACGGAAGAGATTAAAACCTGAATGGAGTCTAAAGGTCTAGGAAGAAGTTGTCACGTAATTCAAAGAAGACATTATCATGGTATCAACCTACCCTAAATGGTTGTCTAATATAGTTTTTGTGCCTAAGCCCGGAGGGAAGGTACGAGTATGCGTGGACTACCGAGATTTGAACAAAGCTTGTCTCAAAGATAACTTCCCAATACCTTTCATCCACATACTGATAGAAAACATGGCGCATTATGACATATACTCTTTTGTTAACTTTTTCACTAGTTATCACCAAATCATGGTTGCTGTGAGGGCCCCGAATTCGGGTCCTGAATCATCGTGGATCCGGTTCAATCATTCTATAACTATTACTATTACGGAAGATATAAACTTAAATTGTTTATACAATAAACCTTACACACTTTTTCCCAAGGTCGAGTAACCTTAATTTATACACAATACATAACTTATTTAACTTACAATAACACTAATATATAATACTTATACAAATTTAGCTGCACACATATACTAAAGCTGGAACTGTCTTTAACCTTTCCTTGTATCCGACACATTCGTCTTAATCTGCAATGTTTATCAGGATATAGCAAGGGTGAGCATAAGTTTGCCCAGCAAGTTTAAGTTCAATAATTTAACGATATATCATGATTGAAAGAATTTGAATAATAAGCTGGCTATAATTCAACAATACAATTGTGAATTAGCACGAACAAACTTTTGACTGAACAAGTATTAAACATGAACAAATATATCTAGACCGAATGGTAATGAAGGTGATCAGTCTTTCATACCTGACTTATACATGCAATATGTACATAGTACAATTCTACAATGGCAATCAGGAATGATTATCCATAAGCATATCTGAATGAAACAACTCTAAGTAGAGTTAAGTAAAACTTTCCTGCTTCGTTGATTATCGTTACGCAATTTATTACGCTTTGTCTGAAGACCTAATATAAATAATATCGTCAATATAACAATAGAAATAATATCCATCATAGTAAATTTAAAATAACCTATACATATTAACATAATCCCAAATCAAGTCAATAACCAACCAGTAAGAAAACTTAAACCTCAGGCAACTTTTTACAGTCTGAGTCCGAGTCGGTATATGCTGACGTCCCGCGGTCCTAGTTTGGCAAACCTTTCGGTTTAAATTCAATTAAATTATTTTCATACTAAACACCTACCTTTATCTAAAGATACATTATAATTTTAGCCTAAACAGTTTTCAAGCCACTAATAAATTTGTAAATAATTTGTATCTTTTATCAACTTGATTTTTTCAATCATAAAATCGTATTGCATAAATCCTCAACTTAAATACCACAATAAGCTAATAGATTAAATAGTGTATTTAATATAGATATTATGAATACATGTCATAATAACCATAACATATTCCTATAATCATACCGTCAAGTATTATTTCCATACCTTTTATTATTTTTCCTCTTTAATGTTTTTAAAGCAATTAAAAACAGTATACAAATAACGTGTAGAAATATAAATATCACATTATTCTCTTTATCACTAATATTTATTTAATATCAAATATTAATGAAAATCATAACACTTAAATCCATTATCCGATAATTGATTTTAATATTAAAATATTAATATTTTCATGTCAAAATATCAAAAGTTATATTTTATAATTTGAAATATTTTTGTAACACTTAAATAATTTTTATATAATTTTTAAATCATTAATCCCATTTTTCCATTATTTATTTAATATAGTTATTAAATAAATTAATTATCATTAATATTAATTAATTAATAAAATTCATCACAAAATATTAAAAGTCATTAAAAATAACTTAAAATATTTTTTTATACAATAATATAATTTTTCATGTATTAAAATCATTTTTAAATAATTTATTTAATATTATAATTAAATAAATTAAATACCATTTATATTCCAAAAATATTAAATATTTATGAAATATACTCAAAATAATTAAAAACTAATTTTTAGACTTTAAAATAATTTTTAGGAATTTAATTTTGTAATTTGAATAATTAAAACCATTTTTCCGCTACTTCTTTATTAAAATATTAATTATTCTAAATAAACGTCGCTAAAGAGGCTTGGCACAAATCTGTCGCTAAAGGTGTTGCTTGAGTACCAACCCCAGATTCCCAATATGGTCGTAGACAAGTAGGTGTCTCTGACCGGTCCTAATTCTTTGATCACCATGTTTTCTTGGCAGCCGATTGTTTTAGGATTGTAGTATATTTAGACTACCAAGCTCTACAACTACTTTCATGCGCAAATATAACATACACTGAGATATATGGCCTACACATTTCATGTCAAGAGCTTTTCCTATCGTTTCATGGGTTTTCCAAAAATGGTGACACATCCTCAAACTGCCTACTTTGGTCCCTTTAATCTCTACGACCCCGTCTTTGTTTAGTTGTGGTTTTATCAATTCAATTCATGCCCAGTCTAGATGTCCAGGGTACATTTACATATCCCTACAGATCGGTCCTAATAACACACATGAAGAAATCAAGGCCGGTCAAAGTAGTAGTCAGAAAACGGTTCTTGAAGATTCTGGGTTACCCAGAATCTCCTTCCTGGGAGTTGGTCAACACCGGTTTGACTGTTCACAAATTTGATTATATGTCATATTTGGGTGATCTGATAGCATGATGGTGTAGTCCTCATTTCAGGTGTCGACGTCGGGATTTTTGGATGTCCCTTTCCGTTACTTGTTCTTTGGTGTTCTCATTTTAGGTGAGATTTGTTTGAAAAAACTAGTGAAAAAGGTTCGACATGTATGATGTCGACGATGAGACTGTTAAGAGTCGTCAGTTGGTTTTTTAAATTGTTGTACCAACACAACTGAGAAAAGGTTTGCACATTGACCCGGTGGTGTGACACTGATATACGGGTCGGTGAAACCGAGATTCGTATAGGTCCGGGGACTTGGTTATGCGGGGGGAAGGTGTTAGGCACCCCCCGACATCCGTGTTACCATAGTGACCGCCTCTTTTGAAGAAACTATTATTTGAGTGTGTGTGTGTGTGGGCCAATGTGCTGTTATATGAAAGTTGTGTGAGGCCTCGTTCGAACCTATATACACAGGGTTTGAATTTATGTAAAAATTCAGTTTTTAGCAAGATATGGCAGTGATGTTTTATAAAAGAGGTTTTTCAAACCCTGATGCTCAATAGGAATTGAGACCTTTTACACTCCCATTTTTATTAAGTGAGCGGCTGAATTTATTTTATTTGACGGATGCGAGGCATCCGTACGAAAATAATATATACAGAAATAATGCCGACTTCCTCGTGGGTATGGAAACCATCTGAGAAAATTCAGACATCGCGGAATAATTTACAAGCTGCTTACAGCTGAAAATGTCCATCACGGGAACCGAATCTAGATCCAATGGGATGAATTTGTGATCACATGATTCCTAGGCCCACAGAATGCTGCAATTTATATAAAAGCAGTAAGCAGATATAAATATATAAAAGCGGTATATATATATATATATATATATATATATATATATATATATACAGACATGATCACCAACCACGAAACACCTCTATGGGGGATTAAAAAGGTAAATAAAGCCGTAAGAGCAATCAAACTGCCACGAAGTAAAACTCCAGGCAGGAGGAAAATAAATAAATAATTATATATATATATATATATATATATATATATATATATATATATATATATATATATCTAATAAAATACAAATGATTTGAATTTCCCGCTCCACTCAATAAATCATCTAGGCCGTCCAAAGTTGAGATAAATCCCACCGTCCATACATCTATCTAATAAAATACATCTATCTATCTATCTACTCTATCTAATAATTATTTTGAATTTCCCGCTCACTCAATAAATCATCTGGGCCCGTTCAAAGTTTGAGATAAATCTCATTGTCCATTTAGTGCCGGAGGCACGGGACCCAGCTAGTATATATATATATATATATATATATATATATATATATATATATATATATATATATATATATATATATATATTATATATATATATATATATTTATATATAAGCATTAAACGCACCGGATGTAAAATCCAGGCTCATCGAACAGAGTTCGACCACAGTTCATATATATATATAAAAGCGAATAAATGCACCGGATATAAATCCAGGCTCATCGAACAAAGTTCGACACATAGTTAATATATATATATATATATATATATATATATATATATATTTATATATATGAACTGTGTGTCGAACTTTGTTTGATGAGCCTAGACTTCGGTAATATATATATATATATATATATATATATATAGAAAAGCAAATAAATGCTCCAGACCGAAGTCTAGGCTCAATCGAGGCATAACTCGATAATGTTAGTCCATATATATATATATATATATAAATATATATATACAGACTGGGATGAAACCACGGACCAAAATCCTGGCAAAAGCAAGCAACACGACTCTCAACGTGTAGAAGGGTGTGTGCAAAGATGAAGATAAAAACTCTAAAGTGTGTGAGAAGGCTTACAGCTGACTGCTGAAAAAGACTTCTATAACTCTAGAGTGGGTAAACACTGGCTTTTGTGGGTACAAAAGAGGCTATATATGAGCTCACATGTGTTTAAAAGTGGGAAAATACATTGTATGGGCGAGTGCGGAGCGAATTGTGCAGGGTTTCCCCGTCTTTTTTTCTTGAAAAATGGGCACCCCAAGCCCCATATTTATATAGGGGGGAGCCGCAGGTCTACCTGCGACACCTAGTAGCAGGTGTACCTATGGCTGCCCGGGGTGCCCCGGGCAGTGTTGGTCCTGTCGTGTCGAAGTATGTACGTGTTGTTCGCTCGGTCGCTCATAACTTTCAATCCGGGAGTCCGATGGAAGCGTGCCATACCATTCCGCAAAGCTCTTTATGAGAGATACACAATGATATATGATTTGACCTTTTTTGATTCTAAGAAGATGGGTTCATGACCGAAATGACATTCCTGGGTTTCTGTCAAGCAGTTCGTTGAGCTGTTTTGCGTAGTTTGCACTCGGAAGTTAAGATATAGTTCTTGTGGGACTTCCTTTGAAGTAATTTGAGTTGAGATGAGTTTATTTGATGTGAGTTGAAGTTGAGTTGGCAAAATGACCATTTTATCCCTCCTTGGGTTATCTCCGGTTTTCTCGCAGTTGTAGTAGTCTTTTCTTAGGGTTATCTCTGAAGTTGGCCTGCTGTTAACTCTGACTGTCCTCAGGGTTATCTTTGAGGTTGGTTGGACCTCCTGGGCTATCTCCAGGCTTTGATCTTGATCCTCCGGGGTTATCTCTGAGGTTGAAACTGACTTTCCCGGGATTATCTCCGGGGTTGGAACCTGATTTCCCGGGGTTATCTCCTGGGTTGGAAATTGGATATCCCGGGGTTATCTCCAGGGTTTGAAGTTGATGTCGTAGTCCTCCAGGGTTATCTTTGCAGCGTGAAAAAAGACACTTTTGCCCTCCTGCATGGGTAGTAACAGGAGAAGAAAATTTCGAGTGTCTACAGATGCCCCTCTTTATCATGTTCATGCAATGCAATGGAATGGACATGATAAAGATTAGTAGACACTTGAAACATGACAAGGTATTTTCAATGATGTAAATCGCAATGTAGTGAATGTTTATGATGAATGTGACAATGTTTTCGTAAATCGTAGTTCGTAAATCGCACATCGCATTTCACACTTCACTTTTGGCCAAATCGCACATCGCAAATCGCACATCGCATTTCACATATCTCAAATCACCTATCGCATATTGCAAATCGCATATCTCAAATCGCATATCGCAAAATCGCAAATCGTAATGTTATGATGAATGTTAAAATGTTTTTGCGAATCGCTTTACCTTTACCGATCATTGCTGATGCCTATACTGGTGTGGACTCCAATGGTTTGGCATTTAAGCGTTGACTTATTTGATGAGGATAAGTTGGGATGTTTTTCACATCTCTGATGGGGATGTCGTTCTGAAATCACCAGACCCTCCCTATGTATTCGCTGGTAGTTGCAACGGTGACTATCCTGCTGATCGCCAAAACTTTTCTGGTTCCCACTCGAACGGTGGTATACGAAGCTTTCATCGCTGAACTGTGTTGATGTCGCGCTGAATTGATGCCAATGGTTTAAGAATACCGGATCTCTTCTTACCTTCGCTGAAGTATTCCACGAATTACGTAACTAGACTTCACCTAATGTTACGTTAGATTGATGACAACCACCAGATGTCTCACCCTTCTTGAGGTGATTTGGAGTTTCCTTTCACTGTTGGGTGTTTGTGCCCCATTTCCTTAAGCGTTTGATTCGCAACCCAGCTGAACTGATGAATTGAATGTCTGTGAAATCCTTGGAGGGTGTAATTCATTCTTTCGCAACCCATATTTAAACGTCGGTGTAGAGGCCTCAACTTGTGAGGACTTAACGCATGTTGATGGTGTAGATTTCAATTGTTAGGCCTTTCGTCGTTGACCTTCTGTTTCTAAGTTAAGAACTTTTTTGAGAAGTTTCCCCTTCTTTCGTAGGGGCACGTTTATGTCGCTATGATTTCTTTTAGGAGTTCACCCCTTTCTTTTTGATGAGAAGCTTGATCTCGCCTTACACTCCTTCCATTTCTCGGAATTGGAAAAATGCCCCAGTCTTTTCGCATGTTGATGCCGAGGGTTCGTATGAGAAACTCTCTTTGTTGATGAAGTTGTGAGTGAATAATATCTGAATCGCCATTGAGATGATGATGGACCATGCTGATGGCGCTGACTGGTGCATTTTCCACTTTAGGATGATTGATAAATGCACCAGTGTTGAGTTGTCGTTGCTTCCGAGATTGCCCCAATCTTGTTGTAAGGGACCCAATATCCGGTTGTTGCCGATTTTGAAATTTCCCCAACCTTGCTTGTTGTCTGGGATAGTTTCTTTGACAGATGAGCTGATAAGATGCCGAGATCGCAAGAGGCTTTTACTTCTATACCATCTGGTGAACATGTAGTGGATGTGGGCTTTGAAGTTGACAGTTCTTTCTGGTAGAGATGTCACTTTGTGAGATAGATGATGCTCTAACAAATAGGGATATCGCTATTGCTGAGCGGGATGACGCTATATCTACCCGAGATATCACATATAGTTAGCGGTGGATTTGTTGGCTCATGTAGAAACCCTTGGACAGGAGATCACAGTGTTACATTCTTCTTCTGAGAGGGAATCCATGATGGACTTGATAGCCCGTATATACACTGATTTGTAGATGGGCTCGTATTTTCCTGTACAGACTAGCTTAGCCATTTTGTCATGTACAATACACATTGTATATATCAAACAACATTATATATGGCAGGGAAATATATGTTAATTCACTTCCCTTTTAGTTGTGCCTTGCTACTTGCTTGATATTTGCTTGTTTCTCCAGAGCTTTGTGATCTGGATGTATTCTGAACTCCTCCTCGATGGATGGACAGTGAGATGTCTCAGGATTTTTAGAATGGATCGTCGATTTGTGTGTATTCCCTACCATATTTGGTGTCTTGGTTCTTATTTCTGTATGTGGTTATGGATAGGAGTATGTTTGATTTTGTTTTTCTGTGGTGATATCGGACCATATAACATGGCTGCCTACGTACTCCCGTGTATTGGGGAGATCAGGTCGACGTAGTTCGCCCTTCAAGGCGAGTTAAAAAATGTGATCCCATGAGCATGTTAGACTGCGGGGAAGAGAAAATTTGATCCTAGGTTGAGGATAAACTGAAAATGTGAAAAGTTTGATCCCATGTATGGGTAGCCAAACTGCAAACGTAAGAGGTTCAATTAGCGGTGAGATGACCTAAGTGGTATGATCGTAGTGAAGCCAGGCTGCTGGCTTTAAATGATGTTTCCTTGAGGGGCAAAGCGTGGAAAGGAGTTGTATGTGGTAAAAGGTTAAAGAACCGGAATGAATGGTGATCTGATGATCCAAACCCATGATGTTCGCTTGATGGTAACCTTAGACATAGTACCATTTCACGGTGTCCGACATGATAAGCTGTGGAAATTCATCTTCGTCCATTTACTATAATCTGAAAGAGCCTCCTGTCAATACCTCATTGACAATAAACGGGTCTTCCCAATTTGGAGCGAATTTTCCTTTAGACTGAGCTTGGTTGTCAATGATCTTCTTCAAAACCAAGTCGTGCTATTTGAACTGCCGTAGTTGGACTTCTCTCTTGTAGGATCTTCTTTACAAGTATATGGCCGCTCTTTTGTGGGCCACATACTTTCCCATTGATTTCATCCATAGCCTCTGAGCTTGGTCCTTGTCCAAATATCTGAGGAAACATCGTTCTACATCTCTTTGATAGAGTGCATCTCCGCTTAGGTAGAATTTCATAGCTAGTCGATGGATCCGCCTTTTCCTAGTTGGGCTTGCCTCAGCGGGTGTAGATTTATCTTATAAGTGCTCATTGATATGCTGATATCAAGGGTGCTGGATGGGAGGTAGCTCATCCGATACTTCTCCAATATAATTCCCATAGGCTGAAGCCTTTTGTTGTGCAAATGTGAGGGTTGTCATGTCTTCCTTGTCATGTATATTAATCAAGGAGGCCAAGGTTGTTAACGCATCGGCAAAATCATTCCTATTCCAAGGAATGTGGAGGAAGTATTTTTCTTCGAACTCTGAAGCCATTTGTAGAACCTGCCGATGGTAAGGCAGCAACTGTAGAACCTGTTTAAGGGCTTTTTCTATTTCTTTTTTCTTTTTCTTTTCCTTTTTTTTTTCTTTGCATTAGATCGCGGAAAAGAGCCATATGGCACATTGATAGGTGGCTCCGGCATTGATGAGGTCGAATGACAATCGTCCGTAGCAAAAGGTTCCCCAAGGAGTGATGAAAACAATTTTCTAATGATCTTCCTCAGCAACCACGATTTGATGGTACTTCACAAAGCAATCCGCACAGGAGTATATGTCATACTAAGTCGTATTGTCAATGATTATGTGGATAAATAGGACGTGAAAGTTATCTTTGAGACAAGCTTTGTTCAGATCACTGTAATCCATGCAAACTCATACCTCTCCATCGGGTTTCGACACGGGGACTGTGTTGGATAGCCATTCAGGGGAGGTTGACGCTATGATGATACCAACTTGAAATTGTTTCACAATTTCTTCTTTGACCTTTAACCTCCACTCAGGCTTTAATCGCTTGAGCTTCTGCCTGACTGGCTTGAATTCCCCTTTGGTGGGAAGGCGATGAATGACAATGTCAGTGGATAAACAGACCATGTCTTTGTGAGACCATGAAGACACATCCTGGAATAGGGTCAATAGAGTAACCATGTCATTCCTTTGGTTTGGAGTGAGGTCCGTACCAATCTAGATTTGTTTGGGGTTTTCTAAGGTTTCGAGGTTAAAAGAGGTGGTTTGATCAAGATCTTTATTCGGTTTGTCTTCGACCCATTCTTTGATATTCGGAGGCACCTCAATGTCCTCTTGTATTTCCATCAAGTCTGAGTCCAACTTTACATCAAAGTTAAAGTCCTTATGGAGAATAGGAACCTCATCAACAAGTACAGGCACATCTTAATTCAGAGTTCTGAAATAAAATATGCTTTCACTTAGTATATTTGAAGCCGTTTAATCACACAAAGTGTTAGCATGTCATGATAAAAGTAACTGCTAATATTGTACAGAAAAAGTAAGTAGTTATTGCTATCTACAAGGCAAAGAGAGTTTATTCCCTTTTTAACCTCGTCGGCAAATGCAAGGAGTGCTGCTTCAATTGTCGAGGGCAAAGTTTTGGTGGACTGCAGTGATGGAGGGGCTATCATCAACCTCCTTCTTCTGAATGATGACCATTACGTCTGGGCAATCATCGTCTGGGGTGTATCTGTTTGAGAAGTGTTTATTTAGGTTTTTATTTGGTTTGATCGCACCATTGATGGCTGCCTACGTACTCCTGTTGAAGAGGAGATCAGGTCTTTCGTAGTTCAGGCTTTGGTTTGAAAAGGTTCAAAGGGGTAAGTGATGAGAAGAGTGTAGAGATGTTTTTCTTCTTTTTTATTTATTTACATGCATGAAAAATAAAAGGCATACTACGAAGAAAGTGATATTATTCCAACATTTTATGGAACTCGTAACTTTATCCCCTTGATCTACATCTTCTCGGCTAGTTGAGGCCTGATAGTCCAATTTTTAGTGGTCGTGTTGCCTTCAGGGCTTGTGATAGAGGTTACCCCTTGATTCTGAATGTCTTCGCTTGTGGCCATAACTTGATCGCTTCCTGATTCAGTACATTCCTCAGGGACGCTTGAAGTGGATGCATCGTAAAAAGGGATGAACTCTGGATTCTTTAATAGGTTGGATTCCCCGACAATCTCACCACCTTTTTCTTTATCTATTCCTTCGCCTTCTTCATGGGTTTCAAAGGATTCAACCATGAAATGTCCCTCGAACTGTTGTTACATTTCCTACAAAGAACTTTCCTTTTTGGCTTTTTCTTCCTTGGAAAGGATTAGTATTTCCTCCGCATCATCCAAGGTGATAAAATCAGGAACGTGGTTGATATCTTGGAACCATAGGACATTTGATGTTGGCGGGGGAATCTCCTTTTGGGATGCCTTTGTCTCCTCTGTCATTTCTTGCATTAGGATCAGTCCACCTTGTGTTCTGGCATAATTGTCGCTCATAGCCTTCACCTCATTTGAACTGCCTGTCTCAAATGGACATCTTAAGCTTTTTATTTGCTTTTCACCTTTTTTGGTCATGGGAAATTCTATCTCCAGCTCTCCATTTTCAATGAGATCCTGGATTTTATGTCG
This sequence comes from Panax japonicus, assembly GCA_020205505.1. NCBI lineage: Eukaryota > Viridiplantae > Streptophyta > Magnoliopsida > Apiales > Araliaceae > Panax > Panax japonicus. Next base: position 27,996,681 of record CM035097.1, on the reverse strand, counting down.
CAAAGACCAGCATTCTTCAGTTGTATGCCCAAGTGAGTTAGAATGGTAGAGACATATCTTGGTGGAATCATAACTCTTTATCTTTGGCTTTATAGGAGGCAGCAACTCAGTAATCCTTCCTTCGCTTATCAGAAAGTGTAGCATTTCTTCATTGGATTTACTCAGAGGGGTGAATTTTTGGACTATTTTAGAGGTTGTTTGATCTTTCATCTTTGAGAATTCGCATTCCCTTGATCAATTTTTCTGCTGGCGAGATCTATCAATTTTATCATCCCCATTTTCTTGTATTTCCAACCTGCTTTTGATCTTCTTCATTTAGCTGGCTCATCGCGGAGTCCTTTTTATCTTGGCGTTTTGATAGTTGAGCGAAAAATTGCCTTGTTTCTAGATGTTGGCGCACTATCAGCTTAGCCAGCAGGTTTACTTGATTCTGGATCACATCCAATTTTTTCATTACTGGCATACCCTCCTCTGAGTCTTCCCACTCTAGGACATTTGTTATGTTCTTTTGGGGGTATTCCTCCATCCTTCGTATGTACTTACGAATTGGATACATTTCAGTGCTTCCTGACCCAATCATGTTTACTTTTTTCGTATCATGTCGCAACGGAAGGTTGGTGTTGATATTTTGTTGGTCAGGTTGTTCGACCACAATACTGCCACTTTCGATCAGATTTTGAATCTTATATTTTAAGGACCAACAATCTTGTGCATCGTGTCCTGAAGACCCTGAGTGGTAAGCACATCTCTGGCTTGGATTGCATCTTTTGATCTCTGGTTCCAGAGGTGGAGCTAGTTCGGTAATTTTCTTATGATCCATTAATATCGCCAATACATGTTCAAGGGAATCGCCCAGTGGAGTGAATACCTGATTTTCCGTTCTTTCAAATTTTATTTTCCTGTCTGGGTATTGGTTGAATGCAGTCTGTTGTTGAGATGTCATATTTTCTTGCATTTTCCAAATGGGGGACTGTAGTTTTGCCTCCTAGCTTGCCCCTGTACAACAAGGGATACATCTTCATTGCCTTTATTTGGTACCCCCTTAGGATCGCTCGCATACTTGCCAGTTTATATATGCTTGGCGACTGCTTCCAAGGAAGTGAAGTCTTTAATCTTGCCTACCTTCAAGCCCATCTCTGCCATTTTGCCATGTTTGATCATTTCCGCAAATGGCTTTCCTATGCCTACTAGGATCCTCTCATAGTAAGGAGCCTCTTGGATATCAATAAATGTCATTACCATCTCAGTTTCTGTCATTGATAGAATGACTTGCACTGCTAGATGTCTCCACGTTTGGGCATATTCTCGAAAATATTCAGTACTTTGCTTTTTCACTTTAGTTACTTGATATCGATCTGGTGCCATTTGTGACTGAAAACTGTATTGATTTAGAAAGGCATGGGCCAATTCTTCCCAGTTGTGGATTTTAGCATTGTCAAGTCAGGCATACCATGCTTTAGCTTCTCCAGTGAGACTCTTTTGAAAAAGTTGCATTCTGAGGCTTTCATTTTCAGCATAAGACCCCAGTTCGCCAATGTACACTTTTAGGTGCGTATAGGGATTGCCTGCCCCATTGTACTTTTCAATCTTCGGGACTTTGAATTTGGTAGGATATTGAGCCCCTGGGAATATACAGAGATCTGAATAGGTGACACTCCCATAATTTCCAGTCCCTTTAATTGACCGAATGGTATCCTCCATTTGTTGGACTTTCTTTCTTATATCCCCAGTTTCTCGATCATCCCTGAGATTTGTGATTTCTTTATTGGAATGAGGTTTAGGTATCTGGGTTTCCAACTTTTTACCAATGCCCTGATTGGCCCCTGGTGTGAAGGACTCTGGTTGAGTAGGTATTGTCTGGTCCTGCGTATTTTTACTTTGTTCTTTTAGAAAGACAACCAACTCTGCTATCTGATTCCTTAATCCTTCAAACTCCTCTCGGGAAACAGGAGTAGGATCAGGCTGGGCACTTGTAGCCATGTTTGACGGTGGGGTCAGTGCCTTCTTAGACTTTAACCGGGTAACGGGACCGATTGCTTCCCTGCAAAAGACTCGCATAGTTTAGTCTTTAGGGAATGTGTATAATAACATGATATATGATGTGTCCATTTTAGGATTTTTATCCTGCAAAACGGATGTCAGCTGTTTGTAGCATGCTAAAAATATGTATGTGTACCCATTTCTTCATATTTCTCATTACATGGAGATAGATATGGAATGAAATTACAAGTAATTGTGTTTACAAGTATTTCAAAATGAGAGAGTATGAAGAGACTTTCCTCCGTTATGGGTTTATCAGAGGCTGACCTATCTTAGGTTACTCTCGCGGTTTTTTGGGATGAAGGTTCCCAAATCATCGCAATCTACTTGACGGGAAGTTAATCCGGTCTTTCAACTGGAGCGAATTTGGGTGGTGCCTTTCCTGAGCCTCGGAGAATTAGTCTTCTCACGAGTCCAGTAATCAAACACCAACGGGATAGCCTCCTGGTGAAGGGACCACTCAACATACATCGCGTCTTACAATATGAAAATGATGACATGTGCGAAGCACTGATATCACAAGCAGATATGGTGCGAGGCACTAATATCACAAGAAGTTATGGTGCGAAGCACTAACATCACAAGCAGTTATGGTGCGAAGCACTAAGTGCAATAAAGAAATGCATTCGTACACATTCATCAAATGTAAATGCAACATCCACACACAAGCAAATAACAGTTTCGAAAAGATTGTAATAGCGGCTTAAGTCCTCTTACTGGAGGTCCCCAGCTGAGTCGCCACCTGTCGACGTCGGGATTTTTGGATGTCCCTTTCCGTTACTTGTTCTTTGGTGTTCTCATTTTAGGTGAGATTTATTTGAAAAAACAAGTGAAAAAGGTTCGACATGTATGATGTCGACGATGGGACTGTTAAGAGTCTCCAGTTTGTTTTTTAAATGGTTGTACTAACACAACCGAGAAAAGGTTGGCACATTGACCAGGTGGTGTGAAACTGATATACGGGTCGGTGAAACCGAGATTCGTTTAGGGTCCAGGGACTTGGTTATGCGGGGGGAAGGTGTTAGGCACCCCCCGACATCCGTGTTACCACGGTGACCGCCTCTTTTGAAGAAACTATTATCTGAGTGTGTGTGTGTGTGGGTCAATGTGTTGTTCTATGGAAGTTGTGCGAGGCCTCGTTCGAACCTATATACACAGGGTTTGAATTTATGTAAAAATTCAGTTTTTAGCAAGATATGGCAGTGATGTTTTATAAAAGAGGTTTTTCAAACCCTGATGCTCAATAGGAATTGATACCTTTTACACTCCCATTTTATTAAGTGATCGACTTGATTGATTTTATTTGACGAATGCGAGGCATCCGTATGAAAATATTATACAAAAATAATGCCGAATTCCTCATGGGTATGGAAACCATTTGAGGAAATTCAGACACCACATCATAATTTACATGCTGCTTACAGTTGAAAATGTCCATCACGGGAACCGAATCTAGATCCAATGGGATGAATCTGTGATCACATGATTCCTAGGCGCACAGAATGCTGCAATTTGTATGAAAGCAGTAAGCAGGAATATATATATATATATATATATATATATATATACATACATGATCACCAACCACGAAACACCTCCATGGGGGATCAGAAATGTAAATAAAGCCGTACGAGCGATCAACTGTCACGAAGGAAATTCCAGGCAGGACGAAAATAAATAAATATATATGTATATATATATATATACATATATATATATATATATAAAAGCATTAAACACACCGAATGTAAAATCCAGGCTCATCGAAAAGAGTTCGACCACAGTTCATATATATATAAAAGTAGTAAATGCTCCAGACCGAAGTCTAGGCTCAATCGAGACATAACTCGATAATGTTAGTTAATATATATATATATATATATATATATATATATATATATATATATATATATATATATATATATATATATATATATATATATATATATATATATATATATATATATACAGACTGGGATGAAACCACGGACCAAAATCCGGGCAAAAGCATGCAACACGACTCTCAACGTGTAGAAGGGTGTGTGCAAAGATGAAGAGAAAAACTCTAAAGTGTGTGAGAAGGCTTACAGTTGACTGCTAAAAAAGGCTTCTATATCTTTAGAGTGGGTAAATACTGGCTTTTGTGGGTAAAAAAGAGGCTATATATGAGCTTACAGGTGTTTAAAAGTGGGAAAATACACTGTATGGGCGAGTGCGGAGCGAATTGTGCAGGGTTTCCCTGTCTTTTTCTCTTGCAAAATGGGCACCCCAAGCCACATATTTACAGAGGGGGGAGCCATAGGTCTACCTACGACACCTATTAGCAGGTGTACCTGCGGCTGCTCGGGGTGCCCCGGGCAGTGTGGGTCCCGCCGTGTCGAAGTACGTACGCGCTGTTCGCTCGGTCGCTCATAACTTTCAATCCGGGAGTCCGATGGAAGTGTGCCATACCATTCCAGAAATCTCTTTTCGAGAGCTATACAATGATATATGAGTTAACCTTTTTTGATTCTAGGAAGATGGGTCCATGGCCGAAATGGCATTCCTGGGTTTCCGTCAGGCAGTCTGTTGAGCCATTTTATGTAGTTTGCGCTCGAAAGTTAAGATATGGTTCTTGTGGGACTTCCTTTGAAGTAATTTGAGTTGAGATGAGTTGATTTGATGTGAGTTGAATTTGAGTTTGCAAAATGACCCTTTTGCCCCTCCCGGGGTTATCTCTGGTTTTCTCGCAGTTGTAGCAGTCTTTTCTCAAGGTTATCTCTGAAGTTGTCCTGCTGTTGACTCTGACTGTCCTCAGGGTTATCTCTGAGGTTGGTGGACCTCCTGGGTTATCTCCAGGCTTTGATCTTGATCCTCCGGGGTTATCTCTGAGGTTGAAACTGACTTTCCCAGGATTATCTCCGGGGTTGGAACCTGATTTCCCGGGGTTATCTCTGGGGTTGGAAACTGGATCTCCCGGGGTTATCTCCGGGGTTTGAAGTTGATGTCGTAGTCCTCCAGGGTTATCTTTAGAGTGTGAAAAAGACGCTTTTGCCCTCCTGCATGGTTAGTAACAGGAGAAGAAAATTTCGAGTGTCTACATCAGGCTACAAGATCGAAACCATAATTTAGCCAAACAACTAAACACGAGCAAGATCATAGCCTTCAAAATGGTTGTCAAACTTTTTTGGGTAATCTGGGTTACCCAAATTTGTTCGGTCATGGTCGGTCAATGACCTTTGACCACTAATAACTTGCAATCTAGACCCGATCTGACCATGATTCAAGTTGAAGATTAAAGACTACATGACATACTACAAATCTATAACATAACACATACATAACATCTAATACACAGAGATCTAGAGGCCCTGACATTCGAATGTCAGGCCACTTTCCACTATTTTTCAAAATTTCCAAAAAATGCTATTTCGAGCACTTTGATGTTATGGATTCACTATATAGCAACCTATATCATCAAGTTGACACCCTAATACACTACTTAAAACAATAAATTACATCATCTAACAAGATCTAGCGAATTAAGGTTTATACCACTTTGAAGCTTGATCTTGATTTTGATCTTTGATGTTTGTTCATGGCTTGATAAAGATCATGCTAGGGACCGAATTACTTAGAAATTCCGTGGGTCTTGAGAGAGGAAAAATGTTGGTTGAGTGTTAGAGACCAAATGGCTAGCTTTATGGATTTTCTCTCTCTCTTAAATCTATATCATGTTGAATGAAGTGAAATTGCTGATGTGTTGGCTGATTTTTGTGGATTTAAGGCACATGCTAGGGCTAGGTTTGCTCACCAACTTCACTAGGACAACTCTTGCAAGTTAAGTCAAATAATACAATAAGGGCACTTTGGTCATTTTTCACATAAATTTAATGGCAACATGGTCTTTTGCCCTAACCCTTAGGGTTGAGGGTTTGAACCCTTAGGATTTAGGTTTTGAACCCTTAGGTTTTAAAAATAAATTCTAGAATTTCCAAATTAGGTTTTCAAAATCAAAAATTAATATTTCTAAATTATAATTAGAATTTTATAATTATATTAAAATTTCCTAATCATAGTTTAAATCTTGCTAATTAGGATTAGTATTTCCTAATTAAAATTGCTAATTTAGCAATTAGGTCAAATTTGGTCATTAGGGTTTATAACCCACGAATTAGGATTTTAAATAGAACAATAATTTTTCTAATTTAGAAATTAGGTTTCCTAATTAGATTAGGGTTTTCTAATTACTTATAACTCAAAAATTAGTATTAATGTTTCCTAATTAACATTAAAATTTTTAAAATAAAAATTAGGTTTTCCCTAATTGTAAATTAGGGTTTCTAATCCAGAAATTAAGATTTTCTAAATCAATTAGGTTTATCCCTAATTAGGATATCATTAACAACGTTTAAACCTTATACTAACATTCGTATTCCCAAACTAGGGTTTTAAATTTCTGAATTAGGGTTTCGGATTCCCAGAACTGAAATTAGAGTTTCAGAACCAGTTTCTAGGGTTTCTTATCCATTGCTAGGGTTTTCTAACTGAATGTTGATGTTCTTAATATATACTTAGGGTTTATCACTTATAAATTTGATCTGGTTAAACCTTGACCCTTAACCACATTCTAAACACATAATTGACCATATACACAGAACATATTCACGTATATACTTAGTCCTGAATAATTGACCTAAATCCTTCACAGAATTTTGAAATCCTCAAAACTCCTTCTCAAAAATATCAAACGCATACACTTATTTTCTGTCTAGGTTCTAATATTGAACCTTAAATCAATTAATTAAAATTTTAAAAATTTTCTAAATTCTCGGTTTGTCACATTCACCCCTACTTCTAAAAATTTTGTTCCCGAAATTTACCTTACACCATACACCTTGAACTATTCACCATTCATTCACGTCATCACATGTTACCCAATACATTCCTCTCACAAGAGTAAAAATTTTGAAATTGTGATGAGGAGTTATATAGACTATTGTCTGTCATTTTTGCAAAGGTTTTTATGGAAGTTCATCTGCAAACCGTCATAACTTACGGACATAATGGGTAATTCGCCCGGTATGCCCTGTACTTATTAAGTACTGTTGGTCGAATCTGTTTCTCGTCTTTGTCAAAGGCATAAAAATTTTACCTTAGTCTTATCGGATTCCGCACCAAAATTATTTGGTTCGGGAAAATTTTTCAATGAACAATTAGAGTTTTCATAAACATTAGTCTATCTGAATCGAATAGCGTAGACTCATATCAATAATTCAATTCAATCGAATTATTTAGTTGTAGCCAAAACCCGTTGGCAAATTAAAATTTTTTGAAAATATTTTTGAGAATGACGTCATGATGTCATACTGTATTAACAGTCCGTTTGAGGATGCCGTCATTATATGATACAATAGTGGAACAATGATTTTTAGATCGAATTCACACTAAGTATTCCTGTATTTATAACTCTATCAACTTTTTATCATCTCTGCACCAGGTTACATGGTACATGAGTGATAAAAAAATATATTTTGATATTTCAAATCATTTGCGTTTAGCCGAAATAAGTAGCATATAATATACTTTAAACCGTTGCAAAAATGATTACTAGTCTATATATATTTTTTTTCAAAAGCACATAGTGCGTATTTAGCTTGATGTCAAAATTTCGAAGTCTAGCATAGCTAGGAGTTTTGGAGAATATATGTCTCCACTAATAATCAAATGCTTAGTAATCCATCTATTCCTATTATCCTCAATACTCCATTTACACATAACTAAACACAGTTCGTCAAACCACACTTATGAGTTCATGAACTTGACACAATCATATGAGTTTAAGAACTTGTCCTAGTCAGACCTTTGGCGTCCATTCGCTGAGGGGTTCATAAATATTTCATATAACTATGAATCAAGAATGTCACATAAGTATGAGTTTTAAGAACTCGTACTTAACCTTATAATCTCTACCAAATACCTATCTATGTGTTAGACACATGAGAAAGGAATCACCATCTTAACACGCGACACAAAATTTTTAATGATTATCATTGCCAGAAACTAAGTGGTTTTTACACCAAGTACAATTCCCCGCCAATACAAGGAATCATACAACTCAGCTGCTGACATGAGTCCTCAATTGAAATCCCCACCTAATCTGAATTCCCTTCTCAATACGAATTTCATTCAACTCGTATTCATAATTCTTTCCTGAATCTGTACCAATTCATAGTGCAACTGACACTCAGCAATCTTGTTGTAAACTGTTCAATCACTCGTTTGATCATTCTCCATACTATAACCTTATCTGATCACGGGGTGATCTCATCGTATATATTAAGATTCATTTCTATATCTTGATCGTTTTGTTTTATGATCTTCTATAACTGTACATTTAGTCTTTTAGACTCCATCTATTCACCACTACTGTTCAACTTTATTATCAGAGTTAGGAAACTCCGTATCTTTTATAACCCGCCGAGATTCGTCTTTGAATCTTATCTACACACTAACTCTATGTGAGTTAGATCTTATCCTAATCCCTGCGGTTATTAGTCTCAGGTATTCCTACATAAGGTTCATAAGCTATAACTTTGATACCAACTGTGATGGCCCCTAATCCGGGTCATGAATCACCGTGGATCCGGTTCAATCATTCTATAACTATTACTATTGCGGAAGATATAAACATAAACTTTTTATACAATAAACCTTACACACTTTTTCCCAAGATCAAGTAACCTTAACTTATACACAATACATAACTTATTTAACTTACAATAACACTAATATACATTACTTATACAAATTTAGCTGCACACATATACTAAAGATGGAACTGTCTTTAACCTTTCATTGTATCCGACGCATTCGTCTTAATCTGCAATGTTTATCATGATATAGTAAGGGTGAGCATAAGTTTGCCCAGCAAGTTTAAGTTCAATAATTTAACGATATATTATGATTGAAAGAATTTGAATAATAAGCTGGCTAAAATTCAACAATATAATTGTGAATTAGCACGAACAAACTTTTGACTGAACAAGTATTAATCATGAACAAATATATCTGGACCGAATGGTAATGAAGGTGATTAGCCTTTCATACCTGACTTATACATGCAATATGTACATAGTACAATTCTACAATGACAATCAGGAATGATTATCTATAAGTATATTTGAATGAAACAACTCTAAGTAGAGTTAAGTAAAACTTACCTGCTTCGTTGATTATCGTTACGCAATTTATTACGCTTTGTCTGAAGACCTAATATAAATAATATCGATATACAAATTAGAATAATATCGTCATAGTATTTAAAATAACCTAATCACATTATCACATAATCTTATCCGTCTATAACAAACATAAGACTTAACCTCAAGTCAAACTTTTATAGTCTGAGTCGAGTTCGGTATAATTCTGACATCCTGACGGTCTAGTCGAACAAAATTTTGAGTTTAAGTTCAATTAAACTCTGTCTAAACACCTAACCATTATCTAAGATACTTATATTATTAGCCAAAACATTTTTCAATAGCTCGTAATAATTTTTAAATAATTATTATCATTTATCTTGATTTTTCAATCGTTAAAATCGTATTTATCTAACTTAAATACCACAATATTCTAATATATTAAATATTTATTTAATATTAGATATTAATGAAATACATGTCATAATAACATAACATATTTATAATATCTCAAAGTATTGTTAATACTTTATTATTTCATTTAAATATTTTTAAAGTAATTAAAAACATTATTTAATAACTGTTATTAATATAAATATCACATTATTCTCTTTATCACTAATATTTATTTAATATCAAATATTAATGAAAATCATAACTTAATATTATAATATATTTATATTATATCAAAGTATTTTTAATACCTTAAAATCATATTTATATGATTTTTAAACACTTAAATCCATTATTTGATAATTGATTTTAATATTAAAATATTAATATTTTCATGACAAAATATCAAAAGTTATATTTTATAACTTAAAATATTTTTGTAACACTTAAATCATTTTTATATGATTTTTAAATCATTAATCCTATTTTTCCATAATTTATTTAATATAGTTATTAAATAAATTAATTATTATTAATATTAATTAATTAATGAAATTCATCACAAAATATTATAAGTCATTAAAAATAACTTAAAATATTTTCTTATACCATAATATAATTTTTCATGTATTAAAATCATTTTTCAATAATTTATTTAATATTATAATTAAATTAATTAAATATCATTTATATTCCAAAAATATTAAATATTTATGAAATATACTCAAAATAATTAAAAACTAATTTTCAGACTTTAAAATAATTTTTAGGAATCTATTTTGTATTTTTAATAATTAAAAACTATTTTTCTCTGATTATTTATTAAAATAATTAATTTTCTAAATAAACTTAGGCGACAAATCTGTCGCTAAAAGAGGCTTAGGCGACAAATTTGTCGCTAAAGGTGTTCTTGAGTACCAACCTAGAAATGCATGTCAGTAGACAAGTTGGTAGGTTTGACCGGTCCTAGATCTTTTATCACAAGGTTTCTTGGCAGCCTGATGGTTTAGGATTGTAGTATGAATGTAGGACTACAATCTACATCAATTTTCATGGCAATATAACATTACAACTGAGATATATGGCCTATCAAATTTCATGTCAGAGCTGTTCTTCATTTCTGGGTTTTCCAGAAATGATGAACAATTCAAGGATGCTACTTTGGTCCTTTGAATCTCTATGTCCCCGTCTTGTTTAGTGTGTATTATCAATTCAATCATGCAGTCTAGATGTCAGGGTACAATTACATATCTACAGATAGGTCTAAGAACAAAACATTTAAGAAATCAAGGCCGGTCAAAGTAGTAGTCAGAAAATGGTTCTTGAAGATTCTGGGTTACCCAGAATCTCCTTCCGGGGAGTTGGTCAACACCGGTTTGACTGTTCACAAATTTGATTATAAGTCATATTTGGGTGATCTGATAGCATGATGGTGTAGTCCTCATGTCAGGCTACAATATCCTAACCATAATTTAGCCAAACAACTAAACACGTGCAAGATCAGAGCCTTCAAAATGGTTGTCAGACTTTTCTGGGTAATCTGGGTTACCCAGATTTGTTCGGTCATGGTCGGTCAACGACCTTTGACCACTAATAACTTGAAATCTAGACCCGATCTGACCATGATTCAAGTTGAAGATTAAAGACTACATGGCGTACTACAAATCTATAACATAACACATACATAACATCTAATACACAGAGATCTAGAGGTCCTGACATTCGACTGTCAAGCCACTTTCCACTATTTTTCCAGATTTCTAGAAAATACTATTTCGAGCACTTTGATGTTATGGATTCACTATATAGCAACCTAGATCATCAAGTGACACCCTAATACACAACTTAAAACAATAAATTACATCATCGAACAAGATCTAGCGAATTAGGGTTTATACCACTTTGAAGCTTGATCTTGATTTTGATCCTTGATGTTTGTTCATGGCTTGATAGAGATCATGCTAGGGACTGAATTACTTAGAAATTTCGTGGGTCTAGAGAGAGGAAAAATGTTGGTTGAGTGTTGGAGACCAAATGGCTAGCTTTATGGATTTTCTCTCTTAAATGTATATCATGTTGAATGAAGTGAAATTGCTGATGTGTTGGCTGATTTATGTGGATATAAGGTACATGGTAGGGCTAGGTTTGCTCACCAACTTCACTAGGACAACTCTTGCAAGTTAAGTCAAATAATGCAATACGGGCACTTTGGTCATTTTTACACAAATTTAATGGTACCATGGTCTTTTGCCCTAACCATTAGGGTTTAGAGTTTGAACCCTTAGGTTTTAAAAATAAATTCTAGAATTTCCAAATTAGATTTTCAAAATCAAAAATTGATATTTCTAAATTATAATTAGAATTTTCTAATTATATTAAAATTTCCTTATCATAATTTAAATATTGCTAATTAGGATTAGTATTTCCTAATTAAAATGGCTAATTTAGCAATTAGGGTCAAATTTGGTCATTAGGGTTTATAACCCACAAATTAGGGTTTTAAATAAAAAAATAAATTTTCTAATTTAGAAATTAGGTTTCCTAATTAGATTAGGGTTTCCTAATTACTTATAACTCAAAAATTAGTATTAATGTTTCCTAATTAACATTAAAAATTTTAAATTAACAATTAGATTTTCCCTAATTATAAATTAGGGTTTCCCTAATTATAAATTAGGGTTTCTAATCCAGAAATTAGGATTTTCTAAATCAATTAGGATTATCCCTAATTATGTTATCATTAACAACGTTTAAACCTTATACTACCATTCGCATTCCCAAACTATGGTTTTAAATTTCTGAAATAGGGTTTCGAATTCTCGGAACTGAAATTAGGATTTCAGAACCGATTTCTAGGGTTTCTTATCCATTGCTAGGGTTTTCTAAGTGAACGTTGACGTTCTTAATATATACTTAGGGTTTGACACTGATAAAATTGATCTAGTCAAACCTGACCCTTAACCACATTCTGAACGCATAAATGACCATAAACACAGAACATATTCACGTATACACCTAATCCTGAATAATTCACCTAAATCCTTCACTAGAATTTTGAAATCCTCAAAATTCCTTCTCAAAAATATCAAACGCATATACTTATTTTCTGTCTAGGTTCTAATATTGAACCTTAAATCAATTAATTAAAATTTTAAAAAAATTCAAAATTCTCGGGTTGTCACGGTTTCCAAAGAAGATAGAGAGAAAACAACCTTCATAACCTTCTAGGGAACATTCTATAGGTGTTTTTCTTTCAGTCTTATCAATGCTAGTGCCACCTATCAACGAGCCATGATGGCTAAAACGTCCCGAAATCTGGTCTATCTTCACTCCCGGATTTCGTACATATCCTTCCAAACATATATTATTATATAGTTAAATATAACAACAAGTTCTCAAGTCCAATGTTCTAATACGTTATAACCTCATTCATTACAAATAATGATAATTACATTATTCTTTATATTTTACAAGAGTGACTTTCATCTGCCACCAAGGATACATAATCGTTCATTAAGTTATTTTATAGTTTAATTAAAGTATTCTAAATTACAAGTATTGGCTTTATCTTCACGCTTATTCATCTACTAAATGATACTTTTTCTGGATACCGGTCAGCTTGATCTTCAAGGGATCTTTAAGTTTTTCTACTCATACGCTGAAAAAAATATTTCATTTAAAGCAAGTGTGAGCATTTAATTTCTCAGCAAGTCATAACAATTGAATAAACAACATCAAGAATTTAATCATTCCTTTAAAACTTCAATAATCGAACAAAGGTTATTAAGTAGCTTGAATAATAAGAATACACTCTGATTCCTATCATTTTAAAATAATATTCATATTCACTTTGCAATACTTTCATTCTTCTACCTTTTTCATACACATTCTGTTCGGCTAGGATCATTAGCACATACTTAGCAATAATGGTTCATGTATAAACAGAACATTTTCATATTGAACAGTTCAATCATAGAACAGTTCATCTCATAGAGACACCGAAGTGTTAAAATTGTGGCACAAGGCCTCATATATTGTACCACCATGTACAAATATCACACATTTGCACATAGATAAAACTTCTCATGTTCAACATCTGAGAAGTTTAAGAAACTAGTATTCATATTAAACATGAATGAAGTTAGGAAACGTATTTTACGCACAACTACATCTTACAGTTTACGCTGGACTGTTCAATGTAATCCATATATAACACATAAGGAATATCACATACCAATTAGTCGTATATTTGACTTACGTATGGGTTTAAACTTAACTTTATTCCTTATGGTTCGTGTTTATAACCTAAGTTCACGTAACAATCCTTCTTTACCGTTTTAAGGCGTCATGACATTCGGAGATGTCTTAACTCATACGATCATCATCTTTGATAATTTATATTCTTATCTTCTTCTTATAAATTTTATACGACTCACATCGAGTCTCTACTAGTAGTCCATATGGTACTCTGATTGGTTTCCCACAAACAACCAACAAACTAGTTTTTTGTCTCATCTATACTGTCTTTTATAACGAGTTAGATCGTTTGCTAGTTCGTATATACCTCCGCTCTATGAAGAAATTGTTTAGCCCAACTCCCATATGTCAACCAATAAAGATTACGATTGTACCACAACCTAAACTTAACTTATCCGAACCATTGAAACTATAATGTTCATTAAGTTGATTTCCCATTCCTTATGGCTTTCTGGCAACTAAATGACATACCTCATGATTTATTCCTTATCGTCTAAATCATACAGTCTTTTGTATACCTAGAACGATCATTCAATGTTTAATACTATGTGATCATAGCGTTAAGCATTTTACTTTACCTTATTTCCATATCTTATAACATCCGGTTCATTCAACTCAGAATGTAATCCAAGTTATAATAATTAACTCGACTTCTTAACGTTATATGTCATTGTCATTAATTCAGTTTCTTCACTACTCACATGTTTAATCTGTAGCGCCCCCAAATTTGGGGACCTTTTACCTCGGACATGGTACGTTACTTTACATTATTTCTATAACTATTGCAAAAAATATAAACATAAATTATTTATACAATAAATCTTTATAACATAATCCCCAAGGTCTACAACCTTAACTTAATACATACATACAATATCTTAACAGATTTACAATGTCTTTTGCTTCAGAAAATTTAATAGTTCTAACTGCATAACAATTTAATCTTGCACTTGGCCTTTGCCTCTATCTTTATTCAAGCCTTCGTCTTAATCTAAAAATATTATCATGATATAGCAATGATGAGCAACTATTTTTCCCAACACGTTTAAGTACAATAAAGATATATCATGATTGGGAAGAAAGAATAAGCTTTCATGTTTTCAATAATGTAATAACTATGAAATAACATGAATCAAGTTTAAATAATTGAATGATTGAATCAATAATATTTGGAGGTCAACATAGACCATGGACAATTTAACTGAACCTTATGCTAATGAAGGTGATCAGCCTTTCATATCTGATGAACATATTCAACATGCACTAAGTGCGAATCAATAATTAGTATAGATGTGAATAATCAACAATAATTATTCACTAACATACTTTGAACATACAACTCAAGTTTAAGTTAGGGAAACTTACTTGTATCGTCGATTACTGCTATGGAATTTAATTTAATCTCTTTTTTGAAAAAACCTATCATTGTTAAGATTGATCTTTTAATTAATATATCATAGTATATCTCATAATACGACTACTATATTCGTAAATTATTTAACACTTGATCACAAAATCAAATATTAGATAACACCTTAACACAACTATATTATTATCGTCCTTTGAAAAATTTTCAATCACTATATCATATACATTATAATTTAACACTTTAATCTTTCATATTATAAGTTTTTTTTTCTACAATCCAGTAAGCTGAATACTAATACTTTAATCTGGATTATTCAAACATACCAATCCAACAACCTGGATTGACTAATCCAGTAACCTGGATTCAAACCGTCCTATAATCCAGCAACCTGGATTCACTAATACAGTAACTCTAATTCACCAATTCAGTAAACCGAATATACCAATTCAGCAAGCCGAATTCAAGCTAACATAATTAATCCAACAAGTTGAATAAATCAATCCAGCAACCTGGATTCAAACTTTATTTCAATTTAGTAATCTGTTTTCCTTTCCAACATATTAAATTTTCAATTCATCATACTATACATTCAATATGGCCTATTGAATGTCCAATTAATAACTTAACTCCTCTTTTAAACTCCATTTAATATTATTAATTATTTAATAACATTAAATTCATTTACTAATATTATTAATCACTTAATAATATCTTAATCCAATATTATTAATCTTTTAATAATACTTTAATCATTTATTAAACTTATAGACAATTTATTTTAATTGTTTACACTTTACTAATTAATACATTTAATCATTTTTAAAATCTCATACACATAAGATCTCATCACCAATGACCAAAACCCACATCAAAAATCTGCATATATCATGTCTAGGGTTCTCGAGCCATAAAATCCAAATTTCTAAATTTTCAACATCACATAATTAATTTAACTCATTTATTCATAACTAATCCATTTCCATGAAAAATACCAAATCAGTTTCAAAAATATTTATTTTCTGGTATTTGACAGAATATGGTTCGCTTAGGAACATATATTTTTCCCGGAATTTTTAAAATTCATTTACTATTTTTTAAAGGGACAAAACAGTCGGATTTTGCTACATTTATCATAAACTGAGTTCTTGTCCAAAAATTCTGAAACTTTTAGGGTATACTCTTGTTATGTATATGTACTCCCAGTAAAAATTTTACAAATTTTGGAGTTAACAACAATGAATTATTCGGGTTTACTTTTAAAATAATATTTTCCCGTAAAATCCATATCTCTCATTCTATACATCCAAACATCACAATCTTTGGATAAAATGCATTTAACTCATCATGTTATCATTCCAAATTTTTCCAGTATTTTTAAAGGTCAGAAAAATTACAAAACTACCCGCAGCAGTGACTGGCCCAAAATAGTTTTATTTCTTTTCAAAAAACAAGACTATTTTGGCTAAAACAGCCACTACGGCTTGTAAACTCAATATATTTTAGTGCTACCACTTGGGTCTACTAGATAACTTATACATCTAGCACCCCTCTTTGACGGATATAAAAAAGGAGTAGATCAAAAACGGTGGACATCCAAAGTACATAAAAGTTAGGGTTTTATAAACTAGAAAAATGATTTTTCTTTTCTTTTGATTTCAAAACAAATCAACACCCAATATGGGTAGATCTAAACATAAAACACTCATCAACAAGTAGATCCAAAGTTTTTGAGTTTAGAAACATAGATCTAAGTTTTGATTTAGAATAATCCAACTAAAATGTATAAATTAGTTTATGATTATACTTTTTGCTCAAAATATTCCTTCTTCTCCTCTTTCCCTTCAATGGATGATCTTCCTCTCTCCTCTTCTCTCTCTCATGTGCTGCCACCCCTCTTCTCTTTCTCTCTCTTATGGCTACCGCCCCTCTCCTCTTTCTCTCTCTTTTTAGTTTCTTTGTTAGTAGAAAGTGAAATACGAGATGAAAGAGAAAATGGGATTTTTAATGTGTTGGAAAATATAGAGATATATTATATATATCTAATAAACATTCCACCCTTTTTCTCTTTCTTTTATGACCGGACATGAGGCCTTCTTATCTCCAAATATATTTTTAATACTTTATTAAGTATATCAAATTTCCAACATGTCCCTCTTTAATTGGGCTTAAAGTTGGGTCACTTTATTTAATCTTTTGGGCTTTCAATTAATTCATTGGGCTTTGGAAAATTGACATAGTTCAATCATTTCCATCTTATCCCACCTTAAATATTTAATTAGAGTTTCCTTTCCACGCATTTAGAATTTAAATCATTACTCTTGTACATTAAATTTTATAACCCCATTAAACTTGCTTTAATTAAGTTATAAAATTAATAAATTGAGAGAGTAAAATATATCTCTTAAATTAGTATAATTTTAATATTATTATTCTCCCACATGTTCCTTAACAAATAGACTTAGCTTAGGCCACTTAATTTAGTGTGTTGGGCTGTCTAATTAATTTCTTGGGCTTTAAAAATTATCATAGTTCAATACTTTTAATTTTATCCTACCCTAATCATTTAATTAGGGTTTTCATTTACTCAATTGGAATACAAATCCTTAATCATGTACATTTAATCTCTTAACCTAATTAGACTTGCTTTAATTATGTTATAAAATTAATTAATTGAGACATATAAAATAAATCTCTTGGGATTAGTATATATTTTAAATATCCTTATTCTCCCATACCATAACCCTTATTTTATTCAATTTTTTCATTCCTAATATATAATTAGGTTACATTAGTTTCTTTTATTTGTTTATATAATAAACAAATATAAATAATCACATAATATTCATATTCATTTACTCACATAATCATACAAAATAATTTAATAGATTGAGACATGATCCATAAATCTCTTAGATTAGGTCACTAGTATATAATTAAAATACTAAGACCACTAAATAAAGATAACCATTTAAGTTATTTAATTCCAATACCTAATTTATAACATTAGTTTACAAAATTTTCTTTAATTCCCTTTATATAAAGAAAAATTATATATATATAATATGTATTTACTTAACCTCACTAATGTCCCACATGTCATAAGGTATTTACCTTTGTCATTCCTCTAGCTAAAATATATAGCACATCACTAAATATATACGTACATATGCATATAAACATTCAATTTATCCTTATAATATTTCTTCATTGAAATTTTTTCCTTAATAAATTTCCCACATATATCATTATAAAAATTTCTAAAATAATCACTTTCATTAATTCACATAAAGTTAAAGGTAACATAATACCTTATTCTTAACATACTTCCAAGTATAATTTCATTCTAGGTTTTGAAGTTCGTAACCCTTATTTTCTCAATTTTATTCAAATAGCATACCATATAGGTTCTTTTTTAAAAATTTTAAAATCAATCATCTAATTCTCATCTAGGTTTTTTTCTTTAACCTTTAATTTAATCATTCAAGATCCTCTAAATTCTCGTGTTGTCACATAATCATTAGTCTTCATTACCTTATGGTCAATCCATACACGGTGTGTAGGTTCTGCCCGTTTAATATTCACATACACTTAACCCTTACGTCAGCTAAAGTGTTTATCACTTACGTTCATTTTAACATTCTCTATCCGACTCGCACTCGCACTTTCATTAATCTTATTACCGTTCGTTACGGCTTTCTTGATAATTCATATCTTACTTACTACCTTCGTAAACGTTCAAGTCATACAACCAATGTATACTTAGAACGTTCGCACAACGCGAATACGTTTCACGAGGATCATTTATGTATTCAGCGTTCACGTTGTTCATCTCTTAATCTCTCATTCAACATTTACCCAAGGTTTTAATCGTTTTCATTCGTTATCCAGTACATGAACCTCACGTTCATCATTCTTTCTTAATGTCGAAGCCATACGATTCGTTGTATGCTAAGACCGATCATTCATTGACACTACTTTACATTTATAATGTTTATACGCTTTACATCTAACTTTCATTACGGCCTTATAACATTGAAATGCTATAAGTCACCATCTCCCTACTACGTCTATGGAATCACCATCATATCAATACAACACGTTCATTTTATCACGACTACGGTCCTCGGATATTGGTTACGTATTTTGCGTTTACATTCTTTATCTTTTAATACCGTTAAATCTTCTGTTCAACCTTTACTAAAGGTTTAAATCACTTGATTAAATGTTAAATTATGTGAACTATATGTTCATTATCTTTCCTTACACTTCCCCTAGGAGTTGAGCAGTTAAAAGCTCTTCTCTGGGTTTTTCTGTATACCGGTGTTGCGGTGCCGGTTTCCTTTTTTATTAGTGGCACTATAGTGGATATTAGCAGTAGCTGAGTCCCTGGGCTGGCACTACGGCGTCGCTTCCCAAGGCATAATTGCCGCTACAATGCCAGTTCTAAAACTCAAAAAAAATTCCAAGTCTTGAACATGTTTAAGACACCTACTTCGCAATCTCATAACTTCTTCGTTATAACTCGGAACGAGGTCGTTCCAAAGCCATTTTCTTCCTTACCTTACGTACTTCATCTTCCCTTGGACAGAATTTCATTCTAAATCCATTAACATGACATTCAATTGTCTTAAATTTCATTATTTGTTCGTTTTATGTTATTAATGTTTTTCGTTCGTTCATCTGTAATTCGGTCATCTGAACTCAGAATTCGTTCATTCTTGAGTCCACAACTCACATTTTCTACATTTTCTTAAAATCTTATGAAATCCTATACATTCGGGTTCATTTACATACTTTTTACTTTTTGCTCGTCTATTACGAAATATTCGCCAAAACTTCATTATAGCTAAGTTCAATCCGTTCTTCATGAACGCTTCTAACATTCCTAACCAAGAAATAAACATCTAACTTATACGCGATTGTTTTAAAATTTTCCGTCAACAACAAGTTCTAATTATGATGGTTTTAAATTTGTCAATCAACAACGTTCTTCGTGTTCTTCGCGTTCTTCGTTCGTTCTTCATTTTTGATCAATACTTTGATTATGATTTAACTTTTTCTTGGAATTTGGTGTTATAAAACACTATTCCTTTCTTATTTCACCGAATCATTCATAGATTTATTTAGATCGTTCAAATTCATTATAAAATTCATACTTCTTTAAAAAAGCTTTTATAAATATATCTTTAATTCTTGAAACTTCATTTTATTGTGATTTCAACCATATGAAATCATTCTTAACATCTTCTTCTCCTATTTTCATTATGTTATGCATATTAACTTAGAAAACTTAAAGAAAATTTAGATTAGACTAGGTTTTGGATTACCTTTCTTCTTTAATCTTCTTCCGTTGGATAAAGTTTGCACACGGTCTAACTTTTCCTCTTCCTTTCTCTCCTCATCAAAATTATCTCTCTCTCTCTCTGTCTCTCGAGTGTTGGTGATTTCTTAAATCACCAACAAATGATTTAAGGCTCTCCTTTTATAGGAAACCAAGGCTAGGGGCAAAATAGTCATTTCGCTCCCAAAGTTACTATTCCCACCTCCTTACTAACCTCCTTACTATTCATAAAGCTTCTTTTGGAAGCTTCGTGGTTCCGTCTTACGAAATTAGTTTGACAGTTTTAAAAACTGCGATTCTCAGAATCCAAATACTTTTGGATATTTCATCTTTTTTTTTACAGATTAACTTTTATGTATTCTTTGGAACTTCGAAAAACTGAAAAACACTTTTTGATGATAAGTGTTTTCCTTCACGTTTTCCCCTAATATATTTAAACGAATGAAAAGTATATAACAATAATTTTCGTCATTTTTATTTTGTCTGATTTCTGTATATTTTTTGAGAAAAACATTTATCGGCTAACTTAACTTTTCACTACATCTTATCGTCAAATCTTTCGACGAAATGTCATTTTGACATACCGATCTCTTAGAAAGGGTTAGGCTATTCAAACCCTAACCCTTAGGATTTCGTCGGGTGAATAGTGCATATTTCATCTTTTTCCTCAGAAATATTTTTGTTCCCAGAATTTTTTTTTCATATTAAAAATTCTTATTCGTTCAGTCTAGCTCGTAGTCAGAATCCTCCCTTTTTATAATCATCCTAAGTTCTAGAACGATTAATAAACACATAACAAAGAATATTATTAATAAAATTTTATTTTATTAATAACTAATTCTTTAAACATAAATTATGCACAATCCAATTTTCCAGGTTGCCACATTCTTCCTCCCTTATAAAAATTTCATCCTCTGAATTTCTAAAATGACACCCATACCTGGATGTTTTAGCCTTATACCCTTTCACAAAGGTTCAATCTTTCTTCTTCTCTTTCTTATAACCATCCTTTTCTTAAGGGTCATCTGTTGACATAATCGTCATTAGCTAAACCTCACATCTAACTATGCTTTCAATCTCTCGGGTCATCACATTCACCCCTTCTTCACAGAATTTCGTCCTCGAAATTTTAATATACCATTCTTCTCAACTTCTCTTCAAAGAAGTTCTTTTCTTTCAAACATTCTTTAACCTTCACAACTCATCAAGAATTATGAAGTAGAAGGAGTAAATAGGAATATAAAAATTCCTTTAAAACATTCCACACTTTGCTGAGGGGTTAAATGGACCACAAACTCTTACTAGGTTTAACAGCATTTCATTGTAAACCCTTCTATCATGGCCAATTTACAATCACCTAGAAATTAAACTACATCTTCCATACGTAGGTGATCAACATATCGTATAACCTCATTTCGGGGTGTGTTCACCTCAGACTTAATCATCAGATCCCGCACCAAAATAATTTGGTTTGGCATAACTTCTTAAAGAAAGTGTGATTTCTTTTTAAACATAACATACCATTTGTCTTAGCCAAATCAAATAGCTTAGACCATACCAATAAATTGGACATCAACTTGAAACATTCGTCTAGTCAAATCAATTGACATCGACTACTCTTTAAATTCTTTTAATCATAACTTCAAAATGTTTTACGACGTCATGATACCGTACTTTTTCATAGTACGTTGAAGACTTCGTCAGTTTATGACTTCACCATTATACATCATACCAAAGTGGGTTGTTGATCCTAAGATCGCATCCAACACTAGCTTCAATTACATTATTAACTCCATCTTTTTACCATCCTTGCATCAAATGCACTGATGATATAAAATTCATTTTGATATTTCAAATCTATTTCTGTCCAGCTGAAACAATTATGCGACGCCCCCAAAAAATGTATACACAACCCATTCTGAGTCACCAAATACATGGTATAAAGTTCAAATACAAACTTTATTAATACAATACGACAAACGTAAGCTGATAGTTTTAACACGAATATTGTCTCATAGACAATATCCAAACTCAAATGGAGTCCTCATTACAAATATTATCAAGTTATTTTATAAAATAGTGAGGAATACTACAGCCACCATCTAAGACTGTCACTTCGTTCCCCGACTAGTCCAAGCTATATTCTCATTTCCTGAAGAGAACAATGAAAGAAAAGGGTGAGCTCAACTAGCCCAGTAAATAATATTATGACTAAGAGAATGCATAATAAATTATCTTTAGCCTTCAACAATGTTAAGCTGATAGAATACAATAGACAACAAGTTTAATTATAGTGGAACAAACAATCCATTAGAAGAGTCAAGTAGAGAATGATATCTACTATCTTTTATGATTAAAAAGTTCATCATTAATATTTTATCGATGTAACACAGCTCAATAAATAATTCACATCATAGAATTATCCATGTAGTACGAGCCAAGGATATTTGTTAGTATCACATCCATGAATTATCCATGCACTACGGGCCAAGGATATTCATTATTATCATATCCATGAATTATCCATGCACTACGGGCCAAGGATATTCGTTAGTATCACCAATGGTCATGATCATGCCAACAACTGTCCATCAATGTACTATGGGCCAATGAAAACTTTTACCACTTCATTCGTAACATTACGAGTCATGATTATACCGATACATGATTTTTGCTCATAATCATTCCAATCAATAGTCCATCTATGCATTATGAGCTAAAGATAACTTTCATCACAATATAAGCATGAGGATGATGACAATGATATAAGAATTCAATCAAACGAGATCAAGGATAAATATTAAAGATTTATAATTCAATTTATCCAGAGTTTAAGAATGTCCAAATTGTCAACATGATAACTGCTTTGTGAAGTAAAATTCAAGAATAATATTTATGTAAAAATAATTTGGACAGAAAAGAAATAAATTTTTATCATGAATAGTACCCCAGGTGAATAGTACCCAAGTGAATAATACCTCGTGAATTGTACTTCGTGAATAGTACCCCAACATGAAAAGATCAAAATTTAACAAGATTGTTCAGAAAAATATCCTTGTGAAACGATACTAGATGAAGCGTAAATTTGAAGGATATTCTACTAGTTTCAAGGACTATAGAAGCAATACTTATAAATATGAGTGTAGAATTAGGAATACGAAACGAAATAAATATTACTTCATACTACAGAGTGTGAAAGAAAATATTATTTCTTATGAATATTGAACAAAATAATATCCCTTACCTTAAAATGAGAGTATTTCTAACTGGTAGGTCAGGGATATTCTTGAAGAAAACTTGTACTATTTTATACGCTCAAAGTTTCCTTAAACTCAAAAGAAATATGCTCAATATTATAGAAGAAGAATTCTCTAATTTTGATGTAATTTTTATTTCCAAACTAAGCATCCTATTTATAGGAGAATGGTAGGATACTATTTGAATTTTAGAAAATCACGGATGAACAGTAAGGAAAATTCACGGGCACCGAATTCGTTCGGCTGAAAATTTTCTGATTTACTATGATGCACTATGCAGCACTATACAATACTATGCACAATAAAATATTCTAATAAAATAAAAACTTATAATATATATATATATATATATATATATAACCTTACATATATGACAAGTTATATATATATATATATATATATATATTCACCGACGGATCACCCACATACATGACAAGTTATATATATAAGTAATAAAACAAAATTGAGATAACTTTCTCCCGACGATTTTGAAAAAAGAGAAAGTGGGGGTCTATGTAATAAGCCAAATTTACAACAATTACTTCATAAAAAACCCCTCTATTTATCTCAGTTCACTTGGATTCCCAAAACACATTTATAATAACATTTATTCATCATTTATAACTCACACACTACAAAGTATGAAAGGAAATATTATTTCTTACGAGTATTGAACAAAAATAATATTCCTTACCTTAAAAGGAGAGTATTTTTGACTGGTAGGGTTGGGATATTCTTGAAGAAAATATGTACTATTTTATACACTCAAAGCTTCCTTAAACTCAAAAGAAATACGATCAATATTATAGAAGGAAAATTCTCTGATTTTGGTGTGATTTTCATTTCTAAACTAAGCATCCTATTTATAGGAAAATGGCATGATACTATTTGAATTTTAGAAAATCATGGATGAACAGTAAGGAAAATTCATGAACGCCGAATTCGTTCGGCTGAAAATTTTCTAATTTACTATGTTGTACCATGTAGTACTATGCAAACATTATGTAGTACTATGCACAATAAAATATTCTAATAAAACAAACACTTATAATATATATATTCACCAACGGATCACCCACCCACACACATATAATATATATATATATATATATATATATATATATATATATATATATATATATATGACTGAATATGCAAGTATGCTTGCATTAAGAAAAGTTGTAAAGTCCTTTGATAGATAATAGAAACATTTGTACAAGGACTTCGAATGAATTGATCAAATGTGTTTGGTTGATCCTACATAGACAAAATAGCTTTGTAAAGTCCTTAAAAAGAAATGATGTACAAGGACTATAAATATAGAAAGATCATGCATGTTAGGTTAATCTTATGATGTAATAGATAGGCTTGTCTGATCATCGAGCACTGCACCAGAAATTGTAGTCTTCTAGGAGAGTCAAATAACTCGAGAGCTATCGAGGCAGAATCGTAGTCTGCAAGATAATAGATCTCGGAGTTTGTAGATTGCCAGGGGAGACGAGGAGAGATCGTAGTGTGTCAAGGAGAACTTCCTAAGGGCCATAGTCTGCTGAGAAAGTCATGTTCAGAATCATTGAGACAGTCTGCCAACGAGCCAACCGGACATCTGCCGAAGCCCAAGTCAAGAATCGTAGACTACACTCAGAGTCGTAGAGTCTACTGATCATATCAGAGGTAGAGATCGTAGTCGAGAAAGATCAGATGAAGACAAGCACAACGACAGAAATTGTAGTGTCAAGATCTGA
The DNA here is from genome assembly GCA_020205505.1 of Panax japonicus. Lineage (NCBI taxonomy): Eukaryota > Viridiplantae > Streptophyta > Magnoliopsida > Apiales > Araliaceae > Panax > Panax japonicus. The sequence goes on along the minus strand of CM035097.1, from coordinate 27,971,098 downwards.
TCTCAAAGTTGTAGTGTCTACACAGCCGAAGCTGAATTGTAGAGTGCCGAACTAAGACCTAAATAGATGTGCTCACAATGCCAAGGAAGAATCATAGAGCAAATACGATTCTTAACGAATGAGCACTCCCAGAATATCTAAAGGAATGAATCCTCTGGTTGACACTGCAAAGATATATCCCACCTAAACGAAACCAGAGAGCACTCAACGAATGGCATGCTAGCTAACAGAAGATCTAAGAACCAACCCAATCAGCATCCAGATTGAGTTGAGAAGCCATTCGAGATGAAGTCTTACACAAGTTGATCAGAAGTAGACTTCAGTAACTGACTAAAGAAAGTCATCAAGTGCAGTAGCTGTCAAGTGGTAAGATGACAACGATCTTGGAAGTAACCAGGATCGTAGTATTTGCCAAACAAAGAAAGAACTGATAGAGTGCACACATAGATACTTGTCAGCTTCTGAAGAACAAGGCTAAAGTGATTAAGCATTGGGTCAGTCTATTGATGATAAGTGAACGGCAGATTACAAGGATAAATCGAGCTGGACACGCCACAAATCTGAAGTGTCTTGCTATTCAGAAGGGCCCAAAGAAAGGAGTCAAACCATCAGTATCTGAGAGCAGTCGAAGCAAACAGAAGTGTTGAATCACTGCACAATAGAAGGAAGAAGTGTTCTACACTAAAGATCGAATGAACACTCTTCAATGATCGTAGTGTTGTCTCTACATGTCAAATGAACAACAGTAAAAAAGATACTACGATCGGGTTCAAGAAATATATGCATCAGAATAATAGAGTTCGGTCATCCAAAGAGTGAAGCATTGGCAACGATTCAATCTGAAGGTTGGTATTCGGACAAGAGCTTATTAAGAGCATCGATGCAAAAGGACAACCTATGATCTAGAAATCAGAAGGAGGAAATAAAGTCATCAACCTGCTCGAGACATCAGAGTGACATCTTTAATGTGGTAGGTGAAATAGTAGACTGCAGTGTCAGAAAGTCAGAAAAATTTGTCATATCGCATCTGCAGTCTACACCAAACAACTCGAGATCTGCAAAGCATTTCAAAGAGCTTTTAACGACTACTTCCCAACGGGAAGATTGGGAAGGAGTATAAATAAGCCAGAGCTTCAATGATCAAGAGTGCTTATGATTGCTATATTACAGAATTGTTGAGTTGGTAGAATGCTAACGTTGACTCTACGAGTTTCACCTGAGCTAAAACAAAACAAGTCTCAGTGACAGTGAGACTACGAAGATGGAAGTGAAGAAGCTTTGAAAAAGGACTTGAACAGACCAAAAGCTTCACTCAACAAGATGAGAATGCCACTTAAATTTGCATCCAAGCTAAGAGCCAAGAAAGACAAAAAGATAGCATTCAGAAGAGTAGCAAAGCACAAGACAGATCCTGAGAGCCACTCTATGATTCACCATGAACCTAAAACTGAACCAGAGAAAGTGTAGAACCATGTCTGCCAACATATTAAGAAGGGTTCAGGGAATGGTGATGGTTCACAGCTGAAACTACATAAAGATGAGCAGAACAGAAGAAGATCAGATGCAACAAAGATGATGTGGTCCAGTCTGAAAGCAGAATGCAAATAGGACCACATCAAGCTGCTAAGTATAAAAAATGATCAAGCTTAAAGACATCTTAGTAGCTCAGCACCAACACCAATAATAAGCCAATGCCTGAGGGGTCCTTGTCCAAAGGAACTAATTGAAGTTCCAAGCCTACTGGGCTTGAAGAGTTCCTAGGGAACTAGAGAAGTTCCAAGGCTGCTGGCCTTGAAGAGTTCTTAGTGAACTGAAGTCCCAAGGCTATTGGCCTTGAAGGAATCTTAGTGATTCAGGGTGCTGCCTTTCCTTAGTAGAAATCTGCTAGTTGAAAGCAGAAGAGTGGATTAGGAGCTTGTGTCTCTGAACCACTTAAAACCCCTTGTGTCTTTTACCTTATGTTAGTTAAATTATGTGTATTAACTGCTATGTATGTTTAACTGCTTACAACTGAACTAAGTCTAAGAACAATGTATGTATGATTATGAATATATCAATGAAGGGGATCTTTTACTTATTCCGCTGTGCTTGAAAAGATTCTTATGTTCGTCATATGCTAAAACATTAACTATATAAAATAAAAAAAAGAATTTGAAGTCAAAAAGGATCTATTCAATCCCCCCCTTCTAGATCTATATTGTGCCTACTGGGAACTAACAATATATATAAGTAATAAAACAAAACTGAGAGAACTTTCTCCCGACAATTTTGAAAAATGAGAAAGTGGTGGTCTATGCAATAAGCCAAATTTACATCAATTACTTCATAAAATACCCTCGATTTATCTCAATTCACTTGGATTCTCAAAACACATTTATAATAATATTTATTCATCATTTATAACTCACAATATTAACAAACAGATCATTCCCAGGAAAGAGGGGGCTCTCTGATAAGGACTTCTTCTTATTGGCGCGCAATTAGATGACCAAACCCCTTTCCTCGACAAAACTTTTTAGACATCGTCAATAATGTAAATAATAATATGAATACATTTGTCGTCTCAATTATTGATTTAATAATATAAAATATTGTGCAGATGATACTGTGACACTAATTGAATCAATAATATGAGATACTATGCAGCAATTACTGTGGCAATATTTGAATAAAGCTGAGTGACGTCTCACGTAAGCATCAATAATCAAAGATACTATACAATACAGTGTGTTACCATGGAACCACATGTATTACTGTACTGTTATCACCGGGTATTTCAACAATTAACGGTAAAACTTTTGTCGTTATTTGTATAAAAAGTTATTTATGTCATTTTCTAACTCCGATAGTAATTCTGGTGTGGGGTCCACCAATGATTGTGCCTTTATACGAATATTTCCTGATAAAATAAATATTCCCCGACCAAATGAATAATTTATTACAACTTACTTACTTTGCAATATTTTTAAATATTACCCACAACTATAACATTATATCAAATCGACACCTTATTATTCAAAAAGATATTTCGAGAAAATTAAATCTTTACTCATAAAAGTTGGGGTCTTACAACCTCCCCTTCTTATGAAATTTTATCCTCGAAATTGGTGTACGTACCTGGTATGTCGAAGAGGTGAGGATATCTTGTTTTCATTTCAGATTCTAACTCCCAAGTCATTTCCTCAATATCTTGGTTTCTCCATAAAACTTTGACTTGAGGTATAACCTTTAAGCGTATAATATGTTCCTTCTTATCTAAGATTTTAACAGGTACCTCTTCATAAGTTAAATCTTTCATTAACTCGTCTGGTTATAATTCAATAATGTGGTTCGGGTCCTCCACATATTTACGTAACATAGATATGTGAAAAACGTTATGAACACGAGACATACTTGGCGGTAAGACAAGTCTATAGGCCACAGTTCCTACTCAATCGAGGATTTCAAATTGGCCAATGAATCAAGAATTGAGCTTTCCTTTCTTTCTAAATCTCGTAACTCCATTCCATGGAGCAACACATAACAACACATGATCTCCAATATTGAATTTCACGTCCCTTCGATGAAGATCAACACAACTCTTTTGTCGATCTTGTGAGGTTTTTATACGTTGCCGGATCATTTGAATCTTTTCCGTAGTCATGCGTGCCAATTTTGGTCCCAACAACGTTGCTTCACCCACCTCGTCCCAACATACTGGAGAGCGATACTTGTGTTCATACAACGCCTCAAATGGAGCCATGCCTATACTTTCTTGATAACTGTTATTGTAGGAGAATTCCACCAATAGAAAGCACTTGTCCCAACTTCCTTTGAAGTCAAGAACATAGAGTCTTAATAGATCCTCAAGAGTTTGAATAGTCCTCTCCGACTGCCCATCCGTCTGAGGATGATATGCTGAACTGAATTGAAAATCCGTGCACATAGCTTTCTGCAAACTAAACCAAAATTATGAAGTGAATCTTAGGTCTCGATCAAAAACTATGGATACTGGCATACCATGCAGTCTTACAATCTCATTTATGTATATACGAGCAAGACGTTCAAGTGAAAAAGTTTCCTGTATAGGTATAAAATGAGCAGACTTGGTTAATCTATCAACAATGACCCAAATTGCATATATGCCTTGAGAAACCTTGGGAGGACCAGTAACAAAATCCATGGTAATGTGTTCCTACTTCCATTTTAGAATTTCAAGTGGTTGCAATGGACCTTTTGGCACTTGATGCTCCGCCTTGACTCGTTGACAAGTTAGACACCTTGAGATAAACTCTGATATCTCTCCCTTCATATTACTCCACCAAAATATGTGTCGAAGATCACGATACATTTTGGTACTCCCAAGATGAATTACAAACGTTGTGTTGTGCGCCTCCATCATGATTATATACTTCAAATAAGAGTTGTTAGGAACATAAAGTTTGGAGTTGACTTGAATTATTCCTTCTTCATCGATTATTGCTTCTGGAATAACACCTTCTTGCACTTTCTTCATCAAACGCATCAGCTCCAGGTTCGTAGTTTGAGCAGCTTTAACTTTATCGATTAAATTTGGTTCTATTCGTATATTTGACATCATCACGTGGGTCCCTAGAGTCTTTAACTCTATCTCCATCCTTTGTAAATCATACCAAATGGGCCTTTGCGTTGATAATATCGCACTTGTACCCGCATAAGATCTTCTACTCAATGTGTCAGCTACCACGTTCGTTTTTCCAGTATGGTATTGAATGGTATGATTGTAATTTTTCAACAGCTCGAGCCAACGTCGTTGCCACATGTTGAGTTCCTTTTGGGTGAAGAAATACTTGAGGCTTTATGATCTGTATAGATCTCCACTTTCTCCCCATACAGGTAATGCCTCCAGATTTTAAGCTTGAAAACGACTGTTGCCAACTCTAGATCATGAGTAGGATAATACCTCTCATATTCTTTGAGTTGTCGTGAGGCATAAGTTATGACTTTCCCATGTTGCATGAGAACACATCCTAAAGCTTTGCTTGAAGCATCACTGTATATGACAAATCCCTCCAAACCAGATGGTATTGTCAGAACATGTGCTGAAATGAGTCTTCTCTTTAGTTCTTGAAAACCCTTCTCACATTCCTCGCTCCAACCAAATTTTGTATCTTTTCGACTTAGCTTAGTTATCGGAGTGGCGATTTGAGAAAACCCTTACTCCATACAAAATTCGTATGGAGTAAGGGAAAGCTAGGATTATGTGAGATTTCAATTGAGGACTCATGTCAGCAGCTAGGTTGTATGATTCTTTGTATGGGTGGTGAATTGTACTTGGTGTAACAACCACTTAGTTTCTTACACCAATAATCATTGAAATGTTTATGTCACGCTTTTTGCTATATACATGTTGAGAATGTGATTATTTTTTTATGTCTATAACGGATAGGTAGAGAATAGGTAGATAATATAAGATTACGTGTGAGTTCTTAAAACTCATATTTATGGTAAGTTTGTGACTCATAATCGTATGGTATATTTTTGAACAGCTAAGCGTATGGACAACTCCTGATTAGTTCTTAAACTACATATTGCTAGGATAAGTTCTTAAACTCATATTATTGTAGAAAGTTCCTGAACTCATAACGTCTGGTAAGTTTGATGAACTGGGGTATAACTAAGTTGTAAATGGAGCATTGAGGATGATAGGAATAGATAGACTTATTAAGTAATTGATCATTATAGAAAGTGGAGTTGATGGTGGAAACATAAGCATTCCAAATCTTTTAGCTATACTAGATTTTGAAATTTTTGACATCAAGCTAAATTCGCACTAATTTGACTTTACAGAAATGAATTTTGTTATTATCAACACATGGTGACAATTGTGTATGTGAGGACTTCGGGACCTTGACACATCGTTACCTGTTGAGTTATGATAACACCAAAACTGATTTGCAATGATTTTTTAACTGTTTAAAGAATAGTCTATGCTAATTGTTTCGGCTAGACGAAAATGATTTAAAAATATCAAAATATATTTTAAATCATTAATGAATCATGTAACCTAGTGCAAAGATAATAAAAATTGATGGAGTTATATATGTAGAAGTAATTAGTGTTGAATGCGAACTAAAAATTGTCATTTCACTATAGTATGATGTATTATGACAAAGTCACAAAATGACAGAATCCTCAAATGGGCTATAAATACAGTACAGTATCATGACGTCATAAAATTATTTTTAGAATTTTAAAGATAAACTATTGCCAATAGGGTTTGGCCATACATTATTGGTATGAGTCTAAGCTATTTGATTCAGCTAGACCAACATTTATAAATTCCAAGTATTCTTTGAAATTTTTCCCGAACCAAACTATTTTAGTGCGAAATCCTATGATAAGACTGAGGTGAACATCAAAAAATTTGGAAAAACTTTTATGCGCCCAAGGCGAATATGATGAACGGAATTTTTTTTCCAGAATGTAGTACCTGATCAGTACATGGCATAATGGGCTGATCACCCTTTGTGTCCATAAGTCATGACGGTTTGCAGATGAATTTCTGTATAAACTGTGAGAGCCCCATCTCTGGGTCCTAAATCACCACGGATCTGGTACAATCATTCTATAACTATTACTATTTGCGGAAGATATAAACATAAATTGTTTATACAATAAAGTTTACACACTATTCTCCAAGGTCGAGTAACCTTAACTTATACAAATTTCATAAACTATCTAACATATAACATTATTATCATACTATACTATTACATTTTAGCTGCACATATAATCCCAAGTTGAACTTGGCTTTATCTTTTCTTGTATCCAACGTAGGCGTCTTAATCTGCAGTGTTTATCATGATATAACAAGGGTGAGCAATAAGTTTTCCCAGCAAGTTTAAGTTCAATAAATTAAGGATATATCATGATTGAAAGAATTGAACAAAAGCTGTCTACAGTTTTACAATATAATTACGAACTAGCATGAACAAATTTTACATAGCTGAACGAACATTGAACATGAACATATATATATATATCTGGACCGAATAGTAATGAAGGTGATCAGACTCTGATGAATATATGCAGTATGCACAGAGTGCGATTTAATGATTCTTAGACATGGCAATCAGAAATGATTAACCACAAGTATAATTGAATAATATAACTAGAGGTTGAGTTAAAAAAATTTGCCTGAACCGTTGATTATCGTTACACATTTTAATAAGCTTTGTCTGAAAACCTAATATATAAATAATATTTATTTCTAAGTTAGAATAATATCATCACAATATTTAAAATAACCTAAACACATTATCATATAATCCTAGCAGTCTATAACACATATAAGACTTAACCTTTAGTCAAATTTTACAGTCTGAGTAGAGTTCGGTATAATTCTGACATCCCGACAGTCTAGACTGATAATTATCGAGCTTAAGTTCAATTAAACTCTACCTAAATACTTAACAATTATCTTAGATAATTTTATCATCAGTCAAAATATTTTTCATAAGCTCGTAATCATTTTTAAATAATTATTATCATTTTCATGATTTTTCAATCATTAGTAACGTATTTATATGAATTAAATACATAATTCCTTTATCATTAATATTTATTTAATACTAAATATTAATGATAATCATAACATAATATTATATTATATTTATAATCTATCAAAGTATTTTTAATACCTTAAAATCACCTTTATATGATTTTTAAACCTTTAAATCCATTATCCGATAATTGCCATTAATATTAAATATTAATGTTTTTCATGACAAAATATCAAAAGTTATATTTTATAACTTCAAATATTTTTATAACACTTAAATAATTTTTATATGATTTTTAAATCATTAATTCTAATTTTCTATAATTTATTTAATACATTTATTAAATAAATTAATTATCATTAATATTAATTTATTAATGAAATTCATCACAAAATATTAAAAGTCACTAAAAATAACTAAAAATATTTTCTTATACCATAATATTATTTTTCATGTATTAAAATCATTTTAAAATAATTTATTTAATATTATATTTAAATAAATTAAATACCATTAATATTCCAAAAATATTAAATATTTATGAAATATATTTAGAATAATTAAAAACAATTTTTTAGGCTTTAAAAATAATTTTTAGGAATTTATTATGTATTTTTCATAATTAAAAACTATTTATTTCAATTTATTTAATAAAAATAATTATTTTCAGAAATTAATTATTACTAAAATGGCCCTATAGCGACATAACCGTCGCTATAGGTGATCTTGGTGTTCTTGAGCCCAAACCTAGACATTCATAAGCAGTTACAAGGTGCTATGTTTGGCCAACTATAAATCTTGAATCCTGACATATCTGGGTTCGATTGTGTGTTCAGATTATAGTATTGATGCAATACTACAATCCTAAACAAATATCATGGTGAAACAACATCAGATCAGTGAGATCGAAAGTCACCAAAAAATCTGACAACGATGTTCTTCATTTCTTGGTTTTCTAAAAAATGAAGAACAGTCGAAGGTGCTATATTTAACTCTTTATATTTTGCATTATGGGCTTGCTAATCATGTTTTAAAGGTTCAAACATGTAGAAGTGATGTCAGGATACAAGTCTATAACATCAGATCTGTCTAACAACAACACACATGAACGATCAAGGACGATCAAACCATGTCAGAAAAATCGCACATGAAGATTTCTGGGTTTTCCAGAAATCTTAAGAACAGTCGGTCAACCCTACTTTGACCCTTCCTATCTTTGATTCTATACATGATCTGGGAGTTCTAGAGGCATGATCATGTAGCATAAATGTCAATTTACAAATATATTACACAAACATGGCCAAAACACTTAACAGAAGGAAGATCAGAGGCCACGAAAGTGTTGTTAGACCCTTTCTGGGTTTTTGGGCTGCATAGAACCAAGTAGATCATGGTCGGTCAACGACTTTTGAATGCTTGTAACTTTCGATTTACACAGGATCTGGACTTTGTGACACCCCCAAATCCGGGTACTTTGATTCCATGGGATCTAGTGTTCACTGTACAAATATCATCTATCTATCTACCCATAATAAATGCAAACCATGTAATAGATAGAATAAAAATCTCCCCCTTAAGGGTTACAACATCCAAATAATAATAATACAATCCCAGGTTAAACTAACCTTAAACATCTGTGTGGAATCTTAAATAAATAAGTCTTAAATAACATCATTAACTCAAGTCTTAAACATAAATACATCATCTAATAAAAATAACAAGTCTTCATCACTTGCTAACTTTGCCCTTGCCTTTACTAGTGGAAGGTTCATGAGTTCTTTCGTTCTTAACTGCAATGTTATTATAAAGCAAGAGTGAGCACTATTTCCCACAAGTATAATAATGAAATAACAGTATAATAGCATGCGAGTGAATTAAAGACATCTGAATAAAAGTTTAACTTTTGAATCAAGAATGAATAACAAGAATCAAAAGAATTCTGAGGGTCATAAGACCTTGAACTATGTCCTAGGTTAACAAAGGTTATACTTGAAACCTTTAACAGTCATAAGACTATGGACCTTTCTTCTCGTACTTAGGGGGATCATCCCTTAGTACCATACTGTGCACAATTTCTTAACGCTAACGCATAAATAAATCCCTTTACAGGGTTGTTCATCTCAGTTTGACATTCGAATCCGCACCAAAGGAAGTTTGGTTTGGATAATTCAATAAGAATTCTGAAATTTAGAACGTTCATCAACTAAGGACTATTTGAATCAATAAAGTTCACTAGTCTACTAAGGTTCAACAATAATAATATTCAATTCGAAAAATAATCTCAAGAAGTATACAATAGAACAATTATTGTATAACTGAATCATGCTTTGAAAAGATAATAAATCTTTAATATAACATTCAAACTTGAATAATAGTAATGATAATTTACTCGAGGTTAATAATAAACTTGAACAATAATGACAAGTAGGGTTAGGAAACTTGCCTCGTGCGTAGGCTAAACGATTACTACTTCCGTTCACCACAAATCCTACACACATACCATATGTATTTACGACATTCATTAGTTACATTTTCACTTAATTATTTAGTATAAACTCTACTTTATTTAATAAATCATTATCATTCTAATTTAATTACTTAATTAAATAAGAATATTTTTGTTCTCTTACTATTATTACACTCAAATAAATTATTTCATAATAATTTCTATCGAATATTTATTTTATTCCATAAACATCTCAATTAAAATATTTACTTTATTTTATAAATATTTTAATAATAATTTTCATCGAATATTTATTTTATTCCATAAATATCTCAATTAAAATATTTAATTTATTTTATAAATATTTTAATAATAATTTTCATCAAATATTTATTTTATTCCATAATATCTCAATTAAAATATTTAATCTATTTTATAAATATTTTAATAATAATTTTCATTGAATATTTATTTTTTATTTTTATTTTTTATTTATTTTTATTTTTTTGACCGCCAGGGCTAAGTAATGTAGTTTGGTAACACCCGCCGGGGGTGGGGTTACCCAGGCTCATTTTCTGCAGTTTCTGCAGTTCTGCAGTTCGCGAACATAAGAAGACCAAATTAGGCCAAAAATCAATCACAGGTAAAATTATACAGGAATATGGCCATACCTTCCAATTAGTTATTTTTACACGAATTTAGACTTACCCAATCATTGTAATACATATATAATCATTACTTAACCCATCTAGCATGATTTTTAAAAAGTTACAACACATAATTTGCAAAATCAACACATTTACTTCCACTGTTCTTGAAGGTTTTAAAAATAAAACATGAAAATTGTCACTACGAATTCGTTATAACACCGAATCCGTTTATTTAAATTTTGGTCTCTTCGTAACAACATGCATAACAACATACAAGTGTAAAATTTAGGGATAATATACGATAAATACATAAAATACCACGTATAAGGCCATATGGCCAAAACCCAAACTCTGTAAATTTTGAAATAGCAAGTCATCATATTATGAAACTTATGATATGGTTTACAAAGTATATATAATTAAATACGATGTGATATGCCATAACACATACAAAACCCATAATCATTACTCCTATCTCAATTACAGAGGCTTTACAGTATGAATAAAAGACATTTTCATAAAACTCAAATAACGTAAAAATAGAATTTGGTTTGGAGAAATTACCCAGAGTATAGATTAAGAAGAGGTGATCCAAGATAATCCTTTTACAATTACCTGATGATTACACACTCACAATATATCTAATTCTCACAAATTTTCTCTGATAAATTCTCAATCTCTCTCCCTCTCTGCTCTTCCAGACTTAGAATAATAAAAGAAAAGAAAAGAGAACGTCGTATTATAAGAACTCGACTGACGCGCAATAATGGTCAGTTAACCCAGTCATGGGTAACTGCTAGTAACCCCCACTAAGGCCATGTTTGGCTAACATAATAGATTTCAAAACTCCTTTAATTTAATAAAGCTTTATCATATAGTTTAATTCAGGTCACACTCACTTGCACAATAATTCATATATCTTATTTAATATAAATAAAATATAATAACTTCTCATAAATTCACATAGTCATATATTTAATTTTCTCATTAATTAATTATATTAAATTATTAAATCTATAATTAATAAATAAATTAATTAGAATAACACCATGCTTAATTAAATAATTCATTTAATTCAATAAGCTGACATAATTACATACTTGAATAATAAATATTCTCCATATTAATTTAATAAATGTAACACATATAATTAAATTAATCTACCACAATTGCGTTAATTAATTATTTAATCTAATAATTAAATCATCAAAAAATATTTATTTAATTCAATAAATATTAAAATTAATTACAAAATTCTCGTTCGTCACAGACTTGATTCAAGTTCCAGATCCAAGACCTTGCAACATACAACAAATACAAACCTTTAAAACACTAAACACATTAACAAAGACAGATCTAGGAGGCGTGGCATTTGCTTGTCAGACACCAATTTTCCAGTTCTCCAGATTTCTAAAAACTTAAATTTTGAGCACTTTGATGTTATGGATCTGGGATCTAACAACCCAGATCACTAAATGACATCTTATTACACAACTTTAAACAAACAATTACAACATATAACATCAGATCATAAGATTTCTTAGTTTAGGGTTTTTATACCTTTTTGAGCCATGATCTAGATTCTGATCTTCATGATATGTTATTGGAAAGCTAAGTAGTGATATTATCTTAACTTATCTCCCCTTTTCTCTTTCCATTTTCAAAATCTTAGAGAGAGAAAGCTTTGGCTCAAATGAAAAGTAAAGTAGCATTTTCTGTCTCTTTAATCTATATAAATGATGGATGTAATGTAATGGCTGGCAAGAGAGGCTGATACTTACTGATTTCAGTCACATGGAGTAGCTAGGGTAGTTGAGCAACTAAAGATATAACAAAATTTACAAGTTATGTCACAATAATGCAATAAGGGTATTTTGGACTTTTGGCTTTTAATTTAATGGCACAATTGTCAATTGTTTAAACCCTTAGGGTTTAGGGTTTAACACTTAAATTTTTGAAATTTTAATTTCTAAGATTTCCAAATTAGGTTTCCAAAATAGAAAATTAATATTTCTAAATTATAATTAAGATTCTATAATTAAATTAAAATGTCCTAATCATAATCTAAGCTTGCTAATTAGGATTATTATTTCCTAATTAAAATTGCTAATTTAATTAGCAATTTGGGTCATAATTGTATATTAGAGTTTATAACCCAAGAATTAGGGTTTTAAATAGAAAAATAATCTTTCTTATTTAGAAATTAGGTTTCCTAATTAGATTAGGGCCGGTTTTCTAATTACTTATAACTTGAAAATTAGGATTAATGTTTCCTAATTAATATTAAAATTATTAAATTAATAATTAGGTTTTTCCTAATTATAAATTATGGTTTCTAATCCAAAAATTAGGGTTTTCCAAATTAATTAGGGTTATCCCTAATTAGGTTATTATTAATAACGTTTAAACCTTATACTAGCCTTTGCATTCCCAAATTATGGTTTTTAACTTACGAATTAGGGTTTTGGATTCCACGAACTGAAATTAGGGTTTCCAAAATTGGTTTTAGGGTTTCTTATAAATCGTAAGAATTTTCTAACTAAACGTTGACGTTTTATTATAATATTAGGGTTTGCCAATGATATAGCTTATCTGGTCAACCCTTAACCACATACTGTACATATATATAACCATATACATAGAACACAATCACTTATATACTTAATCATGAATAATTCACCAAAAGATTTTTAAATCCATAGAATTCCTTCTCGGAAATCTCAAATCCATTTACTTATTTTCTGTCTAGGTTTATTACATAACCTTAATTCAATATTTTAAGATTTTATAAATAGTCAAGTTCTCGGGTTGTCACATTTACCCCTTCTTCTAAAAATTTCATCCCCGAAATTTACCTTACACCTTACACCTTGAACCATTCACCATTCATTCTCGTCATCACAATGTACCCAATATATTCCTCACAATAATAAAAAATTTCAATTGTGCTGAGGGGTTATATAGACTATTGTCTTTCATTTTCGCAAAGGTTATATGGAAATTCATCCGCAAACCGTCATAACTTACAGGTATTGTGGGTAATTAGCCCGGTATGCCTTGTACATATAAAATACAGCTGGTCTGAGCTATTTTTCGTATTCACCTTGGGCGCATAAACTTTTTCTTACCTTAGTCTTTATCGGAATTCGAACCAAAATAATTTGGTTTGAGAAACATTTTCAAAGAACGCTTAGAGTTTTCATAAAAGTTGGTCTAGCCGAATCGAATAGCTTAGACCCATATCAATAATCAATTTCAATCGAAATATGAATGTGTGTAGCCAAAACCCCGTTGGCAAATTAAAATTTTAAAATTTTAGTTTAAAAATGACGCCATGATGCCGTACTGTATTAACAGCCAGTTTGAGGATGTCATCATTATATGACTTTATCATAACACATCATGCAATAGTGGAACAACGATTTTAGATCAAATTCAATACTAAGTATTCCTGTATTTAAAACTCCATCAACTTTTTATCATCTCTGCCCCAGGTTACATGGTACATAAGTGATAAATAAAAATATATTTTAATATTTCAAATCATTATCGTCTAGCCAAAACAATTAGCATATACTATACTTTAAACCGTTAAAAAATCATTACAAATCTGTTTTATTACCTCAACAGGTAACGATGTGTTGGTGGCCCGAAGTCCACTCATACACAATGGTCACCCGGAGTTGAGAATAACATTCATTTTCAAAAGCACATAGTGCGTATTTAACTTGATGTCAAAAATTGCGAGTTTAGCGTAGCTAGAAGATTTGGAAAACTTAAGTCTCCACTAATAATAATTGCTTAATAATCTATTTATTCCTATTATCCTTAATACTCCATTCACGCAAAACTATACACAGTTCATCAAACTCGTACTTAATGCTATATTCACTACCTATACCCTATCTATCTGTTATATACTAGAGAAAAGAATTACATTCTCAATAGGTATATATCAAATATCGCGACACAAATCTAATCTTAACTCCCTTCTCCATACGTATTTCATTTAATTCGTATACATAATCTTTTCCTGAATCTGTACCAATTCATCGTACAACTGACACACAGTATTCTTGCCATAAATTTTTCAATCATTCGCTTGATCCTTCTCCATACTATAACCTTATCAGATCACAGGGTGATCTCATCGTATATATTACGATTCCTTTCTATGACTTGATCGTTTTATTTTACGATCTCCTATCACTGTATTTTTAGTCTTTTAAACTCTATCTATTCACCAATACTGTTCAACTTTATTATCAAAGTTAGGGAACTCTGTATCTTTTATAACCGCCGAGATTCATCTTTAAATCGTATCGACACACTAACTCTATTTGAGTTAGTAGTTATCCTAATCACTATGGTTATTAGTCTCAGGTATTCTTACCTAAGGTTCATAACCTACAGCTTTGATACATACGAGCAAGACGTTCAAGGGAATAAGTCTCCCGTATAGGTAAGAAATGAGAAGACTTGGTTAATCTATCAACAATAACCCAAATCGCATCTATGCCATGAGAAACCTTGGGAAGACCAGTAACGAAATCCATAGTAATGTGTTCGCACTTCCATTTCGGAATCTCAAGTGGTTGCAATGGACCTGTAACGACCCCAAAATTCATACAATTTAATTCTCGACTTCGGTCGTTAATAATACATTCTACCTCTAATTTTGCATCATTAAACAATAATACAACCATTGAAATTTGTGGAATAATTAAAATTTTCAATTACAAACTATTCTCATTCCCAAAACCTTCAACCTTTACATGTAAATATCTCAGAATTATTTTAATACTCCAATAGTTTACATCGCAAAATGATATTACAATTCAACATTAATACATTATTTGGAACCCTAAACATGGTTCAAATAATAATAACACAACCAAAGTGTGTAAATCTTCAATTATCACATAACTTTACCTTGAATCTTGAACCTGCAAAAGTTGTTATTTGCAAGGTTGAGCTCGACAGCCCAGCAAAATCTAACAGTTTTCATGCATCACGTAGCACATAATAACATGCTCAATAGGTGTCAGTTACAATAAACCAAAAGCCATAAGGCTGTGTTTGGTTACACACAATTTCCCCCATACTAGATTATTTTAATAATATTATATTATATAGTTTTTATTTGTCACACCTGTAATCAATTCTCATAACTTACAATAATAATTATAATTTTTTATTATAATTCTTCTTATGATTAATAAATAATTATATATCTAATTTAATTAATAAATTAGACTTAAACATCGCTTTATTTAATTTACTTATTTTCTTTAATATTAAACAATTCATTTAATTTCATTATTTTCTTAAATATTAAGCAATTGATTTAATTTAATTATTTCCTTAAATTAAATCCTTCAAATAAAATTATCATTTCTCATTAATCAATTTAGTTACTAAATTAATTCTCCACAATTCATCAATTATTTATTTCCTCAATAAATAAATAAATTAAAATATTTATTTAATTCAATAAATATTTAAAATTAATTACTAAATTCATTTAATTCCTTCAATAGTTAACTTAACTATTAAACCTCACTTTCTCAATATATGAATATATATTTCTCTTCACACCAGGTCATATATTTCAACATATATAGCGTATATATATACATACTCAAACTCAAAACATCTCATAATAAGAATTTTAATTATTAAAGTCTTATTTTAATAATTTATAAAAATTCGGGTTTTCACATCTTTCCCCCTTATAAATATTCTGTCCTCTGAATCAACGAAATCTCCTTCACTTGGTTTTCACAAAATCACTTTTCAAAATTCATTTTTCAAAATTTACCATCGAATATCTTCAACACATTACTTTAATATAGGTTTTATTTATTAGCACTACCACCATTCTTCATAATAAACTTTTGTAAGTTTTATTTCATAACCTTTACTTAGACTCAATTATATTTGAGTATTACATATTCTTTGAGCCTTTCATTATCTTTCTCTACGGATCATTATCATAAACACTCGGGATATTACATTAACCCATTCATCTAAGAATTTCGTCATCAAAATTTTATTAATCTTTATTAATTCAATCTATCAAAATAGATTTTACGTTAATAGTTTATTCATTCACTGGGTTCTATAACCACTATCTTTCCACAAAGATCTTTCTACAATTGTCATATTAATCAGCTCTTCCTCTTCTAAGAGTTTCACATTTCTCTTCTTTTCTGGAATTTCATTTCTTTCTTGAAATTATTAAGTTTTGCTTAATTTTCTCATCCTTTCCACTTTCACATTTTAAAATAATAAGAATCTTCCACAATTGCTCAATAATTGGAAAGCGATATGAATAACAAGAATTTAAAAGATTCCAAATCATGCTGAGGGGTCACAAGACCGTGAACTCTATTCTCGATTTACTAGTGCTTCAACTCAATCCTTCACACTTCAAACCAGAGTGTTTATCAATCACAACGTAGTGTTTTGTAACGACTATATGCGTTACGCTCGGAACCATTGTCCCCGAAAATATGTCCCCTTATAGGGTTGTTCACCTTAGCTTTTCAACATTTGAATCCACACCAAAAATTTTTGGTTTGGCATAACTTTTCAATGAACATTTGAATTTCATGAACATTTTTCCATAATCGTCTAGCTGAATCAAATAACATAGAATTTTACAATAATTCGGACATCAATCGAAATATATATATATATATATATATATATATATATATATATATATATATATATATATATATATATTCCCATACCTAAAAAAATCTCAAAAATCTTTTTATGACGTCATGATACCGCACTGTATTTACAGTTCGTTTGAAGATTCCGTCATTTTGTGACTTTGTCATACTACATCATACTATAGTGGGCTGACGATTCTTAGATCACATCCAACACTAAGAAATTCTGCATTGATAACTCCATCGTTTTTATCATCTTTGCACCAGGTTCCATGATGCATTAATGATATAAAATACATTTTGGTATTTTCAAATCATTTTCATCTAGCCAAAACAATTAGCATAGACTATTCTTTAAACAGTTCAAAAATCTTTGAAAATCAGTTTTAGTGATATCATATCTCAACAGGTAACGATGTGTCAGTTTCCCGAAGTCCACACGTACACATTTGTCACCATGCGTTGAGAGTAAAAATTCATTTTAAAAAGGCACATAGTGCGAATTTAGCTTGATGTCAAAAATTTTGAAGTCTAGCATAGCTAGAAGATTTGGAAAAACTTATGTCTCCACTGTGTATACTGATCCATTGCTTAATATTCCTATCTATTCCCCTAATCCTCAAATCTTCATTCATAACTTAATTATACCCAATTCATCAAACTTACTGCACATTGGAAGTTCAGGAACTTGCCACAATAATATGAGTTTAAGAACTTATCCTAGTCAGACCATAGGCGTCCATTCGCTGAGGGGTTCAAAACATACCATATTATTATGAGTCACGAACTTACCATATGCATTAGTTTTAAGGACCGCACCTAATCCTAATAATATCTAACTAATCTTAATAGTTTCTAACTATCAAACATACCCATGAGAAAATAATCACCTTTTCACCACATATACATTGATAGCGCGACACCAACATTCCAATGATTATCAATATGATAAACTGAGTGCAAGCACAAAACCCTCTCATATACAAAGATTTATACAACTCAGCCATCACATGAGTCCTCAATTGAAATCCCTCCTAACTCTATCTTGATTATAACTTGCTCTTTGCTCGATACGAATTCCTCGTATCACATCATCTATAACTCCTGGTGAGTTATCTCATACTATTTCATAGTACACCATCTACATAGCATTAAGCTATAATTATTCAAACATTATAGACCATCTTTCTTCTATAACTTAAATAGATCACGTCGTGATCTTATTCTATAATCATCTCCGTTAAAATTCTTTTCTTAACTCGTGATCTTTTTGTTTTACGATCCCCTTTTTTTCTTTTATTTACGACATTATTCGTTATCTTGGCTATTGAAGTTAGGTAACTCCCATTTCTTATCTTTATATCTCTTCAAGATTCTTCTTTGAATCTTCTTGTTTATATAACAATTCATGCTTTAAGAATTTTCAACTTCATTTATATCGTTCAACATTTCATTCAAGTTTTACATTTTCATCATACGTATCAACTTTCTAGACTTGGTACACATCGAGTCTCTACCAGTTTTAATATGGTTTACTGAGTGGTTTCCTACAAATAATCAACAAACTAGGTTCTGAGTTGCTAGTTCGTATATACCTCTGCTCTATGAAGGAATTGTTTAGCCCAGATACCATACATTAACTACTAAAGAGTACAACTGTACCATACATAACTATAAAGTTCTATTCTTAACTTCCTTACCAATCTCTTCTTATAGACATTGTCTATTTATTATCACCTTACATCCTTATTATTGGAGTTGGGTAACCCCACATTCATATTCCTTATAATTCTGTGAGATTCTTCTTTGAATCCTTTCACGCATGTTTTAATCCCTTCTATTTAAATTTCTTAAATTACTTCTTATTGTTCAAACTCTATCTGAGCTTATTCTTTCATTATCTTCACATCTCTTCTTTAAGGTTATAGCCTACGGTACTCCTTCCTAAGGTTTATAACCTACATCTTTGATACCAACTGTAACGACCCCAAAATTCATTCAATTTAATTCTCTACTTCGGTCGTTAATAATACATTCTACCTCTAATTTTGCATCATTAAACAATAATACAACCATTGAAATTTGCAGAATAATTAAAATTTTCCATTACAATCTGTTCCCATTCCCAAAACCTTCAACCTTTATATCTAAATATCTCAGAATTATTTTAATACTACAATAGTTTACAACGCAAAACGATATTACAATTCAACATTAATACATTATTCGGAACCCTTAACATGGTTTAAATAATAATAACACAACCAAAGTGTGTAAATCTTCAAGTATCACATAACTTTACCTTGAATCTTGAACCTGCAAAAGTGGTTATTTGTAAGGTTGAGCTCGACAGCCATGTAAAATCTAATAGTTTTCATGCATCACGTAGCACATAATAACATGCTCAACATATATCTCATAAATATTGGACTTACATAACATACATGTTTTAGTTCATATAACAAGTATAAAGATTGAGTTCCTTACTCAGTCAGCATGCTTTACTCAATCAACGTAGTCATAAGTTGACTTTAACATTTCATACATTCAACATATATATACCACATCATGCTCTTTGCAATAAATATTTAAACCAATCAAATTCATATAGCAAATAAGAACTGAAAGACTTGCCTGATTCGTAGTTTATGAACTACGACTTAACTGCTTAATGCTTATCTACACTTCGTGTATTCCTACATAGTTATATAATCATGGATTCACATCCATTAGTCATATATTTCATGCACTCTTAATATAAAAATAAATATTGTTTCCTAACTTGGTTTCATTTTTACTTGAACTTAGGATAATCATGAGACTAGTTCATTTTATTATCATATTTATCTAAACAATCTTGTTTCATATCTTGTAGTCCTTAAAGATAATATATAACAATAACTTAAGATCATGCAGTTAACAAACTGCTCTTGGTCACTCTGCAGAACGGCGCGACCGCGCTGCATTTAAGCTTGGGAGTGGCGCGGCCGTGCTACTCCCAGCCAAAACCAGACTTGAGCTTTTCATTGCTCAGTTTATTCCTAACCTACTATGCATTCTGATACATACTATAAACATACATCAAGTAGGTTCTGATATTTCTTCAAGTTAACATTTCAAATCATTTAGTTTTGAATTACATAGTTCTATGTTGAATTATTTACATCAACAAGGCTTAACAACTTCTTTTAACAAAGGTTCAAGGTTTATAAGCTTTTAAACCTTATATTGGTACTAACAACCTTTAATACGCAGGTTCACATGTTTCTATCTCATTTACATAGACATAACATAGTTTATACTTTTAAAACGTGCTTAAATAACTTATGTCATGCTTGACTAGTTGAGTGCACATATCATTCATTTTCAAAGGCATAAATAACTCTATCATACTTGCTTATAAGGTCATAATGCAAGTAACAATGCTTATCAAAGTTTGTTTCTAAAACTTTTAAATTTCTCTTTGAAAACACATATTATCCAAGCTATACAAGTTATCTTATACGAGGTAACTTAAGTTCACATTTTATGCTCGCATGACTCCACCATATGCTCAATACAAAGTCAGAACTCAAGTGACTTAAAGTTCGTCAAGGTTTGTTTTCGAAATCTTCAAGTTTCTTTTTAAAACACATACTAAGTTATGCTTAAGAATCCCATTATGATTAAAGTAATCTTAGCCATATGACATGTTTATTAACATGAATATTCATGCATATTCATGTTTTATTACTTAGAATAACATAATCCATTGTCCAGAGCACTATACTTGCGTATGTGCTCGCTCGACTCCCTTCGATCGCCTCCTATTACGTAACAGTCACAACGATGACTATTTTGACCCTTCCTAACGACCTCAAATTGAAAACCTTAAAGACCAAAAGTTTTAGGTCTATTCGTCCTCGTTCCAGATCATCTTGAATCACCTCAATCGGAGTTCGTATGGAAACGTTATGACCATTTTACCAAAACAGGTCAAAATAGTCATAATCAGAACACATGGGGCACGGACGCTCCCCTTTTGCTCACCAATACCGCGTGCCGGTGACAATGCCCAGATCCAGCTGCGTGCCCACCCATGCCTGGCTTCGCACAGAAATAATTTTGGACATATCTTTTTTATTTTAAGTCTGAATTAGTTGATTTTCGATTCGTTGGACTCGTTAAACTCTTAGCTACTCATCTGGAGAATAATTATAACACTTCAAACATATTAGCAAATCATTTTAAGGGTTCCAATTCAGTGTTCATGCTATATTTTTATGTTTTAAACACATTTAGAGAATTCGCTCGCTACGAACTTGTTTCTCAACCAAATTGGTCCGTTTAACTTTCGTTCTTTTCGTTTTTCAACATACTAACAACTTGCATTATCAATTTACAGTTTAGAGTATGAATTCAAAACCAATTTTGACCCCAAAACATACCATGTAATATATATAAAACCAAAAACATATAACTATATAAAACCTTCAAACATGTTTTCATGAATTCGATACTTCAAAAATCATCTATAGACAACATATAACAGATTATGTAATCCCAATACACATAAAAATTAATTTCTCAACAATTAACCCTAGAACATCAATTACAGAGAACTTAGAAAACAAAACTAAGAACTCGAAACTTTAAAATAGATTACTTTCCTTTAATTAGCTAGATGATTAGAGAAGCTTGATTAATCTTCTTCCTCTTCTTTGATTCTCAGAATTTATCTTCTCAATTACAAGGAATTCTCTCCCTTTCTCTAACCCTCTCTTCTGTGTTCTTAACCTTAGAAAAAGAACACGTAAAATAAACTTACTCTCCTCTCTCTCACGTATATTAGTTACAATAGGTGTCAGTTACAATAAACCAAAAGCCATAAGGCTGCGTTTAGTTACACACAATTTCTCTCATACTAGATTATTTTAATAATATTATATTATATAGTTTTTATTTGTCACACCTGTAATCAATTCTCATAACTTACAATAATAATTATAATTTTTATTATAATTCTTCTTATGATTAATAAATAATCATATATCTAATTTAATTAATAAATTAGACTTAAATATCGTTTAATTTAATTTACTTATTTTCTTTAATATTAAACAATTCATTTAATTTAATTATTTTCTTAAATATTAAGCAATTGATTTAATTTAATTATTTCCTTAAATTAAATTATTCAAATAAAAGTATCATTACTCATTAATCAATTTAGTAACTAAATTAATTCTCCATAATTCATCAATTATTTATTTCCTCATAAATTAATTAATTAAAATATTTATTTAATTCAGTAAATATTTAAAATTAATTACTAAATTCATTTAATTCCTTCAATAGTTAACTTAACTATTAAACCTCACTTTCCCAATATATGAATATATATTTCTCTTCACACCTGATCATATATTTCAATATATATAGCACATATATATACATACTCAAACTCAAAATCAAAACATCTCATAATAAGAATTTTAATTATTAAATTCTTATTTTAATAATTTATAAAAATTCGGGTTGTCACAAGACCATTTGGTACTTGATGATCCGTCTTTACACGTTGACAAGTTAAACACCTAGAGATATACTCTGCGATTTCTCTCTTCATATTGTTCCACCAAAATGTATGTCGAAGATCATGATATATTTTAGTACTCGCAGGATGGATTGCAAACGGTGTGTTGTGTGCCTCCATCATGATTCTATGCTTCAAGTCAGAATCGTTATAAATACAAAGTCTAGAGTTGACTCGAAGTATTCCTTCTTCATTAATTCTTGCTTTTGGAATATAACCTTCTTGCACTTTCTTCTTCATACGCATCAGCTCCATATCCGTAGCTTGAGCAACTTTAACTTTATTGATTAAAGTCGGTTCTACTCGTATGCTTGATATCATCACGTGGGTACTTGGAGCCTTTACCTTTATCTCCATCATTTGCAAGTCATATAAAATGGGCCTTTGTGTTAACAACATTGCACTCGTTACCGCATATGATCTTCTACTCAATGAGTCAGCTACTAAGTTTGTTTTTCTAGGATGATATTGGATGGTATGATCATAATCTTTCAACAGCTCTAGCCAACGTCGTTGCCGCATGTTGAGTTCCTTTTGGGTGAAGAAATATTTGAGGCTTTTATGTTATGTATAGATCTCCACTTTCTCCCCATACAGGTAGTGTCTCCAAATCTTCAATGCAAAAACGATCGCTGCCAACTCCAGATAATGAGTAGGATAATTCCTCTCATATTCTTTGAGTTGTCACAAGGCATAGGCTACGACTTTCCCATGTTGCATGAGAACACATCCTAACCCTTTGCCTGAAGCATCGCTGTAGATAACAAATCCATCCGAACTAGATGGTATTGTCAGAACAGGTACCGAAATGAGTCTTCTCTTGAGTTCTTGAAAACTCTTCTCACAATCCTCGATCCAACCGTATTTTTGTATCTTTACGAGTCAGCTAAGTTAACGGAGTAGTGATTCGAGAAAATCCTTCCACGAATCTCCGATAATAACCAGCTAAGCCCATAAAGCTACGTACTTTGGTCAGCGACTTCGGTTTCTCCTAACTTTGTATTGCTTCAATCTTCACTAGGTCAACAGATACTCCATGCTTTGACACCACGTGCCTAAGGAATGCTACTTCCTCAATCCAGAACTCGCATTTCTTCAGCTTGGCATATAGCTTGTTTTCACGAAGCTTTTGCAGTACCAGCTTCAAATGGCGCTCATGATCTTAATGGCTTTTGGAATAGATGAGGATGTCATCAATAAAGACAACAACGAACTGATCCAAATATTCTTTGAACACATGGTTCATCATATCCATGAAAACAACAGGAACATTAGTCAATCCAAAAGACATGACAAAGAATTCATAATGCCCGTACGAGTTCTGAAGGCAGTCTTTGGAATATCCTCAGTTTTAATCTTCAGCTAATGATATCCAGAATGAAGATCGATCTTTGAAAAGAATTGTGCTCCTTGCAACTGGTCGAACAAGTCATCAATGCAAGGTAGCGGATACCTATTTTTGATGGTGACATGGTTTAATTCTCGATAGTCAATACAAAGTCGCATACTCCCTTCTTTCTTCTTTACGAATAACACATGAGCACCCCAAGGAGATGTACTAGGACGAATGAAATCGATGTCGAACAACTCATGTAGTTGGACCTTTAACTCCTGAAGTTCAATAGGAGCCATTCGATATGGGGTTTTAGAAATGGGCTTTGTACCAGGTTCAAGGTCAATAAAGAATTCAACTTCACGTTCTGGGGGTAGACCGGGAAGTTCTTCAGGAAATACGTCAGGAAATTCACTAACAACAACAAAAATTTTATTCAAATCTGATGTGTTTTTCTTCAAGTCCGTGATATGGGCTAAGAAAGCTTGACATCCATTTTTCAATAAATGAATAGCTTTATGGCTTGATATGATAGTGATTGACTTCAGTGGTTTGGTTGTTTGAATTCTCATAACAGGTTGGTTAGGAATATGAAATCTAACAACTTTACGAAAATAATCAATTTTAGCATGATGAGTGGTTAACTAATCAATCCCTAAGATCACATCAAATGCAAGTATTTTCAACGAAATAAGACGCGCATGTAATGTTATGGTTCCAACTTGAATCAAGAAAGATTTATAAACAGTAGATGTAATGAATGTTTCTTCTAACGGAGTCTCAACAGATAAGTCAAAGTCTAATTTCTCCGGAGTCAAGTTCAAACATTGAGCACAAGTAGGAGAGATAAAAGAATGAGTATAACTGATATCTAATAAGGTATAAACTTCACAAGAGTTTATGATTAGCTTACCCGTGATAACTTCGTTTGGGTTCCTCGCTTTTTGGCCAGTCACGACAAATGCCCTCCCATGAACTACCGACTTTGTTTTGTCCGTAGTCGCCTTTGGTGTCGCCATCCCAGCTGGACTTGACTTCGCTATCAGACAAAATCGGGCTATATGATCATCTTTTCCACAACTGAAACACACCTTGGAAGGCTGTGAACAGTTTGAACTCATGTGTCCCTCCTCTCCACATCTGTAACATCTAACTGGCAGTCGTTCTCCTCCCCTAGAATTTATTGTTGGTACTGGTGCTGCTGCTGATGTCTTCCCGTCATTGTTTAATCTCCTCTTTCTGAAATTTCCACTTGAGTCACCTCTCCTATTATCATGTCCACGATTACCACCCGAGTGGTTACTTCTTTTGTTTGTATTCTTTCTTCCTCGCTGGTTATCATTTCTTCGATGACTGCTGTCACCGGTATGACCCTGATTGTGGTCCCTCGATTGAGAATACTCATTATCTTGCTCTAATAATTGAGCCCTGTTGACAACATCTGAATATAAAAAAAATTGTGAGAGATAAGATATTGCTGAATCTCGGGTTTTAAACCTCTCGGGAACATCCGCGTCATTAATTCCTCATTCTCTACCAAATGAGGTGCAAACCTGGATAACTCTGCGAACTTCGCCTCGTACTGGGACACCGTTATGTTGTTTTGTTCCAGTCTGATAAACTCTACCTCCTTCATATGACGAATACTTTCAGGAAAGTACTTGTAATTAAATAGTTTCTGTAACGTTTTCCAAGACATGTTGAGTGCGGCAGTGTGAGAGCCCGAATTTTATGAAATAAAAGTTTTCAATTTTTCAATTTTGGTAAATGGTTAAATTGATAAAAGTTTAAAGTTAAGGGTAATATGTGATTTTTTTTTTTGCAAAGTAAGCAAGTTGATATAAAATATTCGTTATGTCGGGGAATATTCGATTAGTCAGGAAATATTCTTTTTGTCGGAGAATATCCGTACGACGGTACAATCATTGGTGGACCCTACAACGGAATTATTGTCGGATTGAGAAAACGACAAAAATATTTTTATGAAAATAACAGCTGAAGTTTTACCGTTAACTGTTGAAACGCCCGATGTGAAAAGTATAGTAATACGCGTGGTTGCATAGTAGCACATGGTATTGATTATTGATGCTTACGTGAGAAGTCACTCAATTTTGTTTTATTCGTATTATCAATGTAATGAAACAGAAAAGCTTTCTATATAAAATAGAATACATTTATAAAGTTATTCGTTTTATTAGACTATAAATAGAATATATAATATTCTATTATGCATAGTGTTTTACATAGTAAAATCTTTTTATATAAAATAGAATACTTTTATAAAGTTATTTGTTTTATTAGACAATAATTAGAATATATTATATTTTATTATGCATAGTGCTTGCATAGTATTTGCATAGTGAAATCTTTTTATATAAATCAGAATACTTTTATAAAGTTATTCATTTTATTAGATTATAAATAGAATATATTATATTTTATTTAAAAGATTTTATTTTATTAGAATATTTTATTAAATCAATATGGACCGTCCAATTAAAAGTAAATCAATCTGGATCGTTCATGAATTAGTTACTATTCAGTCCATTCTTCTATAAATAGAAGCTCATTCCTTCATTATTTCTAACGAATTCACTGAAACTCTAGAGAAAGAAACTATACAGAGAGTTCTTCTTCTGTAATCTTGAGCGTATTTCTTTAGAATTTAAGAAAGCTTTGAGCGTAGTGCAAGTTTTCTTCAAGTATATTCCCACCCTACCAGTCGGCATACTTTTCTTTTTAAGGTAAGGGATATAATTGTCGTACTCATAAAGGATATTATTATTATTATTATTATTATTATTATTATTATTATTATTATTATTATTATAGTAAGGGGTATTATTTCGTTCGTATTCATGAAGAGAACTTCTGTTATTCCATTCTTCATTATTCTGTTGGAATAACCTGTATACGCAGACTACCGTATACATGGTACAATTCTTTTATTATTCCATTCTTTATTATTATATTGGAATAACCTGTCTATGCGAAGTACTGCATACATGGTGAAATTCTTCTATTATTCTATTCTTTATTATTATGTTGGAATACCATGTCTGTGCATTTTACGTCGGACATGGTTCTGTCTTTATTATGCTGTTGGAATATCCTGTCTGTGCGTTTTACACCGGACCTGGTTCCGTCTTTATTATTCTGTTGGAATATCCTGTCGGTGTGTATTATGCCTGGCCTGGTTCCATTATTTATTATCTATTGGGAATAACCTGTCTGTGCAGTCTATCGCACGCATGGTGAATCCTCCTGTTATTCCATTCTTTATTATTCTGTTGGAATAACCTCTGTATGTGGATTACCACATGCATGGTGAATGATCCTTTGTATTCATTCCTTATTAAATTATGAAAATGATCTGTCTAAGTGGATTACTGCATGGCTGCGAAAATCCATTTTCAAATTCATATATTCTATTATACTCAGTTGGTTAAAGTTTTGGCTTCTATACTCCATAAAATTAGTTGAATATCCTTGATATTTGTGCTTCATCCAGTATCTTTTCATGGAAATATTCTTCTGAGCATTCTTGAATTTTACTCTACAAAGAAGTATCATGGTGACAATTTGGACGTTATTAGTTCCTGGATAAATTAATTCTTGAACTTGTTTTATTGAATTATTATGTCATTGTCATCATCCTCATGTTTATATTATTTTGAAAGTCATATGTGGTCTGTAGTGCATAGATGGACTTGGTATGATTATGACAAGGGATTATTCGATATAATCATGACCGTAATGTTACAAATGATGTGGACAAAGTCCTCATTGGCCCGTAGTACATTGATGGACAGTTTTTGGTATGATTATGGCTATGGATTCTCTTCGGCCAAGGGTGCAAAGATGAATTATTTTATGGCATGATCAGGACTGTTGATGAAAACACTATTATCTTTGGCCCGTAGTGCATGGATAATTCGTGGTCGTGATACTAACGAATATCCTTGGCCGTAGTGCATGGATAATTCGATGATGTGGATTATTTATTGGGCTGAGTCTCAGCGATGAAATATTAATTCATGGATGTGATAATAATGAATATCTTTGGCCGTAGTGCATGGATAATTCATGGATGTGATATTAACAATTATCCTTGGCCGTAGTGCAAGGGTGATTCGATGATGTGGATTATTTATTAAGCTGAGTTTCAGCGATAAAATATTAATTATACACTTTTAATTCGTAGAAGATAGTAGATATCATGCTCTACTTGACTATTCTAAAATATAGTTTTATGTCTTTAGCATGTAGTGCAAAGATGAATTGTTAATGAATATCTTTGGCCGTAGTGCAAAGATGAATTTATTAGTATGATTATGAGCAGGAATTCTAATTTGGTATAACCATAATTTTTGATGTTTTAGGTGAAAATAGGTGATGAAAATTATCTTCGTCTTGGTTGCGAAGAGGAATTTAGAACCACAATTATGATTATGAGTTATTCATATGATTGTGGACAGGAACTGTTGATTTATTTTACAGGGATAAAACATTATTGGTGGACTTTTAACATAGAGAAGATAATAGACCTTATGGTCTATTTAACGCTTCTAATGGATTGCTCGTTCCGCTGCAATTATTGTTGAAAAGTTTTATCATCTACCATATGTTCTAAATCTCTGATTTATTATTGATGAAAGTTATGGATAATTTAATTATCTTTAGTCATGATATTCTTTACTGGGCTAGTTATGCTCACCTTTTCTGCTTCACAATTCCTTTCAAGTAATAAGAGTGTTGCCGGGTCGAGCGGGGATAACATGGGAATAAAACAGTTGTCTCTAGCTGTGGAGGTTCTCCCTAAACAGTATAGAAAAGTGTGTTGTATTCTATACATCATTTAGTAGTTATATTTGGTGAATCAAATAGGGTGAGGCGAACCCAACTTTGGAAGGGTGTTTTACCACTATCATACAAGATGTCTAATGACATACAACCTCGTGTTATCATAAGACATGGTTATGCACATTCACTTGCTGAGTATATCTACGAGCACTACCTATATGATCTTGGAGTATATTTGAAATATAATTTTCACTTGGAGACAACGAAGATAATTATATGTCAAGAGAAGACTCGCAATTAGAAAGAAGATGATAGTAATCTTCTTGTTTTTCTTTGGGGACTTTTGTGTTAACCAAGGATAATTCTGTAGACATATAATATCTATCATAACCTGGACGCATGGCCTCCCATGTACGAAGGTTTCCTTGAGCACTTTCCAAAGATTTTAGTTTCTAAAATAGTTTTTGATTGTACTTTTATGTAAAGTACCATTGTAAGGTTGTGGTCGAAGTATCATGAGAGTTAAACAATTGTATTAAAACTCATAGTTAATTGTGGTCGTATTCTATACGACAACTCAATAGTTGTATAAATGAAGTTGTATTTGAATTTTGTACCATGTATCTGACGACTCAGAATGGGTGATGTATACCTAATTTAGGGGGCGTCACATTTGGTATCAGAGTTTAGGGATATAGTCGCTGGCGGAGATAAGAGTCTAGAACTAGGAGGGGAGAGACGAGTTATATACTTCGCTAGTGTGTGACTTACCTAAGCTAAAATTGTTTACTTAATAAGTTGACAAATTGTGATATGTCAATTAACATTTATTTTGAAGATATATTCTAGAATGATATCTAAAATACAGGAGATGAGCATTGAAAAATTATGATACAGAGGATATTACCGGGAAGGTACAATCTGAAAAGAAAGCAAGGTATTCTCATCTCTACGAATATCAGGTACGTACGTAAATTTTGAGGGCGAAATTTCATAAGTAGGGTTGATTGTGAGACCCCGAATTTTATGAAATAAAAGTATTCAATTTTTCTGTTTTGGTAAATGGTTAAATTGATGAAAGTTTAAAGTTAAGGGTAATATGTGATTTTTTTTTTTGCAAAGTAAGCAAGTTGATATAAAATATTCGTTGTGTCGGGGAATATTCGATTAGTCCGAGAATATTCTTTTTGTCGGGGAATATCCGTACGACGGTACAATCATTGGTGGACCCCACAACGGAATTATTGTCGGATTGAGAAAATGACAAAAATAATTTTATGAAATAACGGCTGAAGTTTTACCGTTAACTGTAGAAACACCCGGAGTTAAAAGTACAGTAATACGCGTGGTTGCATAGTAGCACACGGTATTGATTATTGATGCTTACGAGAGAAGTCACTCAGTTTTGTATTATTAGTATTATTAATGTAATAAAATAGAAAATCTTTTTATATAAAACAGAATACTTTTATAAAGTTATTCTTTTATTAGACTATAAATAGAATATATAATATTCTATTATGCATAGTATTTTGCATAGTAAAATCTTTTTATATAAAACAGAATACTTTTATAAAGTTATTTGTTTTATTAGACAATAATTAGAATATATTATATTTTATTATTCATAGTGTTTACATAGTAAAATCTTTTTATATAAAACAGAATACTTTTATAAAGTTATTCGTTTTATTAGATTATAAATAGAATATATTATATTTTATTTGAAAGATTTTGTTTTATTAGAATATTTTATTAAATCAATATGGACCGTCTGATTAAAAGTAAATCAATCTGGATCATTCATGAATTAGTTACTATTCAGTCCATTCTTCTATAAATAGAAGTTCATTCCTTCATTATTTCTTACGAATTCACTGAAACTCTAGAGAGAGAAACTATAGAGAGAGTTCTTCTTCTATAATCTTGAGCGTATTTCTTTAGAGTTTAAGAAATCTTTGAGCGTAGTGCAAGTTTTCTTCAAGTATATTCCCGCCCTACCAGTTGACATACTTTCTTTTTTAAGGTAGGGGATATAATTGTCGTACTCGTAAAGGATATTATTATTATTATTATTATTATTATTATTATTATTATTATTATAGTAAGGGGTATTATTTCGTTCGTATTCATGAAGAGAACTTTTGTTATTCCATTCTTCATTATTCTGTTGGAATAACCTGTATACGCAGACTACCATATACATGGTAAAATTCTTTTATTATTCCATTCTTTATTATTATGTTGGAATAACCTGTCTATGCGATGTACTGCATACATGGTGAAATTCTTCTATTATTACATTCTTTATTATTATGTTGGAATATCTTGTCTGTGCGTTTTACGCCGGACCTGGTTCCGTTTTTATTATTCTGTTGGAATATCCTATCTGTGCATTTTACGCCGGACCTGATTCCGTCTTTATTATTCTGTTGGAATATCCTGTCGGTGCGTATTAAACCTGGCCTGGTTCCATTATTTATTATTTTATTGGGAATAACCTATATGTGCAGTCTATCGCACACATGGTGAATCCTCCTGTTATTCCATTCTTTATTATTTTGTTGGAATAACCTGTCTATATGGATTACCACATGCATGGTGAATGATCCTTTGTATTCATTCCCTATTAAATTGTGGAAATGATCTGTCTAAGTGGATTACCGTATGGCGGCAAAAATCTATTTGCAATTTCATATATTCTATTATACTCAGTTGGTTAAAGTTTTGGCTTCTATACTCCATGAAATTAGTGGAATATCCTTGATATTTGCGCTTCATCCAGTATCTTTTCATGGAAATATTCTTCTGAGCATTCTTGAATTTTACTTTACAAAGAAGTATCATGGTGACAATTTGGACGTTATTGGTTCCTAGATAAATTAATTTTTGAACTTGTTTTATTGAATTATTATGTCATTGTCATCATCCTCATGTTTATATTATGTTGAAAGTCATCTGTGGCATGTAGTGCATAGATGGACTTGGTATAATTATGACCAGGGATTATTCGGTATAATCATGACCGTAATGTTACAAATGATGTGGAAAAAGTCCTAATTGGCCCGTAGTGCATTGATGGACAGTTTTTGGTATGATTATGGCTATGGATTCTCTTCGGCCAAGGGTACAAAGATGAATTGTTTTATGGCATGATCAGGACCGTTGATGAAAACACGATTATTTTTTGCCCGTAGTGCATGGATAATTCGTGGTCGTGATACTAACGAATATCTTTGACCGTAGTGCATGAATAATTCGATGATGTGGATTATTTATTGAGCTGAGTCTCAGTGATGAAATATTAATTCATGGATGTGATAATAATAAATATCTTTGGCCGTAGTGCATGGGTAATTCATGGATGTGATATTAACGATTATCCTTGGCCGTAGTGCAGGGGTGATTCGATGATGTGGATTATTTATTAAGTTGAGTCTCAGCGATAAAATATTTATTATACACTTTTAATTCGTAGAAGATAGTAGATATCATGCTCTACTTGACTCTTCTAAAATACAGTTGTATGTCTTTGGCATGTAGTGCAAAGATAAATGGTTAATGAATATCTTTGGCCGTAATGCAAAGATGAATTTATTAGTATGATTATGAGCATGAATATCTTTGACCGTAGTGCAAAGATGAATTAATTAGTATGATTATGAGCATGAATATCTTTGGCCATAGTGCAAAGATGAATTGATGTTTCACAGTCATAATCTTTGATTAATTCTTACCACCTTCTCTGACGCATATTCAACTCCTTCTGTGTGACGATATATTTCATACTTTTTTGGTCCGTGTATATCTCACATTTATCTCCGTACAAATAATGTCTCCATATCTTTAACGCAAAAACTACTTCCGCTAACTCTAAGTCATGAGTAGGGTATCGTTTTTCATAATCCTTCAATTGTCGTGACGTATACGCAATGACTTTGCCATGATGCATCAGCACACAACCCAGTCCTCTGTGCAATGCATCACTATACACTACAAATCCTCTTGTATCATCTAGTAAGGATAATACAGGTGCCTCGCTTAATCTGTGACACCCCCAAATCCGGGTACTTAAATTCCACGGGATTTGGTTTTCACTGTACAAATATCATCTATCTATCTACCCATATCAAATGCAAACCATGCAATAGATAGAAATAAATCCTCCCCTTATGGGGTTACAATATCTGAATAATAAATACAATCCCAGGTTAAACTAACCTTAATCATCTGTGCGGAAACATAAACAAATAATTCTTAAACAACATCAAGTCTTTACAATAACATTCTAAAAATTAAATAACAAGTCTTCATCACTTATTAGTTTTGCCCTTGCCTTTGCTAGTAGAAGGCTCATCGTACCTTTCATTCTTAACTGCAATGTTATTATTACGCAAGAGTGAGCATGATTGCCCACAAGTATAAAAATGAAATAACAATATATAATAACATGCGAGTGAATCAAAGACTTCTGAAATAAAAGCTCAACTTTTGAATCAAGAATGAATAACAAGAATTCAAAAGTTTTCTGAGGGTCATAAGATCTTGAACTATGTCCTAGGTTATCAAGGGTGTTATACTTTAAACCTTTAACAGTCATAAGACTATGGATACTTCTACTCGTACTTAGGGGGATCAGCCCTTAGTACCATACTATGCACAATATCTTAACGTTAACACATAAGAAATCCCTATACATGGTTGTTCATCTCAGTTTGACATTAGAGTCCGCACCAAAGGAAGTTTGGTTTGGATAAATCAATAAGTGTTCTAAAATTTAGAACGTTCATCAACTATGGACTAGTCGAATCAAATAGGGGTTCACTAGTCTAACAAGGTTCAACAATAAATGATAATTAGATTGAATAATAATCTCAAGAGGTATACAATAGAACAAATATTGTATAACAGAATCATACATTAAAAAGATAATTAATCTTTAATATAACAATTGAACTTGGTTAATAATAATGCGAATAACTTGAATAATGATAACAAGTAGGGTTAGGAAACTTGCCTGGTGCGTAGATTACACGTTAATTTATACACGTTCCTTGATTTAATCCTACATACCATTTACATTAACAATACCGGTTAATTATAACGCAACTAATCATTAAATGTTCATTCTTTTTGTCTAACTCGAATTATGACTATACTTAGTCAAACTATTACACTCATTGACACATAATTTATACTTCATGAACAATAATCTAACTATGCATATAATCATTCAAATTACACATAGGTGTGTTATTGACATGTTAAGAATTTATTTTAACACCTCATTATATGTCTAACATGTTCTTATGTTCATTAGATTAAGTTACCAACACATTGCTAGACTTGAACAATTTAAAAATTCATTTCTGGGCCATTCTGTTAAGTGGCACTGCAGCGCCACTGTTACCCTAGGTCTTGGCGCTGTGGCGCCTTGGCGCCGTGGCGCTACGGCTTGAGGCTTTGCGTTGCGACGCGGTGGCGCTGCGACGCGAGTTTTAGGCCTGGAGTTGGCGCTGCGGCACGAGACTCTAGTTTCAGTTATGCAATTCGTGGAAATTGCAGAACATGGCCAACAAAACTCTAATCAACTTATTTTTACACGAATTTAATTATACCCAGACATTATAATACACATATAACTATTACTTAACCTTTCTAGCATGCTTTTAACATGTTATAACACATAATTTTGCATAATCAAAACATATAATTTACTGTTCTTGATTTTCTTGAGAGTTTTCAATACAAAACATGAAAATCAACATTAAGGGTTCATTATAACAACAAATCTGTTTATTTGGAGGTTAATTCCTTCATTTTAACATGCATAATTATAAACGTGCATGAATTTTACAAAATAATTTATGTTTGACATAATAAATTTACGTATAAGGGGCATATGGCCATATTCTATACTCTGTAACCATATACTGTATAATTTTTATGAAACTGATGATATGGGAATCTATAATATATATATATATATATATATATATATATATATATATATATATATATATATATATATATATATATAATCAAATACGATATGATACTTCTTAACACATACACAAACCCATAATCATACCCTTTTCCCATTCACAGTATTTTTAACAAAACATGAAGCAATTTTTATGAAAACTTAAACAATGTAATAACAATTGGGTTAAAGGAATTACCCATAGTGTAGAGTATAAATTAGTAGGCTTAGATGCTTTTCAATTCCTTACTCTCAATCTCCTTCACAATCTATAAATATTTTCTCTGACAATTTATCTCTGTGAATTCTCAATCTCTTTCTGCTTATTTTCCTTTTCTAGACTTAGCCAAATAAAGAAGAAGACGTATAATATAAAGAACAGACGCGATGTGGAGGTCAGTTACCCATCATGGGTTAACTGTCTTTAACTCCCACTAAGGCCATGTTTGGCTAACAACAAATAACACTTCTAATTATTTTAATCAATCTCCTATACTATAGTTGAATAATGTCACATCCAATTAGAAAATAAATCAATTATCTTATTTACTTTACTTTAAATAAAATATGATAATTTGTCATTAATTCATATAGTCACATAATTAATTTCTTATTTATTAATTATGTCAAATTATTAAATCTCAATTTAATTATTACATTAATTAAAATAACATTATGCTTATTAAATATTTCACTTAATTCAATAAGCTCACATAAATACATACTTGAATAATAATTATTCTCCACATTAATTTAATAAATATAACACATATAATTAAATTAATCTATCATAATTATATTAATTAATTATTTAATCTAATAATTAAATCATCAAAAATATTTATTTAGTCCAATAAATATTAAAATTAAATTATAAAATCTCGTTTGTCACATCTTTCCTTCCTTAAAAGGATTCTGTCCTCAGAATCACGACTCAATAATTTTGACCTGTTACATTCTCCCCCCTTATAAAGATTCTGTCCCCAGAATCTCTTTCACCAAAAATTAAGTAAATAAATGAGGGTATTTCTTCATCATATTCTCTTCGAGTTCCCATGTAGCTTCTTCAGTATTGTGGTTCCTCCAAATTACCTTAACAGAAGGTATTACTTTATTTCTGAGAACTTGTTCTTTTCTGTCGATAATTTGAACAGGAATTTCTTCGTAAGATAAGTCTTTTTCAAAATATAGGGGTTTGTATTCAATTACATGCTTGTAATCGGGTTTGTATGGTCGTAAAATAGAAACATAGAAGACGTTGTGGACATTCTCGAGTGCTGGAGGTAAGGCTACCTCATATGCAACTTCTCTGATTCTTCTTAGTACTTCAAATGGTCCAATGAATCTTGGGCTTAATTTTCCTTTCTTTCCAAACCTGATCTTTCCCTTCCAGGGAGAGACCTTCAAGAATACATAACTACCCGATTCAAACTCAACATTTTTACGATGTGGATCAAAATATTTCTTCTGCCTATCTTGAGCTTCTACCAGTCGTGTTCGGATTACTTTGACTATTTCTGCTGTCTGTTGTACCAATTCTGGCCCTAGCAACTGTCTTTCGCCAACTTCATCCTAGTAAAGCGGAGTTCTGCACTTTTTACCGTATAACGCTTCATAAGGCGGCATGCCAATACTAGTGTGATAATTGTTATTGTAGCCGAACTCTACAAGCGGTAGGTGATCGTCCCAATTTCCTTTAAAGTCCATCACACAGGTTCTTAGCATATCTTCTAATGTCTGAATCATTCTTTTGCTTTGTCCATCTGTTTGAGGTTGATATGTTGTGCTCATCTGTAATTGCGTACCCATGCATTCCTGTAGACGTTTCCAGAAGTTCGATGCAAAACGCGGATCCCTATCAGAAACAATTGACACCGGCACTCTGTGCCTGGAAATAATCTCTTTTACATATAACCTTGCCAACTAATCTAAGTTGAATCTAATTTTTATCGGAAGGAAGTGTACGGATTTCGTCAGTCGGTCAACGATAACCCATACTGCGTCGTAGCCTTTCTGAGTCATCGGAAGGCCAACCACGAAGTCCATTGTAATATGTTCCCATTTCCATTCTGGGATCTCCAACGGTTGTAGTAACCCACTTGGTCTCTGATGTTCTGCTTTCACTTTCTGACAGGTACGACACTTGGCAACACATTCTGAAACATCACGTTTCAAATTTGGCCACTAAAAGTGTTGTCGAAGATCTTGATACATCTTGGTACTACCAGGGTTAATCGAATATTGTGAGCAATGAGCCTCACTCAAAATGCCTTCCTTAATCTCTGGTACTGGCGGTACCCAAATTCTGCTCTCAAATCTCAGTATTCCTTCCTTATCTATCTTAAATCTTGGTTCGGTTCCTTCAGATATCTTCCTTATTACCTTTTTGCATTCATCGTCTTGGAGTTGAGCCTCCTTAACTTTATCCAGTAGAGTTGTACCAGATTTTATCTAAAATAGCTTCTCATCAATTTCCATAGGATACTTCACTTCTAATTCTAGTTTCTCCATTTCTAAAATTAGCACCTCTTGAGCGATCAACATCATCAACTTCTCCTAACCCTTTCTACTTAAGGCGTCAGTAACGACATTTGCCTTACCCAGATGGTATAAAATCTCACAGTCGTAGTCCTTAATTAACTCCAACCACCTACTTTGGCGCATATTCAAGTATTTTTATGTAAAGATATATTTCAGACTCTTGTGGTCTGTATATATTTCACACTTCTCCTCGTATAGATAGTGCCTCCAAATTTTCAATGCAAAAGCTACTGCAACTAACTCCAAGTCGTGGGTCAGATATCCCTTCTCGCAATCCTTCAATTGTCGTGATGTATACGCAATGACTTTGCCGTTTTGCATCAGGACACAACAAAGCCATTTATGCGACGCATCACTATAAACAACAAAATTTCCTGTATCGTCCGGAAGAGACAACACATGTGCTGTACTCAACCTATTCTTTAATTCTTGAAAGCTTTCCTCACACTTCTCCGTCTAAACAAATTTCACAGCTTTTCGAGTTAAATTCGTTAGCGAAGTTGCGATCTTGGAAAAGTCTTAAATGAACCTTCTGTAATAACCTGCCAATCCAAGAAAACTTCGTACTTTTGACGGCGTCCTCGGCTGATCCCAGTTAATCACGGCTTCGACTTTGGATGAATCTACCGAAATTCCGTTTTTATCGATCATGTGCCCAAGAAATTGCACCCGCTCGATCCAAAATTCGCATTTTAAAAACTTGGCATACAACTTCTTCCTCCTCAACACTTCCAACATTAATCTCAAATGCTCTTCATGTTCTTCCTTGGTTTTTTAATACACCAAAATATCATCTATAAATACCACTACGAACTTGTCCAAAAACGGTTTGAACACACCATTCATTAATCCCATAAATGCTGCAGGAGCATTCGTTAGACCAAATGACATAACCAAAAATTTGTGGTGACCATATCGTGTTCTGAACACTGTCTACAGTACATCCTCTGGTCTCACCTTCAGTTGATGATAACCACTTCTTAAATCTATCTTGGAAAAGTATTTTGCTCACTTCAATTGATTAAACAGATCATCAATCCTCGGTAATGGATATCTATTCTTAATCGTGACCTTATTCACTTTTCTGTAGTCAATGCACAGCCACATCGTTCCATCCTTCTTTTTCACAAACAACACCGGCGCTCCCCACGGTGATACGCTCTGTTGAATGTACTTCTTGTCTAGTAATTATTGTAGTTGTACCATTAATTCTTTCATCTCTACTGGTGACATTCGGTATACTGCCTTCAATATTGGAGTGGTTCCTTGCGCCAAATCGATCACGAAATCAACTTCTCTATCTGGTAGAAGGCTTGGAAAATTGTTTGGAAAGACATCGACGAAGTCTCTCACTACCGGCATCTCCTCTACTTTCAAATTCTCTTTACGACTGTTGACTATGTAAGCTAAGTATCCTACACAGCCTTGTCAGAAAACTCGCTTGTCTAGGTGACGTGCTACCATAAAACACAACCTTTGACAGAGTCATAAGGTTAATACGCTTCTTTTGGCAATCAATTATAGCCCCGTAATTGAATAACCAGTCCATTCCCAAGATAATGTCAAATTCCCCAAGTCGAATAGGGATAAGATCTACGTTAATGATATTACCCTTAATATCCACTCTACAATTCTTATGTACATTCTTAACATGGATTATTTCTCTATTCGCAATTTTTATGTTCATTGGGTAATCCAACTCATCCTTAGGCAAATCTAAATTCTTAGCAAAGTCATCGGATATAAAGAAAAAAGTAGCACCCGAATCAAATAATACATAAGCATTAACTTTATTGATCAGAATGATACCAGACACCACATCACGAGACCGAATTGCATCCTGCACCATCATGTTGAATGTTCTGGCGGTCGGTCGGTCAGTTGTGGTTGGTCCTGTGATTGTCAAGGCGCTCCCGCTATTGTTTCCCCAGTTTCCTCCTGATCCTGCCCATCCAGTTCTCTTCTTAGGACAGTCTCTTGCCAGATGATCCTTTGAACCACAAGTGAAGCAGGCACTCTTCTTTGGGTTAGGACAGTTAGGTGCTATGTGGCCCTCCTGACCACAATTGTAGCACACCCGTAGGTCGGACAAGCTTCAATCCTCTTCTTCTAACCTCCTTGCTGATTCCTCGATGATGAGTTATCTTTCCACCTCTTCTTCTGATTAAAATTACCACCTTATGCGCTACTTCCACTAGCCTTGTTATTTCCTTTACTTTCAGTCTTCTTCTTCTTCTGATCCTGATTGTACTTGGTCACCGCATCGTTTCCACCTTAAGCGAGGATGGCCTTTTCTAGTACTCCAGCAAAAGTGTTTAGCTGAAACATTGATACTTTGCTATATACTCAGGGCTTCAGTCCTTGTTCAAACCTTCTTTCTTTTCTCTCATCCGTGTGTACTTGATATGGGGCAAACCTAGCAAACTCATTGAATTTATCCGCATAATCTGGTACGGTCATATTTCCCTACTTCTACTCCAAAAATTGAACCTCCATTTGGTTCTGCGAGCTGGTCGGGAAATACATCTCAAAAAACATCTATTTGAATCTCTCCCAAGTAATCACGCCTTCACCTCCACGGACCTTGTTTGCTTGCCACCAGTAACTGGCTTCAGACTTCAGCATAAACTGTAACAACCCGAAATTTTGGATTATCCAGAATTTAGATTTAAAGAATTAGTTATTAATAAAATGAATTTTTATTAATACTATTCTGTGTTATGTGTTTATTAATCATTTTATAACCTAGAATGATTATTAATCGGGAGGATTCTGGCTACGAGCTAGATTGAACGAGTAAGAATTTTCAAGACGAAAATAAAATATTTCCGGGAACAAAATATTTTTGGGGAAAAAGACGAAATATGCACTATTCACCCGACGAAACCTAAGGGTTAGGGTTTGAATAACCTAAGCCTTTCTGAGAGTTCGGTATGTTAAAATGACATTCCGTCGAAAGATTAGACGATAATATATTGTGAAAAGTTAAGTAAGCCGATAAAAGTTTTTCTCGAAAAAACGTGCAGAAATCGGACGAAATAAAAACGACGAAAAGTAATGTTATGTACTTTTCACTCGTTTAGCTACGTTAGGGGAAAATGTGAGGGAAAACACTTGATGCCAAAAAGTGTTTTTCAATTTTTCAAAAATCCGAAAAATACGTACAAGTTAATCTGTAAAGGAAAGACGAAATATCCCAAAATATTTGGATTCCAAGAATCGCAGTTTTTAAAACTGTCGGACGAAACCCGAAAGACGGAACTACAAAACTTAAGGGTTAAGCAAACTTGAGGGCTATGTTAACTTAGTCCATAATTCTTGAATAGTAAAGAGGTGTGAATAGTGATTTTAGGGGCGAAATGACTATTTTGCCCCTAACCTTGAAAATCTATAAATAGGAAGCTTAATCTCATTTGAATGGGATTTTGAAAATCCTACACTTTGAGAGAGAAGGAGGGAGAGTTTGGATGGGGGAAGAGAAGGAGAAGAAGGAAGGAAAAGCTATCTTGAATACACGCTTTGTCCGATAGACGGAGATTAAAGAAGAACGGTAATCCGAACCCTAGTTCTTCTCATTTTTCTTTAATTTTTTATGTTCAAAAACATAACTTAATGAGAATAAGGAGCAAAAGATATTGAGAACGATTTCATATGGTTGAAATCGTAAGAAAATGAAGAAATAAAAATAAGAAATTTAGTTTATAAATTTCTTAAGCAAGTATAAGATTCGTGAGGATTTTGAGCGATCCGAATGAATATTATGAACGAGTAGGTGAATTAAGTAAGGAATGATGTTCTATAACATCAAATTACAAGAAAAGATGAAATCGTAATCC
Source organism: Panax japonicus (assembly GCA_020205505.1). NCBI lineage: Eukaryota > Viridiplantae > Streptophyta > Magnoliopsida > Apiales > Araliaceae > Panax > Panax japonicus. The sequence continues at coordinate 27,929,725 of CM035097.1, read as the reverse complement.
AAAATATCGATTAAAATGAAGAACGAACGAAGAACACGAAGAACACGAAGAACGTTGTTGATGGACAAATTTAAAACCATCGTAGTGTAATTGTTGTTGATGGACAAGTTTAAAACCATCGCAAATAAGTTAGATGCTTATTGCTTGGTTAGGAACGGTAGAAATGTTCATGAAGAACGGATTAAAACTAAGCTATAACAAAGTTATGGCGAAAATTTTGTAAAAGAAGAAAGAAATTTTGAAAGTTATTAAATGAACCCGAACGTGTAGGGTTTCATAAAAATATAAGAGAACGTATAAAACGTGAGTCGTGGACTCAAGAACGAATGAATTCCGAGTTTGGATGACCTAATTATGGACGAACGAGTGAAGAACGTTAAAAGTGTAAAAATGAATAAAGGGTTAAGATTAAGCCAATTGAATGTCATGTTAATGGATTCATAATTAAGTTCTTTCTGAGGCATATTAAAGTACGTAAGATAAGGAAGTGAATGGATTTGGAATGACTTCGTTCCGAGTTATAACGAAGAAGTCATGAGATTTCGAAATCGGCGTCTCAAGCTTGTAAAAGACTTAGAAAATTTTCTAGGTTTCATACTCGGCGCCGCAGCGCGAGTTATGCCTTAGAGGCCGGCACCGTAGCGCGTAACAGTGTCCGAGTACACTACAAGAGTTCACCACAGCTCAAACTGTAGTACAATTTGTGGCGCCGCAGCGCCATGTACAGTACGAAAATCTTCTGGAGTGTGGCGCCGCAGCGCCGCCCACTAAGTAAGGACTCGCGCCACAGCGCTAGTCCAGGAAGAGAGGAGAGAGAAGTAGGTCGCGCCGCAGCGTGAGAGGAAAGGAAGGGCACATCGCCGCAGTGCCGGTGCAGAGCAATGCCCAGAAATGAGTTTTTTAGTTCTCAGTTACTGGAGGATGTGCAAGAAAGAAGTATGAACATGTAGTTCATGTAATGTAACATCGAATCAAGTGTTTTAAACCTTTAATAAAGGTTGAAAGAAAATATTAAACGAGAATAAAAGACGAAGAATGTAGATGCGGGTTACGAAACCGATGTCCGGGGACCGTAGTCGCGATAAACGAACGTGAGGGATTGCTATGGTTGTGATTCCTTAGACGTTGGTTGACGATGTTAATGTATAACATTTTGATGTTATGACATAGCGTTGAGAGATGAATATAAAGAATTTAGACGCTGTGAACGCAACGTTGTTGCGATGCACGATCGGTCTTAGCATACAGTAAACCGTATGGCTTTGACATTAAGAAAGAATTATGAACATGGGGTTCATGGGATGGATAACGATCGAAAGCAATTAAAACCTTGAGTAAAGGTTGAATGAGAGATTAAGAGACGAGCAACGTGAACGTTGAATACGAAAAACGATCCTCATAAATCGTATTCACGTTTGATGAACGTTCTAAGTATACCCTAGTTGTATGACTTAGATGTTGACGAAGGTAGTAAGTAAGATATGAATTATCAAGGAAAGCCGTAACAAACGGTAATGAGATTAAAGAAAGTCCGAGTGTGAGTCAGATAGAGAATGTTAGAATGAAGTAAGTGTTGAACACTTTAACCATCGTAAGGGTTGAGTGTAAGCGAGTGTTAAACGGGCAGAACCTACACTCCGTGTATGGTTTAACCGTAATGTAATGAAGACTAAGTTTTAGCCGTGAACAGTGAAAAAACTAAGTTAAAGATAATAACGTATAACGTTATGAAGCCGAGTTAATAAGTATAACTTGGACAATGTTCCAAGTTGAATGAACAGGACGTTGTAAGGTATGAATAAGTTAATATGAAATGTTAACGCTATGTTCTCATAGTATTGACATTGGATGATCGTTCTGAGTATACAAAAGATTGTATGACTTAGATGATAAAGAATGAATCCTTAGGTATGGCATTTAGTTGCCAAAAAGCCATAAGGAATAATAAATTGACTTAACAAACATTATAGTTTAATAGTTCGTATAAGTTAAGATATATTTAGGTTGTGGTACAATCGTAACCTTTGATGGTTGACATATGGGAGCTGGGCTAAACAATTCCTTCAGAGAGCAAAGGTATATACGAAACTGGCAATCGATCTAACTCACTGTGATGGCAGTGTAGATGAGACGGGAACTTGTTTGTTGGTTGTTTGTGGGAAACCACTCAGAGTACCATATAGACTACTAGTAGAGAAGCGATGTGTACTAAGTCCAAGAGAAGTATAAGAAGAAGATAAGAATGTAAATCATCAAAGATGATGAAAGTTTTGAGTAAGACATCTCCGTATTTCATAAACAATAAAGCGGTAATGAAAGTTAGTCGCGTAAAGTTATATTGTAAGAACGCGAACCTTAAGAAGTAAAGTTAAGTAAACCAATACATAAGTCAAGTATATGACTAATTGGTGTATTTGTTTTTCCTTATGTGTTATAGGGATTGGAATGAGCAGTTCAACGTAAGCTGAAGTTGTGCGTAAGGCAAGTTTCCTAACTTCATTCATATTTTTAAATGAATGCTAGTTTCTAAAACTTCTCAGATGTTGAACTTGAGAAGTTCTGTCTATGTGCGAATGTGTGATATTTGTACAAGGTGGTAGAACGTATGAGGCCTTGTGCCACAATTTGAACACTTCTGTGTTTCTGTGAGATGAATTGTTCTATGATTGAACTGTTCAATAAACGAATGTTCTGTTTATACATGAACAGTTATTGTTAAGTCTGTGCTATTGATTCTAGCCAGACAGGATGTGTATGGAAGAGAATAGAGAATGAAAGTATTTCAAAGTGAATGTGACTAATGTTTTAAGATGATAGGAATCACGACTATTCCTATTATTCAAGCTGCTTCGTAACCTTGTTCGGTTATTGAAGTCTGAAAAGAATGTTTAAATTCTTGAAGTTGTTTTTTCAACTGTTATGACTTGCTGAGCAATTGAATGCTCACACTTGCTTTAAATGAAAAACATTTTTCAACGAACGATGTTAGAAGAACTTAAGGATCCCGTAAAGATCAAGATGAGCGGTATCCAGACGAAGTGTCATTCAGTATGTGAATGAGCGAGAAGATTAAGTGAAGACTTGTAATGTAGAAAGATAAAAATTAAACTATAGACTAATTTAATGAACGGTATGTATCCTTGGTGGCGGATAAAAGTCACTCTTGTAAGATGAAAGGAATAATGTGATTATCATTATTTGTTAGGAAAGAGGTTATAAGGTTTCGAGAACTTGGGAATTCAGAATGTATGTTATTATATTTCAGTATATAATGATATATGTTGGATGAATGATGTACTCGTGACATACGGAATTCGGGTGTAAAGATAGACCGAATTTCGGGGCGTTACATAAACGTTGTGAAAGCGGTCTTCTGGTCTTCTCTAACTCTAGCAACATCAAAAACCTTTTCCATTTCCATAACCCATGTTTGAGCCTCAATCGGGTTCATGGAACCTTTAAACTCTGGCAGTCCCACCGCCTTGAAATCCTTAAATGTAGTATTTGGTAGAGCTTGAGGTTGATTATTTATTGCTCCAGCTAGTAAGTTAACCAATTGCTGAACAGGATTAGCATTGGCGTTATTGTTGTTATTTGTAGATCCTTCTAGAACTGGATGACGTTGTTGTCTTCTTCTTGGCGGCATATTTCTGTTAAAATATATGCTTATTAAATCTCTATTAAATTCTCTAAATAGTTAAGACTTAACTCAACAATTTAATATAATTATTTAACACATTATCTCAAACAACTTGATATATTTAATTAAATCAAAAGTTTTAACATCAAACGATAGCGTCACTGCTATTTACATCATCTATCCTGAGGTAAAGAATCTACAGGATTTAAAATATTAAAATATTCCTTCGTTCATAAACACATCGGAATTTACATCTAAATACCAAATAAGTTTTTCACATAATTAAACAAATCCTATCACTGCTGGTCAAGGCACTGAATAGCCTTGCCACGCTCCTCTTCCATAATGTGAGACATCGTTCTACGATCCAGTATGTATGATGGTAGTCCTTCGAATTGGATTGGATACCTTAAAACTCGATCCTGAGCCTCATCCATTGCACTATTAAGTGTAGAGTACGTCTCCCCAAGCTTAGCCTTCTTTGCACGACCATCCTCTTCCGCAAGGTCAGCACGACGTGACTCTCTTACCCAGCCCTCCTCTGCTATTATCAGCCTATCGGAGCTTTCCTTCAGTTCCTTCTTTAACTTCTCTATCTCCTCAGTCTTATTCTCGATTTGACCCTTCTCGTGGACCAAACCCCATTCTACATTTCCCAGTCTTGTGTGAAGAGTCTCAACCTCCCTCTCCTTCTGCTCGAGAGTAATCTGCTGAATAATTGTCCGCTCAGTCAGATCCTAGGAAGTGTCTCGTAACTCTACGTTACGGTCATATAACTCGTCGTACATCTCAATATCAATGGAGTGTGGGGGAAACTCCTCTTCTTCCTCTTCCTCTTCCTCAGGATCCTCATCTGGATCAATCTCAGGATCATGCTCCTGACCAACAACAGTGATCAATGGAGATGGCTCTCTTTGTATTAACTGGTCCCTGACAACATGTATGTCTCGGGGCTCCTCCTCAGTAGGTACTCGGGGTTCCTCCTCCCCAGCTCGACTAGCTTCTCCAACATCCGACATCCTGACAACATAATTTCAAGTTTTAGTTACTAAGTCGTACTAGTGAGCACATAATTAACACATAATCACATAAAGTCTTTTATTATCTTAAATGAATTAAAGAAATTCATTTCTTAGAACTCGATAAGAGTTTTCCCTCGCTATATTCTTACTATAAGGTTACTACCTAAGGATGGTCCCCCACCTAAGGTTTATAACCTACAGCTTTAATACCAACATGTGACACCCCCAAATTCGGGTACTTAAATTCCACGGGATTTGGTGTTCACTGTACAAATATCATATATCTATCTACCCATAATAAATGCAAACCATGCAATAGATAGAAATAAATCCTCCCCTTATGGGGTTACAACATATGAATAATAAATACAATCCCAGGTCAAACTAACCTTAAACATTTGTGCGGAAACATAAACAAATATGTCGTAAACAACATCAAGTCTTTACAATAACATTCTAAAAATTAAATAACAAGTCTTCATCACTTATTAGCTTTGCCCTTGCCTTTGCTAGTAGAAGGCTCATCGTACCTTTCGTTCTTAACTGCAATGTTATTATTCCGCAAGAGTGAGCATGATTGCCCACAAGTATAAAAATAAAATAAAAATATATAATAACATGTGAGTGAATCAAAGACTACTGAAATAAAAGCTCAACTTTTGAATCAAGAATGAATAACAAGAATTCAAAAGATTTCTGAGGGTCATAAGACCTTGAACTATATCCTAGGTTATCAAGGGTTATACTTGAAACCTTTAACAGTCATAAGACTATGGACTCTTCTACACGTACTTAGGGGGATCAACCCTTAGTACCATACTGTGCACAATATCTTAACGCTAACGCATAAGAAATCCCTATACAGGGTTGTTCATCTCAGTTTGACATTAGAGTCCGAACCAAAGGAAGTTTGGTTTGGATAAATCAATAAGTGTTCTGAAATTTAGAACGTTCATCAATTATGGACTAGTTGAATCAAATAGGGGTTCACTAGTCTAACAAGGTTCAATAATAAATAATAATTAGATTGAATAATAATCTCAAGAGGTATACAATAGAACAAATATTGTATAACAAAATCATACATTAAAAAGATAATTAATCTTTAATATAACAATTGAACTTGGTTAATAATAATGAGAATAACTTGAATAATGATAACAAGAAGGGTTAGGATACTTGCCTCGTGCGTAGATTACACGTTAATTTATACACGTTCCTTGATTTAATCCTACATGCCATTTACATTCAAAATACCGGTTAATTATAACATAACTAATAATCAAACATTCATTCTTTTTGTCTAACTCGAATAAACTTATTTTTACACGAATTAAATTATACCCAAACATTATAATACACATATAACTATTACTTAACCCTTCTAGCATGCTTCTAACATGTTATAACAAATAATTTTGCATAATCTAAACATATAATTTATTGTTCTTGATTTTCTTAAGAGTTTTCAATATAAAACATGAAAATCAACGTTAAGGGTTCATTATAACACCAAATCTGTTTATTTGGAGTTTGATTCCTTCGTTTTAACATGCATAATTATAAACGTTCGTGAATTTTACAAAACAATTTATGTTTGACATATTAAATTTACGTATAAGGGCCATATGGTCATATTCTATACTTTGTAACCATATACTGTATAATTTTTATGAAACTGATGATATGGGAATCTATAATATATATAATCAAATACGATATGATACATCTTAACGCATACACAAACCCATAATCATACTCTTTTTCCATTCATAGTATTTTTAACAAAATGTGAGGCCATTTTTATGAAAACTTAATATGCAGCAATTACTATAGCAATAATTGAGTATAACTGAGTGACTTCTTACGTAAGCATCAATAATCAATACCGTGTGCTACTATGCAACCATGCGTATTACTGTACTTTTACTACCGGGTAGTTCAACAGTTTTAATGGTAACACTTGCACCGTCATTTTTATAAAAAGATAATTATGTCGTTTCTAACTACGACAATACTTTCATTGTGGGGTTCACCAATGATTGTGTCGTCATATGGATATTCCCCAACAAAAAGATTATTCCCCGACCAAACAAATATCTTATAACGACTTGCATACTTTGCAAAATTTATAAATATTATCCGCAACTATAACATTATATCAAATCCACACCATAATATTCAAAATATATTTCGAGAAAAATTATTCTTTATTCATAAAAGTTGGGGTCTTACATTAATAATACTAACATAATGTGAATAATTAAAGTATAAGACCATATGATAAAAGTGAGTTTTGAATATTTGATTTACTAAGTAGTATAAGAGAGTCTTGTGTGGCATTATATTACATGGAGAGTTAATTAAATGTGTATCTCAGAATTTCTGAAGAAAGATAACTTTTAGAAAATAAACATTTAATATTAATTATCCTTACAATATTTGAGTATAATTGAAATAATATGTTACAAAAATAATGGGTTGTTATTACTCAACTGGATTATATTTAGACTTAATTTAAATATTATTGAGATTGACCCAATGTACATGGATTATGCGATTATGTTTATATATACCCCTAACTTATCACAAGGTACTTATATTAAGTCATTAAAGAAACATTGTTAGCCAAATAGGAACTCATTTATTAAAACATTGAGGTTCATTTGCCAAGTCTGTGAATAACAAAGTTTTGTCCCATTTTTAGTGACCCAACAATATTCCAACAGTAGCCTATTCTTCTATAAGTTAACTTAGTAATGGTGATCATGGCTAGTGGAATGGAAGAGGGAGAGTTGGTGAAATCTTTTCACCAAACCCTCTAAATCCATTAGTCTCTTCTTCTTCCTCTTGGTTTAATTCATTGATCAAAACCCAAATTTGGTCCATAACTTCTCTATAAATGGAGACTCTTCCATTCCCAAACCCAATTTGTTGAGTTTTCTGTTAAGTCCATATAGAGAGTGAGTTGCAATTAGTGTGTGAGTGTTGTTGTATTGGTAGAGCAGTCAAAAAGTTGAAGCAAGAGTTATTAATTTATCTTCAAGGGGTAATATTTCTTAATCATGTTCTTAATTTCAAATGTTGGTAAATTCTAAGAAATTCATGATATTACTTGCTAATTGGTTGAAGGATTGATATCAACATGTTTGATGAGGTTACATGTATGTTATTGAAACCTTTGAAATTCTTTGAATATCTTTAGTCCATAGTGACTTTTATTTCAATTCAAAGGTCAGATTTTGAACAATTGATAATTCTTGCTTCCAAAATTATTCTTTTAATTCTTGAACTATCATTTATTGTTATACCCTTGAGATCAGGAACTTTACATAACTATTCACCCTTATTGTTATATACTTACTGAGTAAATTTATTGATCACTCTTGCTTCCCTAAAACTTTCAGTTAAGGCAAGGCAAGGCAAGGCAATACCTCAGGCAATGGTAAGGGTAAGGGCAAGGCTATTGAATAGCTTTAGTCCTTTAAGCTAGAGAATTTATCATTATGATGTATTAAGACCAGTTCTAATTATGTGTTAAGAATTGATTAGTATTATGTATTAAGTTATGTATTACGTTAATAATGGTTGCGAGACTTTGGGAGGAGAATATTTATATTAAATCAATGTAAATTATTATATTATTCCGCTTTTTAAGTTTTTCAGTTGTTATTAGAGATAGATCGAGAAGCACCAAATTCGAGATATTAGTGTCTGAATTTAGGGGCGTCACACGTATAATGAATGGCACTTCATCAGGATATTGGTCAGCATAATCTTCACAGGATCCTTTAGTTCATCCTATCGTCGTTCGCTGAAAATATTTTTATTTTAAGCAAATGTGAGCATTCAATTACTCAGCAAGTTCTAGCAGTTGAATATCAACAAAATCAAGAATAAAATATTCTTTTAAAACTTCAATAACCGAACAAAGGTTATGAAGAAGCTCGAATAATCAGAATAAATTCTGATTCCATTCATTTTAAAACATAAATACATTCATCTTAACATAACATCAATTCTTTCCTTCTTTACATACTGTCTAGCTAAATTTATTAGCCTAGACTTAATCTTTATAGTTCATGAATAAACAGAATTCACATTGAACAGTTCAATCACAAAACAATTCATCCCACAGAAACACGTAAGTGTTGAAAATTTGGCAAATGGTCTCATACATAATAGCACCTTACACAAACATAACAAATTTGCACATAGGTAAAACTTACTCAAGTTTAATATCTAAGTAAGTTTAAGAAACTAGCATTCTTTTCAAATATGAATGAAGTTAGGAAACTTGCCTTAAGCACTGCATACAATTACAGTTTACACTATATGGCTCTTCGAAATTTGTATATATCACATAAGGAATAACATATACCAATTAGTCATATGCTTGGCTTATACATTGGTTTATACTAACTATAGTTCTTACGGTTAACGTTTTACAACCTAGGTTCACGCAACTGAACTTTAAACTTTTCTTTCAACGTTACGACATACGAAGATGTCTTAAGTATTATCATCATCTTTTATGATAGATTTACATTACCTCTTCCTTCTTCATTTCGTAACTTGTCCAAAGCATTACAATTGTAATGTTTGTTACATCAATTATCATTCCTTATAGCTTTCTGACAAATAAATGACATACCTCAGGATTATTTTTTACCGTCAAAGTCATACAATCTTTAGTATGCTAAAAGCGATCATTCACTGCGAAAACTATGCGTTCGTAGCGTTCAAGCATTTTACATTACCTTATTTCATATCTTATAATGTCCGGATCAGTTTACTCGGAACATACTTCAAGTTATTATCATTAACTCGATTTCACTACATTTACACGTTGTTTATAGCTCATCATTACATCACGTTCAAACCATACACGGTTGTGTATGCTCAGAACGTTTATCTTTACGCGTACACAAACCGCCTTCGTCGGTTTACGTGTTTTAATGCCTACGTTCTTTATCTTTTAAACATCCATAAACCTCTACTTAAGGTTTAAATCACTTATTTAAGTGTTACATTACGTGAACTTTACGTTCATTATCACTCTGTACACATCCCCCAAGAATTGAGCAGTTAAAAGCTCATTTCTGGGCATCACCATGCACTGGTGCTGCGGCGCCGGTTCCTTTTGTTATAGTCGCACTGCAGATTGTCTCTCCTATAACTGTTGCCCCCATTTTCAATACAAACCGGCGCTACTACGCCAAAACTGTTACATTGATAAATTCTACAGATTTTCTACAAAAATCCCCTACGTATGAATCGCCTACTTTGCAATCTCGTAATTTCTTCAATATAACTCGGAACGGATTAGTTCCAAATCCATTTTCTTACTTTTATTACACATTCAGATTTCCCCCTGATAGAATAATTTTCTGAATCCGTTAACGAGGCTTTCTGTTAACTCAAATTTCATCGTTCGTTCGTTTTACGTTATTAACGTTCTTCATTCGTTCTTCCATAATTTGATCATTTGAACTTGGAATTTGTTCATTCTTGAGTCCATGACTCACATTTTCAATATTTTACAACATTCTTATGAAACCTCGCTAATTAGGGCTCATTGACTTACTTTCTAACTTTCATTCGTCTTTTACGAAATTTCGCCATAACTCCATTATAGGCTAATTTCAATTAGTTTCAAAGGAACATTTTATTAATTCTATAAATCCTAACCAAGCATATATCAACAAATATATATATATATATATATATATATATATATATATATATATATATATATATATATTAGATGGTTTTAAACTTGTCCATCAACAACAAGCTCTAATTAGGATGGTTTTCAATTTGTCCATCAACAACGTTCTTCGTGTTCTTCGTTCGTTATTCATTTTTAATCAATATTTTGATTACGATTTCACTTTTTCATGGATTTTAGTGTTATAAAACACCAATCCTTCCATACTACCCCGGATCGTTCATATGATTCATCTGGATCGTCCATTAACATCAAGCAATTCATACTTCATATGGATGCTTTTAAAATAAAATTATAAACTAAACTTCAAATTCTTACTACTTCATTTCCTTATGATTAAATCATACGAAAATCATTTTTTAACATCTTTTACTTTTATTTTTATTAAGCTATATATTTTAACATAAGAAACTTAAAGAAAAATTAGATTAAGGATAGGTTTTGATACCTTTCTTCTTTGTTCTTCTTCTTATTCTTCATCCTCTTGACAAAGCATTCAAATTACTAGCTTTTCTTCATCCTTTCCTTCATTTCTCATCCAAAATTTCCCTCTCTCTCTATCTAAGTGTTGGTTGAATGTTTTTCTAACTAAACAAATGAGCTAAGGCTTCTCTTTTATAAGTTTTGCAAGGTTAGGGGCAAAATGGTCATTTGAACCAATTTCACTATTCCCACCTCATCTGCCCTTAATATCTCACGAATCTTCTCCTGGAAGCTTTATTGTTCTATATTTCGGAATTTGTCCAACAGCTGGAAAAACTACAGTTCTCCGAATCTAATTTTTTTTAGATATTTCGCCTTTCCTCTACAAATTAACTTTTACGCATTCATCAGAAATTGAAAATTTTTCCAAATTTTCTTAACTTAATCATCCTTGATTTAAACATTAACTCAAGTGTGGTTAAATGGTGGAAAAGTGCAAAAGCTAGCCACTTTAGTTGGACTGACCTTTTGACTTTGACTTTTCGTATTTAGACCGTATAATTATTCGTATTATACGTGTATTCTTCTCGTACTAATAATAATTCATATTATACTCGTATTCTTATTAATTAAATCTCTTTAATTATTACACAGTTGAAAAACTGCGTTTCTTGGATTCCAAATCTTTTTTGAGAATTCGTCTTTCTTCGTCATTCTAACGTTAGTACGTTTTTTTAAAATTCGAAAGACTAGAAAACATTTTTTGATGAATAGCATTTTCTGCGACGTTTTCCCAAAACATAGCTAAACGTTCGAAAAGTACATAACAATACTTTTCGCCGTTTTTATTTCGTTCGATTTCTGCACGTTTTTAAAGAAAACTTTTATCGGCTAACGTTTCACTGCATATTACTGTCAAATCTTCAAATAGAATGTCATTCGGACTTACCGAACTCTCAAAATGACTTAGGTTATTCAAACCATAAACCCTTAGGTTTCATCTTGTGAATAGTGCATATTTCATCTTTTTCTCAGAAAAATTTTATTTTCGTCTTCAAAATTCACATTTATTCTAGAAAATAGCCAGAATCCTCCCGTTTTATAATCATCCTAAGTTATAGAATGACTAATAAACACATACCACAAAAATATCATTAATAAAAATTTATTTTATTAAATAATAATTCTTTAAACTTAACTTTCAGGATAATCCGATTTTTCGAGTTGTCACACCTTCTTTAGGTATATACAATAAATTTACATTTATTTCTCCTTCTTTATTCTTTGATACTCAACCCCCTACTCGCAATGAATTAATTATAGAGTCCAAAACTACGAGTGTCGAGAAATTGTTAAGTCAAAGTCCTAACTCCCCGATCGTAGAGTCTCTACACCCTACGATCGATGTATAAATTCCTAAATCCCCGATCGTAGAGTCTCAAAATCGTACGATCGATGCATAAAATACTCCCTCTCTTATACACATATCTTCTTCACCTAACATCTCTCTTGTGCATATACATTCAACGTCACCATCTCCTCCATCTTCTCTAATAGTATAGTCTCAAAACCCTACGATCAAAACTCATACTCTTGTAAATACTAAACACACTGATTATATATACCTTTTACATCTCATAGTCATACAAATATATTATTTTCCTTTAATACTCCTAGCTTAGAATTGGTTCTCTCTCTGTTCAACCGAGGTAATAAGGTAGAAGTTAAAGCTCTTATGGAACAAATCCTAGAAAGAGTTTCAGTAGTACCGTCCAAGGTCCAACTCAAAAGAATGCTAGATGTCATTTCTGATGAATATATTATAGGGATCCAGGACACGACTACTGGAATTCAGAAAGGTCTAGCTCGTATTGTTCAGACAGCTTCAAGAGTCCCTAGGGAGATGTCCAAGGAATTCGAAAGAGGATGAAAGATCTTATAAATATTATCCTTGAGAATCTCCATAAGTGAAACAAGATCTACCTCAAGCTGATTGCAAATCATAAAGCAGTTGTGCTCTCTCTCTAATCTTCAAATGCAAAATCTATCAAGTTTCTCACTGACAAGGTTTTCTCATTAAGCTCCTCATTACTAGATTTTAAAAGTATGGTGATGCAGTCAATGGATCACACTAATAATGCAATGGCAATTGTTCATCAACAAAAAGAACAAGTTGAAGCTAAATATCAAGAATACAAAGGCGACATTGCAATTTCATGGAGCCAAATGCAGGAACTTATCAACTATGTCAAGAAACTCTCTGAGAAAGTAAATGCTTTACGAAGTGACCGAGATGCTGACGAAAATAGAAAGAGGAGATGACCTCAGCAAACATCAATTGTTCATCCTCATCCTCTATGACACCCCCAAATTCGGGCACTTCATTCCCACATGATTTGGTGCTCACTTTCCAAAATATTTACATCTAACTACCCATAAACAAGGATAAAGACATAACTTAAATAACTTAAATAAAAATGTTCCCCCTTAAAGGGTTACATCATCTTAAAATATTCCCGGGTGATCTAACCTTTAATTATTATATAAGTCTGCGGAATACATCACAAAATAACATAAGTCTTATAACATGATTTCAGTTAAGTAAATGAGTCTTCATCACTTGAACATCTTGCCCTTTCCTTTGCTAGAAGATGGCTCATCGACTTTCTCAAATGTAACTGCAGTGTTAATTGCAAGAGTGAGCAAGCAATTGCTCACTAATATAAAGAATAATAATAGCAACAACATGAGATTAAAACAATGGTTACTGGATAATAGGGAACTCGTTCTACGAATCAAGAATAGAGAACAAATTCAAGATTTATATCTGAGGGTCTTAAGACCACGAACTATGTCCCTGATAATTAGGTATTCTACATCAACCTTAACAGTCGTTTAAACTATACATACCATTCCTTACGTACTTAGGGGGATCAGCCCTTTGTACATTGTATTATGCACAAACATATAAACACTAACACGTACATAATCCCCTATATTAGGGTTGTCCATCTCAGTTTAACTTTAGAATTTCCGCACTAAAGAAAGTTTAGTTTGGAACTAGCTTATCAGTGGTTCTAGAATTTTAGAACACCCTATCAAGTATAGATTAGTCCAATCAATAAGAGTTTTCTTGCTATTTTAAGGTTCAACACAATAATATAGGATTGAACAATGATATTAAAGTCAAAGATTGAATAGTGACAATATACATTGGAATAGACATGGTATGTATGCAAAGTACTACATCCAAAAGAGTTAGGAAATCTCATTTAGAACGATGAAGCTAAACAGTATATGCTTTGAATAGCAATAACAAGAGTTAGAATTGTGAAACTTGTTCAATGTAAAGAATTAGAATACAAGAGCTTGTATCATCATAAACAAGATGGAATCAATAAGCTTGCTCAACTTTAATATAAGAATTAGGAACTTGCATATTGATAAATTAGGGTTAGAAAGCTCGTTTGCCAGCAAAAGATAAACATAGTTATGAAACTTTCATTCATTATAAAAAGAATGGAGTTAGGAAACTTGCCTCGTGTATAAGCTACATAAGTATAATAAACGTTCACCAATTACCCTACATATACCATTGAAATCGCATCACCGATTAGTTATACTTATCGTTAGCTTTATAAGTTCAATCCACCATCTAAGTCACAACCTTTAACTTAATGTCTAACCATGTTGGTCAACCACTCACACGAATCTGAAAACCCACTATCGTGTAACATAAAGCTTTATCATTCACCTCTAACTTTAGCAAACATCACATGTCATTCATTACATAACTTGTTTAAGTGATCATTTAAAAACTTCATATTTAGTATTACATTACATTACATTACAACCTGTTATTGTATCTTATGTTATGGTTTAACATCTTTATCATGCATACTAAATTAGATTATGTCTACATACAATGGTCTGCAATTAAACAGAACTCACTGCCTCTGCTCAGGTACGGTGCAGTTGCACTGTCCCAAGCTTTGGCACCGGCGCAGCTGCGCTAGAGCTTGACTTCAAAAACCCAACAGGCGCAGCTGCGCCATTTCTACCTTTGGTACCGGCGTAGCTGCACCAGTACGCAGACAAAAACTACAGCAGCTTCCCCTGTTATGAAACCAAACCCCATTTTTTCCTAATTACTACAAAAATCACAAACCTTAACAACTAGAATTTGGTAATAACATCACCAAGCATGCACTTCATAATTCTACCAACATAAACATTACATATAATTAACTTTTAAGGATCAAAAGTCATATTTTACCAATTTCTTTATATTTTAACACTTTTAGCGAATTCGATTGCCGAATCTTTGTTTCTTAACCAAATTACATCATTCCAACTACGTTGTTTTCGTTTCTATGATGTACTATTACAATCTATAACTAATTTATAGATTCTAGCAAAGATTGAACATCAAATTTTGGACTCAATTAATCCATTTTACATATACAAAATACTGGTTATCTTATTTCCCTCTTCAAACCCAATTCCATGATTTTGATTACTTCAACATCACTTATGTATGACAATTATCTGATTACATGTATATATAATCAACCTTTAATCCTATTCCAACACATAGAATATATTTACAAAGCAAAAATTTGGAATTTAGAATAGGTTATACCTTAATCCTTGATTACTGAAGAAAATAATAGAATTGCTTCTCAATTCCTTCCTCTTCCACAGCAAAAACCCTCAATTTCTTCTCTAACCCTCTAACAATTCTCTGTGTTTCTCTCTTTCTCTGTTCTTAGCTTTTAGGAGAATACGTGATATTACCCAACTGATAAACGTGGTTATCAGTTTATTAGGCCAAAAGTCTTTGGTTGTTATGTTAACCAAAAGCCACAAGGCTTTGTTTGGTTTACACAAAACTCCTCCCTTCTAAATTATTTTTATAACACTTATATTATATAGTTCCATGTGTCACACTTTTATTTAATTCATTTTATGTTCTTACTATTATAATTATAATTCCATTATAATTATTTTTATACTTAACAAATTACTACATATCTAATTTAATTATTAAATTGAACTAGAACATCACTTTATTTAATTTTAATTGTTTTCTTAAATATCAAACAATTAATTTAAATATTAAACATCATTTAATTTAATTATTTTATTATTAAATTAAATCTTTAAATAATAAAATTACCGTTAATTATTTTAGTTAACATATACACTCAACTAAATTATTACATCACAACTTCATCAATTATTTATTTATATTTAATTTAATAAATATTTAAAATAAATTACAAAATTCTCAATCGTTAGTCGTTACATCCTCCCTCTCGAGATTCTTTTGCACCTCAAACCATTCCTCTGGGTCGTGTTTCAACTAATGGTCAATCGGCTTCCTCTTCAAGGGCGGGATCATCGATTGCAGTAACACCTACAGGCTCACAACTCCCATATGGTGACCCTATGTTCTTAAATAGAAATATTCAAGGGATTCACAAATTTAACAGGAAGAACGATTTAATATGTATGATCTCGGTGAACAATTTTCTAACTTGCTTGTATTGGGATTGTATTGCATAGATAACTGTAGAGTCAATGAGATTTACGCAGTCATATATAGTCAAACTATATACAATAGGACATTACCCGTGGACACGTCAGTAATCCGGCCATTTTATAGGTGAAAAATGGATTTAGAGTCGCTTTTTCTTACTCAAGTGTACTTGGATATTGCTATTTTATAAACTCTTTTAGATTAGTCACTTGTGTAAAAAAAGTAATATTTCAAGGGCCAGAAGTATATTTAACCATTTATTTATCGGATGAAGTTTATTTCAAGATACCACACCTCGTGAAAATGCTCTGGACATAAACTTGGTTAATTTTGGGCTACCCATAATGTTTGGGGTATGTTGTGCAAGAGATTCTGGGAAAAAATGCTAATGAAATTACCATCTTCTTCCTGCAAAAATTGGTTTGGTTTAACTATTTAAGTCAAATTAACCATTTTTATAATTAAAATTTATACTATTTTTTTGTAAATATAAGTGAAGAAACTATAATCAAAAGAAACTATGCCAAAATTAGAACCTCCAATTTTTGAAAGTATAAAATATAAATAAATATGTTTATTCATAATTTTAAAATTGTCAATTTGACAAAAAAAAAAAAAAGTGCAGGGTGAATTGTCTGAACCTATATTTTACAACTTCCCAAATAAAATCAGAAAAAATCAAAAAAAACAAAATAAAAACTCTTTAAAGGGAAAATGCCTAAACATAAACAAAATGTCGGTTTAATTTCACTTTTTGCATTGGCATATGATCACAGAAAAATGATGAATTAAACAAAGACATTAGCATATGTAATGTCTATATTCACCTGCAAAGATTATGTAAATCTACAACTATTACAAAATTGCAAAGACGAACAAAATAAATGTACCCAATCGATTTAATTCATTCTTTCTCATTTCCACTCCACTCTCAAGAACATCAGCGACAGTATTTTGGTGAAGGCCAAAGGCTTTCCTTTGAGATGAAAGAAGATGCTTAAACTAAATATAACAAGATCAAGCCCGTATGTGCACAAGTCATTATGTACATTGGTTTGCAGAAAGCTGAATAGACAAAAATGCTTATCATTTTCCTTTAAAAAAAATCTAGAAATGATATACACAATCCGCATCTTTTCTCTCAGACTTGATAAATTCCAAGCTATATATCAGATTTGCAACAAGAATTCCAGCCTAGGATTCTGAGATTGGTAATTAACATGTACAAATGTATGAAGTAACCAAATTCCATCCACGAGTAATATAGTTATACACCGTAAAACGACAACATTGCAAATTACTTCCTCAGCTTTTTTGCTGGCATCTCCAAATGGGACTCCGCCTGCAAGAATGGAAATATCAATTTGTAAGAAAAGAAAATTACAACCAAGCAAAAAATGAACGTAGCCATCACATATAGAAAATTTTGTTAGTTAGCCTCTATGCCACCAAGTTTTCATTATAACCCACTTGAAACTCCCATACTAAGAGAAACAACAGGGAGCTACCCTATTTGATTTTCTGCTACAGATCCCTTTAATAAGATGTCATATTCTACTACTTTTTAAACCAATTTATCCTTGATGAAGTTTGCAAGATAAATGATAAATAAATGTGTCGGTTTGTATGTCTTGATGTTTTCGTTCTTACATGTAACTTCAGCATCCTACAACTCCAAACTCCATCCTTGCACTAGAAACGGCTTGTAATTCACATTTGGCCGGAGAATATTTGTGTCAGTTATTCTTATTGGCAAAATGAAGTGTATTCTTGTTTGATGGTTTCTTTAATGGATTTTCATAGTGAAATTGCCTTGAGAGCATACTATACTTTTGCTTGGTCCATGGGGATTGTAGTGAAAGGATTTGTTGAAGCATCCAACTCAAAACTAATTGGCCATGAGTATAGTAGTTCATTATGGTTATATATTGAGTCTTCAGGTCTTAATTGTCTTGATACATCACCTCACGTGTGGCAAGTCATGTATCTCAATAATCAGGTAATTTCATTCATGTACGACGCCCAACAACCCACATGCTCCACATCAGCCAATACAATATAAATTGTTAACAGTTTTTGCTCAAAATTACACCACATACGATGGCATGTTGGCAACCTTGAGACACACTGTATAATCATGGGATGCTACTCCACTCAATTGCCAATTGGTTTTAAGTTGGTGCAACAACAATATTGTGCATGAATATTGGTGAATTTTCAAATGTTCCTAACTTATTTTAGTTATTAGGAAGTGTGAAATCCCGCATTAAATACAGAAAAGATTTGATGCACTTTCTTGTGTCGCGGTCAATTACTACAATAGAAAGTTTTGTTGTAGTTGGTTACTGCAATAGCAAGTTCAACTGCAGTATTTAACTGCGATATTAGTTATTTGATAGTGATGACACTTATTTTATACTCTCACCATTATAAAGGGAGTTTTAGTAGATGTTTGGAAGTTTTTTTTAACCATGGAGGCAACCTTTGGATAAATGGATGATGTAGAAGGGTCATTATGGTTCCTAAACACCTTTTGTTATCTAAAAAATTGTTCGGACTCGTACAAATTCTTCATTTTCCTGCACCCAATTCCAAAAATGAAGGTTGAGTACGAAGGGGAAGAATGCTACAGAGCCCTTCTTCTAACCCAAAGCGCATCAACGAAAGAAGAGAATGAAAACATAAAAAAGAACGGCAACATCATGCTCGCTCAACTTCAGAAAATGCACGAAGAAAATAAAAAGATGATCAGTTTCATCAACGTCAAGGAAAAAGAACTTGCTGACTACAAGGCTCTCGGCCCCCCACCCACCGAAGAAAGGAAGCAGTAAATTTGCCAAGAGTACAGGAAATCTCCTGAACAAAAGAAGTCATGCAACAATTCGGAGATGGTTACCAGAGTGCTCGAGACAAAGACAAAGAAAAGATGCAGGCTGCCGGTTTCGATCCAACCATACTAGATTCTTTTGATGATGAGGCCGAAGCCTAATAGTTTTTTTTCATCCCTGTTTCATGTAATCTGACCTCATCGTGTAATCATCCTAAACACAAGCATAAAAAGAATATTCGTTCGGCAAAACTGAAAAAGGATCGAATTTTCGTTTCGAGTAACTGAAAATCTGACTAAGTATTCGTTTCAGGAAGCTGAATACTAGTATAAGAGTTGTTCGTTCCATGAAACTGAACAACCCCTACACATCAAAAAGAGGATATTCGTTCGGTAGAACTGAATACCCATATAAAGAAGGCATTCGTTTCGGGAAACTGAATAACCTTTCCAACAATATTCATTAAAAAACTGAATAATCATTTTATTAATAACTTGGCAAGATTACAGAGTCATATAGAAGAACTACTTAGACATGTACTACTGATAATATTTCCGAAATCTGGCTGCATGTCAAGTGTTCTTGACTTCTGTTTGATCAATGACCCGAAGCTGGTAAGTACCTGGCTTCGTCACCTCAACCACCTCCTAAGGCCCCTCCCAATTAGGCATCAATTTCCAAGTTTTTGGGGCATAGAAGCCTCCACCTCTCGAAGAACCAGATCCCCAACTTCAAACCTCCTGAGTTTCACCCCCTTATTATAATGTCTGGACACTCTCCTTTGGTAGGCTGCAAGCCTTACCAGGGCCAACTCCCTAACTTCCTCCAACAAATCCAAGTTAACACGAAGACTTTCGTCGTTATACAACTCCTTGAACTGACTGACCTGAAGTGAAGTAGAACCAATCTCGACAAGAACTAGGGCATCGGTTCCGTAAGCCAGTCTGAATGGTGAATCACCCGTTGTTGTCCTCGTCGTTGTCCGATAGGCCCAGAGCACACTAAGCAACTCTTCGGACCATCTCCATTTCGCCTCATCGAGCCTCCGTTTTATTCCATTCAACAAAGTCTTGTTGGTGACTTCTAATTATCCATTAAACTGAGGATGGGCCACTGAAGTCTTTCGATGCTGAATCCCTAACTCCTTCAAGAATGCTTCGAACTTTGAACCCACAAACTGCAGACCATTATCCGAAATCACCACTAAGGGAATCCCGAAAGACCACGAACTCCTTCAAAAACTTTAAACACTCCTACTATGTTATCTGTCGAAAGGGTTTCGCCTCTATCCATTTGGTCATATAGTCGATAGCAACTATCACAAAACTGACTTGGCCTTTCGCCTTCGGTAACGGTCCAAGTATATCAACTCCCCATACAGGAAAGGGAATCGGGGATAACACAGAGTAAAGCTCCTCAAGTGATTAATGAGTGATGGGGCTGTTAAGCTGACATTTGGGGCTCTTCTTATATAATTTGTTGTTTGCCAATAATATCCTTATCGTAACACCTTGTAAGCCAACGCCTTTGCACCCATAGGATCGCCACAAATCCCCTCGTGAACCTCCCAAAGAACATATTCGGCCTCGAACGACACAAGACACCTTAGTAGAGGAGAAGAATGAGCCCTTCGATACAAGTGTCCATTAATGAGCAGAAAGTTTAAACTCCTACACTTTATCCTTTTTGCCAACATTCGATCTGAAGGTATGACGCCATCAGCCAGATACTCTAAGTAAGGAGTCATCCAACAGTTCGACCGCTCTATACACATAACCTTCTCATGTTGAACACTCGACTGATTTAAAACCTTCAAGTAGACTGATCCACTGAGCGTACTTGTGTTTGTTGTAGTCAACCTCGCCAGAGCGTCCGGTATGGTGTTATTAGATCTGTCAACTCCCTGAAAGACAAACGAACTGAAGTATTGGAGTCGATCCTTGACCTCAGCAAGATACTTAACCATTCTTGCCCCCCAAGCCTCATACTCCCCCAAAATCTGCTTGACGACCAACTGAGAGTCACTGAATATTATCAACCTCTGCACCTCAAGACTCTTTGCTAACTGAAGACCTGCTAAAATTGCTTCATACTCTGCCTCATTATTGGTCGCCTTGAACCCGAAGCGAATCGCTTGCTGAACTTTAAACCCATCTGGACTTGTCAAAGTAACTCCAAACCCATTAACATCTAAAGTTGAAGACCCGTCCACACACAGCGTCCAAGAGGTCTGAACTGACTGGGTATCTATAACCATCTGAACTTCTCTTGCTACTCGGCCAATATCTTCATCCACCTCGGAGAATGAACACTCTACCACAAAGTCGGCCAAGGCCTGATCTTTTATCGCCGTTCGAGGAGGATAGTCTAAGATGAACTGTGTCAACTGCATTGCCCATGCTGCGAGCCGACCTGAGACGTCTGGCCTACTCAATACTTTCTTCAAGTGGCTATTATCAATGCGTAGGCAAACTCTCAAGGTTCGGATACCTTATTTCTGCATCCCGAATGACATGGTTTACATAATAAATCGAGTGTTGCTTACCCCCAATCTCCCACACCAATACCACCCCAACTGCTAACAAACTGACCGCCAAATACAAGTACAACGGTCCAGCAGGGACCGACTTTTCGAACAAAAGAGCCGAAGATAAATACCTCTTGATACCCTGGAAGGCTTCCTCACACTCTGAAGTCCATTAGAAAGTCTTCTCATTCTTTGGTCGTTTCAACGTATCAAAAAATGGTAAACACCTTTCTGCTGACTTGGATATAAACCTTCTCAAAGCTGCTATCCAACCTGTTAGACACTGAACATCCTTATATGACTGAGGAGATTTCATATCCAGAATAGCCTTTATCTTCTCCGAATTCGCCTCTATACCCCTCTTGCTGATAAGATAACCCAAAAAATTACCCGATCCTAGTCCGAAGGTGCACTTTGTGGAATTTTGCCTAAGTTTGTAATGTCTCACTGTCTGAAAACAATCTTCCAAATCGTCTAGATGACCCCGAACTGACATGCTTTTGACAATCACGTCGTCCACGTACACCTCCATGTTTCAGCCCAACTGCTTTGAAAACACGTAGTTCATCATCCTTTAATAAGTAGCCCCAACATTTAATAGTCCGAAAGTCATCTTCTTGTAAGCATAGACTGCCCGATGAGTGATGAATGATGTCTTAGGAATATCCTCCTTATGCATCGATATCTGATGATACCCCGAAAAAACATATATGAAACTAAGCAAAGTATATCCTGAGGTGGCGTCGATGAGCTGATCAATATTCAGGAGCGGATAAAAGTCCTATGGACAATCCTTGTTCAAGTCCTTGTAGTCGATACAGATTCTCCACTTCCCATTCTGCTTTTGTACCAATACCACATTCGTCAGCCACTCAGGATAGTCGATTTCAAAAATACAGTCCGCTGCAAGAAGTTTTGCTATCTACTCATCGATTATCTTTTGCCTTTCCGGGGCAAAGATCCTCCTTTTTTGCCTTATTAGTTGGGTCCACGTGTAGCCTATGTACAGCCACCTTCTCCTCAACCCCAGGCATGTCATTGGGAACCCATGCAAATATATATGCATAGCTCTGAAGCAACTCAATTAAGCTCGTCCAAAAAGGTTCTTGCAGCCCCGACCTGGTCTTAACCGTCTTATCATGGTACCAATTCAACCTCTTCTGTCTCCTCAGCAGACATGACGAGAGGCTTTGTACTGTCCTCGATAAACAGCTCGATCTCTATTGTCATAGTTTGTTTCTGTTTGTTAACTCCTACCCCCGAAAAGATCAGTGCATTCCTGTAACATCTTGCCAAGTCAAGATCCCCAACCACCTCACCAACTCCATTTGGCGTAGAAAACTTGATCTTAAAGTGAGGAATTGAAGTCAGCGCCTGAAGAGTCATTAAGGTTGGTCTCCCGATAATTGCATTGTACGATGAATCCACGTGTGCCACAAAGAATCTACACATTATCTCCACCTACTGAGGAACCGTCTCGAAGACCACCAGCAATTCTATTGTCCCTGCTACCCGAAATGGCTCATTGTCGAAGCCATATAGGGGAGGCTCCTGCCCAATCTCCATCTTTCTACCCTCTAAATCCATCCTTTGATATGTGTGAGCGTATAAGATGTCTACCGATGAACCATTGTTTATCATCATCCTCTTCATATCCATCAAACTCACTTGTGCAGTAATCACCAGTGCCCCCTCATGCAGTTCGATCAGTTCCGAAGGGAAATCTTCATCTATGAAGGTTATTACCGAGCCCGAATACGGTCTCATGCCTAACAGGCTGATCAGACACCGAGAGCACTGCATCCAAAAATCTTCGCCTTTTCTTCCCCGTAACCTTCCCGACTGACCCGCCGCCTGTGATCAGATCCACCACCCGGCGTGTTGTTTGGGTCTGATCTTGTTGCCTGGAGTTGGGCGATCGGGTTCTGTACTGGGATGTTGTTCACCTGTTGTGCTCCCGAGGTATTCTGTCCCGCGACGAACTGAACCAGCTCTCCACTCTGAACATTCTTCTCAATTAGATCCTTCAGACCCCAACATGTCTCGGTAGAATGTCCAGCCGACCCGTGATAATCACAATACTTGTTCATGTTCCCCCTGTTGGACTTCATGTTGTCTTTGGCTAGTTCGTAGTACGGCTTATCCTTTATCTGCTCTACGATGGTGGCCCGATGCGTATTCAGAGGAGTGTATATTTTCTTGACCCTCTAAGGTGGTGTTTGATTGCATCTTAGTTCATTAGAACAGTTCACCTCTTAATGCATCTTAATAACCCACATTTTTGTATTAAGAGGTCTTCTAAATAGTTAAGATACAAATATGAGTCTAAAATATTCAGAGGACATCTTAATACAAAGATGTGGGTTGTTAATATACATTAAGAGGTAAACTGTTAAGATGCAATCAAACACCACCTGAGTCAGGAAAGGTGGGCGCCCTCATCCCAAACCACCGTTGTTATTGTACTTCCTCTGTTGTCCGTCTGACTTATTATTCTCACCTTTGTTGTAGCTATTCTTCTCCTTATCCTTCGTCTTCTCCACTATGCCCTGCCTCAGGTTATTCATTGCCTCTTCTATCACTATAAAGCCTTTGTCCCTGTTAAACGCTTCAGCCAGGTCTTTCGGATGGTTAAACATCAAATCTTTTCCCAGCTTTTTCAACTTTACGATGTCTGAACCATTCTGGAACAGGCCGACTGCCTGAAGGTCGTTCAAATCCGCAACCTGACCGACCACTTCCCGGAACTGTTTCAAGTATTGTCCTAGGCTCTCGTTTGAGTACTGTCTGACCTGGGATAAAGTTCATGTCGATTTTCCCCTCTTGTTGCTACCGAACCGGACGTGAAACTTATCACAGAGTCCTTTTCATGACGAAACTAAGTTTGGAGCCAATGCCATCATCCATTACCTTGCATCTTTCTCCAAGGTTGTCATGAACATATGACACTTGGCAGCATCAGAGTAGTCATAGTAGTCAATCAACCGATCATATGCCTGGCTGTGCTCATAAGGATCTCCCGAACCGTCGTAACTTTCCATGCGCGGGGGCTTCTTACTCAGATCAACCTTCTCCTATAGAACGGTGATGAGCATTTGATTGGGGACTCTTTGCACGGAACCCCTTCAGCTAGTCTTTTTTCCAACTCTGCAACTTTCTTAACTAAAATTTTTGTTATACTCCTCCCAAGAGAGGGATTACGCCTTCTCCGGTTTGGTCAACCCCTACATTTCAAGCTTGCTTCCTTGGAGCGACTTCGGTGCCTGCTTCCAGTATGTTGTGAACCGTCCGGACGAGGTGTACTGGACCGACTCCCTGGCGAACAACCGTGTGAATGGCTTCAGCGTCTACTTCTGTCCCTGGTGTGACTCTGGAGCCTACTCCTGACCTGTCGAGAACCGTCCGGACGATGTGTCCTGGATTGAGTTCCTGACGATCGCCCCCGCCTTTGACTATGGCTGGAGGCACCATCCTCCCATCCTATCAAGCATACCATCTGTTGATCGATCTCTTTCCTCTGTAAGAGTAAGGCTTTCAACGCATCATCGGTCTCCCGTGCTTTCCTTGCCAAGATCGAACTCATGTCACTCTGACCATCTTCTTAGGGGTGTGTTCAAGACAGTGTCCCCGACACGGTCCTTTGGTCTTGTATCCTTACTGGAAGTCGAGAATAGCCTTCGCCTGACATCTTCCCGATCAACGTCCTTTTGTCCCACCGAAAGGCTGCGGGCCCCGAGCCTGTCCTAGATGCTTTTGGACGAACCAACCTATCATTTACTGATCCTCTTGGCTAAGCAGATCCGTCAGCCGTCGACTTCCCAATTCCAGAGATTTTCTTGCTATTCACCATGATGCTACCCGGAAACTCTTTTGTGATTGAAAACTACCTAACACTAGAAAGCCCTCCTTCTAGCGCCAATGTTAACGCCAAGATTCGTCCACGCACTCCAATCACCAAAGCGCGTCAAATCATGCACAAAAACGAAGTCGCACCAAAAGTTTGACGGCTTGGGCCGCCGGATAGCTCCGGTGTGAGAATAAGTATAGGCTGAATAAGGTTTAACAATGGAGGCTTTATGCTCTAGTGCTAAAATATAATGAATTGTATGTGTACCTTAGAATTAGAGTATAGCCTTGTATTTATAGCGATCACATCACCTCCTCCAAGCCCTTCCCCGTTAGGAATAAGATTTCTCATTAGGTAAGATACCTTAATGGGAACAAACAGAATCTCCGTAAAGAAAGGAAGTCGAATAATATTTTGACACTTTCCTTGGGAGTCATAAATTGAATGTGATTAGGAATATTTGATTTCTTAAAATACTCAACTACTAAAAAGGGTTCCTACATGTGTTAAAATAACTCCACATGGACTTTGGCCCATCACATAATTCTCGCCCAAATAATCACGCCCCAATAGTATTCTTTCTAATATTCTGTATACATTGTGGGCCTATTTTGGCACACTAGTTTACCCTCTTCTTTTTGACCATTTAATGGAATATTGAGAATGGAAGAATATGTAAGCAGACTAGTACTTCAAGTGTAAGAAAGAGGGGGGGTAATGCAGGACCAGAGTGAAGGAAGGAATAAAAAGGAAGAATAGTAAGATTATAGGATAAGAATAATGCCTAAATGCCATAATGGCATAAAACTTATGTCAAATCAATCAATTAAATTCACTAAATTCAACAATGATTACATGGCATATAGGACATAAAAAAATGAATTCTAATATAACTAAAGAAACCTAATTTAATAAGGAAATAACCCCTAACAATTATTGTAATGATCCCAACGATCAAACAATAATTGTAAATGAGTTATGTGAAAATTATTTAATAAAATAAATTTTTATTAATGATTTGTGTTTTATGTGACTTATGGTCATTATTTGATGGCGCTACGATTTATATGCGCGTATTTGAGTGTTTAGAGGTTAAATATGGAAAATAAATTTTTCCAAAAAAGACATAAAACACTATTCACGCTAAAAACGCAAGCTCGTTTTTTTGAAATTATGGCATGGCGTTTATTTGGAAAAGGGGGATCGGTAGCAAAATCGGATTTTTGAAAATCGAAAGTCGAATTTTCGGCTAACCAAGCGGATTATGAATAGTAACTGAAAGTTAGAAATCCTAACTAGATAAGAAAAAGTCTAACTAGAATTAGTTATATTAAACTAAGCCTAGGGTTTCTAAGGCTTGGCTAAGAATTTTGGAAAGTGGTAAGGGTTGACCCAATTTTTGAGCTTAGGGTTTGTGAGATTTGGCTAGGTTTAGCCAAGGTAAAGCCAAGGGTTATGGTGGCTTGGCTTAGGGTTGAGCCATGGCTCAAGCCTTAGAAGTCAAATTTAAGACTTGAGCCAAAGATTGCAAGTATTGGTGATTATCCCACATGAGATAATTAGGTGATGACTCATTGCTTATCAAAATGGACGATAGAGGGCAATTTGGGCCAAAGTGGGCGGCAACAAGGAGTTCGGGGGGGACAAATGGTGAGTCATGGTGCATGACTCACCTTATCCCAACCAAGCATTAAGTGTTTGGTCCCCCATTAAGTGGTCTTAACCAAAAAGTGTCTATTAAGTGTCTTGGGTTAGTTTTAATTATGGTTGATTAGGCTAAGGGGATGAATAGTAAGTTATTAAACATGAGGGGGAAGACTTAGTATGACTTAAGTTGGGTGACCAACTTGATGAAGAGGAAACTATGTTTTATATAAGCAAATCAAGTGCTAGCATATTCATTTGTTCGAAAATATTCTCTAAGTGTTAGAAAAGCTTGAGAGAAAGCAAAAGAGAGAGAGGGGCCGGACATAGAGGAAAAGGAGAGCTAAATCAAAGATTAAATCAAGCTCAAGAAGAAGAAGAAAAACCAAGTAGGTAAGAACATCAAACTCATCCACTTCATTCCTTTTCTTTTAAAGCTTTCTAGCTTGTTTGAGAAGTACTTGTTGGTGGTTGGTTTATGTGATGATAGATCATAGAAGGATCTTGGAGAGATAAGGGTTATGTGTTGTAAAATGTTAAAACACCCTAATCAAGCATGACAAGTGAATCAAATAATAAAACCTTAGCCTAAGCATGAGGATGGTTAAACAAGATAATAAATGGACTTTTATATGTATTTGTCTGTGTTGTTGTGTGATAATATTCCGAGTGGAATGGAGGAAAAATACGCCATAACGAAATTATGGCGAAATTTTCCGTAAAAGGTGTCAGATAGGGAAACCCGAGCTTGGTATGTCGTTTGAACCAAGTTTACGGGTAGTTGATGTCTCCGAAAAATTATTTCTTTCCGAGAGATGTGGTTGGGTGAATATGTGAGTCGTGGACTCAAGAATGAGTTCAATCCGACTTCGGATGAACAAGTTATGATGTTCAGAAAATTCGACGTTTAAAATGTCTTTCGGTAAAAATGGCTCCCGGAAGGGTTTTGAGCCTAATTCCCGACAAGTTAGAGAATTGTGAAAAATCTTCTGTCCGGAGGATTTAAAGAATTTGTTGCAAAGAAGAAGATAGCTCAAGAACGGACTCATTCTGATATCGGATAACGAAGTTATAGAGCAGTGAAGTAGGAGTGTCAAATGTTGTAAGAATTGCACAATAGGGTAAAGTGTCGAGGGTTGGGCCGCCTAGGCGCTGCCCAAAGGCAAGTGTTGGGCGCCTGGGCACTGGGCACGACTTCAAGGTTCTGTAGTTAGGCGCTTAGGCGCTGGTCCAAGGCAAATCTGGAGCGCCTAGGCGATGGCCAAGTGTTAAGCCAAAAGTTAGTCCGGACACGCTTTACTAAATTGGACATAATTCTTTCGGCTGAACATTGAGGCGATTCATGAGGCAATTCAAGAGGCTCTAGAAAGCTAAGGAGTAGTACACGTACAACTTTCATTCTTTATGTTTTGAGAGTTGAGGTAGGGATCAAGGTCTAAAATGGGCATCTTTAGAACTGTTGTGCAATAAGAGGCAAACAGTGATGGTTTCTTGTGACCATTGTGGTGTTGAACCATGTTTGACTAGTATTTCCGAGTTCTAAACATTGGACATTAGAAATATAGTCTAGGGAAAGTGTAAACCATGATTTTGTAGGTATATGAGATGTGTTAATCATACGCAATGGTGTATCAATTGGGCATTCGGGATAGAGAAGTCGGGCGTACAATGTACGAACGTCAAAACGCCGAGTCGAATGTTAATAAACTTAAATAGTGTTCCGAATCTTATAAGATGGACATTATAGAACATGTAATAAAGTTAAGTAAATCATGAGGGATGTTTATACGTGGCTAATTGGTATGTTTATGTGCACTGAATGTGTAGGAAGTACAAAAGGCGAATTAACCTCGAGTTTAAGCGACACTAAGAAGTATTCTAAACTATAATCTTCATTTTGAATGTTGGTGTAAAAGTCTGTAGATGTCTATTTTTATGAATAAATCCTTATGTATGCTCGATTTAACCCATGTTTGTAACACGGTTGTAATAAAAATCAGGACTTATACAAACTCCTTGTTGATTGTCCGAGTGCTATAATGAATCAAATGTTAAAGCTTTGTAAAGCATTGAATTGCTAAAGTTTTCAAGTTCTGATATGCAATGAATGTTTAGAAGGTATGTTCAATGCCATTGTATCGGCTAGGGACAACATGTTAAAACCCTTTCAATATCTAGATATGATCTTTGATTGTTCTCGAGTTTTTAAGTTAGCGTTTCAAAACCCAATTTTACTTGGTACGGAATCAGCCTGAGAATGACCCCTAAGATGGGGGACAAATGGTTTTTTTATGTGTCGACATATAATGTCGCAGTGATAGGAAGAACGAAAATAATTCATTCGCCATGTAGTATTGATCAATACAGGGTACAAAGGTTGATCACCCATGTCTGTACTCGTGAGTTAAGGACGGCTTACATCATCAATAGTGTTCAAACCTTTCGAAAAAGAAAATAAAGTTTCGAAGTGTTTATGGACGACTCAGCTTAATGTCATTACGTGTTCAAAAATAAGTTTGAAAATAAGGAAGTATTTCCCTAATTGAGATCTCTTCACAAACTTTTGTTCAGTTATTGAAGGTTTAGGAAGTCTGAACGCTGGTTTTTGCTTTTGTTATTTAAAGTAACTGTTATACTTGTTGGGCGTGTTGTAAATGCTCATTCTTGCTTAAAATTAAATGTTTTATGCGAAAACTGAGCGTGTTGTGTTGAAGGGTCCGAAAAGGACAAGGGCAAAGGCAAGATGGATAAATGAGAGAATGTGAACCTATCTGTAATAGATAGGTTATCTGTAAATATAATTATTGTTTAATTATCATGTGAAGAAGATTTAAAGATCATAGAACCTGAATATTTAATAATAGACTTGTAATAATTAGGAATTACTTTTCTATTAGTATGAATTCATGGTTAGATGTATGTTAGTAATAGTACCGTAAAGCACTGAATCTTTAGTTTAAAGATACTCGGATTTGGGGACGTCACAATTATCTACTTATAATTAAAGGATACCTAATTATCAAACTAAGCTCAGCAAATTACAACTGAGTTATAGCCAAATATATTTCTAAATAATAACACAATTAACATATAACCTCTTAATTTTCATAGCACCTTCCTCGGAGAGTGGAATTCTTCTTTAATCATTGTCCACTAACTAGGGAACTATGGAGCTTACTCCCATTGCACTTAGGTTTGTCAGGGGCAATGCCAAGTCCATTGAAAAGTGTTTGAGCGTTGGCACTTTAAAGTTATTAGGAGGCGAGGCTCTAAATTTAGGAAGTAACCTTCGTACATAGGTTAGTGTAAAAGAAAACTTGGAACCTTTGAAGATGTGAGCAGTCTGTTTTGGAAATGGAATAAAATATAACTCTTTTTTTCTTTTGTGCAAGTATAGAGGCATAGCTTGGGCCCTAAATCTTTCATGGATTTTGTGGAGAAGTACCTAGGGTAGATAGATGAATGAAGAGCATTTGAATATCTTCTTTCTACAAATAAGTAATCGATAGAATATCTACCATTTAACTAGAACCCTTTATTGAAGTTATTATATTTGAATAAATAAATATTATTTTGAAAAAAAAAGTTGAAGGATAGGAGAGGGGGGGAAGGGAGATAAGCATAAGCATAGTATTTTCAATCATTTTAAAAATTGAATATGGATAGCGAATCATCTGATCAGAAACTGGATCTTTGGTGCTGGCTGATTCTCATTTCTTTCATGAAGGTACCATTATGAAGGCAGAAGCTCTCTTCTTGAAAACTGGTCTTCAGTTAGCACGGCTGCATGGTGTTTTGCTGACTGAGATAGAAACTCGCTCCAAAATTTTGGTGGATATGATTAAAGGGAGAGATTTAGTTTCGTGTTTGTAAAAGTTTATTTGCAAGAGGCAGGTTTACATCATTTTTTTAGGGAAGTAAGTGTACTTTTCACAGATTCATTAGCATCTCTGGCTCATCAGCATAAAAAGGCTTAGTTTTATTATTCTTTGATAAGTTTACCAGTTCAAGTTAAAAGAGCAGTTTTGGACATCGGTGAACTCCCTTGGTATTTCCACTTTTAGATATGCTAAATGATTATTAGGATTTTTTGTTGAGTATATTTTGGTTTGAGGAGATCAGTTTCATTCTCTGTCATCTTTGTTTAGTCTCTCACATCAATTTTGTAACAATGGTAAGGTTTTATGTCCCCTTTTTGGTATTTAATAATTTTTGGAATCTAATAAAACTACACACTATGCAAGATAGTCTGGATGTGAACCAAAATGTTTTATTGGCATTGTGTTACTTTATGTGTGTGTGCAGGAAGAAGTTTTGCAATAATTAGGTTGTTGGGGGTACGGGGTGAATAATACCTAGAAAGGGTCACTTCTAGAGCAGATTAGAATGAAATGGTTTTTCAATCATGTTATGGCCTCGAACATAATACTGAAACTGTCCTCCAAAAGAAACTAAAATGGAACAATGCAATGCTTGACGGTTCATTTATGACTATTGGAGTCTAATCATTGTTAACACAAGAAATCACCATTCCTAAATAATCAGCTCAAGGAGGCTCTTAACAATCAAAGGATAATATCACCGTAATTAAAGATTTTTATCTTCAGTATTTAAGTAAATATATTATTATAACAGAGTTGTCGGTCAATGTTTGCAAGCAGCTAAGCAATTTTAATGTATAATGAAAAGGACACGGATGATAACATGATAAAAAAACAAATGTGGGAAATTTTAGTTAGGGAAACAATGAAAATGGAAAATCCAAGCAGAAGTCTTGAAACACACTAACGAACCAACCATCGCACACATCATAACAAAAATGAAAAAACAGAAAACAAATATATATATATAGTACTCCCTCCATTCCAAAATATAAAACCTCTATTGACTTTTTGAAGTCAATTTGAGACCTTTTTCAACTCAAAATTAAGATGGATTTCTTTAATTTTAGTCAATACAATGATGAATATTGAGACTATATAAAAAGTATTCCTAATTGTAAGATTTTATAGTTTCAATAATTTACTAAATCATTCAATTGTGAGTTTGAAAATGTCTCAAATTAACTTTAAGTCAATAATAATCTCATAACTTAGAACAGAAGGGAGCAAGTTCTATGTTTTCTGTTCTATGAAACTTGGACCACTGAAAGGTCACTCTAGAAAAGAGACCTGAATTAAAAACAAACTTCCACATGGAGACTGTTTTAAGGAGTACACAAGGGACTAAAGATACGGAATCTTCCGCCAAACTATTGAATATTCTCCAAATAAAAGCTAGAACATGGTTTTTATGGTGGAGGGTTTAACAAATCATGTGCCAATTATCAAAACCGCTTTTTTATTAGGTGCGCTTTCTCTTTGTAGTTTTCCACCTCTTGCTTGTTTTTGGTCCATAGATGAAATAATTAATTATACTTGGTTGAGAATAGCCTGGTCTACAGCAGTATTACCTGCATTTTATATGTCCCGGATCTATTGACTTTTGAAGGACATTTAAATGTTCATGTTCATTTTCAAAATTACTATGGGGAAAAACACCCTTTTATTCAATATATCTATGGAGTAAAGAAGGTTAGAAAAGAATTAAAGAATGAATAATCACTCTCGCAAGGATACTTGGTAAGAATTAAAGAATGTATAATAACCCTTTTAGTTTATTAGCTTTATTAACAATGAATACTCATGACAGTCTAGAAGAGTATAGAGCAAGGATAAAGGATTAAAGAAAGAAGGTTGAAAGGAAGAAAACATATCCTCGCAAATAATTGGTAGAAACACACGAAAGTACACAACTTTGTTCAACATGTTTCACCTCATTTGTAACTTTCTTTTTGTCTTAATCCTCATGGCCAACCTGGACTAGAACTTGACCTTCACTTTGTTCAACTTCTTTATTCTCCTGTGCAACGCCAATAATTTGAATATTTGGTTCACACTCAGTTTGCGACGTGGTTTCCTTGATTTCATCTTCTATGCAGCTTCAGCATGTTCAGATTTTTTGATTTTTTTGGTTGGGTTTAGCACTTGTACTTTCAACTGACTCATGTAACCCATCATTTTAATTTACAATGAAATTGATATATTCATTGTTAAGCCTTGTACTTTTGAGTCTTTTTTCCCTTATTATCCTATGTTTTTATCCCCTTTATTCCTTTCTCCAGTCCATGTCCTGCATCAGTGGGTATAAGAGCCATGATTACGTATCTTCATATCTTCCTCCTATCCAATTATCTAGCCTGCATCAATTTTGTCAAAGGTCACTCATAAATCGACAACAATCTCGGAGAAAACACAGTCCTCAAAACTTATTATGTCCAAAAATTATCATCACCTCCTTTTACAACTAACAAACAGCCACTGCCCATACCAAATTTTTTTTTAAAAAAAAAGCATCAAACAGCCCCTATGCAGATCTGCATCCTCGTCATTACCCCTACCCATCCTGCAAACTCATCATCATCGTCAATTATCCTTCCCATCAAAGTCCAACATCAGCAGTACAACCAATCAACATACCTGAAAATTAATCCCTGATCCAGTCACCCAAATCCTTCGGTAGACTGTCCCTATTCACCGCCCAGATTACAACCCTTGCACCATCATCTTACCTAGTCTCTATGGAGAGGGTAAAAAAAAGTCATTCGAGACCCCAAAAAAAAAATACATCACCCAGCACCGCCATCGTCACACATCAAATCATCGTCGTCACTGCAGCAATAAACTAGATGTAGAAAAGAAATAGTAAAAAAAGAATAATAATAAATAAAAGAAAAAAAGAAAAAAACAGAGAGAAAAGAAAATCTGTTTCAAATTGTTACACCTCACTAAGGTATCGGAAAGCATTGTCGGAAAAACAAACCATCATCACCAAAGTTCAACTTTTTTTATTTTCCATTTTGTCAGCTACCAACAGCGCTCGTACTGCTACTTCTCCAAAAAAGAGTCACCATAGGTACTTATTGTTGCACTAATGATCTAATGGTCAAAAAGGACGGGAATCGAGCTTGTGATTAGGGTTGGAAACGGAATGTAGCGAATCTCATCGTTGCCGTTGCAAAGTTTAGATCTAGTCAAAAAGAGGGGGGAGGGGGGGGAAGGAGAAGGTAGCCGGTTGTTATCCTGCTGTCTGCCGCTGATCGTAGCCCGTTAAGCTCTTCCATCTCGGTTCGGTATCCTTTAGTCTTTAGTCATTGCTTTCTGTGTGAGAAGAACATAAATGTTTCTATTAAATTAATAACATTGAGTTAATTTCAATTAAATCCCGCCAAATGCCAATTTATTTGCAATCCAGAATTTCGTCACCTAAGTTTTTATTATTCCCTACTTGGTACCTGGTTTGTCATTTTTATGTCAGTTTGGTCCCTGAGTAAAAAATCAATAAAAAAATCAAAAATTAGGGGAAATAAGGGGGGGGGAATTAAAATTGTTAATGTACTATTTTGCATATCTAGACTTCATTCGGCCTCAAATACCACGATTTGAAAAGAAATTTTTTGTTCAGCACAAGCAATTTAAAAGAGTTACTGATCTATTTGGTTTCAGTAATGGGTAATTGTGCTATGCTTTAGAACAGGACGAACAAAGCCTTGAAGGTTTAAAGATATATTACTAGGAAACCAAGCAAAGTTTTTCTCATTCGTATTCTATCCAAGAACAAACGTGTTCATTCTGATGTGGTTCATCAAACTAAAGTATTAAAATCATTAGCATATCCATGTTTACTTTAAAGATGCAGGTGATTCTTCAGAAATTTAGCAGAGTAACAAGTCGAAGAAAACTTCAAGCTGAAATTAAATAAGAAGAGGTTGAAGAAAGAGTTGAAGTTGGAGAAATTATCGAAAAGATAAACGTTGGCAAAACTGAAAATGAAGATTTATATTAAGGTGCTAAGGAAAGTTGAACAGGATTCCCGATCCATGAGACATCGAACAGCCAACAAATTGATTTCACCATACCTGACAAGTTCAAAGATACAGTTTTGGAAAGAGATATACATTTATGGCTTCCAAAAGACCAACACAAGTGCCAAATGGCCCAAATGTTTCATGGTTTTCCACATTTTCGCTTATGGATTCTCAATTTTTCATTCTCCCATACTACAAAACTCGAGGACAAGTTTTTTCATGTGAGGTACAATGATGAGGAGTTAAACAAGATCACGGATTAATTATTTATTATTTTATATAAATATTTAGATATAAATATTTGGTATTTATTGTAATTACATTTTACTATATTAGGTTGAATATTCTAAAATCTTAATTATAGAAGTGGATACTTAATAGGAGATTGTTTCCTTTTTAAATTAAGATTTTACCTGGTCTCCAAGAATTAGGGTTTCATTTTATATAAACTAATTTAATCCATCATTATTATTTACAATGAGTTGATATTAGGCCTGACAATATAGTGGGAAAAGTAAAACCATATTACAAACCAAACTTAAGTGGATCCATTGGGTTGGATACCGAATTTTTATAAGTAGGTTAGACAAAATTGGACCTATATAGGCAACCCAGAAATGTTGAACTTATCTCAAATCCATTTACCGACCCAAATGGAGGGATGCCAATGCATATGGTTGTCATTTCTTCACACAGGTGTGGTTTATAATAAAGAAAAATGTGTTCAGTAATTGATGAAATGGCTAGCTTAAAATTCCAAATGCAACTATCACATCAACGGCAAAGACCATGATGGTCATATGCCTGTGCACCTCGCCACCTCACGAAAACAACTCCAGGCAATTTATTTTTTACCACTACTTTGTTTCTGTAGTTACGTTCACAAGTGCACAACAACAACAAAAAGTTGGGTACATTCTAATATCATCTTTCATGGTTTGAAATATAGGTTGACTTCGTTTTGACCCGAGTTCAACCTATTTAACTATATTAAAAGTAAGGTAATATAGTTTTAGTTTCTAATTAACCCAAAACCTATACTACTTAGGGGTTGTTTGATATGCTCTTAATAGATCTGAATGATTCAATATCTGACCGGAAAGTGATTCAGACAGTTTGATAGGAATATATGATGGTCTAAATTTGCTTGAATTGATCTGACTGAATTAGCTAGGATTTCCTACCTAAATCGGTAAGAGACCAGCTGAATAGCTTTTTTACTTGTATTGTCCCTTCAAATTTAATTGATTTCATTTTTTCTTTCTTTCTCCATGTCATACTCGTTTTACTCCACCGCTCTGTTGCTTCCATTCTCTTCCTCATGCTTCTTACCTTCCCAATGACATCGTAACGTTCTTAATTTCTTTTTCAGCGGAACTTACCTGTTTTTCCAGGTCTGTTCGGACCAAACCCAAATCGCTCTATTTTCAATCTCTCTCATTCGTTGGAATAACCAAGAAGGCTTGAATTGGTGTTTAGAGATGGAAGACGAAATCAATAATTGGATGATAATGAAATTTATTATTTTTGTTGATGTCTGAAATGGTTTGTGAGATTAATTATGGCAAGAATCGTGGGAGTAAGATTTTAAAGAGAAGAAAAATTTCCCCTCCACCAATATGCCATTGCTTACCAGATTGTTTTAATATTTTTATTTTTTATATCAATTTTTTATTGTTTTTAGTATTGAATTCCAAGTATCAAGTTTGTAATTCAAAAAGAGTTTTAACAAAATTATGTCATAATATACGATAATAATCAACCTTCAAAATAATAACTAAAAAAAATACTTTAGGACACATAGAATATTATTAGTATTTTTAGTCTTTTATTTATTTATTTATTTATTTATTTATTTTGTATTTTATGAATTTATTTATCAAACATATTACTAATAATACTCCATTAAAGATTGTTCAAAAGTTTATATAATTTTACTTAAATAATAGAGTTTATTTGTAATTATAAAATAAATTTATTCATGACAGTTTATAAGGTTAAAATAGAAAAATACACACATTCAGATATTTTATGCAGACAATTATCAAACACGTTATTTCATTCAATATTCAGCTCCTATGCGTCATTCATCTCATTCAGATACTCTTTTACTTCCAGAACTTTTCATTCAATTTTATCAAACAATCCCTTAATCCAAACCCAACCCACATCTTGCCGGGCCTAGTTGATATGTTTTTAAGCCTTGTTCTTTTGTGGCTTTTTATCCTTATTATTCTTCATTTATCTCCCCTTTATTATTTCCTGCATTACTTATTGTAACTAAACTCAAAAAGAATGAAAAGTTAAACAAGAACAATCCACAAATGAAAGATAATATAGAGATAAAAGGACTAGAGCAGAATATCACTATATGAGTATGCAAATAATGCTTACTGAATTTGAGAGCTGCTCACGAATATAAGCCATTGATCGCAACATGGCACCTAATGTGTCTCTGGACACCTGAAATTTCACCTCTGATTCACCAGAAGTTGTTTCTGTGTCTTGGAGCTGAAAAAGATCAATCACTAGGTGTCAAAAAGCAGATGACGTACGATTACCAATTATTATTGCATCAATTGCAACTCTCTGCATACATAAAAATAAAAATAAAGATGGTAAGTATTTAATATTTGCTACAGCTTACTAGTCCAGTAGGTTAAATAAGGAGATTTAACAAGCCTCCCACAAGTGCATGTATGCGCAAGAGCAAACGAAATGAGAATAATACAAGTAATAAGTTTTCCCAGAGTCTTATTTTTATGAAATTAAATTTGGTGTTCACAAACCTTCAGATTGATGACAGCAACCCTATTAGCAGGAGTAGACAGCTGCTCACTGATGTAGGCCATAGACCTCAACATAGGCTCTAGAGTGAGGGTTGAGAGCTGAAACTTAACCTCTGACTCTGCTGAATGCATTCTGCTATAATCTTGCAGCTGAAATCAGAAAAGTTAATATCATGTGAAAAACTTAGTTTCAGTCAGTTAGATTTATAGCTAGAAAATTGAAGCGCAGCAACGCATTGCCTATAAATATTTCAAAATTAAATAAACCATCAAGTTCATGAGGATATAAAGAGACCTACCTAAAAAATCAGGAAAAACAAAACAAAAAAGAAAGTAAAGTGACCGCTCAAATATAATGAATCGCGCTTTCATGTTTCACCCTATATGTTCTTAAATGATCACTTGTAAGTAGGGGTGAGCATGGTGCGGTTTGGTGCGGTTTGAAGTCCAAACCGCACCCGAAACCGCTTAGGTGCGGTTTAAAAAATTCAAAACCGCATCCGAAACCGCTTGTGATTGGTGCGGTTCGATTTTAAAGTGTGCGGTGCGGTTTTAATTGGTGCGGTTTCGGTTTCAAAACCAATTGAAACAACAAAAAAGTTTAAGTCTTCAATAAAATTTAACATAAAACTTACATCGAGCAATTAACTTAGTGACAAAGTCGACAATGAGAATTATATCAAGCATGCTTTAAAACTAAAATATGCGCTATATAAAACAACGGAGACTATTCGATAACAAGCAAGAATGTTTATCTAATTCCCCAAAAATTAAAAGTATATACTGAAGATAGAATAAAATATATTGCAGGGAGGACTAAAAATAATCTATTAGACTATTACAATTATAGCATTGACATTAACCAATGCATCAAGTGCTCGAGCCCCTCAACTATAAGCCCCTCCAATAAAGCATCAAACAAATTCAAAATTCCCAAACCCAATTGCTTAATTTTTGACTCTATAACCTCTAACATCTTCTTTCAATTGGTGAAAAAATGACAATGCAAGACTGGAATTTTCTCTGAGCGTGTTCAAGTGAAAAGTAACTTTAGAATTTACTAGAGATAATACATACATACACACACATGGTGCGGTTTCGGTTTTATGTGGTTTGGTTTTGGCTAGTAACCAAACCGGAACCGTAAATTTGGTTATTCAACCCACCTAAAACCGCCACATACGCCGGAACCATTGGTGCGGTTTTAATTGGTGCGGTTCGTGCGGTTTTTGGTTCGGTTTCGATTCCAATTTGGTTACTTGCTCAGCCCTACTTGTAAGATAAGACTCGACTTGAGCTGATTTAAATGATACACCAACTTCTCATTTGTCATTACATTTCAGTTCACATCTTAGTGTGCATATTTGCCAGGAAGATACAAAATATCTAAAAGTACTCCGTCTGTCCTAGAAAAAGAGTACAATTTCCTTTGTAAATTACAAAGAAAATTGTACTTTCATAGGTATTTACATACAATATTATACTCTTTTCTCATAACGAGGGTGATAAGTGGGTAATATACCCATGAATTAGGTATTTTTAGACTTAATAATATGCTTGTTTTAAAGTATTTTAGGATATTTTTATTGGTTTATTTGTTATTTTGCATGTCAGGGCAAAGCAGGGGCATTTCGAGAATTTCAGCATCATTAATGGCAAAACTGTAATTCCTCATACCAGCCCAGCGCTGGGGCGCTCAACAAAGAAGAAATCCCAGCGCCGGGGCGCTGGGAGGTAGGCTTGGTTGTTCGGATTTTGGTGCACGAAAAGGAAAGGAAAGGAGAGAAAAGCAAATATGATTTCAAAGAAGGTTGGACAAGTCAAAAAGGGAGGGGATTATTCATCAATACACAACATATAATTTGAGACAGAAACTAGAGATTGGCTTGGAGATTGCAGAGGAGCATACAAGAATTGCATATTGGAGATTGAAGATAGGCTACACTTACTGAGTTTTATTCTTCTTCTCGATTTGTAATTTTTTTTAGTGATGTTTTCTATGGGATTTTTGGTTCAATTTTCAATATGAACTAATTCCTAAATTAAAGCTACAATTGAACCTTTTATGTTTATGAATTAATTACTCTATTTATTCCAATTATTTATTCAAAGTGAGTTGTCTATCATATTTTGTGCTTATTGATTAATTGTCTGATCAACAATTACCATGTTACACTAAATGAATTCGGAAGATGAAATCTAGAGTTAAAATTGGATGTGATAGCATGTATTTTTAATTATTTGCATAGGATGAATAATTAGGGTTGTGAATTGAATAGGGATATCTCTTTTCACTGCATGTAACAATTAGGAATTGATGCTTAATGAATTTAATTCATTTATTTTGCATAAGAATATCGCAAAATTAATTGAATTGAATAATTTTATTTGATCACTTGGGAAAGGGCTTATAAATACTTTTAATTCTTGATAACAACTCGAGTGAATTTAATAATTGGATAAATTGGGTAATTGATTTATATTGCATAATTGGGGATATTGTAGTCTTAAAGCCTTTATTATCTGAATCAAATCTCTGTATTAAAATTAGTTTTAGTTAATTTAATTTAGTTTTAATTGAAAAAACACAAAATTCGGTTGTTTAAATAAAATTGGATTGATATAAAACTAGTAGTTGGGATTTGTTAAAATAGGTTTCCTTGCCGTGGGTAAGACACTCTTTCTTATCACTTTATTACTTGTTGACCATGTATACTTGCACAAATATATTGATTGTGAAATCGACCAAAAGAGGGAGTATCACACAGAAAAGGTGCTGCAAGGGGCTTTAAGTGAGTTGATAACTAAGCAATAACGGAAGTGAAAATCATTTTCAGTTCATACATGTAGATCTGAAAACATACCTTCAAACTGATGACAGCTACTCTATTGGCAGGTACTGAATTCTTATTCTCCATCACCCAAGTCATTGACTTTAGACACGGAAGAATGACCTGGGAAAGTGCAAAGAGAGAGATCAATCAAGGGTATTTTGAACAAGAAAAAGCTCCAGGGAAGAAATTTTCCTACCATGTTATCAGATTGACCAACATCACGCTTAAGAGACACCGGGGCCATGCGGTGAAGATTTAGATCGGCAACGGATTTGGCAGTACCACCAACATCATTAAGGTTAAAGCGCCGTGCAACTTCATCTTGTTGTGGCCATAATAAAGGGGTAATATCTGGAGTGGAAGTCCTCCGGTCCTCATAACCAATCACACTAACGTGTGAGCTGGGAGGTGCAACTTTGGCGACATTTTTCTTCACAGCCATTACCTTCTTCCATCCTTCTTTAAGTGCAGCCATTGCAGCATTATAAGTCTCAGGAGCTATTGCCCCTTCTTCTGCATATCTAATGGCTTCACAGCAAAGATTGTTATACCTTACTGTCAACGACTCTTGCCCATGCAGTTCAGCACGATCATCTGATCCAACAAAACTTTTTGCATTTCTCGTCCAACGTCTCAGAATGTAGTGGGACGGCAGTGTAAGTACATTTGTCACAGTAAAAACTGTCAAAATGTGTCTACAGAGGATGCCTGAATACTCAAACATTTGGCAACTACAACTTGCTCTCATTTCTGGAAAATTTAATGAGACTATATAAGCTTTGTGGTCATCCTCAAACTTCGCAACTCTGTACGTGCTAATGGCCTCATCACCATCTATCCTATTCGCAGTATACACAAATGTCTCAACTAATTCTTCTTGAAACTTCGCAAATATTTTTCTTGTATATAAATTAGCTGCTTGTTTCTCCATAGGCGATGGTGTCCTCAATACCGGGGTGGTGCATATCGTATCAAAATCAGCTTCTATCTCCTTTCCAAATGAATTTTCTAAAGCTCTTTCATACTGCCTAAAAAACATTGGTACCGTCGTCTCTTGATTTACATATCCATCAAAAAAGGAGCTCTCAAATCCCTGATTAAGAAAGATCGCAGCGAAGAAAGCATCCCGGAAATACACTGGCACCCATACTGTACGCTTATTATAAAGTGATTGAAGCCATTCATTCCTCCTGATATCATATTTATCAAGGATTGAATCCCAAGCCAACTCAAACTCCTCAATTGTCTCAGTCAAGTTGATACAATTATACAGATCCACCTGAAAATTCGGATGTGCATGACAAACATGGCCCAACCTTTCCTGGCCTTCTCTTAATATATGCCATTTGCTGATACAGTGGCGGGCTTCAGGGAAAACCTGAGAAACTGCAGTCTGCATGGCTTTATCCGGATCTGTGATAATAGATACTGGAGCATGATCATTCATTGCAGCAAGGAATGTCTTTAACAGCCATATATATGCAGCCTCCGATTCATCAAAGAGTAATGCACAACCAAACAGAACTGGTTGACCATGATGGTTCACCCCTGTGAATGGAGCCACTGGTACTCTATATTGGTTGATTCTGTACAATGTGTCCAATGTGACAGTATCCCCAAAATGACTGTAAGCAGTTCTGGACCTTGAATCAGCCCAAAATACGCTAGCCATACGATTATCATCATCAAGTTGTACTGCATAATAGAACCCAGGATTCTCAGCTTGCATTTTCTTGAAATAATCCAGCAGGTTCTGAGCATCCCTACCTAATGTCCTTTTCCGAACAGCATGTCTACCAACATAACTCACTGGGCCTGAGTTCTTAACTGCACGATTTGAATCCAGAATAGTACTCCTAGCACCGCGGTTTGTTTCTACAGCAACATGATTTCCGTCCATTGAAACAGACATTACACCACTCGGAACAACTCCCACGCCTTGATAAGTTTCAGCCATATTTTTTTCAGCACCTGCAAAATGCCTTCGGGGTCGAAGGTAATGCACCTTGCTAGGACCTATAGTGGAGTGACTATGTTCCTTGACAAATTTTGTCACAGCCCATTCAACATGGTTCTTTGATTCTATTCTGAACATTGCATCACAGCTATCACCGGGAATTCGTTTTAAGATATCTCGAGTACATCCAAATTCTCGGGCAACAACTGCTCCATCAGACTTTGGCCGGATATGCTGAACAACACGGGTGCTGAAACCCACACGCCTGGCATACTCATCATAAAAGGTCTTAGCGGCATCTTCAGAATCAAATTTCATACCCACATGTGGCTCAGCATCCACATCATCATTTGGAACCACAATTCCAGCACAGTTTAATTCTCCACCTTCATTATATTCATCGTCCCCATCATCAGCATCACCATGTTGCCCCATATTCCCCTCTTCCACGTCAATGGCTTCAATATCCATACCAAAAAAGAACTTGTAAACTTATGTTGTGAATATTTTAATCACTGGACAAATTCAATAGGAATGCTCTGCATCTTTATCCATAGATAATGGATTAATGGTCCTACTCTGCATAGTAATTCGATTATTTGAGTAGTTAGACTCATTTATAAAAACATAAAACAATACCATATTTCAAAAGTTGAGATCTTTTTCTTCTTTTTTTGGTGGTCTTGAGAAAGCAGCTTACTATCATATCAAGAAAAGCTGGGGGAGGGATGAAGGAGAAAGAGACAGGCTAATGCTCCAAATGATTGTTATTCAAACAATAAAAAAAAGAGCAGAATAAAAAAAATATTGGAAAACTTGCCCACTGCACAAAAATTGCCTAAAATTTTAATCCAACTGTGCATGTTTTCAAATATTGTTTTTTATTGTGATTTCACACTAATTTACTCTAGAGTCCTGCTATGTATAGCGAAAATTTCTGCCAACTTACAAATGTGACCACAACATGATTAGATAGAATTATAAGGTTGCGCGAAAATAAAGTCCATAAATAGAGTCGCAAGATATATAATTTCCTCTATTCTACTACTGCTTAGTGTTTTCGCAATCAAACTTCGTCACGAGACATGTCTACATATACAAATAAATCATATTGTTTAATAGATTTTGTGTGAAGCCAAAAATAAATGTTAAAAATTCAAACCCAGATACAATTTCATGAATAAAAATCTATACTTTCATGAATAAAAATCTATACATACCTGGAGTTTCAACAAATCTCCAAAGAAATCGCGAATTGCAGGCTTCATTATAGCTGGATTCCATCAAGGAGCTCAATTTTGAGTGCATGAACTTCATTTAGGAGGCGAAATCAATGAGGAGAAATAATATCTGCTGCAAAATATGAAGAAATAAACGACAAAGAAAAACAAAAAATTGCTTGAACTCGTCCCGATTTCTTAAATTCC
The DNA here is from genome assembly GCA_020205505.1 of Panax japonicus. Classification (NCBI taxonomy): domain Eukaryota; kingdom Viridiplantae; phylum Streptophyta; class Magnoliopsida; order Apiales; family Araliaceae; genus Panax; species Panax japonicus. The sequence continues at coordinate 27,885,608 of CM035097.1, read as the reverse complement.
AGATTAATTCTTATTATTATTATTTGATTGCTTAATTGATCTACCTGAATCTATTGGGTTGAAGTTGAAGTACATAGCATAGTATGGTGTACCTCGACTGCTTTGCCGAAGGAAGACGATCCGTCCGTCCGGGTTTTAACAAGTTGCGACTAATCTGGGTAGGCAACATTGAGCATACTCAATCTGGTTCGTTCAACTCAATTTTATCTAAGGGATAGAAATTCAATGTGTTTTATGATTTTGGGTATTGTCTATTTTACGTAACATCCATTTTTCTCTCCTGCCTGCTTTCAGCAGTTTCCACTTTCAACCTCTCGTTTTTTTCGGTTTCTGTTTTTTTTTTTTACTTTTCTTTTCTTTTCTTTTTAATGCTTCCCTACATTCCGAATTACAAATTTTCGTTATTTTATATAGTATTAAAATTTTATGTAATGTCAGCATATAAACAATTGATGTTTAGATGACACTTTATTAATAAAATATTTAAGTTTAGCATAATTATTTTTATTTTAATGATATTAGTTTAAAATTTTATGCAAAGCACGAGTTTTGTTATAAGATTAATAGATTAATATGGGATACGATGATTTGTAAAAAGAAAATTATTTTTAAAAATATATATATTATTTAACTACTAATGTATAATTAATTATTGATGAAAATTTAAAGATTAAAATACAATTTTAACCCCGAAGTGTGATGAACGAGATTTTTTGTAATTTAATTCTTAATATTTATTGAATTAAATTAATATTTTCGATGATTTAATGATTAGATTAAATAATTAATTGATACAATTGTGATAGATTAATTTAATAATGTGTTATATTTATTAAATTAATGTAGAGAATTTTATTATTCAAAGTATGTAATTATGTGAGTTTATTAAATTAAAAGAAATATTTAATAATTGAATTAATGAGAAAATTAATTATATGACTATGTGAATTAATGAGATATTATTATATTTTATTCAAATTAAATTAAATAATATAATTGAGTTATTGTATAATTGGGTGTGACACGATTTAAACTATAGTATAAGAGAATCATTAAATTAAATGGTTTTGAAATATATTCTTGCTAGCCAAACAAGGCCCTAAGGGGAGTTGATAGCAGTTATCCATGATTGGGTTAACTGACCATAATGCGCGTCAGTTTGCTTAGTTATTATACGTATTTTCTTTTTCTTCTTATTATTTTCTAAGTCTGGAAAAGCAGAGAGGGAGAGAGTTTGAGAATTTGCCAGAGAGAAATTGTGAGATTGAGAAAAATTGTGAGTGTGTAATCAACAAGTACTTGTGAAAGGATCATCTTTGATCATCTCTTCTAATCTATACTCTGGGTAATTTCTCCAAACCAATTTCTATTTTAAGTTATTTAAGTTTTCATGAATATGGCTTTCAAAATTTTGTAAAGTCTCTGTAAATAGGAAAATGATATGATTATGGGTTTGTGTATAAATTAAGATATATCATATCATATTTGATTATATATATATATTATATAAACCTTATCATTAGTTTCATAATACTATAATTACAACGTATGTATGGCCTCAAAAATTTACAGAGTATAGAATATGGCCATATGGCCATATGGCCCTTATACGTGATTTTAATATGTCAAACATAAATTGTTTTGTAAAATTTATACTTGTATGTTATTATGCATGTTGATACGAGGAGACCAAACCTTAAATGAATGGATTCGATATTATAACGAATCCGTAGTGTTAAATTTTATGTTTTTGTTCAAAACCTTGAAGAACACAAAGAACAGTAAAAATTGTATTTTTTTAATTCTGTAATTATGTGTTTTAATTGATTAAAATCACTCTATAAATGTTGAGTAATGATTATATACGAATTCTAGCATATGGGTATGTCAAATTACATGTAAGAAATAACAAATTGGTAGAAATTGGCATGTTCTGCGATTTTTCGCGAACTGCCATATCTGTGTCTGGTATGCCGCGCCGCAGCGCTGGCTGCAGGCATAAGAGTCGCGCCGCAACGCAAGCCATGCCACAGCGCCATTGACAAGGCCGCAGCGCGAGCCGCGCCGCAGCGCCGATAATCAGTACAAAAGTGGCGCCGCAGCGCCACTCTCCAGAAGGTTCAGAAACGAAAATTTTAAAGTGTTTAAGTCCATGAATGTGATGTTAATCTAATTTAAGGAACATAGAAATATGTTAAAAGTATAATGAGATGTTAAAATAGATGCTTAGCATGTAAATAACATAATTGCATGTAGATTGAATTATTGAATACATAATTAGCTTGGTATTCGTGAAGTGTAAATTATGTGACAATGAGTGTGATAAATTGATTAAGTATGGTCATAATCAAAGTTAGACAAAGAGAATGAACTTATGATAACTAGTTACATTATAATTAACTATAGTTGTGAATGGAAATGATATGTATGATTAAATTCAAGGAACGTGTTTAATTAGCGTGTAATCTATGCACGAGGCAAGTTTCCTAACCCTACTTGTTATCATTATTCAAGTTATAAATCAAGTTCATTTGTTATGTTAAAGATTTACTATCTTTTCAAAGTATGATTCTGTTATACAATAATTGTTCTATTATATACCTATTGAGATTGTTATTCGTTATAAATATCATTTATTGTTGAACCTTGTTAGACTAGCGAATCCTTATTGATTCAACTAGTCCATAGTTGATGAACGTTCTAAATTCAGAACCCTTATTGATTTATCCAAACCAAACTTCCTTTGGTGCGGACTCTAATGTCAAACTGAGATGAACAACCTTGTAAAGGAATTTACTTATGCGTTAGCGTTAAGATATTATGCACAGTATGGTACCAAGGGCTGATCCCCCTAAGTACGAGTAGAAGAGTCCATAGTCTTATGACTGTTAAAGGTTTCAAGTATAACCTTTGATAACCTAGGACATAGTTCAAGTTCTTATGACCCTCAGATATCTTTTGAATTCTTGTTATTCATTCTTGATTCAAAAGTTGAGCATTTATTTCAGAAGTCTTTGATTCACTCTCATGTTATTACATATTGTTATTTCATTTTATACTTGTGGGCATTCATGCTCACTCTTGTGTAATAATAACATTGCAGTTAAGAACGAAAGGTATGATGAGCCTTCTACTAGTAAAGGCAAGGGCAAAGCTGCTAAGTGATGAAAACTTGCTATTGAATTTTAAGAATGTTATTGTAAAGACTTGATGTTATTTAAGCCTTATTTGTTTATGTTTCCGCAAAGATGTTTAAGGTTAGTTTGACCTGAGATTGTATTTTTTTCAGATGTTGTAACCCCATAAGGGGAGGATTTTATTTCTATCTATTACATGGTTTGCATTATGGGTAGATAGATAGATGATATTTGAATAGTGAACACCAAATCCCGTGGAATTTAAGTACCCGTATTTGGGGGTGTCACAAGTTGGTATCAAAGCTGTAGGTTAAGAACCTTAGGTGGGGAAACAACCTTAGGTAGTAACCTTATAGAAAGAATATAGTGATGGAAAACTCTTATCGAGTTCTAGGAAATGAATTTTTGTAATTCATTGAAGATAATAAAAGAATTTATGTGCTTATGTGTTAAATTATGTGCTCACTAGTACGACTTAGTAACTAAAACTCGAAATTTTGTTGTCAGGATGTCTGATGTTATAGGAACTAGTCAAGCTGGGGAGGAGGAACCCCGAGTACCTACAGTACCTGACAGAGGAAGAGCCCCGAGACATTCATGTCATTAGGGAACAGTTGGTACAGAGGGAGTCATCTCCGTTGATCACCGTTGTTGGTCAGGAGCATTAACCTGAGACTGATCCTAAGGAGGATCCTGAGGAGGAATTTGATGAGGAAGAGGAAGAAGAGGAGTTTCCACAGCACTCCATTGATGTTGAGATGTACGACGCGTTATACGACCGTAACGTATAGTTAGGAGATGATGTGCAGGATCTGACTGAACGGGCGATTATTTAGCAGATTACTCTCGAGAAGAAGGAGAGTGAGATTTTGACTCTTCACACACGACTGGGAAATGTAGAATGAGATTTGGTCCGCGAGAAAGGTTAAACCAAGGATAAGACCGAGGAGATAGAGAAGTTGAAGAAGGAACTGAAGGAAAGCTCGGAAAGGCTGATTATAACAGAGGAGGTCTGGGTAAGAGAGTCGCGTTGTGCTGATCTTCCAGAAGAGGATGGTGGTGCAAAGAAGGCTAGACTTGGGGAGAAGTACTCCACATTTAATAAGGCAATGGATGAGGCCCAGGATTGAGTTTTGAGGTACCCAATCCAGTTCGAAGGACTACCATCGTACATGCTAGATCGCAGGACGATGTCTCACATCATGGAAGAGGAGCGTATCAAGGCTATTCAGCACCTTAACCAGCAGTGATATGATTTGTTTAATTATGTGAAAGACTTAATTAGTTTTTATATGTAAATTCTGATGTGTTTATGAACGAAGGAATATTTTAATATTTAAATCCTGTGGATTCTTTATCTCAGGATAGTTGATGTAAATAGTAGTGATGCTATCGTTTGATGTTAAAACTTTTGATTTAATATATCAAGTTGTTTGAGATAATGTGTTAAATAATTATGTTAAATTGTTGAGTAATGCCTTAACTATTTAGAGAAATAAACAAAGATCTAATAAGAATATATTTTAACAGAAATATGCCGCCAAGAAGAAGACAACAACATCAACCAGCTCAAGAAGGATCTACTAATAACAACAATAACGCCAATGCTACTCCTGTTCAGCAATTGGTTAATTTACTAGCTGGAGCAATGAATAATCAACCTCAAACTCCACCAAATACTACGTTTAAGGATTTCAAGGTGGTGGGACCGCCAGAGTTTAAAGGTTCCATGAACCCAATTGAAGCTCAAACGTGGGTTATGAAAATGGAGAAGGTTTTCGATGTTACTAGAGTTAGAAAAGACCAGAAGACCGCTTTTGCAACGTTTATGCTGAAGTCTGAAGCCAATTACTGGTGGCAAGTAAACAAGGTCCGTGGAGGTGAAGGTGTGATTACTTGGGAGAGATTCAAAGAGATGTTTTTCGAGATGTATTTCCCAACCAGCTCACAGAACCAAATGGAGGTTCAGTTTCTGGAGTTGAAGCAGGGGAATATGTCCGTACCTGATTATGCTGCTAGATTCAACGAGTTGGAGAGGTTCGCCCCGTATCAAGTTCACACAGATGAGAGAAAAGCAAGAAGATTTGAACAAGGACTGAAGCCTTGGGTTTATAGTAAAGTATCAATGTTTCACCTAAACACTTTTGCTGGAGTACTGGAAAAGGCCATCCTCGCTGAAGGTGGAAGCGATGCGGTGACCAAGTACAATCAAGATCAGAAGAAGAAGAAGACTGAAAGTGAAGGAAATAACAAGGCTAGTGGTAGTGGCACAGGAGGTGGTAATTTTAATCAAAAGAAGAGGTGGAATGACAACTCGTCATCGGGGGATCAACAAGGAGGACAGAAGAAAAGAATAAAAGCATGTCCGACCTGCGGGAAAGCTCATCTGGGAGTTTGCATGAAGGGAAAAAGAGTGTGCTACAATTGTGGTCAGGAGGGCCACATAGCACCAAACTGTCCTAACCCAAAGAAGGGTGCCTGCTTCACTTGTGGTTTAAAGGATCATATGGCAAGAGACTTTCCTAAGAAGGGATCTGTAGGGGCAGGATCAGGAGGAAACCGGGGAAACAACAGTGGAAACGCCTTGACTATCACTGGACCAACCGCAACTAACCGACCAACCGCCAGGACTTTCAACATGACGGTGCAGGATGCAGTTCAGTCTCGTGATGTGGTGTCAGGTATCATTCCAATCAATAAAGTTAATGCTTATGTATTATTTGATTAGGGTGCTACTTGTTCCTTTATATCCAATGACTTTGCTAAGAATTTATATTTGCCTAAGGATGAGTTAGATTACCCCATGAACATAGAAATTACGAATAGAGAAATAATCCCTGTTAAGTACGTACATAAGAACTGTAGAGTGGATATTACGGGTAATATCATGAATGTAGATCTTATCCCTATTCGACTTGGGGAATTAATTGACGTTATCTTGGGAATCGACTGGTTATTCAATTACGGGGTTGTAATTGATTGCCAAAAGAAGCGTATTAACCTTATGACTCCGTTAAAGGTTGTGTTTTATGGTAGCAAGTCACCTAGACAAGCGAGTTGTCTGACGATGATGTAGGCCAGGAAATTGTTAAGACAAGGCTGTGTAGGATATTTAGCTTACATAGTCGACAGTCGTAAAGAGAATCCAAAAGTTGAGGAGATACCAGTAGTGAGAGACTTCATCGATGTCTTTCCAAACGATTTGTCAGGACTTCCGCCAGATGGAGAAGTTGATTTCGTGATTGATTTGGCACCAGGAACGGCTCCAATATCGAAGGCACCGTACCGAATGGCATGGGTAGAGATGAAAGAACTAATGGTACAACTACAAGAATTACTGGACAAGAAGTACATTCAACCGAGCGTATCGCCGTGGGGAACGCCGATGTTGTTTGTGAAGAAGAAGGATGGAACGATGCGGCTCTGCATTGATTACAGAGAACTGGATAAGGTCACGATTAAGAATAAATATCCCTTACCGAGGATCGACGACCTGTTTGATCAATTGAAGGGAACAAGATATTTTTCCAAGATAGATTTGAGAAGTGGTTATCATCAACTGAAGGTGAGACCAGAGGATGCACCGAAGACAGCTTTCAGAACACGATATGGTCACTACGAATTTTTAGTAATGTCGTTTGGTCTTAGGAATGCTCCTGCAACATTTATGGGACTAATGAATGGTGTGTTAAAGCCATTTTTGGACAAGTTCGTAGTAGTATTTATAGATGATATTTTGGTTTATTCGAAAACCAAGGAAGAACATGAAGAGCATTTGAGATTAACATTGGAAGTATTGAGAAGGGAGAAGTTGTATGCCAAGTTTTTGAAGTGCGAATTTTTGATCGAACGGGTACAATTTCTTGGGCACGTAATCGATAGAAACGAAATTTCGGTAGATCCATTCAAAGTTAAAGCGGTGATTAACTGGGATCAGCCGAGGATGCCGTCGCAAGTACGAAGTTTTCTTGGATTGGCAGGTTATTACAGAAGATTCATACAAGACTTTTCCAAGATTGCAATTCCATTAACAAATTTAACTCGAAAAGTAGTGAAATTTGTTTGGACGGAGAAGTGTGAGGAAAGCTTTCAAGAATTGAAGAAGAGGTCACCGGTGTTGTCTCTTCCGGACGATACAGGAAATTTTGTTGTTTATAGTGATGCGTCGCATAAAAGACTTGGCTTGTGTGCTGATGCAAAATGGCAAAGTCATTGCATATGCATCACGACAATTGAAGGATTATGAGAAGGGATATCTGACCCACAACTTGGAGTTAGCTGCAGTAGTTTTTGCTTTAAAAATTTGGAGGCACTATCTCTACGGGAGAAGTGTGAAATATATACAGACCATAAGAGTCTGAAATATATTTTTACACAGAAGGACTTAAATATGCGTCAAAGAAGGTGGTTGGAATTAATTAAAGACTATGACTGTGAGATTTTATACCATCCGGGTAAGGCAATGTAGTTGCCGACGCCTTAAGCAGAAAGGGTCGGGAGAAGTTGATGATGCTGACCACTCAGAAGGAGCTAATTTTAGCCATGGAGAAGTTAGAACTGGAAGTGAAGTATCCTATGGAAATTGACGAGAAGCTATTTCAAATGCAATCTGGTACAACCCTACTAGATAAAGTTAAGGGGGCTCAACTTCAGGACGAAGAATGCAAGAATGTGACAAAGAAGACAATTGAAGGAACTGAACCGAGATTCAAGATGGATAAGGAAGGAATACTGAGATTCGAGAGCAGAATTTGGGTACCGCCAGTACCAGAGACTAAGGAAGACATTTTGAGTGAGGCTCATAGCTCACGATATTCGATTCACCCTGGTAGTACCAAGATGTATCAAGATCTTCGACAACACTTCTAGTGGCCGAATTTGAAATGTGATGTTGCAGAATGTGTTGCCAAGTGTCTGACCTGTCAGAAAGTAAAAGTAGAACATTAGAGACCAAGTGGATTGCTACAACCGTTGGAGATCCCAGAATGGAAATGGGAACATATTACAATGGACTTCATGGTTGGCCTTCCGACGACTCAGAAAGGCTACGATGCAGTATGGGCTATCGTTGACCGACTGACGAAATTCGCACACTTCCTTCTGATAAAAATTAGATTTAACTTAGATCAGTTGGCCAGGCTATATGTAAAAGAGATTGTTTCGAGGCACGGAGTGCCGATGTCAATTGTTTCAAATAGGGATCCGCGCTTTACATCGAACTTCTAGAAAGGTCTACAGGAATGCATGGGTACGCAATTACGGATGAGTACGGCATATCACCCTCAAACAGACGGACAGAGTGAGAGAACGATTCAGACATTAGAAGATATGCTAAGAGCATGTGTAATGGACTTTAAAGGAAATTGGGATGATCACCTACCGTTAGTAGAGTTCGACTACAACAACAGTTACCACGCTAGTATAGGCATGCCGCCTTATGAAGCGTTATATGGTAGAAAATGCAGAACTCCACTTTAGTGGGATGAAGTGGGCGAAAGACAATTGCTAGGCCCAGAATTGGTACAACAGACATCAGAAATAGTCAAAGTGATCAGAGCACGACTGGTAGCAGCTCAAGATAGACAGAAAAAATACGTTGATCCACACCGTAAGAATGTTGAATTTGAACCGGGTAGTTACGTGTTCTTAAAGGTCTCTCCCTGGAAGGGAGAGATTAGGTTCGGAAAGAAAGGAAAATTAAGCCCAAGATTCATTGGACCCTTTGAAGTACTGCGAAGAATCGGAGAAGTCGCGTACGAGGTAGCCTTACCTCCAGCACTCGAGAATCTCCACAACGTCTTCCATGTTTCTATTTTACGACCCTTCAAACCCGATTACAAGCATGTAATTGAATACGAACCCCTGTATTTTGAAAAAAACTTATCTTACAAAGAAATTTCTGTTCAAATTGTCGACAAAAAAGAACAAGTTCTCAGAAATAAAGTAATACCTTCTGTTAAGGTAATTTGGAGGAACCACAACGCTGAAGAAGCTATGTGGGAACTCGAAGAGAATATGATGAAGAATTACCCTCATTTATTTACTTAATTTTGTGTAAGCGATTCTGGGGACATAATCTTTTTAAGGGGGGAGAATATAACGGGTCGAAATTATTGAGTCGTGATTCTGTGGACAGAATCCTTTTAAGGGGGGAAAGATGTGACGAACGAGATTTTTGTAATTTAATTCTTAATATTTATTGAATTAAATTAATCTTTTCGATGATTTAATGATTAGATTAAATAATTAATTGATGCAATTATGATAGATTAATTTAATAATATGTGTTATATTTATTAAATTAATGTAGAGAATTTTATTATTCAAAGTATGTAATTATGTTAGTTTATTAAATTAAAAGAAATATTTAATAAGCCTAATATCATTTTATAATTAATGAAAAAATTAATTATATGACTATGTGAATTAATGAGAGATTATTATATTTTATTCAAATTAAATTAAATAATATAATTGAGTTATTGTATAATTGGGTGTGACATGATTTAAACTATAATACGAGAGAATCATTAAATTAAATAGTTTTGAAATCTATTCTTGCTAGCCAAACAAGACCCTAAGGGGAGTTGATAGCAGTTACCCATGATTGGGTTAACTGACCATAATGCGCGTCAGTTTGCTTAGTTATTATACGTATTCTCTTTTTCTTCTTATTATTTTCTAAGTCTGGAAAAGCAGAGAGGGAGATTGTTTGAGAATTTGCCAGAGAGAAATTGTGAGATTGAGAAAAATTGTGAGTGTGTAATCAACAAGTACTTGTGAAAGGATCATCTTTGATCATCTCTTCTAATCTATACTCTGGGTAATTTCTCCAAACCAATTTCTATTTTAAGTTATTAAAGTTTTCATGAATATGGCTTTCAAAATTTTGTAAAGTCTCTGTAAATGGGAAAATGATATGATTATGGGTTTGTGTATAAATTAAGATATATCATATCATATTTGATTATATATATTATATAAACCTTATCATTAGTTTCATAATACTATAATTACAATGTATGTATGGACTCAAAAATTTACACAGTATAGAATATGCTCATATGGCCATATAGCCCTTATACGTGATTTTAATATGTCAAACATAAATTGTTTTGTAAAATTTATACTTGTATGTTATTATGCATGTTGATACAAAGAGACCAAACCTTAAATGAACGGATTCGATATTATAACGAATCCGTAGTGTTAAAATTTATGTTTTTGTTCAAAACCTTCAAGAACACAAAGAACAGTGAAAATTGCATGTTTTAATTCTGTAATTATGTATTTTAATTGATTAAAATCACTCTATAAATGTTGAGTAATGATTATATATGAATTCTAGCATATGGGTATGTCAAATTACATGTAAGAAATAATAAATTGGTAAAAATTGGCATGTTCTGCTATTTTTCGCAAACTGCCATTTCTGTGTCTGGTACGCCGCGCCGCAGCGCCAGCTGTAGGCATAAGAGTCGCGCCGCAACGTGAACCACGCCGCAACGCCATTGACCAGGCCGCAGCGCCGATAATCAGTACAAAAGTGGCGCCGCAGCGCCACTCTGCAGAAGGTTCAGAAACGAAAATTTTAAAGTGTTTAAGTCCATGAATGTGATGTTAATCTAATTTAAGGAACATAGAAATATGTTAGAAGTATAATGAGATGTTAAAATAGATGCTTAGCATGTAAATAACATAATTGCATGTAGATTGAATTATTGAATACATAATTAGCTTGGTATTCGTGAAGTATAAATTATGTGACAATGAGTGCGATAAATTAACTAAGTATGGTCATAATCAAAGTTAGACAAAGAGAATGAACTTATGATGACTAGTTACATTATAATTAACTATAGTTGTGAATGGAAATGATATGTAGGATTAAATTCAAGGAACATGTTTAATTAGTGTGTAATCTACGCACGAGGAAAGTTTCCTAACCCTACTTTTTATCATTATTCAAGTTATAAATCAAGTTCATTTGTTATGTTAAAGATTTACTATCTTTTCAAAGTATGATTCTGTGACAACTCGAGAATTTTGAATATTTTTAAAAATTTTAGTAATTGATTTAAGGTTCAATATTAGAATCTAGACATAAAATAAGTGTATGCGTTTGATATTTTTAAGATAGAATTTTGAGGATTTCAAAATTTTATGAATGATTTAAGTGAATTATTCAGGATTAGGAAATAAGCGTTTATGTTCTGTGTATTTGGGTGTATATGTGTACAATATGTGGTTAAGGGTCAAGGGTTGACCATATAAATTATATTTGTGACAAACCCTATTATATATTATTTTTGAACGTCAACGTTCAGTTAGAAAATCCTAGCGAATTCTTTGAGAACCCTAATGCTAAATATAAAACCTAAGGGTTAAAAGATTATGTGAGCAAGTGAATATGAATATTATGTGATGGTTTATACTTGTTTATTATATAAACAAATAAAAGTATTAAGTTATGTAACCTAATATATATGTATTGGGTGTGATAATTAAATAACCTAAGAGGTTATGATATGGAAGAATATTAGTATATAAAAATATATTAATTCTAAGAGATTTATTTTATACATCTCAACTAATTAATTTTATAACCTAATTATAGCAATTCTAATTGGGTTAAGGAAATAAATGTGCATGAGTAAGGATTTATGTTATAGTTGAGGAAATGAAAACCCAATTAAATAATTAGGGAATGATAATATTAGAAGTGTTGGAAGATGTTATTGGTTTTGGCCCAAGAAACTAATTTGAAAATCCAAAACAATTAAAAGAGTGGCCCAACCTTTAGCCCAATGGAAGATGGGCTTTTTGGACATTTAGCAAGTTAAATAATGGAATAAAAGTAAAATAAAAAGGGGCAAATCCAAGGCCACTTGGCCGGTCATGACAAGGAGAGAAAAGGGGGGATGGATGTAATCATTACTTGCACCACATCTTCCAAAGGATAAGTACTTAATTGGCTAGGTGTCTCTCTTTTATTTGGCCACCTAATTTTATTTAGATTACAAGCAACCTTCTAATAAGTGAGAAAGAGAAAGCAAGAGAGAGTTGTTGGGAGATTAATATTAGATATACAATTATATCTATACAATTTTCTACTAAACCACAAAAGTCATTTCTCTCTCATCCTATTACTTCCTTTTAGCTAACAAAAAGAAAACCAAGAGGGGGAAAGAGAGAGAAGTAGTTTTCGACAGCTCCAAGAGGTGAGGGAGAGGGGTTTTGATCTTCAAGCTAGCCAAGATCATCATCTACTTTGAAGGATTAAGAAAAGCTAGCAAGATATCAAGGTATAAATCACCTTTTATCTAAGTTATTCTTAGTTGTTTAAATGAAAACTTGGATTGATGATTTCGAACTTCAAAACTCTAGATCTACATGATCTAGAGTGTGTTATGTGTGGATCTATCCATCTTGCGTGTTAAAAGATAGATCTAAAGTATGAAATGGAAATTAGATTTTTCAAATGTAGAAAATCCTAATTTTTCTTAGCCCTGATTGTGTTAATCTTGTGTTTGATGATTGTTTGAAGGAATAAATCATGTATTATGGTAGAATAATGGGTATATGAGGTATTAGTAAATATTATGATGAGTTAGGTAGGTTATTATGTGTGAACATGAAAGTTTTCTTAGAAATCACCAAGAGTTAGAAATCAGTTTTTTGTGAAAACAAAACATGAAATTCAAATGATCATATCTCCTATTATATTTCTAATTTTTGAGTGTGGTCAAGTCCTAGAGTTAGATCTATAAGTTTTCTAACATCTCCAAGTTGAATCACTGAAAAAGGAGTTGTAGATTTTCGTATGGAATATTTTTAACAAAGTATGAAAAAACTTCAAAACGACAATTCGCTACTGCGAAGAATTTTCCAGGGGATGTTTGGTTACTTAAATTGTGAAATAAATTACGGCCTTTTGGGACATGAAAAAATATGGTATTAAGTACTTCCTGTCCAAAAATGAGCTCATTCCGACTTAAAATGACCAAGTTATGACCATTTCAATTTCTGTGATTTTCTGACAAAAATCGCTATAACCGCAGTTCTATAACTCTAATGGCCACGGAATTTAAACTGGAGCATCACATTAACATGTATAAGATTGTGCCAAGAGATGAGAATTTCTGGAGTTAAGCATGATAGGGCTAATTTCTTAAGTTACGCACTAAAAATGATTTTTGAAAAATACTAAAGGAAGTTGGAAAATTATAAAAAAAAATACTTTTTGTTTATGATTTATATGTATATGTGTTTGGACAAATGATAGAAAAATAATAAACTGATTTGGTATTTTCGTGAAATGAATATGGAATCCAGCTTGGTGGATTGAAAAATCTGATGAATTCAGCTTGCTGGATTGAAAAACAGTTTATTGAATTGAAAATATGTTGAATCCAGCTTGCTGGATTGCAATCTAGTTACTAGATGTGATATCCAATTTGCTAGATTGCAGTTTAGTTTGCTGGATTGGTCATCTATATACTGGATTTAGAATCCAGCTTGCTGGATTCGAAATCTGGGTTGCTGGATTGGTATTTGACTTTTATGTTCAAGAAAAACTTATAATATATGAGATTAAAGTATTTTAAATCATATAAATATAATATTAATGATAAAAGAATTATGTGGTATTTAATTCAGTTAAATACGTTATTAATGATTGAAAATTTATGATAAATAGTAATTATTATTTAAAAATTATTACGTGACTTCAATAAATGTTTTAACTGTTAATAAAATTATTTAAGTTAATTGTTAAGTGTTAAGTCAGAGTTTAATTGAACTTACACTCGATAAAAGTCTGACTAAACCGTCGGGATGTTAGAATTGTGTTGGGTTCAACTTAGACTACAATAGTTTGACTTGATACCGAGTCTTATGTGTGTTATAGACTGATAGGGTTATGTGTTTAGGTTATTCTATGTTTATATATATAGTAGTATTATACTGTGATGATATTATTCTAATATTGGAGATCTATATTACTAATATTAGGTCTTCGGATAAAGAGATATAAATTGCGTAGCGGTAATCAGCGGTTCAGGCAAGTTTGTTTTTACTTAACTCTACTAAGAATTGTTTCATTCAGATATGCTTATGGTTAATCATTGCTGATTGCCATGTATAATTGTACTATGTACATATTACATGTATAAGTCAGGTATGAAAGGCTGATCACCTTCATTACCCTTCAGTTCAGATATAATTGTTCATGTAAAATACTTGTTTAGTCAAAATTTTGTTCCTGCTAGTTCACAATTATATTGTTGAATTATAGCCAACCAATTATTCAAATCATTTCAATCATGATATATCGTTATATTATTGAACTTAAACTTGCTGGTCAATTTTATGCTCACCCTTGCTATATCATGATAAACATTACAGTTTAAGACGAACGCGTCGGATACAAGGAAAGGTTAAAGACAACTCCAACTTTAGTATACGTGTGTAGTAGATTTGTAATTGTGTTGTATCTTATGTTTTATAAGTCAAGTAAGTTATGAAATGTGTATTAAGTTAAGGTTACTCGACCTTGGGGAATAATGAGTATATGTATTGTATAAACAATTTATGTTTATATCTTCTGCAAATAGTAATAGTTGTATAGAATGATCGAATCGGATCCGAGGTGATTTTGGACCTGGATTCGAGGCCGTCATAGTTGATTTGATACCAACTATGAGGGCCCCGAATCCGAGGTGATTTAGGACCTAGATTCGGGGCCGTCACAGTTGGTATCAAAGCTGTAGGTTATGAACCTTAGGTAGGAATACCTGAGACTAATAACCACAGTGATTAGGATAAGTACTAACTCAAATAGAGTTAGTTGGTCGGTAAGATTCAAAGGCGAATCTCGGCGAGTTATAAGATACAGAGTTCCCTAACTCTGATAATAAAGTTGAACAGTAGTGGTGAATAGATAGAGTCTAAAAGACTAAAAGTACAGGGATAGGAGATTATAAAACAAAACGATCAAGATATAGAAATAAATCGTAACATATACGATGAGATCACTCCGTGATCTGATAAAGTGATAGTAGGAAAAAGAATCAATCTAATGATTGGAAAGTTTACAGCAAGATTGCTGTGTGTCAGTTGTACTATGAATTGGTATAGATTCAGGAAAGGATTATAAATACGAGTTAAATAAAATTCGTATTGAAAAAGGGAGTTAGTGTTAGGTGGGGATTCAATTGAGGATTCGTGTCGGTAGCTAAGTTATATGATTCCTTGTATGGGCAGGGAATTGTACTTGGTGTAATAACTATTTAGTTCTGACAATGATAATCATTGAAATGTTTGTGTCGCGCTATTTGTTATATGCATGTTAAGAGGGTGATTCCTTTCTCATGTGTATAACAGATAGATAGGTCATAGGTAGAGAATATAGGGTTAAGTACGTGTTCTTAAAACTCATACTTATGTGACATTCTTGACTCATAGTTATATGAAATGTTTATGAACCCCTCAGCGAATGGACGTCAAAGGTCTGGCTAGGACAAGTTCTTAAACTCATATGATTGTGGTAATTTATGGACTCATAAGTGTGGTTTGACGAACTGGGTATAGTTTTGTATGAATGGAGTGTTAAGGATAATAGGAATAGATAGGCTATTTAAGCAAATGATTATTAGTGGAGACATAAGTTTTCCAAAACTCCTAGCTGTGCTAGATTTCGAAATTTTGACATCAAGCTAAATATGCACTATGTGCCTTTAAAAAAATAAAATAAAAATGTAGACTTGTAATCATTTTTGAAACGGTTTAAAATATAGTCTATGCTACTTATTTCAGCTAGACGCAAATGATTTGAAATATCAAAATTTATTTTATTTATCACTCATGTACCATGTAACCTGGTGCAGAGATGATAAAAAATTTGATGGAGTTGTAAATACAGGAATACTTAGTGTGAATTTGATCTAAAATCTCTATTCCACTATTGTATGATGTGTTATGACGAAGTCATACAATGACGGCATCCTCAAACGGACTGTTAATACAGTACGGCATCATGACGTCATTCTCAAAAATATTTTCAAAAATTTTAATTTGCTAACGGGGGTTGGGTACACTTTAATAATTTGATTGAATTAAATTATTGATATGAGTTTATGCTATTCGATTCAGCTAGACTAATGTTATGAAAACTTTAAGTGTTCATTGAAAGAAATTTCTCGAACCAAATTGCTCTGGTACGGAATCCTATGATAAGACTAAGGTGGACTATGTAGTTTGGATAAATAATCCAATCAAGTAGCGTAAATATTCGCTATTCATGATTAATATGTTATGCATGACGTAAAAGTACAATAGGCTGATCACCTAAAGTACTAGCAACGGTAGTTTACCTTCTTTGTGATTGTAAACTTACAAAGTAATGAATTGTTTTGCGGTATGATCAATACCGTTAAAATTATGCGTTCATGGTCTATATGACCCCTCAGCACAATTTGAAAACTTTTACTCTTGTGAGTGGTGTATTGGGTAGCTTGAGATAATGTGTGTGAATGGTGTACGCAGTATGGTGTAAGGTGTAAGGTAAATTTTGGGGACGAAATTTTTAGAAGAAGGGGTGAATGTGACAACCCGAGAATTTTGAATATTTTAAAAAATTTATTAATTGATTTAAGGTTCAATATTAAAACCTAGACATAAAATAAGTGTATGCGTTTGATATTTTTAAGATAGAATTTTGAGGATTTCAGAATTTTGTGAATGATTTAAGTGAATTATTCAGGATTAGGGAATAAGCGTTTATGTTCTGTGTATTTGGGTGTATATGTGTACAGTATGTGGTTAAGGGTCAAAGGTTGACCATATAAATTACATTTTTGACAAACCCTATTATATATTATTTTTGAACGTCAACATTCAGTTAGAAAACCCTAGCGAATTCTTTGAGAACCCTAATGCTAAATATAAAACCTAAGTGTTAAAAGATTATGTGAGTAAGTGAATATGAATATTATGTGATATTTTATACTTGTTTATTATATAAACAAATAAAAGAATTAAGTTATGTAACCTAATATATATGTATTGGGTGTGATAATTAAATAACCTAAGAGGCTTATGATATGGAAGAATATTAGTATATAAAAATATATTAATTCTAAGAGATTTATTTTATACATCTCAACTAATTAATTTTATAACCTAATTATAGCAATTCTAATTGGGTTAAGGAAATAAATGTGCATGAGGAAGGATTTATGTTATAGTTGAGGAAATGAAAACCAAATTAAATAATTAGGGAATGGTAATATTAGATGTGTTGGAAGATGTTATTGGTTTTGGCCCAAGAAACTAATTTGAAAGCCCAAAAGAATTAAAAGAGTGAACGAACCTTTAGCCCAATGGAAGAGGGACTTTTTGGACATTTAGCAAGTTAAATAATGGAATAAAAGCAAAATAAAAAGGGGCAAATCCAAGGCCACTTGGCCGGGCATGACAAGGAGAGAAAAGGGGGAATGGATGTAATCATTACTTGCTCCACATCTTCCAAAGGATAAGTACTTAATTGGCTAGGTGTCTCTCTTTTATTTGGCCACCTAATTTTATTTAGATTACAAGCAACCTTCTAATAAGTGAGAAAGAGAAAGCAAGAGAGAGTTGTTGGGAGATTAATATTAGATATACAATTATATCTATACAATTTTCTACTAAACCACAAAAGTCATTTCTCTCTCATCCTATTACTTCCTTTTAGCTAACAAAAAGAAAACCAAGAGGGGGAAAGAGAGAGAAGTAATTTTCGGCAGCTCGAAGAGGTGAGGGAGAGGGGTTTTGATCTTCAAGCTACCCATGACCATCATCTACTTTGAAGGATTAAGAAAAGCTAGCAAGACATCATGGTATAAATCACCTTTTATCTAAGTTATTCTTAGTTGTTTAAATAAAAACTTGGATTGATGATTTCGAACTTCAAAACTCTAGATCTACATGATCTAGAGTGTGTTATGTGTGGATGTATCCATCTTGTGTGTTAAAAGTTATATCTAAATTATGAAATGGAAACTAGATTTTTCAAATGTAGAAAATCCTAATTTTTCTTAGCCCCAATTGTGTTAATCTTGTGTTTGATGATTGTTTGATGGAATAGATCATATATTATGGTAGAATAATGGGTATATGAGGTATTAGTAAATATTATGATTAGTTAGGTAGGTTATTATGTGTGAGCATGAAAGTTTTCTTAGAAATCACCAAGAGTTAGAAATCAGTTTTTTGTGAAAACAAAACATGAAATTCAAATGATCATATCTCCTATTATATTTCTAATTTTTGAGTGTGGTCAAGTCCTAGAGTTAGATCTATAAGTTTTCTAACATCTCCAAGTTGAATCACTGAAAAAGGAGTTGTAGATTTCCGTATGGAATATTTTTAACAAAGTACGAAAAAACTGCAAAACGTCAATTCGCTACTACGAATTTGTGCAATAAATTACAGCCTTTTGGGACATGGAAAAATATGGTATTAAGTATCTCTTGTCCAAAAATGAGCTCATTCCAACTTAAAATGACCAAGTTATGACCATTTCAAGTTCTGTGATTTTCCGACGAAAATCGCTATAAC
The DNA here is from genome assembly GCA_020205505.1 of Panax japonicus. Taxonomy (NCBI): domain Eukaryota; kingdom Viridiplantae; phylum Streptophyta; class Magnoliopsida; order Apiales; family Araliaceae; genus Panax; species Panax japonicus. Next base: position 27,866,871 of record CM035097.1, on the reverse strand, counting down.
CGGAGTTCTATAACTCCGATGGCCACGAAATTTAAACTAGAGCATCACGTTAACATGTATAAGATTGTGCCAAGAGATGAGAATTTCTGGAGTTGAGCATGATATGGCTAATTTCTTAAGCTACAAACTAAAAATGATTTTTGAAAAATACTAAAGGAAGTTGGAAAATTATAAAAAATACTTTTTGTGTATGATTTATATGTATATGTGTTTGGACAAAGGATAAAAAAATAATAAAATGATTTGGTAATTTCGTGAAAAGAATATGGAATCCAGCTTGCTGGATTGAAAAACCGTTTACTGAATTGAAAATATGTTGAATCCAGCTTGCTAAATTGCAATCTAGTTAATGGATGTGATATCCAGTTTGCTGGATTGTAGTTTAGTTTGCTAGATTGGCCATCTAGATACTGGATTTAGAATCCAGCTTATTGGATTCCAAATCCAGCTTGTTGGATTCCAAATCTGGGTTGCTGGAATGGTATTTGACTTTTATGTTCAAGAAAAACTTATAATATATGAGATTAAAGTATTTTAAATCATATAAATATAATATTAATGATAAAAGAATTATGTGGCATTTAATTTAGTTAAATACGTTATTAATGATTGAAAATTTATGATAAATAGTAATAATTATTTAAAAATTATTACGTGACTTCAATAAATATTTTAACTGTTAATAAAATTATTTAAGTTAATTGTTAAGTGTTAAGTCAGAGTTTAATTGAACTTAGACTCGATAAAAGTCCGACTAGACAGTCGGGATGTTAGAATTGTGTCGGGTTCAACTCAGACTGCAATAGTTTGACTTGATACCGAGTCTTATGTGTGTTATAGACTGATAGGGTTATGTGTTATATGTGTTTAGGTTATTCTATGTTTATATATATAGTAGTATTATACTGTGATGATATTATTCTAATATTGGAGATCTATATTACTAATATTAGGTCTTCGGATAAAGCGATATAAATTGCGTAGCGGTAATCAACGGTTCAGGCAAGTTTGTTTTTACTTAACTCTACTAAGAGTTATTTCATTCGGATATGCTTATGGATAATCATTGCTAATTGCCATGTATAATTGTACTATGTACATATTGCATGTATAAGTCAGGTATGAAAGGCTGATCACCTTCATTACCCTTCGGTTCAGATATAATTGTTCATGTAAAATACTTGTTCAGTCAAAATTTTGTTCCTGCTAGTTCACAATTATATTGTTGAATTATAGCCAACCAATTATTCAAATCATTTCAATCATGATATATCGTTATATTATTGAACTTAAACTTTCTGGGCAATTTTATTCTCACCCATGCTATATCATGATAAACATTAATGTTTAAGACGAACGCGTTGGATACAATGAAAGGTTAAAGACAGCTCCAACTTTAGTATACGTGTGCAATAGATTTGTAATTGTGTTGTATCTTATGTTTTATAAGTCAAGTAAGTTATGAAATGTGTATTAAGTTAAGGTTACTCGACCTTGGGGAATAGTGAGTATATGTATTGTATAAACAATTTATGTTTATATCTTTCGCAAATAGTAATAGTTGTATAGAATGATCGAACCAGATCCGAGGTGATTTAGGACCAGGATTCGGGGCCGTCACAGATTCTGTTATACAATAATTGTTCTATTGTATACCTATTGAGATTGTTATTCATTATAAATATCATTTATTGTTGAACCTTGTTAGACTAGTGAATCCTTATTGATTCAACTAGTCTATAGTTGATGAACGTTCTAAATTCAGAACCCTTATTGATTTATCCAAACCAAACTTCCTTTGGTGCGGACTCTAATGTCAAACTGAGATGAACAACCCTACAAAGGGATTTACTTATGCGTTAGCGTTAAGATATTGTGCATAGTATGGTACTAAGGGCTGATCCCCCTAAGTACGAGTAGAAGAGTCCATAGTCTTATGACTGTTAAAGGTTTCAAGTATAACCTTTGATAACTTAGGACATAGTTCAAGTTCTTATGACCCTCAGATATCTTTTGAATTCTTGTTATTCATTCTTGATTCAAAAGTTGAGCTTTTATTTCAGAAGTCTTTGATTCACTCTCATGTTATTACATATTGTTATTTCATTTTATACTTGTGGGCATTCATGCTCACTCTTGTGTAATAATAACATTACAGTTAAGAACGAAAGGTATGATGAGCCTTCTACTAGTAAAGGCAAGGGCAAAGCTGCTAAGTGATGAAGACTTACTATTGAATTTTAAGAATGTTATTGTAAAGACTTGATGTTATTTAAGACTTATTTGTTTATGTTTCCGCAAAGATGTTTAAGGTTAGTTTGACCTGAGATTGTATTTTTTTCAGATGTTGTAACCCCATTAGGGGAGGATTTTATTTCTATCTATTACATGGTTTGCATTTATTATGGGTATAGATATATGATATTTTAACAGTGAACACCAAATCCCGTGAAATTTAAGTACCCGAATTTGGGGGTGTCACACGAAGTTTGTACAACAGTTAACGTTTGCACTCCAATGTTTAAAACATATCTACGTGCACCCTAAGATTTTTTTTTCGGAAAACAAAATACACGAGTCTTTAACCATTTAAACTGGCTCTAATGTTATTTTCATTAAACAAAAATTCACGGGTTCTTTACAATTGTATACAACATTTAGTATGTAATTATAACAATAGTGTACTCATAAAATATTTACACATTTAATACAATTTTCATATTTATTTACAATATTAGTGCAATTAGGATTCCTTAATTTAGGAAATTAGTATAGGATTCAATTCATAATAATAAAGAAACTTAAAATCAAGGAGAAATAATTTCTATACTTAATAAATCAAATTCAAATATCTTGGATCTAATAACAAAAACAAATTCAAATTCAAAAATAATTGTATACTAATTCCCAGCAAGAACAGAGTTTCCAAATAAATCGAAAACAAAACAAAGAGAAAATCACGAACAACCAAAACAAATCGAAAAAGAAAAAGTCAGAGTTACCAAACCAGCAAGAAAAAATCCAAAACGAATTCGGAGTAGCTGAATAAAGAGGAAATCACGAACAACCAAAACAAAACAAATCGAAGAAGAAGAAGTCGGAGTTACCAAAGCAAATCAAAGAAGAAGAAGTCGGAGTTACCAAACCAACAAGAACAGATCCAAAACGAATTCGGAGTAGCTGAACAAAGAGGAAATCATGAACAAATTTCATTTATGAATATTTGGTTTTCCACAAAAACTAAAATGGTTACCTTTGTATGAAGGTTTGGCTACCAACTGCACCATATTCAAAATAATTTTATTTGTATGAAGGTTTAATAATTTTAATTTTAAAAGGTTAATGGTTACCATATTCTAAATTAGTTTATTACTTGATTTTGTAAAATCCATAACTCTTTGTGTGTAATGAGTTAGGAGATGAGCCATCTATCAAAAGAAAGCCCTGTAAGTAAGCTAACCGTAGAAATTTGAATCACCCAAATATTCTTTGTCGATTTTTCGTGGTGACTGTTTGAGTGAAACTGGTACGAGGGACTTATAGTCTGAAAATCAAATCAGTGTTCTTAAAGCTCTATTGCGTGAGTTATAATTTTAATCCGACCGTTGGATCGTTGTGATTTTTGGATATGTTATACATGTATAAGTTGAGTATATGTCCACAATTTTTGAACCGTTAAAAATTAATGTATGATTTGTTATGAATTTTAAGAGGTGTTTAAAATCGTCCATATGTGGATTTCGGACATTTTCTGTTTAGAATTTAAAAAAACTTTATTCTGCAAAGTTGTAGAGAATTCGATCTCCTATGGAATGGACATAAAATTTGTATTTTTCTGATAAAAGGGCTATTTATTATGAATTGTTGAAGTTTTAGAAATTAAATATTTTTATTAAAATTATGGGTGGGACCCACTTTTGTTTTTTAAGATGTGGGCTGAAAATTCTTTTAAGATGGCACGCTGATGGCTTTCCAAAATGAAGGGCGTAGAAAAAAAAATAATAATATTATTTTATTATTTAGTCTCCTTTGGCGTTCTAACATTTTCCTATAAATAGGTTGCTTAGTTAGACTTAAAAATCACACCAGAATCATAAGGAGGGGTAAATCTTGAATAAGCTGTATTCTCAACTCTTCGAAATACCAGGTATGTAAATTTCGAGGAAAAAATTTCATAAGGAGGGGAGATTGTAAGACCTCGAATTTTATGAAATAAAAGTATTCAATTTTTTCTATTTAGTAAATATTTAAATTGATAAAAGTTTAAAGTTATTGGTGAAATGTGCAAATTTTGCAAAATAAGCAAGTGGTTATAAAATATTCATTGTTGTCGGAGAATATTCGTTTGGTCGTGGAATATTCTTGTTGTCGGGGAATATTCGTACGACGGCGCAGCCATTTGTGGGCCCCATAACAGAATAACTGTCGGATGAAGAAAATGACAAATATGAGTTTTTATAAATAACGACGTAGTTGTTACCGTTAACACTGTTGGAATACCCCGTGGTTAAAATACAGTAATACGCGTGGTTGCACAGTAGCACACGGTATTGCCCATTATTTTTTTGAATTATTGATTCTTACGTAAGAAGGCACAACTCAATTATTGTTACAGTAATTATTTTTCAGTATTTTATTTTATTAATTCAATAATTGCTACGTTGATATTTTATATTATTGTTGTTCCAATAATTAGCACTGCACAATATTTTCCATTATCAGATCAATAATTCATATTATTTGAATAATATTGTTATATGACATTATTGGCAATGTCTATGGAAGTTATGTCTAGGAAAGGGGTTTGGTCACCTAATTGCGCGCCAATAAGGAGAAATCCTTATCGGAAATGCCCCCTCTTTCCTGGGAACGACCTAGGTTGTCATAATTGTGATTCTGTAATATTATTTGTGAATAATTAATTATTAATTTATATGATAAGGAAATATTTATTCTATGTGGATGTATAGAGAAATATTTATTGTGTGGAGATAAATGAAGGAATTAATGCTGATGTGTTTTATCAGTATTTTGTCAGAATGGAGGAATTCTTAGAAAAATGTCAATTGTTGAAAATTGATATTTTATCTTTTCTGATAAAATAATTCATTCAAATGTATTATTATATTACATTATAAATGTATAGTGTGATAATATAATAATATAATAATATAATAATATAATAATGGTGATATTTTTCACACTAAATTCACGGTGCATGAATCAAATGAGAGAAATCTAGAAATTAAAAGAAGAACAAAATATGGAGATTTTCAGAAAATATAGTTTATTACTTGATTTTGTAAAATCTATAACTCTTTGTGTATAATGAGTTAGGAGATGAGCCATATATCAAAAGAAAGTCATGTAAGTAAGCTAACCGTAGAAATTTGAATCACCCAAATATTATTTGTGGTTTTTTCATGGTGATTGTTTGAGTGAAACTAGTACGAGAGACTTATAGTCCGAAAATCAAATCAGTGTTCTTAAAGCTCTACTGTGTGAATTATAATTTTAATCCGACTGTTGGATCGTTGTGATTTTTGGATATATTATACATGTATAAGTTGAGTATATGTCCAAAAATTTTTGAACCGTTAAAAATTAACGTATGATTTGTTATGAGTTTTAAGAGGTGTTGAAAATCGTCCGTATGTTGATTTTGGACATTTTCTGTTTGGAATTTAGAAAAACTTTCTTCTGTAAAGTTGTAGAGAACTCAATTTCCTATGGAATGGACATAAAATTTGTATTTTTTATGATAAAAGGACTATTTATTATGAATTGTTGAAATTTCAGAAATTAAATATTTTTATTAAAATTATGGGTGGGACCCACTTTTCTTTTTTAACATGTGGGCTGAAAATTCTTCCAAGATGGAATGCTGATGGCTTTCCAAAATGATGGGCGTAGAAAGAAAAAAATAATAATAATATTTTATTATTTAGTCTCCTTTGGCGTTCTAGCATTTTCCTATAAATAGGGTGCTTAGTTAAAATTGAAAATCACACCAGAATCATAAGCTTTCTCTCTCCATATTATCGAGCGTATTTTATGAGTATTTAGATACTTTTAAAGTTGCTATTCAGTGTAAGTTTCTTTTAGCAGTATATCCAAAATTCAAGCCAGAAGTACTATTCTTTTGAGGTAAGGGATAGTAAGGGATGTTATTTTTATTGTGTTGGGATTATTAATGGAAATCGACATCTATTTCGATAATAATTGATGTTTGGAGGTTATATTGACCAATCGGGTAATTAATCGGATAAATGAGCAATTAATTGCTATTAATTCATATGCTTATAACTATTTGTTCACATGTGTGTACTATTAACTCACATACATGTACTATTAGGGGAGGTGGTCCAAGATTGATAATACTTGCATGACTAAATTAAAAATAGAGGTATAGATGAAGGTACTATACCATAACTATTTTTTTCACATGTGTGTACTATTGATTCACATGAATATACTATTGATTCACATGATATACTATTAGGAGAGGTGGTGCAAGTTTGATAATACTTGCAGGACTAAATTAAAAATGAAAGAAAAGATGAAGGTATTATACTGTAATATTTTGAGCCCCAAAACGTGCAATTATCGAAACTATATTTTCTTAAAAATAGAAGCTCATTCTTCTTTCATTCTCACCAATTCACTAAGACTCACAAGAGCTATTATAGAGAGAGAAGCAATAGAGAGAAAGAAGAAGAGAAGTCTGCTACCTCACTATTCCAGTATCCAGTCTTCTTAAGAGGTAAGTGGATATTATTTTGTTCAGTATTCATAGGAATAATATTTTCTTCCATACTCTGTAGTATGTGAGTAATATTATTTCGTCCCGTATTCCTGATTATACCCTCATTTTGTTAAAGTATTGCTTCTATACTCCGTAAAATTAGTAGAATATCCTTGAAATTTGTACTTCATCTAGTATCGTTTCACAAGGATATTTTTTACACATTCTTGTTAAATTTTAAGCTTTTCATGTCGGAGTACTGTCCATGAGTAGTATTCATTTTTATGGTATTATTCACAAAGTACTATTCATAGGGTACTATTCACAAAATAATATTTACGGGGTACTATTCACGGGTACTATTCCCAAAGTACTATTCACTCGGGTACTATTCACCCATGGAATTATTAATGACAAAAATTGATTTCTTTGCTGTTCAAATCATTTTTGATACAATATTATTCTTGAATTTTACTCCACAAAGCATTATCATGTTGACAATTTGGACATTATTGAATTCTGGATAAATTAAGTTATACATCTTTAAAAATTTATCATTTTCTTTATTTTAATTGAATTCTTATATCATTGTCATCATCCTCATGCTTATATTGTGATAAAAGTCATCTGTGGCTTACGTGCATAGATGTACTATTAATTTATATGATTATGACCAGAGATTATTCGGTATAATCATAACAGTTGTTGGTATGATTATGACCATTGATGATTACATGAATATCCTTGGCCCGGGATGATTCAATGATGTGGTTTATTTATTAAGCTGAGTCTTAGCGATAAAGTTGATGAAAAACTTTTTAAATCATAGAAGATAGTAGATATCATGCTCTACTTGACTCTTCTAATGGATTGCTTGTTCCGCTGCAGTTAAACTTGATGTTTATTATATTTTATCAGTTTAACACTATTGAAGGCTAACGATAATTTATTATGTATTATCTTAGTTATAATATTTCTTACTGGGCTAGTTGAGCTCACCCTTTGTTTTCATTGTTCTCTTCAGAAAATGAGAATATAGCTGGGACTAGTCGGAGAATGGAGTGATGGTATGCATTAGTAGTCCTCACTATTCAGTGAAATAGTGTGATAATAAATGTAATAAGGACTCCATTTGAGTTTGAATACTGTCTAGAAGATAATATTCGTATTAAAACTCTCAACTTATATTTTGTCGTATTTTACACGACAGTTGTATAATTAATTTGTATTTGAATTTTGTACCATGTATCTGGCGACTCAAGATGGGTGATGTATACCTATTTTGAGGGCGTCACAATTGGCTACCAACTTATAAATAACATTTTAAAAATAAAGTTATTATGAATATGGTGCAGTTGGTAGCCAAACATTCGTACAAAGGTAACAATTTTAATTTTGTGGGTAACCAAATATTCATAAAAAATAAACCACGCCTCTGCCACAAAATCATTTTCTGCGTAAGCCTCTCACCAACTCGTTTGATGTGTGCCTCCCATTAACTCGTTTGTTCGCTGCGCGCCTCCGTCCAAATCATTCTCTGCGCTTCTGAGAAAATCTTTATGACATCCATTCTTCTGTAAACCAAATTGTTGTTAGGTGACAACCAAATAGCTCTGACCTCCGTCTTCTGTCATAATATCTAAGGTTCATGCCAAATCCATTATGTTGGTGGCAAAAATCCAGTGTGTGGAGGTGGATCAATATATTTTCCATTAATTGTTATTATGCATCAATATATTATCGTCGTGAATGGGTGTGAGGAGGACGTCAGCGAAGCAATTGATTATTACGGCCGATCATCGAAGGGAGACGGAGCGTGGATGAGGAGGGTGGAGGAGGAGAAGGATGGCCGACCCATAATTAGTGGTGTTGTTCTGTTCTTGTGATTGCGATGTAGTTTTAGAGAGAGAAACTGAGATGGGTTTGCCTTGAGATTACTCACATTTCCCTGATTGATTGATCGGTACCATCATAAGTATAACATCAATCATGTTATAAAAATTTATACAGTTGGTTGACTTATAAACATATATATATATATATATATATATATATATATATATATATATATATATATATATATATATAAAAAGAATACGTTGAATGAAGAAGAAGGGTGATGACTAACTAATGCAGTTGTTCTTGATGAGGAGAGAGAGAAGAAGCCATGAGGATAACTAATCCCTAAATTAATGAATCTTAATTGCATACTAATTCTCTAAATTAAGGAATCATAATTACACTAATATTATAAATAAATATGAAATTGTATTAATTGTGTAAATATTTTATGAGTACACTATTATTGTAATTATTTTCAAAAATGTAATAGAATATGTAATTCATTGAGCCAAATCAATCTGGTTCGTTCAACTCAATTCCACCTAAAGGCTAGAAACTTGATATGTTTTGTGATTTTTGGTCTGTCCAGTTTACTTTGCTTTAGTTTTTCTCTCCTAACTACTGCTTTCAGCAATTTTCAACTCTCTTTTCTATTTTTTTACTTTTCTTTTTCTTAATGCCTCCACATTCCAAATTCAAAAAAAAAAATTTATTTAGAATTAAAGTTTTATGTGATGGGTCTCCACTTTTTTTGTGATTTTGGTAATAAAAAAAAATTAGGAAACAAAGAAAATGAATGAAAACATTTTTATAAAATTATAATATATATATATATATATATATATATATATGGATGTCCAGATTCATTCCTTTCATCTTTATTGCAATGATTTTTGATCTTCTTCTTTTTTTCATATTATTTAAATTTTGAAACTCATGACCTTTGAGTTTTGAAACCTCTATATATTGATGTTGATGTACCTATAAATAGATGTGTTGTAAAGAGAATGATACACATGAAAATACAAGGAGAATATTCTCTCTTTTCACTAATCATTATTCTTAATATTAGTATTCTTTTATAATATGTTATCAGCACGAAGTTCTACTCAATTTTGAAAAAAAAGTTCTTTTAACTCACTGTAAATATTGTTTCATTACAATTAAATTTGATCATATATATATAGTACTGTTTATATACATACAAGATGGATGACAACAGGTAAATGGTTTAGGAAATTAGTTAAGTGCTTTGGAATCACTTGATAAGCCATAAAAAAAATCTATTGGATGAAGCATGATCAAGATAGGAAACATCGTAGTATATAAATCTTCTTTTGAAATACTAACCAACATGTATGTTTTCCTGTGATATGGCATTAAATATTCATAATGTATTCATATTACACATGCTAACCCCAAGTGGCGGAGTTATATGAAAATAGCCTAAAACCGAGAGCAAATATGTTTGGATAGGCATATTTGTTTTGCTTTTTGTGTTTGGATATTTTTTTAACTTAATTGGTCCGCACTTTAAGGTCATAGTAAATACATATACAATAATGTTACACTGTCCAAAATTATATATTTATATAAATGTCGAACCTTGCAAAACTTAAATTATTTGTCATGCACTCTTAATGATGAAATTCATCTAGAGGCAAAGAACCTTGGAGATATAATTAAAGTTGGCAATCATGCATCCTTGCAGGATCATGCAAAATTAATGAATTTTATTCGCTATTATCTCTATGAAAAATTAAAATATGAGTACATTACAGTAAAAGACTCACTTGTCTTATGAAATGATTTTAAAGGAACGATATGAGAATCAAAAATTTGTAATCCTCCCAAAAACTCGTTATAATTGGTTGTACTTGAAGTTGAAAGATTTTAAAAGTGTCGAGTGAGAACAATTCAACATTTAAAAGAAAATAATTCCACTATTAAAATTATGTGAAAAAAAAACACTGATGAAGACATGTTAGAGAAAATATTTATTATATTTCATGCCTAGAATATGCTCCTGCAGCAGCAATATCGAGAGCGTAAGTTCCCAAAATATTTCCTGAAGCGATATAGGAAACTATGTTCCCTAAAACTGATATTATGTCTTCTAGTGGCTGTACAAAATAATGAGTTTTTGTTGAAAACACAACAATCTCACATGACTGATTCTGCTACATTCCCTAAAGTGAATGGAACCTCATTTGATAATCATATAGGAAATTATGGTTGTGGTTGTGGTAGTGGGCGTGAAAAGAACAATCAATATAGAAAAGGGAATGTACCTGTCGTACTCCTAAACATTTGGTAAATTTGTTCCAACACTCCATAAAAGAAAAGGAAATGAAATTGAAATAAACTTTATTGATCATAATGATCCTGAAGATCCCATGAATTATTTGACTTTTCAAATGGAGTGGATATAACTAATTTTGATATCTATGATTTCCTTGATGATGTTGATAGAAATGTTCATACCAATTAATTATTTTTATAATAAGTATTTTTATTATATGTTTTATTTATGTTTCAAGTAATAAAGTTAAATTTATGTTTTTGCATATATAAAGATGTATGGGTCAAAAACTCATTAAACTTAATTAAAGGCTCTAGAAGAGCGATTATTCATCAAACTTAATTAAAGTCTCTAGAAGAGCGATTATAACGTTGTCAAAGGGCACAAAACTTTGTATTTATGATTCTTTATATTCTTCTGAGACAAACAGAAATTTGCTCAGCTTTAAGGATATACGTTATAATGGTTATTATATTGAAACCAATAACGAAGGCATTGAAGAATTTCTTTATATTACTTCAATAGTATCATGCTAGAAGATCATATTAGAAAAATTGTCTATTTTATTTTTTTTAGGTTATATTATACTAAAAAGAGAATAGTTGAAACAAATGTTGTAATACACCAGAAGTGTGCAATACACCAGAAGTGTTCAGATCCAAATGTCTTTATGATTTTGCATGATCATCTAGGATCAATAATGATGCTTTAAATTATTGAAAACTCCCATGAGCATCCTGATAAGTGGGTTTTATACCTACTTATTGAGTACCAATTCATGCGAACTATGCCCATCTCAAGTACATTTTAGTGTGTTTTAGTTGTATTTCTTGTTAGTTTGCATTGCATATACTTAAAACTCCTTTTGGTGAAAAAGTGCAGGATACGACCTAATTTGGTGGAATTAGAGGGCACGAGGCGAATGGACGTATGAAGCGGGGCACAAGCTGTGGATGCGTGGCATGAGGATAAAGTGGAGCAGGTGATAAATGGATTTTATAATACCTACTTAATAAGTACCAATTCACGCGAACTATGCCTATCTCAAGTAGATTTTAGTGTGTTTTAGTTGCATTTCATGTTAGTTTGTATTGCATATACTTAAAACTCCTTTTGGTGAAAAAGTGCAGGAAACGACCTAATTTGGTGGAATTAGAAGGCATGAGGCGAATGGATGCATGAGCGAGGCTCAAGCTGTGATGTGTGTGGCATGAAGGTCAAGAAACAGAAGACTAAGCTGGATGGATGAAGGAAGGAGCAACGGAACAGATCAGTGCAGCAGGAGAACAAGAACCCAAAAGTGCAGAAGTCGCGCGGCCGCGCGGCAGGACAAGCATGGGAACGCGCGCCCACGCGAGAACCCGATTGGAGATCATGACCCACTGCAAGTTGCGCGCCCGCGCGAGAAGTACACTGGGGGAGGGCGCGGTCGCGCGCGATGCTGATTTATGCTGATTTATTTTATTTTAATTTTTAATTAAAAGGGTTGTAATTGGTTTTTAAACGATATCCGATTGGTGTCAGAGGATTTATTCAGAATTATTCAGTTTTACGTATTTTTCATCAGGGAATTAGGGTTTACACTGGGAGAGAGATTCCAACGTAGAAGGAGGCCTAAAACTACTATTTTACTCCTTTTTGGGATTTTCTACCAGTGTGGATATTTTATTAGTATTTTTGCTGGATTTATAACAGGAGTTGAACGTTAATAGTGAATGATATTCAGCAATTGTGTTTGATTGTTTCTATCTTTCATCTTTCAGTTGCTTGCTTATTAGCCATGTTTAGCTTTGATCCCATAATGGCTTTTGGTTCAGTCATGAATTAAACTCCATTATGGGATTCTAACGGATTTTAATATGTAGTTTGATTGCGTGCTTGAATGCTGGATTGTTTTATATATCATTTGAGATTTCTGTCATGATTGTTTTGCATGTATGAATGCTTGATCACCATTCGTTTCAGTATTTGTATGGAATTGACAATGAACATGAAAGTATGGATTGTAATCAGGATAGCATGCGTATATGGGGCTGTGTTATATGGCTTGTGTATTTCGTGAACTAGATAGACATATACTGTTTCACTGTATGAGTTAGAATAAGGGCTTGTACTTAAATTCAATATAATTGCAATTTCACATAGACATATAGTGATTTTGGTTATATTGATAATTACATTGAGTCTATCGCTTGTGGATGATGTGTAAGTAGGTCATAGTGCATTGAAAAATGGCCATGACTTTTTTTAGTGCTCTTGGCTACGTTCCTATGATATGTGAACAAGTCTTGCATGATAGTGGTGATTAAATGAAATATTAAATAAATTTAGGATCCCATTACTTTCAGATTTGATTTATTACATCTTATTTATTGTTTTAGTTGTTATTTGCGATTAGAGTAACAAATCAATCATATTCATTAGTTTGAGCATATAAATATAGTGATTTAGTTGATGCATAGTAATTTTAATTAAACAACTTTCCCTGTGGGATCGATACTTTACTTACTCTGTATTACTTGTTGACGCGTGTATGCTTGCATGAGTTAGAGCTCTTTTGTTAGAACTAAAAGAGAGGCAACAAGTTTTTGGTGCCGTTTCCGGGGAAAGGCGTTTAAATTTAAATTATTATCATTAGTTTTAAGATATATTGTATGACTTAGACAAATCCATTCTTATATCATTTCCATTTTTGTTTTTGTTTCAAGAATTTGGATAAATTTTTATGCGCATGCGGTCATCCAACCCCGACTTAACACCTATTCAGGACAACATAAACGGGAGAGGTTGGAAAGTGAATGTTCGTAGAAATTTACAAGCACAGTTAGAAAGTACCACAGCTAATATGGCAGCCGAGGTACAAGGAGAAGAGCAAAGAGAGGAGCATAGGGCTCTGAAGGAATATTCCATGCCCAATATTAATTGATTACAGTCTAGCATCGTCAAACCAGCGATAATAGCCAATACATTCAAGATAAAAATGCACACTATTCAGATGGTACAGAATTCAGTGCAGTTTGGGGGTGCCGCTACAGACGATCCGAATGAACACATGTTAAGCTTCATCGAAATTTATGATACATTCAGATACAACGATGTGAAGGAGGATGCTATTAGACTTAGGCTATTCCCATTCTCATTGAGGGATAAAGAAAGAAGTTGGCTTCATTCTTTGCCAGCAGGATCTATAACTACATGGGAGGACTTAGCACAGAAATTCTTAGCCAAGATCTTCCCAATGGCTAAGACTGCAAATATGAGGACAACTATCTCTTAGTTTGAGCAACAACAGGGTGAGTCCTTATATGAAGCATGGGAAAGATATATAAGAGATGCTGAGAAAGTGTCCACATCACGGTATGCCTGATTGGATGGTGATCAACACTTTTTACAATGGATTGGGATGGCAGTCGAGACCGATTGTAGATGCAGCTGCAGGAGGGGCATTATGTGCAAAAAGTTATGAGGAAGCCTATGACCTTATCGAGACAATGGCATAAAACGATTTTCAGAATCCTACATCTCGAATGCCATAACCTAAGGTTGCAGGTGTGTTGGAAGTAGATGCTATCACACAATTGTCAGCATAGATGGCAGCCATATCGAAGAAAATAGATACATTAGCAAAAGGTAAAATGAAGACGGTTGCCTTCGTATGTGAGATTTGTGCGGGGTCACACTCGACAGATCAATGTGCTATCAGCTCGGAGTCGGTACCGTTTGTGAGCAATTACAGAAAAGACCAAGGTCAGTTTCAGAACACATACCACCCCAACAACCGAAATCATCAAAACTTTAGTTGGTCAAATAACTAAGGGACTCAGCAGAATCAGTTTCAATCAAATAATCAATTTCAGACACAACCAGCGCAGCCATAGTTTAATCCTAGACCACCTTTTCCGCCGGGATTTTCTCAACAACAGCAACATCACACTCCAGCTGCACCTCAGCAAGAAAAGAAATCAGAAATGGAGGAGATGATGATGAAATACATGGAAAATACAGAGGTTATGATCAAAAGCCTAGCATTGGCTATTAAGAATCTGGAAACTCTGATGGGGCAGATAACGAACATGCTTACCAACTGGCCCCAGGGTTCACTGCCGAGTAATACAGAAACAAATCCACGAAGAGACGGGAAGGAACAGTGTCAAGCTATCACATTGAGGTCTGGGAAAAACATTGCAGACATTGCAAATCGCGCTCTCGCGCCCAATTGTATTGAGGAGGCCGCGCGAGGCAAAGCAGGTGACTGTTGAGGAAGAAAATCTGGAAAAGTCTGAGGTTCAGCAGGAAGAGAAAGATAAAGCAGGTTCAGAGGATAAGCTTAAAAGTTCAGTACCGCCAATTCACCCTCAAGTTCTGTATCCACAAAGATTAAATAAGCAAAGGGAAGATAAACAATTCAGCAAGTTTCTGGAGATATTTAAAAAGCTGCAAATCAATACACCTTTCGCTGAGGCATTAGAACAAATGCCAAGCTATGCAAGGTTCAAGAAGGGTATACTGTCAAGGAAGAGGAGATTAGCTGAATTTGAGACAGTAGCCTTGATATATAGAAGAATGTAGTGTCGTGCTTCAGCAGAAGTTACCTCCGAAGTTGAAGGATCTTGGCAGTTTCACAATCCCATGCACAATCGGGAAGATAAAGTTTGAAAAGTGTTTATGTGATCTTGGGGCAAGCATAAATTTGATGCCCTTGTCAGTATTCAATCAGTTGGGATTACCGGAGCTAAGGCCAACAAACATTTCTTTGCAGCTAGCTGACAGATCCATCACGTATCCACGGGGAATTATTGAAGATGAATTAGTGAAGGTGGACAGATTTATCTTTCCGGCTGACTTCATCATTTTGGATTACGAGGAAGATAAAAATATACCAATCATACTTGGAAGACCATTCTTAGCCACATGAAAGACTCTAATAGATGTGCAGAAGGGGGAACTCACTATGCGTGTTCATGATCAAGAGGTCACCTTTAATGTCTTCAAAGCTATGAAGTTTCCAGCAGATGAAGAGGAATGTTTCTTGGTTGATTTGGTGGATCATGTCATAAATGATGAAGTACAACATCTATTGGATTATGAACCTTTGAGGAGTGTAATTGCTAAAAATTCATATTTGGAGGACGAGGAACTTGAAAAACTTGTGCAATATCTGGATACCACTCCACAAGTCAGAAAATTCAGAACACCTATTGAGCCATTGACAAAAGCTGGAGAATCCTCAGTAAAATTAAATCCATCTCTTGAGACACCTCCGGAACTTGAATTAAAACCACTTCTAGAACATCTCAGGTACGCATTTTTAAATAAAGATTCAAAGCTACTTGTGATTATTTCTTCTGCATTAACATCTTTTTAGGAAGAAAAATTGCTACGAGTGCTTCGAGAGTTCAAATCAGCTTTTGGCTGGACCATAACAGATATACAAGGGATCAACCCATCATTTTGCATGCATAAAATCCTGATGGAAGATGAAAGTAAGCCGTCGGTTGAGCAACAAAGGAGACTTAATCTGATAATGAAAGAAGTGGTTAAGAAAGAGGTACTAAAATGGCTGGATGCGGGCTTAATATATCCTATCTCAAATAGCTCATGGGTGAGCCCAGTGCAATGTGTACCGAGAAAGGGTGGCATGACCGTAGTGACTAATGAGAATAATGAGTTGATTCCAACACGAACATTGACAGGGTGGAGAGTATGCATGGACTACCGCATGCTCTCAACAAAACTACAAGGAAAGTTCATTTTCCACTCCCATTCATTGATCAGATGTTGGACAGATTAGCAGGTCATGAGTACTATTGCCTAATGGACGGATATTCGGGTTATAATCAAATTATAATAGCTCCAGAAGACCAGGAAAAGACAACTTTTGTGACAACCCCAAAATAGGTCCATTCCATCCAACCCATTCTGAGTCGCCAAATACATGGTACAAAAAATAACTACAACTTTATTACAACAATTATCGTGCAAAATACAACAACACAAAAACTGTGAGTTTTTATATAAATATATACCAACTGTGACTCGTGTCCCAACCATAATGTGACAAATGTCCCATCAGAGGACATCACCTCACAGTGATACCAACATAAATGTATAGTCAAAAACTGTTTTAGAAATTAGAATATTTGGGAAGTGCTCAAGGAAACCTTCGTACATGGGAGGCCATGCGTCTAGGTTATGATAGATATCATATGGCAACAAAATTTTCCTTGGTTAACCCAATAGACCCAAAAAAATGAGAAGATTACTATCATATTCTTCCCAATGGTGAGTCTTCTCTTGACATATCATTATCTCCACTGTCTCTAATTGAGAATTATACTTCAAACAAACACCAAGATCATATAGGTAGTGCGCGTAGATATACTCAGTAAGTGGATGTGCACAACCCTGTCTTATGATGACACGAGGTTATATGTCTTTAGACATCTTGTATGATAGTGGCAAAACACCCTTCCAATGTTGAGTTCGCCTCAACCTATATGATTCAAGAAATATAACTACTAAAAGATGACCACCATTCTATTCCCCTGTTACCCTCGCTTGACCCAGCTACACTCTTATTACCTGAAAGGAATTGTGAAACAGAAGGGTGAGCACAACTAGCCCAGTAAAGAATATCATGACTAAAGATAATTAAATTATCAATAGCCTTCATCAATAATAAATCAGCGATTTAGAACATATGGTAGATGATAAAAATTTCAACCATAGTTGCAGTGGAACGAGCAATCCATTAGAAGAGTCAAATAGACTATAAAGTCTATTATCTTCTCCACATTAAAAATCCACCAACAATGTTTTATCCCTGTAACATCAATCAACAGTTCTGGTCCACAATCATATGAATAACTCATAATCATAATTGTGATTCTAAATTTCTCTTCGCATCCAGGACGAAGATAATTTTCATCCCATGTCTTTTCCTGAAACATCAAAGATCATGATTATACCAAATCACAGTTCCTGTTTATAATCATACTAACAATTTAATCTTTGCACTACGGGCCAAAGATATTCATCAACAGACCATCTTTGCAATACAAGCCAAAGATATTCAACAACAGGTCATCATTGCACTACGGGCCAAATATATTCATCAACAATTCATCTTTGCACTACAGGCCAAAGATATTTCTCAACAGTTTATATTTGCACTACAGGCCAAATATATTAATATCTCAAAGAAATATATAATCATTTCGGAATTTATATAAACAATTATAACCATGTTGATCATTTCACCTTTGCACTTAAGCTAAAGATATTCAATTATAAATTCAATGGTCATGATCATACCAGTCAACAATTCAACTTTGCATTACTGGCCAAAGAGAACCCATAGTCACGATCATACCAAAAATCTACCCATCTTTATACTCTAGTCAAAGAGAAATATCATCATTAGGGTTATAAAAATGTTATATATGATAATAAAAATAATATGATCAATATATAGTTTTAATCTCAAGAGTAATATTCATAAATCAACTATAATTTGGTTAGAAAAAGAAACCAATTTTGTCATGAATAGTAACTCGTGAATAGTAACCCATGAATAGTAACTTCGTGAATAGTAACTCATAAATAGTAACTAATGAATAGTAACTTCGTGAATAGTAACTCATGAATAGTAACTCGTGAATAATAAACCCAACACAAAAAGGTAGAAATTCCACAATAAAATCCATACCAATATTTCGGTATAATGATATTGAAATAACATTTCTTAAACTTATAAATAATTTATTTTAATTATTTACACTTTACTAAATAATGCATTTAATCATTCTAAAATGTCAAACTCATAAGATTTCATCACCAATAACCAAAACCCTCATCAAAAATCTGTATATAACTCATGTATGATTCTCAAGCCATAAAATCATATTTTCCAATTTTCTTACTTTACATAACTTATTTAATTCTTTTACTCATAACTAGACTATTTTCATGAAAAATACTAAATCAGTTCCAAAAATATTTCTTTTCTGAAATTTAGCAGAATATAGTCCCATATTGAACATATATTTTTCCCAAAAGTTTTAAAATTTATTTATTATTTTTCATATGGCCAAAACCGCCGAATATTTAGACATTTATCATAAATTGTACTTTTATCCAAAAATTCCGAAATTCACAGAGTACACTGATATTATATAGATATACTTTTAATAAAAATTTCATCAATTTTGGAGTTAAACACAAGGAGTTATAATCGGTTACTTTTAAAATAGTCTTTTCTCATAAAATTCATAACTCTTAATCTATACATCCAAAAATCACCATTTTTGGACACAATCAACAAAACTCATCAAAATATCATTTCAAATTTTTCTAGAATTTTCTAAAGGTCGAAAGAAATACGAACTGAAAAACATAATCACCCTTAAAATCCCATACCTCAAAAGAGCAGTACTTTTGACTGGAATATCGGATGAAAAGTCGAAAGAAACTTGCACTAAAAAGTAACTCTCAAAGTATCTAAATACTCACACAAATATGCTTGATAATCTAGAGAAAAAGAAAACTTATTTCTGGTGTAATTTTTAATTTTAACATAAGCACCTATTTATAGGAAAATGCTTGAACGCCGTAGGAGACTAAAATAATAAAATATATTATTTTATTTCTTCTTTTCTACGCATGCCCACATGTTTGATCAGCCACCAACCATCTTTGAACAAAGCTAGCAGCCCATATGTGTTAAAATACAAGTGGGTCCCACCCATAAATTAATAAAAATTATTTTATTTTTCGAAACTTCAATAATTCATAGAAAATAGCCCGGTTATCAGAAAAATACGAATTTTATGTCCATTCTGACTGAAATCGAATTCTTTACAACTTTGTAGCTTTGAGTTTTTCCAAATTCCAAACCAAAAATATCCGAAATCCACAAACGAATGATTTTTAATACCTCCACACCGACAAAATACTGATAAAATACCTCAGCATTAATTCCTTCATTTTTATCCACATAAAAATAAATATATCCATCATTTATATCTACATAAAATAAATATTTCCTTATCATTTAAATCAATAATTAATTATTCACAAATAATATTACAGAATCACAATAATGACAACCAGGCAGTTCCCAAGAAAGAGGGGGCTTTTTAATAAGAATTTTTCCTTACTGGCGCGTAATTAGGTGACCAAACCTCTCCTTGAAAGAACTTTCTAGACATTGCCAATAATGCTATCTAATAATATTATTCAAATAATATGAATTATTGATCTGCTAATGGAGATACTGTGCAGTGATAATTATTGAAACAACAATAATATAAAATATCAACGCATCAATTATTGAATTAATAAAATGAAATATTGAACAGTAATTACTGTAATAATTATTGAGTAGTGTCTTCTTACTTAAGAATTAATAATTTAAAAATACTGTGCAATACCGTGTGCTACTGTGCAATAATGCGTATTACTGTATTTTAACCACCGGGTATTATAACTGTGTTAACAGTAACAACTACGCCGTTATTTAAAAAAACTCATTTTTTGTCATTTTCTTTATCCAACAGTTATTTGTTATGGGGCCCACAAATGGCTGCACCGTCGTACTAATATTCTTCGACAGAAAGAATATTCCACGACCAAACGAATATTCCCCGACAATTGAATATTTTATAAGAACTTGCGTATTTTGAAAAAAAAATTCATATCTCACCCATAACTTTAAACTTTTTTCAATTTAATTATTTACTAAATTGTACTTATAAGAAAAATTGAATACTTTTATTTCATAAAATTCGGGGTCTTACAATCTCCCCTCCTTATGAAATTTCGTCCCCGAAATTTACATACCCGGTATTTCGAAAAGTTGAGAATACCGTGCTTTTATTTCAGATTTTATTTCTCGGGTCATCATAATTTCTCCGTTGCTCATCTCCCGTGATAACTTCATTTGGGTTCCTCATTTGTTGGGAAGTCATGACAAGCTCCATCCCTCGAACTACCCGGCGTTGACTTGTCTGGGGCAGCATTTGGCATCATCACTACCGTTGGAATATAATTTTCTATAGGACATATTCCTCCCTCAACTGCCTCATTGTACTCCTGATTCATGATCTGAATCATCAATCTTCAATCCATATCGAATTCCGGTTGACCGCTGTGTACAGGGTAATTCAAAACTCGATGTTGGGTTCTCCCAATTTCTTTCCAAAAAGAGAAATTCATATAATCTATTTTAGCCTTCTTAGATCGGACATCTCTTTCCATAATATCCACGTGTCGTGCGACTTTTGCCCATGCATCACTTAGTCTCACTCGTTCAGTTTTTCCTTCTTTCAGCTCAGATTCCATCTTTATCATCTTATACTCTGCCAAAGAATGCTTCTGTTCAAGCATAACATATCGGGTAACACAAGCTTGAATTGTTGCATCCTTTTGCTCCACGACCGCCTGTCGTTCTTCAGCCTGCTCTTCTAACTCATGTATACGATTTTGTAATTCTACATTTTGATCATATAATACCTCTAATAAATTCTCCTCAGGTACCTCTTCTTCCTCACTCTCAGCTGTTACCTCTGCGACCATCTTGGGTGCAACTATCAATTCTTCACTCACCACATGGATTTCTCTAATTCCTTCTTCGCCTGACATCACATTATCCTGGTTGGTGATTAGAGGTATCCCCACGGTCTCATTCACTCCATTGTTAACATTCTCAACAGCCATTCTCAAATACTGCCATAAAACAAGGGTTAATTAAACAAATTAACATATCACATAATATCCCGATATTATGACTGACCAACAAAGAAGCTTAGGTAGGACACACTAGCGAATGATTTACTCATCTCTCCCCTCCTAGTTATATTCCCCGATCTCCGTCAGAGACCATATCCCTAAGCTCTGATACCAAATGTGACAACCCCAAAATAGGTCCATTCTATCCAACCCATTATGAGTCACCAAATACATGGTACAGAAAATAACTACAACTTTATTACAACAATTGTCGTGCAAAATACAACAACACATATGCTGTGATTTTTGATACAAATATATACCAATTGTGACTCGTGTCCCAACCGTAATGTGACAAATATCCCATCAGTGGACATCACCTCACAGTGATACCTACATAAAGGTATAGTCAAAAACTGTTTTAGAAATTAGAATCTTTGGGAAGTGCTCAAGGAAACCTTCATACATGGGAGGCCATACGTCTAGGTTATGATAGTTATCATATGGCCACAGAATTATCCTTGGTTGACCCAATAGACCCCAAAGAAAAATGAGAAGATTACTATCATATTCTTCCCAATGATGAGTCTTCTCTTGACATATCATTATCTCCACTGTCTCTAATTGAGAATTATACTTCAAACAAACACCAAGATCATATAGGTAGTGCACGTAGATATACTCAGTAAGTGGATGTACATAACCCTATTTTATGATGACATGAGGTTGTATGTCTTTAGACATCTTGTATGATAGTGGCAAAACACCCTTCCAACGTTGAGTTCGCCTCACCCTATATGATTCACCAAATATAAATACTAAAACCGTTTTATTCCCCTGTTACCCCCGCTCGACCCAGCTACACTCTTATTACCTGAAAAGAATTGTGAAACAGAAGGGTGAGCACAACTAGCCCAGTAAAAAATATCATGACTAAAGATAATTAAATTATTAATAGCCTTCATCAATAATAAATCAGAGATTCAGAACATATGGTAGATTATAAATATTTCAACCATAGTTGCAGCGGAACGAGTAATCCATTAGAAGAGTCAAATAGATCATAAAGTCTATTATCTTCTCCACATTAAAAATCCACCAACAATGTTTTATCCCTATAACATCAATCAACAGTTCTGGTCCACAATCATATGAATAACTCATAATCATAATTGTGATTCTAAATTTCTCTTCGCATCCAGGACGAAGATAATTTTCATCCCATGTCTTTTCCTGAAACATCAAAGATCATTGTTATACCAAATCACAGTTCCTGTTTATAATCATACTAACAATTTCATCTTTGCACTACGGGCCAAAGATATTCATCAACAGACCATCTTTGCACTACAAACCAAAGATATTCAACAACAGGTCATCATTGCACTACGGGCCAAAGATATTCATCAACAATTCATCTTTGCACTACAGGCCAAAGATATTTCTCAACAGTTTATATTTGCACTACAGGCCAAATATATTAATATCTCAAAGAAATATATAATCATTTCGGAATTTATATAAACAATTATAACCATGTTATTCATTTCACCTTTGCACTTAAGCTAAAGATATTAAATTATAAATTCAATGGTCATGATCATACCAGTCAACAATTCAACTTTGCACTACTGGCCAAAGAGAACCCATAGTCATGATCATACCAAAAATCTACCCATCTTTACACTCTAGTCAAAGAGAAATATCATCATTAGGGTTATAAAAATGTTATATATGATAATAAAAATAATATGATCAACATATAGTTTTAATCTCAAGAGTAATATTCATAAATCAACTATAATTTGGTTAGAAATAGAAACTAATTTTGTCATGAATAGTAACTTGTGAATAGTAACCCATGAATAGTAACTTCGTGAATAGTAACTCATGAATAGTAACTCGTGAATAGTAACTCATGAATAATAACTCATGAATAGGAACTCGTGAATAGTAATTTCATGAATAGTAACTCATGAATAGTAACTCGTGAATAGTAAATCCGACACAAAAAGGTAGAAATTCCACAATAAAATCCATGCCAATATTTCGGTATAATGATATTGAAATAACATTTCTTAAACTTATAAACAATTTATTTTAATTGTTTACACTTTACAAAATAATGCATTTAATCATTCTAAAATGTCAAACTCATAAGATTTCATCACCAATAACCAAAACCCTCATCAAAAATCTGCATATAACTCATGTATGATTCTCAAGCCATAAAATCATATTTTTCAATTTTCTTACTTTACATAACTTATTTAATTCTTTTACTCATAACTAGACTATTTTCATGAAAAATACCAAATCAGTTTCAAAAATATTTCTTCTCTAGAATTTAGCAGAATATAGTCCCATATTGAACATATATTTTTCCTTGAATTTTTAAAATTCATTTACTATTTTTCATATGGCCAAAACCGCCGAATATTTTGACATTTATCATAAATTGTACTTTTATCCAAAAATTCTGAAATTCACAGAATACACTGATATTATATAGATATACTTTTAATAAAAATTTCATCAATTTTGGAGTTAAACACAAGGAGTTATAAACGGTTACTTTTAAAATACTATTTTCTCATAAAATTCATAACTCTTAATCTATACATCCAAAAATCACCATTTTTGGACACAATCAACAAAACTCATCAAAATATCATTTCAAATTTTTCCAGAATTTTTTGAAGGTCGGAAGAAGTACGAACTGAAAAACATAATCTCCCTTAAAATCCCTTACCTCAAAAGAGCAGTACTTCTGACTGGAATATCGGATGAAAAGCCGAAAGAAACTTGCACTAAAAAGTAACTTTCAAAGTATCTAAATACTCACACATATATGCTTGATAATCTAGAGAGAAAGAAAACTTGTTTCTAGTATAATTTTCAATTTTAACATAAGCACCTATTTATAGGAAAATACTAGAACGCCGTAGGAGACTAAAATAATAAAATATATTATTTTATTTCTACTTTTCTACGCATGCCCACATGTTTGATTAGCCACCAGCCATCTTTGAACAAAGCTAGCAGCCCATATGTGTTAAAACACAAGTGGGTCCCACCCATAAATTAATAAAAATTATTTTATTTTCCGAAACTTCAATAATCATAGAAAATAGCCCGGTTATCAGAAAAATACGAATTTTATGTCTATTCTGACTGAAATCAAATTCCCTACAACTTTGTAGCTTTGAGTTTTTTCAAATTCCAAACCAAAAATATCCAAAATCCACAAACGAATGATTTTTAATACCTCCACACCGACAAAATACTGATAAAACACCTCAGCATTAATTCCTTCATTTTTATCCATATAAAAATAAATATATCCATCATTTATATCCACATAAAATAAATATTTCCTTATCATATAAATCAATAATTAATTATTCACAAATAATATTACAGAATCACAATAATGACAACCAGGCAGTTCCCAGGAAAGAGTGGGCTTTTCAATAAGAATTTCTCCTTACTGGCGCGTAATTAGGTGACCAAACCTCTCCTTGACAGAACTTTCTAGACATTACCAATAATGCTATCTAATAATATTATTCAAATAATATGAATTATTGATCTGATAATGGAGATACTGTGAAGTGACAATTATTGAAACAAAAATAATATAAAATATCAACGCAGCAATTATTGAATTAATAAAATAAAATATTAAACAGTAATTACTGTAACAATTATTGATTAGTGTCTTCTTACGTAAGAATCAATAATTCAAAAATACTGTGCAATACCGTGTGCTACTGTGCAATAACGCGTATTACTGTATTTTAACCACCGGATATTCCAACAGTGTTAACGGTAACAACTAGGCCGTTATTTATAAAAACTCTATTTTTGTCGTTTTCTTCATCCGACAGTTATTCTTTATTGGGCCCACAAATGGCTGCGCCGTCGTACGAATATTCTCCGAAAGAAAGAATATTCCACGACCAAACGAATATTCCCCGACAATTGAATATTTTATAACCACTTGCGTATTTTGAAAAAAATTCATATCTCACCCTTAACTTTAAACTTTTATCAATTTAATCATTTACTGAATTGTAATTATAAGAAAAATTGAATACTTTTATTTCATAAAATTCGGGGTCTTACAACTTTCACATGTCCTTACGGCACATTCGCCTTCAGAAGGATGTCCTTCGGGTTGTGCAATGCTACAGCCACCTGTCAGAGATGCATAATGGCTATATTTTCAGATATGGTGGAACAGAATGTAGAAGTATTTATGGATGACTTCTCAGTCTTCGGGGACTCGTTTGATCTATGCCTTGAGAATTTAGTGATGGTTTTGAAGCGGTGTGTTGAAACAAATCTAGTACTGAACTAGGAAAAATGCCATTTTATTGTACAAGAAGGAATCATACTGGGACACAAAGTGTCGAAGAAGGGACTCGAGGTAGATAGGGCAAAGCTGGAAACTATAGAGAAATTGCCACCACCTACTTCGATAAAAGGTGTTCGCAGCTTTCTGGAAATGCAGGTTTCTACCTCAGATTCATCAAGGACTTCTCTAAGATAACTAAACCACTATGCAGTTTATTGGAGAAGGATGCACAGCTTAACTTTGATGAGGCTTGTGTGTCGGCATTTGAGCACCTAAAAGGGAAATTAACATCAGCACCAATTATTACTGCACCAGATTGGGATTTTCCATTTGAGCTGATGTGTGATGCCAGTGATTACGCCGTAGGGGCTACTTTGGGGCAGAGGAAAGAGAAGATGTTTCATGTTATTTATTATGCTAGCAAGACCTTTACAGATGCACAGTTGAACTACACCACCACAGAGAAAGAGTTATTGGCAGTGGTGTACGCCTTTGATAAATTCGAGCATATTTGATCGGCACAAAGGTGATAGTGTATATGGATCACGCAGCAATTCGACATTTAGTGGCAAAGAAGGATGAAAAGCCTCGGTTGATCATATGGATTTTATTACTGCAGGAATTTGATTTGAAAATCAAGGACAAGAAGGGCACTAAAAACCAAGTGGCAGACCACTTATCTCAACTTTAGAATCCGGAAAGGGAAGCAGATGACAAGGTGTAAATCATTGAATCCTTTTCCAGATGAGCAGTTATTTGTGGTGAAAGGGGTAGTGCCATGGTTTACAGACTACGCAAACTATTTGGCGAGTAAGATGCTACCTTCTAATTTGGTGGGTTATCAAAAGAAGAAATTTCTGTATGATGTCAAATGATATATATGGGATGAGCCTTATTTGTTTAAACAGTGTTCTAATCAAGTGATTTGAAGGTGAATTCCTTATAGCGAGACCGAGGGGATTCTGCAGGATTGTCACTCTACTGTGTATGGAGGTCACTATGGTGCTGAAAGAACAACGGCTAGAATACTACAAGCCGGATTCTACTGGCCGATAATTTTCAAGGATGCATACAGTTTTGTCCAGCGGTGTGTTAGATGTCAGCGAGTGGGGAACATCTCTAAAAGGAATGAAATGCCATTGAATACAATCGTGGAAGTAGAAATTTTTGATGTATGGGGAATTGATTTCATGGGGCCTTTCGTTTCTTTCTGCACAAATCTCTACATCCTGCTCGCTGTAGATTATATCTCAAAATGGGTAAAAGTGGTATCTCTTCCGACAAATGACGCTAAGGTCGTCCTCATATTTTTACACAGAAGTATCTTCACTAGGTTTGTGACTCCAAGGGCTATCATCAGTGACAAAGGCAGTCACTTTTGCAACAGGCAGTTTACAGCTTTGTTAGCTAAATATGGGGTGAAACATCGCATTGCTACAACATATCACCCACAAACGAATGGCCAAGCTAAAGTGTTAAATCGAGAAGTTAAGAGAATCCTGGAGAAAGTTATGAATCCCACAAGGAAGGACTGGTCATTGAAGTTGGATGATGCAGTATGGGCTTATAGGACGACATATAAGACGCCGTTGGGTATGTCACCTTTTCAGCTCGTGTATTGAAAAGTCTGCCACCTTCATATGGAGCTAGAGCATAAAGCATATTGGGCAATTCGAAAGCTAAATTTTGATTTAAAAGTTGTCGGGGAGAAACGCCTACACCAACTCAATGAGTTGGATGAATTCAGACTACAGGAATACGAGAATTCGAAGCTGTATAAGGCGAAAGTGACGAAATGGCATGATCAAAAAATCATTGAGAGAGCATTTGAACCGGGACAAATGGTTTTGCTTTATAACTCCAGACTTAAACTTTTCCCAGGAAGCTGAAATCGAGGTGGTCAGGACCATTTACAGTGAAAACTATTTTTTCGTATGGTGTGATTGAATTATTCGATACGTTGACAGAAAAGACTTTTAAGGTGAACGGACATCGTTTGAAGCATTACTTTGGTGGTGAGGTAGACAAACAGAAAGTCACCTCAATTCTTTCTTCGACATAAGCATCAGAGACAGTCAAGCTAATTGACTATAACTTAGCACTTGATGGGAGACAACCAATTATCTCTATCTCTATTTTCTTTTTATTTATTCAGTAGTGTATGTAGCTAGTTCATCTTTATTTCATTCGTAATAGAGGGCCATGTGAGCATAAGTGAGTGTGTAATAGAGTCTGCATGGGACAGTGTTTTAGTATTGTATAGAATCTAATTGTTCAGTTATGCTTATTCTAGAATTCACACATTGATACGGGTAAATGGTGTGCTGCAGGAATCCTTAAGTGAAATCTCACTGTGTAATCAGTTTGGGAGTAAACTCAGCAGTGCAGGAAGCAGGGTTGCGCGACCGCGTAATGATTGAATACCAAGACCGCGCGCTTGCGCGCTAGACATCTCACACCAGTAATTCCACTCGCGCGGCCGCGCCTGAAAACCAATGCAAGGCCGCGCGCGATAGTAGACATGGAAAATTTTTTAAACGTTTAAAAACCGAGTCGTGGTTTAATTGGGTCTCTCAGCTTATATAATAGAAGCGTATTCTTCTGTTCTCCCATAATCATAAGACTCCTCAACGCTTATAAAAGTTCATACCCATAAATCTCTCCCCTAACATAAATCTAGGGTTCTGTTTGGGTTGTGTAGTAGTCAGTTTGGGGGTACGCTCATCAAACAATTCATTTGTATTCTCTCTATCATCCGCACATGGGTCAAAAAAGAGCACGCTCAATCTCCATCTCTTCTTCATCAGCATCTTCTTCTGATAGCCAAGAAGAGGATGTCCTGGATGAGAGTAAATTTATCCGTTTGGAGGCCCAGCAGGACAATTATCGAAGTGTGGCTAAATCTTTTGTGAAGGAACGGGGACTTCTACCTGAGAAGTAGGATGGCCAACTCTGGTATATGATACGAGAAAGAGGCTAGGTTGGCTTAACTGCATCTCCTATGCCTATCCCCATGGGGATAGTTCGAGAATTTTATGTGAATGCTAAGGAGATGACAATAGCAGGAATAACGCTGGTTCGAGAAGAGCAGGTGGATTTTTGACCTCCAGTGATTAGAGCAGTTTTTAACATATATGACGCACCACCCACATGGTCTGCCAATTGGATAGACGGTGTACATTTAGAAATGGATCTAGCAGTAGTGATTACTGAATTGTGTATTCCGGGCACCAAATGGAAGTATAAGGCATGGAAAACTGAGCCAAAATCTTTTTCATCGTCTGCCTTGAATCGATATGCCCAAGCATGGAACCTGTTTATCTATGCCATGCTAATTCCGTCAGTTCACCAGAATGCAATAACCACTGAGCGTGCTATTAATTTGTGGGCATCGTTAAAGGCAAGTACATTGATGTAGGCAATTTAATTCATCAAAACATGCTGCGTTATATGCGAGGGAGCAAAATTGGGACTATTCCGCATGCGTCTGTGGTAGCCATGCTCTGTACCCAACAAGGAGTCCAATGGAATAATGAGCAGCTACAGCACCCAAGCCACGCCATCACTCATGCTACTATTGCCAAGTTCAAGGATTGGACGGGTGGTGTACCACACCCACGCGAACTAAGATTCATCATTTAGTGCACTTTTCTAGAGCCGTCACAGCAGCCCCCTCAGACAGATGAGGCAGGCCCGTCCATGCAAGCACATGCCACCCATAGTGATCTCCAGCTCCGAAGTTTGGAGCGAAAAGTCGATGCCATGTATGATAATCTGGGCACGTTTACGATGGAACTCACGAGGGCCTTGGCCAAAGCTTTTGCGCAGCAAGGAACGACGCTAGTGTGGCCTCAATTTGGAACAGCTGCACCATATCCACCACCAGATTCACCACCCGAGGAGGGTGGTAACACCAATCATTAGGGGAGTTTTTCGTTACCCTTTACCTTCATTCAAGGGGGCATTGACTATTATAAGTTTGGGGGTATTGGGGTAGTAGTGTAGTTGCATGTAGTTGGGCATGATTAGTTTAATTTTTGTAATTTTTGCATCATATAGTTTATTTTTGCATATATAGTTGCATGTTCAAGTTAGTTTGCATATCTCACAATTTTGCATCATATAGTTTATTTTTGCATATATAGTTGCATGTTCATGTTAGTTTGCATATCTCACAATTCTTGCCGTATAGAAATTATTGTCTAGCCGATGTTGATAGTGAATTTTTAAACGATTTTTGAGTATTTTGGATAATATGAGCTGAGATATAATGTTTTACACAATGCAATTCATAATGATGTTTAAATGCTTTCGGTTTGCACGAATGTGTTCACAATCACTTGTAGGTATAAGAAGGATGTGTTGCATTGCTCGATAAAAAATGTAGTTTTAAAAAGGGAAATATGTGGAAAGTGAACTTAGACGATTTATAACATTGATTTTTAAACTTTGGGAAAACATGGGTTTTTATGTATAAAAAAAAATATAGTAATAACGTGGCTAGTCTTATTTCGGGGCCCTGGCTACTTGAGTAAGTACGCCCGAGGGGATTGTCTTTACACCTAGCGTCCTAAGGTCTTTCATGGTCTGGGAGTCGTTGGTTGAAAACTCGCTAAGGGGTAGCAGTGTTGCCTAATGGACTAAGACATTGCACAGTCATGTGAAAAAAAGAAAAAGAAAAAGTAAAGAAAAATAGCAATAAACACTGCGAGAAAGTGCGAAAATCGTCCTTGTGAGTAAAATTAAAGCAGTTAAGCCTATTGTTGAACCTCAGTTTGTTTTGATATGTTGGAATAGTCTTTGTTGTATATGTATACATGAATCTTGATTTAAACTATACTTTTCTATTTTGAGCAATATAGCATGAGTATTCTTTACTTAAATCAGTTTTGGTGAACATAACACACACACACACAGAGAGCATATCTATAGCATTAATTAATTATCAAAGTGTATGACATTATGCCTACAGTTTTAATTGAATCTGTATTCTTGAATCTAGAAAAATTCGTTGAGGCAATTTGGACTGAATTTCTGTGATAGCTGGACAATGTGAGATTAGTTGCATCATAATTTAGTTGCATAGTAATATAGATGCATTTTCATTGTTCATTAGTATGCATTGCTTGAGGGCAAGCAATAATTCAAGTTTGGGGGTATTTGATAAGTGGCTTTTATACCTACTTATTGAGTACCAATTCACGCGAACTATCCCTATCTCAAGTACATTTTAGTTTGTTTTAGTTGCATTTCATGTTAGTTTGCATTACATATACTTAAAACTCCTTTTGGTGAAAAGTGCAAGAAATGGCCTAATTTGGTGGAATTAGAAGGCATGAGGTGAATGGATGCATGAGCAAGGCTCAAGATGTGATGTACGTGGCATGAAGGTCAAGAAGCAGAAGACTAAGCTGGATGGATGAAGGAAGGAACAGTGGAATAGATCAGTGATGCAGCAGAACAAGAACCCAGAAGTGCAGAAGCCGCCGACAGGAAAAGCATGGGAACACGCGCCCGCGCGAGAACCCGGCTGGAGATCATAACACACTGCAAGTTGCGCGCCCGTGCGAGAAGTACACTGGGGGAGCGCGCGATGCTGATTTGTTTTATTTTAATTTTTAATTAAAAGGTTTGTAATTGGTTTTTAAACGATATCTGACTGGTGTCAGAGGATTTATTCAGAATTATTCAGTTTTACGTATTTTTCATCAGGGAATTAGGGTTTACACTAGGAGAGAGATTCCAATGTAGAAGGAGGCCTAAACTCTACTCTTCTACTCCTTCTTGTGATTTTCTACCAGTGTGGATATTTTATTAGTATTTTTGCTGGATTTATATGAGGAGTTGAACATTAATAGTAGATTATATTCAGCAATTGGGTTTGATCATTTCTATCTTTCATCTTTCAATTATTTGCTTATTAGCCATGGTTATCTTTGATCCCATAATGGCTTTTGGTTCAGTCATGAACTAAACTCCATTATGAGATTCTAACGGATTTTAATATGTAGTTTGATTGCATGGTTGAATTCTGGATTGATTTACATATCATTTGGGATTTCTATCATGATTGTTTTGCATGTATGAATGCTTGATCACCATTCGTCTCAGTACTTGTATGGAATTGACAATGAACATGCAAGTATGGATTGTAATCATGATAACATGCGTATATGGGGCTGTTTTATATGGCTTGTGTATTTCGTGAACCAGATAGACATATACTGTTTCACCGTATGAGTTAGAATAAGGGCTTGTACTTAAATTCAATATGGTTGCAATTTCACATAGACATATAGTAATTTTGGTTATATTGATGATTACATAGAGTCTATCGCTTGTGGATTTTGTGTAAGTAGGTCATAGTGCATTGAAAAATGGATATGACTCTTTTAGTGCTCTTGGCTACTTTCCTATGATATGTGAACAAGTCTTGCTTGATAGTGGTGATTAAATGAAATATTAAATGAAGTTAGGATCCCATTACTTTCAGATTTGATTTATTACATCTTATTTATTGTTTTAGTTATTATTTGCGATTAGAGTAACAAACCAATCATATTCATTAGTTTAAGCATATAAATATAGTGATTTAGTTGATGCATAGTAATTTTAATTAAAAAACTTCCCTGTGGGATCGATACTTTACTTGCTCTGTATTACTTGTTGACGCATGTATGCTTGCATGAGTTAGAGCTCTTTTGTTAGAACTAAAAAAGAGGCAACAAGTTTTTGGCGTCGTTGCCAGGGAAAGGCATTTAAATTTAAATTATCATCATTAGTTTTAAGCTATATTGTATGACTTAGATAAATCCATTTTTATCTCATTTCCATTTTTGTTTTTGTTTCAGGAATTTGGATAAATTTTTATTCGTACACGGTCATCCAACCCTGACTTAACACCTGTTCAGGACAACACAAACGGGACAGGTTGGAAAGCGAGTGTTCGTAGAAATTTATAAGCACAGTTAGAAAGTACGACAACTAATATGGCAGCCGAGGTACAAGGAGAAGAGCAAAGAGAGGAGCATAGGGCTCTGAAGGAACCATGCCCAATATCAATGGATTATAGTCTAGCATCGTCAGACCAGCGATAGCAGCCAATACGTTCGAGATAAAAATAGGCACTATTCAGATGGTGCAGAATTCGGTGCAGTTTGGGGGTGCCTCTACAGACGATCCGAATGAACACCTGTTAAGCTTCATCGAAATTTATGATACATTCAGATACAACGGTGTGACGGAGGATGCTAACAGACTTAGTCTATTCCCATTCTCATTGAGGGATAAAGTAAGAAGTTGGCTTCATTCTTTGCTAGCAGGATCTATAACTACATGGGAGGACTTAGCACATAAATTCTTAGCCAAGTTCTTCCCAATGGCTAAGATTGCAAAGATGAGGACAACTATCTCTCAGTTTGAGCAATAACAGGGCAAGTCCTTATATGAAGCATGAGAAAGATATAAAGAGATGCTGAGGAAGTGTCCACACCATGGAATGCCAGATTGGATGGTGATCAACACGTTCCATAATGGATTGGGATGGCAGTCGAGACCGATTATAGATGCAGCTGCAGGAGGGGCATTATGGGTAAAAAGCTATGAGGAAGCCTATAACCTTATCGAGACAATGATATCAAACGATCTTCAGAATCCTACATCTCGAATGCCACAGCCCAAGGTTGCAGGTGTGTTGGAAGTAGATGCTATCACGCAGTTGTCAGCACAGATGACATCCATGAAGAAGAAAATAGATACATTAGCAGAAGGTAAAACGAAGACGGTTGCCTTCGTATATGAGGTTTATGCGGGGTCACACTCGACAGATCAATGTGCTATCAGCTCGGAGTCGGTACAGTATGTGAGCAACTACATGAAAGATCAAGGATAGTTTCAGAACACATACCACCCCAACAATCGAAATCATCCAAACTTTAGCTGGTCAAATAACCAAGGGAATCAACAGAATCAGTTTCAAACAAATAATCAGTTTGAGTCACAACTAGCGCAGCCACAGTTTAATCCTAGACCACCATTCGGAATTTTCTCAACAACAACAACATCACACTCCCGCTGCACCTCAACAAGAAAAGAAATCATAAATGAGGAGATGATGATGAAATACATGGAAAATACAGAGGTTATGATCAAAAGCCAATCAGTGGCTATTAAGAATCTGGAAACTCAGATGGGGCAGATGGCGAACATGTTTACAAATAGGCCCCAGGGTTCATTTCCGAGTAATACAGAAACAAATCCATGAAGAGACGGGAAGGAAAAGTGTCAAGCTATCACATTGAGATCTGGGAAAAACACTGCAGACACTGCAAGTCGCGCGCCCGCGCCCAATTGCACTGAGGAGGCCGCGCGGCCGCGCGAGGCAGAGCAGGTGACTGTTGAGGAAGAAAATCTGGAAAAGTCTGAGGTTCAGCAGGAAGAGAAAGATAAAGCAGGTTCAGAGGATAAGATTAAAAGTTCAGTACCGCCAATTCACCCTCAAGTTCCGTATCCGCAAAGATTAAATAAGCAAAAGGAAGATAAGTAACTCAGCAAGTTTCTGGAGATATTTAAAAAGCTGCAAATTAATATACCTTTCGCCGAGGCATTAGAACAAATGCCAAGCTATGCAAAGTTTATGAAGGGTATACTGTCAAGGAAGAGGAGATTAGACAAATTTGAGACAGTAGCCTTGACAGAAGAATGCAGTGCAGTGCTTCAATAGAAGTTACCTCCAAAGCTGAAAGATCCAGGCAGTTTCACAATCCCGTGCACAATCGGGAAGATGAAGTTTGAAAAGTGTTTACGTGATCTTGGGGCAAGCATAAATTTGATGCCCTTGTCAATATTCAATCAGTTGGGATTACCGGAGCCAATGCCAACAAAATTTCTTTGCAGCTAGTTGACAGATCCATCACGTATCCACGGGGACTTGTTGAAGATGTCTTGGTGAAGGTGGACAAATTTATTTTTCCGGCCGATTTTATCATTTTGGATTACGAGGAAGATAAAAGTATACCAATTATACTAGGGAGACCATTCTTAGCCACATGCAGGACTTCGATAGATGTGCAAAAAGGGGAACTCATGATGCGTGTACATGATCAGGAGGTGACCTTTAACGTCTTTAAAATAATGAAGTTCCCAACAGATGAAGAAGAATGCTTCCGGTTTGATGTGGTGAACCAGGTTCTAAATGATGAAGTACAGAGTAGAGTGGATTGTGAACCACTGAGAAGTATCATTGTTGAAAATTCAGATGTGGAGGATGAGGAATTAAATAAATTCGTTCAATATCTGGATACCACTCCATAGTATGGAACCGTTGCAGTTTGTGATAAGTTTCCGGATAAGCATCTTAAAGTGAATGGCCAGAGATTGAAAAGTGATTATGGTGGTGAGGTGGACAGAAAGAAAGTCACCTCAATTCTATCTTTGACATAAGACTTAGAGTCAGTCAAGCTAATTGACTATAACCTAGCGCTTGATGGGAGGCAACCCATTGTTCCCATCTCTACTTAGTATTTATTCAGTTCAAGTTATTTGGTTTAGCTTATTTTCATTACTTGTTAGAATAGTATGAGTACCGTTATATGCTTATTCATCGTAGTCGAATCGCAGAAGAGCATGGTTGTGCATTGCATTGAAATTTGGGTGACAGAATAGGCATTCTTTTTTATTTAGTAAACCATGCTTTGATAAGGTCTATTGATGTTATTGCAGGTGTATTGGAGAACATGCATTTATGTCTTGTAGATTCTAGAAAAATAAAAGCTAGTAGTGCAGGTATCAGGGACGTGCAGCTGCGCAACAATTTTAGCACAGACTCGTGCGCTCGCACGATAAGCCTGCCAGACCAGATTTGCCAACCGCGCGCCCGCGCGCCCGCTCGCCCATTCCATTAAAACCTAGTGCGGTCGCGCGCGACATCAGACGTGGAAAATTTGTTTAGTTTAAAAATGTGATGGAGATAGGTTGGACTCTCATTTGCGATAAAAACAGAAGCGACATCACATTGTCTCTCCATAACTCATGTCTCTATCTCTCTATCAGTTACAAATTGAAGTCATACATCGCTCAATCACATATCCACGATTCTCTCCACGTTCAAATCTCAAACCCACGCTCTCATCCACTGTCAGATTATCTGTGCAATCTTTGTCAACTACAAATGGGGCCTAAGCGAGCACGTTCTATTACATCTTCCTCTTCATCTTCTTCAAGTAGTCAAGGGGAGGATATCGTTGATCACACCAAGTTTCTAAACTTGGAAGCTCAGTAAGAGTATTACCGAATCGTGGCGAAGACGTTCGTCAAAGAGCGCGATTTCAAATCGGAAGGGCAAGATGGTCAGTTGTGTGCCATGATTCAAGAATGAGGCTGGGGTGGACTGACTGCTACTCCAATGCCCATTCCGATGAGCATAGTCCATGAGTTTTATGCCAATTCCAAGGTCACTATGAGTGGTATATCTATGGTTTGCGGTATCGAGATAGATTACAGACCCCATTCCATCCGATTAATTTTTAGAATTACTGATGCACCGCCAACAGGGGCTGTTAAATGGGTCACCGGTGCACATTTGAAGACAAACATGGAGTTGGTTATTGCGGAATTATGCATGCCCGACACGAAATGGACCTACAAAGTCGGCACGAATCAACCGCGCATATTCCCAGCCGCCGCCCTGAATCGATATGCAAAGGCGTGGAATCTGGTCATATGTGCCAAGCTCGTGCCTTCCTCTCATCAGCACGAAATCACAGCGGTGAGGGCTATTATTCTGTGGGGCATAATCACAGGGAAATATATTGACATTGGTCATCTCATCCATCAGAATATGTTGCGATATCTGCGAGGAGGCACCATTGTGAGCATTCCACACGCATCAGTGGTTGCTATGCTATGTGCTAATCAGGGGTGCAACTGGGGCAACAAACAAATGCAATACCCAAGCCAGGACATAAATCATGCCACAATTGCAAAATTTGAGGACTGGGCAGGAGGTGAACCGCACCCACGCGGACTAGGATTCATCATTCAGCCCACTTTTCTAGAGCTGTCACAATAGCCCCCTTAGATAGATGAGGCATGCTCGTCCACGCAAGCACATGCCACCCATAGTGATCGCCAGCTCCAAAGGTTGGAGCAAAAAGTCGATGCCATGTACGATAATCTGGGCACGTTTGCGATGGGACTCACGAGGGCCTTGGCCGAAGCTTTTGCGTAGCAAGGAATGATGCTGAAATGGCCTTAGTTTGGGACAGTAGTGCCATATCCACTACCAGATTCACCACCCGAGGAGGGTGGTAACACTAATCATTATGGGATTTTTTTGTTACCTTTACCTTCATTCAATGGGGCATTGAATATTATAAGTTTGGGGGTATTGGGGTAGTAGTGTAGTTGCATGTAGTTAAGCATGATTAGTTTAATTCTTTAGTTTTTGCATGATTAGTTTAATTTTATAGTTTTTGCATGTTTAGTTTAAATTTTTGCATCATATAGTTGCATGTTCATGTTTAGTTGCATATCTCACAGCTCTTGCCGTATAGAAATTTTTGACTAGCCGATGATGATAGTGAATTTTTAAACGATTTTTGAGTATTTTGGATAATATGAGCTGAGATATAATGTTTTACACAATGCAATTCATACTGATGTTTAAATGCTTTCGGTTTACACGAATGTGTTCACAATCACTTGTAGGTATAAGAAGGATGTGTTGCATTGCTCGATAGAAAATGTAGTTTTAAAAAGAAAAATATGTGGAAAGTGAACTTAGACGATTTATAACATTGATTTTTAAACTTTGGGAAAACATGGGTATCTATGTATAAAAAAAAAATAGTAATAACGTGGCTAGTCTTATTTCGGGGCCCTGACTACTTGAGTAAGTACGCCCGAGGGGATTGTCTTTACACCTAGCGTCCTAAGGTCTTTCATGGTCTGGGAGTCGTTGGTTGAAAACTCGCTAAGGGGTAGCAGTGTTGCCTAATGGACTAAGACATTGCAGAGTCATGTGAAAAAAAAGAAAAAGAAAAAGAAAAGAAAAATAGCAATAAACACTGCGAGAAAGTGCGAAAATCGTCCTTGTGAGTAAAAATAAAGCAGTTAAGCCCATTGTTGAACCTCAGTTTATTTTGATATGTTGGAATAGTCTTTGTTGTATATGTATACATGAATCTTGATTTAAACTATAATTTTTATTTTGAGCAATATAGCATAAGTATTCTTTGCTTAAATCAAGTTTTGGTGAATATAACACACACACACACACAACATATCTATAGCATTTATGAATTATCTAAGTGTATGACATTATGCCTACAGTTTGGTTTGAATCTGTATTCTTGAATCTATAAAAATTTGTTGAGGCAATTTGGACTAAATTTCTGTGATAGCTGGACAATGTGAGATTAGTTGCATCATAATTTAGTTGCATAGTAATATAGTTGCATTTTCATTGTTCATTAGTATGCATTGCTTGAGGGCAAGCAACAGTTCAAGTTTGGGGGTATTTGATAAGTGGGTTTTATACCTACTTATTGATTACCAAATCACGTAAACTATACCCATCTCAAGTACATTTTAGTGTGTTTTAGTTGCATTTCATGTTAGTTTGCATTGCATATACTTAAAACTCCTTTTGGTGAAAAAGTGCAGGATACGGCCTAATTTGTTGGAATTAGAGGGCACAAGGCGAACAGACGAATGAAGCGGGGCACAAGCTGTGGATGCGTGGCATGAGGATAAAGTGGAGCATGAGGCTAAGCAGGGATGAACAAAGGAATGAGCAGGAGAACAGATCAGTTGCAGCAGCAGAACCAGGAATCACAGTTGCAAAAGCCGTACGACAGGAAAATCTTCGAGACGCGCGCCCGCGCGAGCACCCGGCTGGACATCATGACATACTGCAAGTCGCGCGCCCGCGTGAGGATTACACTAGGGGAGCGCGCGGCTGCGTGCGATGCTGACTAATGTGGAGCTATTTATTTTAATTTCGAATATTTGAGGCTTGTAATTGGTTTTAAAATAATTTCTGACTGGTGTCAGAAGGGGATTATTCATAATTATTCAGTTTTTACGTATTTTCATCTTGGAACTAGGGTTTACACTGGGAGAGAGATTCCAACCTAGAAGGAGGCCTAAACTGTGACGCCCCCAAATCCGGGTTACTTGACCCCCTAGTTTGGTGCTCACAATCCACAATATAATACCATTTAACTACCCATTCATATATAAATAGGAATATATATGTCATTAACATATGCTGTTAATACATAAGTCCTAGGTCCACTAACCTTAATATTACAAACATACCCTTTAGATATACAAAAAGGGTTTATAATACAACATAATATTAATAATGTTCATTATAACTACTCTGGCTGTAAGACCCCGAATTTTATGAAATAAAAGTATTCAATTTTTCTTATAATTACTATTCAGTAAATGGTTAAATTGATAAAAAGCAGAGTTAAGGGTGATATATGAATTTTTTTTTTCAAAATAAGCAAGTGGCTAAAATATACTTATTGTTGTCGGGGAATATTCGTTTGGTCGTGGAATATTCTTTCTGTCGGGGAATATTCGTACGACGGCGCAGCCATTTATGGGCTCCATAACGGATAATTGTCGGATGAAGAAAATGAAAAATTTGAGTTTTTATAAATAACGACGTAATCGTTACCGTTAACACTGTTGGAATACCCGGTGGGTAAAGTAAATTAATACGCGTTGTTGCACAGTAGCACATGGTTTTGCACAGTATTTTTTAATTATTGATTCTTACGTAAGAAGGCACAACTCAATAATTGTTAAAGTAATTACTGTTCAATATTTTATTTTATTGATTCAATAATTGCTACGTTGATATTTTATATTATTGTTGTTTCAATAATTGTCACGGCACAGTATTTTCCATTATCAGATCAATAATATCTATTATTTGAATAATATTATTATATAGCATTATTGGCAATGTCTAGAAAGTTCTGTCAAGGAGAGGTTTGGTCACCTAATTGCGCGCCAGTAAGGAGAAATCCTTATTGGAAAGCCCCCTCTTTCCTGGGAACTGCCTAGTTGTCATTGTTGTGATTCTGTAATTTTATTTGTGAATAATTAATTATTAATTTATATGTTAAGGAAATATTTATTTGATGTGGATATAAATGATGGATTTATTTATGTAGTTATAAATGAAGGAATTAATGTTGAGGTGTTTTATTAGTATTTTGTCGGATTGGAGGTATTAAAAGATCGAATCGATGTTCTTAAAGCTCTATTGCGTGAGTTATAATTTTGATCTGACCGTTGGATCGTTGAGATTTTTGGATATGTTATACATATATAAGTTGAGTATATGTCCACAAATTTTGAACCGTTGAAAATTAACGCATGATTTGTTATGAATTTTAAAAGGTGTTGAAACGATGTTTAAAATCATCAGTTTATGGATTTCAGATATTTTCGGTCTGGAATTTGGAAAAACTTTCTTCTACAAAGTTGTAGAGAATTTGATTTCGTGTGGAATGGACATAAAATTCTTATTTTTCTGTTAAACAGGCTATTTTCTATGAATTACTGAAGTTTCAAAAAATAAAATAATTTTTATTAAATTAGGGTGGGATCCACTTTGGTTGGTGTTGAAAACATGTGTTGGAATTGTTGTTCAAGGGTGGTGGCTACTGATTTTCCAAAGTTGGCATGCGTAGATGTTAAAAAAGAATTAATATTATTTTATTAATTTAGTCTCCTTTGGCGTTCTAGCATTTTCCTATAAATAGGTGCTTATGTTAGAATTGAAAATCACACCAGAAACATAAGTTTTCCCTATCTATATTATTAAGCATATTTTTATGAGTATTTAGATATCTTGAGTGTTGCTATACGGCACAAGTTCGTTCAACGTTATATCCGATATTCAAGTCAGAAGTACT
Organism: Panax japonicus; assembly: GCA_020205505.1. Taxonomy (NCBI): domain Eukaryota; kingdom Viridiplantae; phylum Streptophyta; class Magnoliopsida; order Apiales; family Araliaceae; genus Panax; species Panax japonicus. Next base: position 27,825,955 of record CM035097.1, on the reverse strand, counting down.
GCTCTTTTGAGGTAAGGGATTTTAAGGGTTGTTATGTTTTTCATGTTTCATAACTTTTCAGACCTTTAAAAATTCTAGAAAAATTTGAAATGATAATTTGATGAGTTTTATTGATTGTGTCCAAAAATAGCGATTTTTGGATGTATAGATTAAGAATTATGAATTTTACGGGAAAAGACTATTTTAAAAGAAAACCCTTTTAACTCCTTGTGGTTAACTCCAAAATTGGTGAAATATTTATTGGGAGTACATGTATATAACAGAAGTATACTCTGTAAATTTCAGAATTTTTGGATAAAAGTACAGTTTATGATAAATGTCTAAATATTCGGCTGTTTTGGCTATATGAAAAATAGTAAATGAATTTTAAAAATTCCGGAAAAAATATATGTTCAATATGTGACTATATTATGCTAAATCCCAGAAAATAAATATTTTGGAAACTGATTGGTATTTTTCATGAAAATGGTCTAGTTATGAGTAAATGAATTAAATATGTTATGTGAAGTAAGAAAATTGAAAAATATGATTTTATGGCTTGAGAATCATATATAAGTTATATACAGATTTTTGATGAGAGTTTTGGTTATTGGTGATGAAATCTTAAGAGTTTGACATTTTATGATGATTAAATGCATTATTTAGTAAAGTGTAAACAATTAAAATAAATTGTTTATAAGCTTAATAAATATTATTCTTTCAATATCATTATACCGAAATATTGGTATGAATTTTATTGTAGAATTTCTACCTTTTTCATGTCGGGGTTACTATTAACGAGTTACTATTCATGAATTACTATTCATGAGTTACTATTCACGAGTACTATTCACGACAAAATTGGTTTCTTTTTCTGACCAAATTACCGTTGATTTATGAATCTTACTCTTGAAATTAAATCCATGTTTTGATCATATTATTTTTATTATCATATATAATATTTTTATAATCCTAGTGATGAAATTTCTCTTTGACTTGAGTGTAAAGATGGATAGATTATTCGTATGATCGTGACTATGGGTTCTCTTTGGCTAGTAGTGCAAAATTTAATTGTTAATTGGTATGATCATGACCATTGAATTTATAATTGAATATCTTTAGCTTAAGTGCAAATGTGAATTGATCAACATGGTTATAATTATTGTTTATATAAATTCTAAAATGATTATATATTTTTTTGAGATATTAATATATTTGGCCTGTAGTGCAAATATGAACTGTTGATGAATATATTTGGCATGTAGTGCAAATATGAACTATTGAGGAATATCTTTGGCATGTAGTGCAAAGATGAATTATTGATGAATATCTTTGGCCCGTAGTGAAAAGATGACCTGTTGTTGAATATCTTTAGCCAGTAGTGCAAAGATGAACTGTTGATGAATATCTTTGGCCCGTAGTGCAAAGATGAATTTATTAGTATGATTATGAACAAGAACTGTGATTTGGTATAACCATGATCTTTGATGTTTCAGGTAAAGACATGTGATGAAAATTATCTTCGTCCTGGATGCGAAGAGGGATTTAGAATCACAATTATGATTATGAGTTATTCATATGATTGTAGACCATAACTGTTGATTGATGTTACAGGGATAAAATATTATTGGTGAATTTTTAACATAGAGAAGATAATAGACTTTATGGTCTATTTGACTCTTCTAATGGATTGCTCGTTCCGCTGTAACTATGGTTGAATTTTTTTTTTATCATATATCATATGTTCTAAATCTCTGATTTATTAATAATGAAGGCTATTGATAATTTAATTATCTTTAGTCATGATATTCTTTACTGAGCTAGTTGTGCTCACCCTTTTGCTTCACAATTCCTTTCAGGTAATAAGAGTGTAGCTGGGTCGAGCGGGGGTAACATGGAAATAGGACTGTGGTCATCATTTAGTAGTTATATTTGGTGAATAAAATAGGGTGAGGCGAACCCAACGTTGGAAGGGTGTTTTGCCACTATCATACAAGATGTCTAAAGACATACAATCTCGTGTCATCATAAGACAGGATTGTCCACATCCACTTACTGAGTATATCTACGAGCACTACCTATATGATCTTGGAGTTTATGTGAAGTATAATTCTCAATTAGAGACAGTAGAGATAATTATATGTTAAGAGAAGACTCACCATAGGAAAGAATATGATAGTAATCTTCTCGTTTTTCTTTGGGGTCTATTGGTTCAACCAAGGATAATTCTGTGGGCATATGATATCTATCATAACCTAGATGCATGGCCTCCCATGTATGAAGGTTTTCTTGAGCACTTCCCAAATATTTTAATTTCTAAAACAATTTTTGACTATACCTTTATGTAAGGTGCCATTGTGACATGCTATCCAAGGTTGGGATGAGAGTCACAGTTGATATATATTTGTATCAAAACTTACAGCATATGTGTTGTTGTATTTTGCACGACAATTGTTGTAATAAAGTTGTAGTTATTTTCTGTACCATGTATTTGGCGACTCAAAATAGGTTGGATGGACTGGACCTATTTTGGGGTTGTCACACCAGCATTTTGCCTTTGCCTGTGTTCTTCTTCGATCCGCTGGCCTTTTCGTTCCTAGCTGAAATATTTTATTTATAGCAAGGGTGAGCAACAAGTTTGCCCTGCAAGTTAAGACATACAATAAATGTATACGAATCAACAAGAACAGACTATCTATTTTGATAGAATGAAACCAAAGTTCGGTGAACTTTGAAATAGCTGAATAAATCGTTAATCAATAACAAGTCTTCTCGTATTCTAGGCAACACAATAATTTGATAATGAAAGAGTACAACGCTTTCAAAGTTTTTGCGATATTCCAATGAATAATCAAGAATCAATTCTACACAATTTCAAAGTGGAATGTTTTCCAGATTTATGCCGAGTGATCACACTAGAACTAGAACTTCTTTTCTCGGGTATCTATCAAAGATTTACTTTGAAACATACGAATGAGTATCAGATAGCCATAAAGATTAAATCATACCCATATGCAAATACTTAGAGCCGGCCATCTCCTTGTACCCTATATTATGCATAATACTTAACAGTGCGCAATGGTCGAATATACTACCTAAAATGTTCCCTTTTTATAAAAGGTTATTATTCTCAGTCTCAGAATCAAGATTTTGATTTAACAACAAAATACTGTGATTTCAAATTCTAGTTACTTCTTGATCTAGCCTAAATAATTGGCATCGATCTGTAAATAATAATTGAATTCTATTCTTGAACCTATCAAGTTTTAACAAATGTTCGTCTAGTCCAGAATAATTGGCTAAGAAATTTCTCAACATAATTCGATAATAAATAGAAATTATCTATACTGTAGATATTAGCTTCTACGAATTTAAATATCCAACAACAGTTATTCTACGAATATATTTTCAGAATCAGTAATTCAATTTGAATTATTAAATATGCACTAACTGCGAATAATCAACAATAAATCCCTGGACGTGATATAATTAACAATAATTAACCACTATAATAATTGAACAATATTAACTCAAGATTGAGTTAGGAAACTTGCCTTCCGCGTTGATTACAGCTACACAATAAACTTATCTGCGCTTGAAAGACCTATAACGAATAATATCGGTCTCACAATTAGCACAATATTTCATAACACATAACACTGTATTCTATAGTCAAATTTCTTCTAGGCACATTACCACATAGCCACATCAGTGTTTATAACCTATATAAACACTTATTAAGTTTAATTAGTTCGGTCTGGTTGGACTTCGATCCATTCTCGGTGTTCTGGTCACCCTATCCGACAACTAACACAATTATTGTCAATTAAACTTGGTCTCTAAGCTTCAATATTATTCTAGATAAGTCAAATATCGTTTATAATATTTTTTGGAAGCTTTTAATAATTTATAAACAGTTATTATAATTTATAATAATTTTTCAAACACTTAAATCATTTTTAAATGATTTAATTATCAAATAATCATATTATCATTAATATTTAATAATATAAAAATATTAATAACATACTTGTCAAAATATTAAAGTTATTTTTAATAACTTAAAATATATTTAAATCTTCAATATTCTACTTAAATGATTTTTAAAATAATTAAAATCAATTTTAAATCATCACAATTAATATCTAATGATTAATTAAATTATTATCCAAATATTAAAAGTCATTAATTATAACTTAAAATATTTTTAAATCATTTTTCTCATTTTAAAATGATTTTTAAATCAATAAAATGATTTTTAATTCATTTATTTAATATAATAATTAAATAAATCTAATATCATTAATATTAATTTATTAATGGGAATTCTCCAAAAATATTGAAAATTATATTTTATAATTCCAAATTTTCTAACACTTTATTCTTATTTAAAATGATTTTTAAATCCATAAAATGATTTTTATCTTATTTATTTAATTTAATAATTAAATAAATCTAATATCATTAATATTAATTTATTAATGAAAATTTTTCAAAAATACTAAAAATAATATGTTATAATCTCAAATATTTTTAAATACAGTATTTGTAACAACCCCGAATCCGGGCCCCGAATCGCCTCGGATCCGGTATACTATTTTCTATAACTATTTGCGGAAGATATAAACATAAATTGTTTATACAATACATTACACACTATTCCCCAAGGTCGAGTAACCTTAACTTAAAACACATTTCATAAACTATCTATTACACAACAATATTTATCAAATACGCTATTTACAAACTAGCCGCACTTTATATCCCAAGCTGTACTTAGCTTTAATCGTTTCCTGTATACGACGCATTTGCTTTACCTGCAATGTTTTATCATGATATAGCAAGGGTGAGCATGAAAGTTGCCCAGCAAGTTTATTTACAACAATTTAACGATATATCATGATTGAAGAGTATGAATAAAGGGCTTGCTATAATTCATCAATATAATTGAGAACTAGCACGAACAAATTTTTGACTGAACAAGTATTATACATGAACAAACATTTCTGAACCAACTGGTAATGAAGGTGATCAGCCTTTCATACCTGACTTATACATGCAAGATGTACAGAGTACAAATTTCATGGCAATCAGTAATGATTAACCATAAGCTTGAAGAAACTACTCTTATTAGAGTTAAGTACAAGAAAACTTGCCTGAACCGTTGATTACCGCACGCAATTAATAACGCTTTATCCGAAGACCTAATATTAATAATATAAATCTCCAATAATTAGAATAATATCATCACAGTATAATACTGTTATATTCTTACACAAAATATCCTAAACACATTACCACATAAGCCTATTAGTCTATACCGCACATAAGACTTGGTATCAAGTCAAACTATTTAAGTCTGAGTTGAAACCGACACAATCCTAACATCCCGACGGTCTAGTCGGACTTTTATCGAATTTAAGTTCAATTAAACTCTGACTTAACACTTAACCCTTGACACAGATAATTCCTTATCATACAAAACATTTTTCCTAGGCTCGTAATAATTTTCGGATAATTATTACCATTTATTAACACTTTTCAATCATTAGTACAGTATTTAAATGAATTAAATACCACTTAATACCTTAATCATTAATATTTATTTAATATAAAATATTAATGAAAATCATAACATAATATTATAATATAATTATAATATCACAAAGTATTTTTAATACTTTAAAAATCATTTTAATATAATTTTCCAACACTTAAATCCATTATCCGATAATTAATATTAATATTAAGATATTAATATTTTTATGCCAAAATATCAAAAGTTACATTTTATAACTTAAAATATTTTTATAACACTTAAATCATTTTTATATGATTTATAAAGCATTAATTCCATTTTTCCTTAATTTATTAATATATTTATTAAATAAACTATTTATCATTAATATTGATTAATTAATGAATTTCATCACAAAATATCAAAAGTTATGGAAAATAACTTAAAATATTTTCTTTTATCATAATATTATTTTTCATGATTTTTCATGAATTAAAAACTATTTTTAAATAATTTATTTAATATTGTAATTAAATAAATAAATACCATTTATATTTCAAAAATATTAAATATTTTCAAAATATACTCAAAATAGTTAAAAACTATTTTTCAGACTTTAAAATAATTTTTCATAATTTATTTTGTATTTTTAATAATTAAAAACTATTTTTTTCTAATTATTAATCAATTTCCAGAAATTAATATAAATAAACCGTCGCTAAAGGCTTTTAGCGACACTTGTCTGTCGCCTTAGGTGTTCTTGAGTGTTCTTGGTGTTCTTGACAGAATTCGAGGTACCTAGTTTGACCGAAATTTAAGTGGTGTTCTGATCGATTTATGGGTCTGTTATTGACTTCATATTGTAGTGTTTATGTAATACTACAACTAACTATCAAGTTTCATGGAAATACAACAACAGAGAATCAAGATATGGGCAGCCAAACTTTCTGACAAACGTGTTCTTCATTTTCTGGGTTACCCAGAAAATGAAGAACAGTCAAGGTGTCTTCTTTGATTCCTTATAACTTAGTGATCGAGCAACTTTTGTGCGATCTATCACTTCCAGTATGTAGAAAACATGCAGGTCTATAACTATAACACTTAAACGCAGCATAAAAACATCAGATATAACAGTAAATGGTCGGTCAAAGTATGATACAAAACTCGCATATGAAGATTTCTGGGTTTTCCAGAAATCCTCAAGAACAGCCGGTCAATGGTGGTTTGACCTCAATTTCCTTCCGTTTCAGTTATGATTTAAGTGATATAAAGACTTTAATGTGTAGTCTACACACCAGACTACCACTAATCAACAACAACTTGGCCTAACGTCTAACACACAGCAAGATCAAAGGCTCGAAATAGCTTGTCAGACGTCTGGGAATTCTGGGTTTTTCCAGAAACCAGTTTTTCGTGAACGGTCAACTACATTTGACCTCTTATATCTTTCGATCTGGACATGATCTGGACTTGATTCAAGTCTCAGATTCAAGAGCTAACAACAAAGAACAGATATATAACATTAAATACAACTAAACATTAACAGACAAAGATCTAGAGGCCCTGACATATGACTGTCAGGCCATATTTTTCCCATTTTCCAGATTTCTAAAATCATCAAATCCGAGCACTTTGATGTTATGGGTTTGTATTTTAACAACCCAGAACATTAAAAGACACCCTATTACACATATTTGCACAATCAATTTCAACATTTAACATAAAAATCATAGATTTCAAAATTTGAAGGTTTTATACCTTTATGCTTTTAATTTTGATTTCTGACTTTCTGATCTGTTATTGGCTTGCTGATTCATGATCATGGATCATCTTTTCACTCTCCCTCACTAAAATTTTCGGATTTTAGAGAGAGGATAGCTTTGGAGAAAAAGAAATAATGTGACCCCCCAATCTCTCTCTTAATCTTTTATATTTATTAGATTCAATGCATGAGGCTGATGATTTGCTGGCTTTGCTGGAAAATTTGTCAAATGCTAGGGCTAGGCTAGGGTAGGGTTGCTCAACAACTTATGATATGGCCAAGATTTGCAAGCAACATTATTAAAGAATATGATTTAAGGGCATTTTTGTCCATTCCATTTTTTTTCTAGGATTTTTCATGTTTTGCAAACCCTTAGGGTTATAATTTGGATCATTGAGAGTTTAGGGTTTGACCCTAAAAATTAAGCAACTTAGTTTCTAACATTTTTCCGAATTTTCGGTTATAAAAATTGGAATATTAACCTTTAAAAATTATAATTAGAATTTACTAATTATATTTAAAATTCCTTAATCATGCTTTAATCTTGTTAATTAGGATTAACATTTCATACTTACGATTTCTAATTACGCAATTAGGTCAAAATACAGATTACGGTTTAAAAACCGCTAATTAGGGTTTCTAATAGAAAAAATTAATTTTCTAATTTAGAAATTTAATCTCGTAATTAGATTAGGGTTTCTAATTACTCATAATATTGAAATAATTAGGATTAGGGTTTTCTAATTAGCATTGCTAATTTTTAGTAATTAAATCACCACTGAACAATTAGGGTTTCTGACGGAACAATTAGGGTTCCAATAATTTGAAAATTAGGGTTTGTAAATTAATTAATATTTACCCTAATTAGTACTTAATTAATAGCACTAAAGCAATAAAATTCTCCGTTATATACCCAGATTAGGGCTTAACTTTAACAGAATCTGAAACTAGGGTTTTCAGATCTGGTATTAGGGTTTTAAATTTTGGAATTAGGGTTTTGTAATCAATTGTCAAGATTAACCCTAATTAATCTTTTAACTATTTACACTTATGCCATTAAGTTCCCAATTTAGGGTTTCATACACCGAATTAGGGTTTCGGATTCCCGGAACTGAAACTAGGGTTTACAGAACCGATTACTAGGGTTTCTTATCAGACGTTAAGATTTTCTAACCGAACGATGTCGTTCTTAAAATATTCTTAGGGTTTGGTACAGATATAAGTTATCTGGTCCACCCTTGACCCTTAACCACATTCGGTACACAGAACATAACTATATACACAGAACATAATCACATAAATTTTAATCCTGAATAATTCACCTATTCCCTTTACAGAATTTTGAAATCCTCAAAATTCAATCCCAATAACCTCAAACGCATTCACTTATTTTCTGTCTAGGTCTAATATTTGACCTTAAATCAATCACTTAAGATTTTATTAAATTCTCCAAATTTTCGGGTTGTCACATTCACCCCTCCTTATAAGAATTTCGTCCCCGAAATTCACCTTACCCCTTACACCTTAAACCGTGTACCTTACACCATTCACACATATACCATTCACACATATACCCTTCACACATATTTCACATGCTACCCAATACATCACTTACAAGGGTAAAATTTTAAATCTGTGCTGAGGAATCGTATAGACTGGTTGTTTTTCATTTTCGAAAAGGTTTTATGGAAATTCATCCGCAAACCGTCATTACTTACGGACACAAAGGGTGATCAGCCCGATATGCCCTGTACTGATCAGGTACTGTTGGTCGGAACAATTTGTTCCTCTTTTCCGCCTTGGGCGCATAAACTTTTACCTCAGTCTTATTGGATTCCGCAGCAAAACAATTTTGTTTGAGAAATTTCTTTCAATAAAACATTTTTGAGAATGACGTCATGATGCCGTACTGTATTTACAGTCCGTTGAGGATTCCGTCATTTGACGTCATGATGCCGTACTGTATTTAACAGTCCGTTGAGGACTTCATCATTTGATGACTTTATCATGCTACATCATACCATAGTGGAATAGTGACTTTAAGTCAAATTCACACTAAGTAATACTGCATTGATGACTCCATCATTTTTATCATCTCTGTACCAGGTCACATGGTACATAAGTGATAAATAAAAACAATTTTTATTTTAAAAGGCACATAGTGCGTATTTAACTGATGTCAAAATTTTGAAATTTAGCATGGATAGAGGTTTAGAAAAACCTAATTCTCCACTAATGATCATTTACTTAAACATTCTATCTGTTCCTATTATCCTCAACACTCCATTCACACACAACTATACCCAATTCATAAAACCACACTTATGAGTTCATAACTTGACCACAATTATATGAGTTTACAAACTGACCCTAGTCTGACCTTTGGCGTCCGTTCGCTGAGGGGCTCATAAACATTTCATATAACTATGCATCAAGAATGTCACATAAGTATGAGTTCTAAGAACTCGTACTTAATCCTATATTCTCTACCTATGACCTATTTATCTATATAATAACTAGCGTGACACAACATTTCAACTATTACCAATGCCACCAACTAAGTAGTTTTTACACCAAGTACAATTCCCCTCCCATACGAGGAATCATACAACTCTGTTGCTGGCACGAGTCCTCATTGAAATCCCCACCTAACCTTAACCCCCTTTTTTCAATACGAATTTAATTCGTATTTATTATCCATAACTCATTTATGAGTTTTCATTTTCATAGTACTATTTTATAGTACAACTTTCACACAGCATCTTGCTGTAAACTTTTCAATCAATAAATTGATTCATTTTCCCATATCATAACCGTATATCAGATCACGGGGTGATCTTATCGTATATATTACGATTTATTTTATGCACTATGATCGTTTTGTTTTACGATCTCCTATCCCTGCACTTTCAGTCTTTTAGACTCGATCTATTCACCGTTACCGTTCAACTTTATTATCAGAGTTAGGGAACTCTGTATCTTTACACTCGCCGAGATTCATCTTTGAATCTTACCGACCAACTAACTCTATTTGAATTAGTCTTATCCTAATCACTGCGGTTATTGGTCTCAGGTATTACTACCTAAGCTTCATAACCAACAGCTCTGATACCAACTGTAGTAGCCCCGAATCCGGGCCCCGAATCGCCTCGGATCCGGTATACTATTTTCTATAACTATTTGCGGAAGATATAAACATAAATTGTTTATACAATACATTACACACTATTCCCCAAGGTCGAGTAACCTTAACTTAAAACACATTTCATAAACTATCTATTACACAACAATATTTATCAAATACGCTATTTACAAACTAGCCGCACTTTATATCCCAAGCTGTACTTAGCTTTAATCGTTTCCTGTATACGACGCATTTGCTTTACCTGCAATGTTTTATCATGATATAGCAAGGGTGAGCATGAAAGTTGCCCAGCAAGTTTATTTACAACAATTTAACGATATATCATGATTGAAGAGTATGAATAAAGGGCTTGCTATAATTCATCAATATAATTGAGAACTAGCACGAACAAATTTTTGACTGAACAAGTATTATACATGAACAAACATTTCTGAACCAACTGGTAATGAAGGTGATCAGCCTTTCATACCTGACTTATACATGCAAGATGTACAGAGTACAAATTTCATGGCAATTCAGTAATGATTAACCATAAGCTTGAAGAAACTACTCTTATTAGAGTTAAGTACAAGAAAACTTGCCTGAACCGTTGATTACCGCACGCAATTAATAACGCTTTATCCGAAGACCTAATATTAATAATATAAATCTCCAATAATTAGAATAATATCATCACAGTATAATACTGTTATATTCTTACACAAAATATCCTAAACACATTACCACATAAGCCTATTAGTCTATACCGCACATAAGACTTGGTATCAAGTCAAACTATTTAAGTCTGAGTTGAAACCGACACAATCCTAACATCCCGACGGTCTAGTCGGACTTTTATCGAGTTTAAGTTCAATTAAACTCTGACTTAACACTTAACCCTTGACACAGATAATTCCTTATCATACAAAACATTTTTCCTAGGCTCGTAATAATTTTCGGATAATTATTACCATTTATTAACACTTTTCAATAATTAGTACAGTATTTAAATGAATTAAATACCACTTAATACCTTAATCATTAATATTTATTTAATATAAAATATTAATGAAAATCATAACATAATATTATAATATAATTATAATATCACAAAGTATTTTTAATACTTTAAAAATCATTTTAATATAATTTTCCAACACTTAAATCCATTATCCGATAATTAATATTAATATTAAGATATTAATATTTTTATGCCAAAATATCAAAAGTTACATTTTATAACTTAAAATATTTTTATAACACTTAAATCATTTTTATATGATTTATAAAGCATTAATTCCATTTTTCCTTAATTTATTAATATATTTATTAAATAAACTATTTATCATTAATATTGATTAATTAATGAATTTCATCACAAAATATCAAAAGTTATGGAAAATAACTTAAAATATTTTCTTTTATCATAATATTATTTTTCATAATTTTTCATGAATTAAAAACTATTTTTAAATAATTTATTTAATATTGTAATTAAATAAATAAATACCATTTATATTTCAAAAATATTAAATATTTTCAAAATATACTCAAAATAGTTAAAAACTATTTTTCAGACTTTAAAATAATTTTTCATAATTTATTTTGTATTATTAATAATTAAAAACTATTTTTTTCTAATTATTAATCAATTTCCGGAAATTAATATAAATAAACCGTCGCTAAAGGCTTTTAGCGACACTTGTCTGTCGCCTTAGGTGTTCTTGAGTGTTCTTGGTGTTCTTGACAGAATTCGAGGTACCTAGTTTGACCGAAATTTAAGTGGTGTTCTGATCGATTTATGGGTCTGTTATTGACTTCATATTGTAGTGTTTATGTAATACTACAACTAAATATCAAGTTTCATGGAAATACAACAACGGAGAATCAAGATCTGGGCAGCCAAACTTTCTGACAAACGTGTTCTTCATTTTCTGGGTTACCCAGAAAATGAAGAACAGTCAAGGTGTCTTCTTTGATTCCTTATAACTTAGTGATCGAGCAACTTTTGTGCGATCTATCACTTCCAGTATGTAGAAAACATGCAGGTCTATAACTATAACACTTAAACGCAGCATAACAACATCAGATATAACAGTAAATGGTCGGTCAAAGTATGATACAAAACTCGCATATGAAGATTTCTGGGTTTTCCAGAAATCCTCAAGAACAGCCGGTCAATGGTGGTTTGACCTCAATTTCCTTCCGTTTCAGTTATGATTTAAGTGATATAAAGACTTTAATGTGTAGTCTACACACCAGACTACCACTAATCAACAACAACTTGGCCTAACGTCTAACACACATCAAGATCAAAGGCTCGAAATAGCTTGTCAGACGTCTGGGAATTCTGGGTTTTTCCAGAAACCAGTTTTTCGTGAACGGTCAACTACATTTGACCTCTTATATCTTTCGATCTGGACATGATCTGGACTTGATTCAAGTCTCAGATTCAAGAGCTAACAACAAAGAACAGATCTATAACATTAAACACAACTAAAAATTAACAGACAAAGATCTAGAGGCCCTGACATATGACTGTCAGGCCATATTTTTCCCATTTTCCAGATTTCTAAAATCATCAAATCCGAGCACTTTGATGTTATGGGTTTATATTTTAACAACCCAGAACATTAAAAGACACCCTATTACACATATTTGCACAATCAATTTCAATATTTAACATAAAAATCATAGATTTCAAAATTTGAAGGTGTTATACCTTTATGCTTTTAATTTTGATTTCTGACTTTCTGATCTGTTATTGGCTTGCTGATTCATGATCATGGATCATCTTTTCACTCTCCCTCACTCAAATTTTCGGATTTTAGAGAGAGGATAGCTTTGGAGAAAAAGAAATAATGTGACCCCCCAATCTCTCTCTTAATCTTTTATATTTATTAGATTCAATATATGAGGCTGATGATTTGCTGGCTTTGCTGGAAAATTTGTCAAATGCTAGGGCTAGGCTAGGGTAGGGTTGCTCAACAACTTATGATATGGCCAAGATTTGCAAGCAACATTATTAAAGAATATGATTTAAGGGCATTTTTGTCCATTCCATTTTTTTTCTAGGATTTTTCATGTTTTGCAAACCCTTAGGGTTATAATTTGGATCATTGAGAGTTTAGGGTTTGACCCTAAAAATTAAGCAACTTAGTTTCTAACATTTTTCCGAATTTTCGGTTATAAAAATTGGAATATTAACCTTTAAAAATTATAATTAGAATTTACTAATTATATTTAAAATTCCTTAATCATGCTTTAATCTTGTTAATTAGGATTAGCATTTCATACTTACGATTGCTAATTACGCAATTAGGTCAAAATACAGATTACGGTTTAAAAACCGCTAATTAGGGTTTCTAATAGAAAAAATTAATTTTCTAATTTAGAAATTTAATCTCGTAATTAGATTAGGGTTTCTAATTACTCATAATATTGAAATAATTAGGATTAGGGTTTTCTAATTAGCATTGCTAATTTTTAGTAATTAAATCACCACTGAACAATTAGGGTTTCTGACGGAACAATTAGGGTTCCAATAATTTGAAAATTAGGGTTTGTAAATTAATTAACATTTACCCTAATTAGTACTTAATTAATAGCACTAAAGCAATAAAATTCTCCGTTATATACCCAGATTAGGGCTTAACTTTAACAGAATCTGAAACTAGGGTTTTCAGATCTGGTATTAGGGTTTTAAATTTTGGAATTAGGGTTTTGTAATCAATTGTCAAGATTAACCCTAATTAATCTTTTAACTATTTACACTTATGCCATTAAGTTCCCAATTTAGGGTTTCATACACCGAATTAGGGTTTCGAATTCCCGGAACTGAAACTAGGGTTTACAGAACCGATTACTAGGGTTTCTTATCAGACGTTAAGATTTTCTAACCGAACGATGTCGTTCTTAAAATATTCTTAGGGTTTGGTACAGATATAAGTTATCTGGTCCACCCTTGACCCTTAACCACATTCGGTACACAGAACATAACTATATGCACAGAACATAATCACATAAATTCTTAATCCTGAATAATTCACCTATTCCCTTTACAGAATTTTGAAATCCTCAAAATTCAATCCCAATAACCTCAAACGCATTCACTTATTTTCTGTCTAGGTCTAATATTTGACCTTAAATCAATCACTTAAGATTTTATTAAATTCTCCAAATTTTCGGGTTGTCACAGTATTCTTATTTAAAATGATTTTTCATAATTTTAAATCATTTTTCTCTAATTTATTTAATATACTAATTAAATAAATTAAATACCTTTAATATTTAAATAATTATAAATATTAAAGAAAAATATTCCAATTGGTCAAAAAATATTTTTTCATAATTTAAAGTAATTTATAAAACCATTTTAAATAATTTTTAGAATTTATTTCTATTTTTAAATAATTTTTGGCAAAATCAGAAAATAAAAATTATTTGAACCGTCGCTATAGGGCTTTAGTGACAGTAACCGTCGCTATTGGTGTTCTTGAGCCTTAAGAACACTTACAGCCGGCTTAGCAAGGTTGATTGTTTGACCAGCCTCAATTCCCAGATTGAACATGTTCTGGGCTATCTCAAGCATTGATATTATAATACATATTTAGTACTACAATTATCAATCCTCAACATGGTATTAAAATATCTCAAATATAAGATTAGAAGCCCCAAAGTAGCTGTCAGAAGCTTCTGGGCTTTCTGGGTTACCCAGAAACCCAGACAGCTTCGACTGTCTACTTTGTGGTTCGATTTTCTTCTAGTTCTGGTCATTAAATCCATTATGTTATGATCTAAATCTATAGTACTAGTGTCAAGGTACATTTAAATGACAACATCTCAGTTAAACAACATCCAAATCGCCAGATTCAACTTGGTCAAACATTGTCAGAAATATTGCTTAAGCTATTTCTGAGTTTTCCAGAAACATCAAAAATAGACCGAGTGGTCTACTTTGACCACCTGTCACGATCTACAAGTTGTTCATTTACACGATATAAAGACGTGGAATGAAAGAACATAAAACAGGCTACAACATGGTTACAAACACAACATCAAAAGACCTAAAACCTGTCAGATCCAGACCTCACAAATAGTTGTCAAACGCTGTAAAAGGCTTTCTGGGTTACCCAGAAAGTTCATGGTCATGCCTGCTCAACGGGTTTTGACCATGAATAACTACAAATAGAGAAGTCTTATGGATGTAATACCACTTGCAGAATAAAGCCCTTATACCAGACTACCAATCCAAAACATCAAACAAGAAAAATCAAAAGCAGACATGGATCTGTGGCTCCTGACATTAGCTTGTCAGACCACAAATCGTGTTCTTGACAGTTTTAGAAAAACTCAATTTTAAAGCATTTTGATGCTATTGATGTATGTTACATCAACATAGATCATCATTAAACATCATCCAGCAAAGATCTAAACACATAAACACGAACTTTGTCTTATCATACAAGATCAAAATGGATTTTAGGGTTTATACCTTTTTTTGAATAAGCTTGATCTTAGATCTCCTTATCTGTATTGGTTGATCTAAGGGATGTTTTTAGGACTGATCTACTAGCTATTTTCGGATGTTTAGATGAGAGAGAGAGAGAGAGTAGGTAAGAGCTTGAGAGCAAAATGGCTAAATTTTGAGACTTTCTCTCTCTTGAATCTATATATATTATGATATCTAGCACATGGCTGATCACTTGGGCGATTTTTTGCTGCAGATTTTATGTTACTAAGTCAACAAAGTTGGTCACCTACTAAAGCTATTACAATATTTTACAATTTACTAATTAAAGAATATAAAAAGGGCATTTTTGTCATTTGCAAAATAAATTTAAGGGCATACATGGAATTTAGCATACCCTTAGGGTTTAACCCTAAGGTTCTAACCCTTAGGTTTTACAACATCAATTCTAGAATTTTCTAATTAGGGTTTAAAAAATAGAAAATTAAGAATTTCAAAAATGTAATTATGGTTTTAAATAGAAATTAATATCTCCAAAGTATAATTAGGGTTTTCTAATTATATTAACACATACTAATCACTTTAGGCTTGCTATTTAGGATAGAGTTTCCTAATTAGGGGTTTTAATTAGAAAAATTAAAAATTTTAAATTACAATTAGGGTTTGTAAAAATAGAAATTAAGATTACTAAAATATAATTAGGGTTTTCTAAATTATATTAAAGTTTAATACACACATTAGGCTTTCCAATTAGGATTAGGGTTTCTTAATTTAGGGTTTAGGAATCCCAGATATGAAATTAGGGTTTCCCGACTTTCGATTAGGGTTTCTAACTTCGCGTTAGGGTTTCTAATCTTGAGATTAGGGTTTCTAATCTCTTATTAGGGTTTATTAATTTTAAGCCTTATCTGATCAATTATTAATCATTATCAACATACAGTACAAACACATTCTCATCAATATAATTATTTTAATTATATTTTCTACCGAATCCCTATCCAGAAATTAGGGTTAGAGTTTCTAATCTTGTTAATCACAACTCTACTCTAAATTTATAATTCAATATACAAATTGACCTTCTCGAGACTCGTATCACAGATATACTTGTCACAAAATTAATAATTAATATTAATAAAAAAAATTATTCGTAAAATTTTGATTATTCGAAATCCCGGGTTATCACATAAACTCTACTCTTCTACTCCTTCTTGGGATTTTCTACTAGTGTGGATATTTTATTAGTATTTTTGCTGGATTTATATGAGGAGTTGAACGTTAATAGTTGATGACATTCAGCAATTGGGTTTGATCATTTCTATCTTTCATCTTTTAATTGTTTGCTTATTAGCCATAGTTAGCTTTGATCCCATAATGGCTTTTGGTTCAGTCATGAACTAAACTCCATTATGGGATTCTAACGGATTTTAATATGTAGTTTGATTGCATGCTTGAATGCTGGATTGATTTACATATCATTTGGGATTTCTATCATGATTGTTTTGCATGTATGAATGCTTGATCACAATTCGTTTCAGTACTTGTATGGAATTGATAATGAACATGCAAGTGTGGATTGTAATCATGATAACATGTGTATATGGGGCTGTTTTATATGGCTTGTGTATTTCGTGAACCAGATAGACATATACTGTTTCACCGTATGAGTTAGAATAAAGGCTTGTACTTAAATTCAATATGATTGTAATTTCACATAGACATATAGTGATTTTGGTTATATTGATGATTACATAGAGTCTATCGCTTGTGGATGCTGTGTAAGTAGGTCATAGTGCATTGAAAAATGGCTATGACTCTTTTAGTGCTCTTGGCTACTTTCCTATGATATGTGAACATGTCTTGCATGATAGTGGTGATTAAATGAAATATTAAATGAAGTTAGGATCCCATTACTTTCAGATTTTATTTATTACATATTTATTCTTCTTTTAATCGTTATCCGCGATCAGAGTAACAAACCAATCATATCCATTAGTTTGAGCATATAAATATAGTGATTTAATTGATGCATAGTAATTTAAATTAAACAACTTTCTCTGTGGGATCGATACTTTACTTGCTCTGTATTACTTGTTGACACATGTATGCTTGCATGAGTTAGAGCTCTTTTGTTAGAACTAAAAAAGAGGCAACACATCCCTTAAAGAACCAGAAGATTTCTTTACCTGTTGATTATATCAAAGTAAATTAATTACCAAACTATCACATTTAATTATTGTTATTTAGTGTTCATATTTCTAAGAAAGAATTCAAGGTGATATATGTGAACCAATACACCCACATTGTGGTATATTCAAGTATTTTATGATTTTACTTGATGCATTAACTAGATGGTCATATTTATGTTAAACATCCCGTTGCACATACACATACTCAAAATGGTGCAGCTGAATCACTTATCAATAGACTTCAATATATTGTCTGACCTTTGATTATGAAATCAAATTTACCTGTTTATGCTTGGGGTCATGCTATTTTACATGTTGTATCATAACCTTAACATGTAATGTTTTTTAAAAAAAACACGTTTCGAGGATTATCCTTGTTAATGAAACAGTCTTCCCACCATTAAGGGGAGAAAAGTCGTTGATAAGAGCACGACGTGACATCATTGCCCGAAGCACGACGGGAGATTAATTGGAATGTTTCAATGTTATTTAATCTTGATCCTCATACAAATCAATATGAACTAGAAGTTCAAAGGATTATTCATTTGCAATGAATTGTAAATCAATTACCAGAATTATTCATCGATAATAAGAAAATAGTGATATCTTACATTTTAGCTGGTAATACTCTAACAGGGATTGAAGTCCCTGTAGGATAATCGGTTAATACAGCAACAAATTGAATCAAAGTCACACCTGAAATGTGAAAGAATGATCGGTGTTAAAGATAAAATTCTCCAGAAGAAGAAAGTACAAGAAAAATAAGTTGCAGCCTATAAAAAAGCTATACCCATGAAACAAGCTACAAATTTTTTTTATTGATATATCCAAAACTTATGAACAAAAATCTCCTGTAAATAAAACTCTTGAAGATTTATCCCCTGAAGAGGATGAGTTATCTCCTGAAGGGGATCAGGTACCTGAAAATAACGAGATCTTGATACATTATGTATATACAGGAGACACATATATGGATAGAAATAAAATTGTTGTCGACAACATATTTTCATATAAAGTTTTTCTTGATATTACCAGAAGTAATGATCATGAATATGAACCACAAATCGTTGATGAATGTAGAAATATTTGGCCAATATGGAAAAAGGACAATTTTGTAAGAATCGAGAAATTCATAAATAAATATTATTTTGATAAAATAAGAGAATGAATATTATTTAAATATAAATATTGATGTGCTGTGAAATGAATAATTCAACTAAGTTAAATTGAATTTATAAGAATGTGGATTGTGATGAGAATTGTGAAAATGCCTTGTGTGGCATGAGAATGGAAATTTAGGGAATTGATTTAATTAAGAGATGATTAAATTAAGAAGTGAAGGATTAATTAATATTATATTATTAATTAATTTTTATGATGAGTAAAGTGAATTACATAATTGGAATTAGATCACTTAAGTGATGTGTGCAAGGCATGTAGTAATATTTAGTTCCTACATTAAAAAGAAAGTACAGTGTGACACTTTATGGTAACTATATAAAATATAGAAACTATATAGTTAAGTAGAAGAAATTATAAATAACTAATATGTTTAACTAATGAACATCCTAAACATATAATATAATAAGATTCAAAAGTGTTGGTTAAATTACGTGGATAGACTACTCTAAAGGCAAATATCCAAACCCTACTTTTATTGTGAAAGTTCCTAACTTACACTCTCTTACAGTGCAAGTATTCTATCCTGGTATATTGCGAGCTAGTTTCTTTACTTACTCGTTTAAATTAAGTTAGCATACTTGAACTCTTATTTCGTTAAGTCGAATGAGAGCTATTATTCATGTTGAACTTGGTTTTGTTATTGGATATTGTGAAAGTATCTATGCCATTTATTTCGGCTAGACTATATACATGTTTATAAAATTGTCCAAATCCATTGACTAATGCAGAAATCTTGAAAACTGAGTTGAACAACCCTTATGGTAAAGGGAGTGTTTATTGTTGGAAGCCCCAACACACGCGTGAATATTATTGTGGTCTTATGCATAACTTAGAGTATTGTAGACTGATCATCCATCGTACTTTATTTTTTTTGGGTTATCAGTTTAATATTGATAATTCTAGTAGATGTTCAATAGTCCTTAGTGACTACTCAGTATAAATTGTGTCAGGAATAAGCATGTGAATGATGTTCCTACTTATATATGATTTGATTATGATATATATATATATATATATATATATATATATATATATATATATATATATATATATATATGAATATGCAAGTATGCTTGCATTAAGAAAAGCTGTAAAGTCCTTTGATAGATAATAGAAACATGCGTACAAGGACTTAGAATTAATTGATCATAAGCAAAACATCTATGTAAAGTTCTTAAAAAGAAATGATGTATAAGGACTATAAACATAGAAAGATCAAGCATGTTAGGTTGATCTGATGATGTAATAGATAGGCTTGTCTGATCGTCGAGCACTGCACCAGAAATCGTAGTCTGACAGGAGAGTCGAGGAAAACTCGAGAGCTATCAAGGCAGAGTCGTAGTCTGCAAGATAGTAGTCTTGGAGTTCGTATACTGCCAGAAGAGACGAGGAAAGGATCGTAGTGTGTCGAGGAGAACTTCCTCAGGGCCGTAGTCAGCTGAGGAAGTCATATATAAAATCGTAGAGACAGCCTGCCTACGAGCCGACCGAGTATCTGCCGAAGCCCAGTCAAGAATCGTAGACTACACTCAGAGTCATAGAGTCTACTGATCATATCAGAGGCAGAGATCGTAGTCAAGAAAGATCAGATGAAGACAATAAGCACAACGACAGAACTAGTAGAGTGTCAAGATCTGATCTCGGAATCGTAGTGTCTGCACAGCCGAAGCTGAATCATAAAGTGTAGAATTGAGACTTCAACAGATATGCTCACAATGCTAAGGCAGAATCGTAGAGAAAATACGATTCTTAACAAATGAGCACTCCCAGAATATCCAAAGGAATAAAGCCTCTGGTTGGCACTGCAAAGATACATCCCATCTGAAGGAAACCAGAGAGCACTCAACGAATGACATGCAAGCTAACAGAAGATCTAAGCATCAACCCAATCAGAATCCAGATTGAGTTGTGAAGCCATTCAGGATGAAGTCTTCCACAAGGAAATTAGAAGAAGACTTCAGTAACTGACTAAGGAAAGTCAACAAGTGCAGTAGCTGTCAAATAGACAGAAGACGACGATCTTGGAAGCAACCAGGATCGTACTGTTTGCCAAATAAAGAAGGAACTGATGGAGTGCATATAGAGATACTAGACAACTTCTGAAGAACAAGGCTAAAGAGATTAAGCATTGGGTCAGTCCGTTGATGATAAGTGAATGGGAGATTACAAGGAGAAAGTGAGATGGACACACCACAAATCTGAAGTGTATTGCTGTTCAGAAGGGGCCAAAACAAAGAAGTCAAGTCATCAGTATCTGAGAGCCGTTGAGGCAAACAGAAGTGTTGAAGCATTGCACAAGAGAAGGAAGAGGTGTTCTAAATTGAAGATCCAATCAACACTCTTCAAGATCTTAGTGTTGTCTCTACCAGTCAACAAGACACTATGATCAGGTCCAAGAAGACATGCATCAGAATCGAAGAGTTCGAACATCTGAAGATTGGAGAATTGGAAACGGTTCAATCTGAAGGTTGATATTTGGATAAGAGCTTATTAAGAGCATTGATGCAAAAGGACAACCTCTGATCGAGGAATCAGAAGGGTGAAATAAAGTCTTCGACCTGCCCGAGGCATAAAAGTAATATATCTGACAGGGTAGGTGAAACAGTAGACTGTAGTGTCAAAAAGTCAGAAAAGGAGATGTTATGTCACATCGGCAGTCTACACCAAATAACTCGAGATCTGCGAAGCATTTCAAAGAGCTTTTAACGGCTACTTCTCAACGGGAAGATTGGGAAGGAGTATAAATAAGCTAGAGCTTCAACGATCAAGTGTTGTTGATGATTCCTATATTGCAGAATCGTTGAGTTGGTTAAATGCTAACGTTGACTCTACGAGTTCCACCTGAGCTCAAATAGAACAAGTCTCAGTGACAGTGAGATTACGAAGGTGGAAGTGAAACAACTTTGAAGATGGACTTGAACAGATCAAAGCTTCACTCAACAAAGATAAGAATGCCTATTGAATTGGCATCTAAGCTGAGAGCCGAGAAGGACAAGAAGATAACATTCAGAAGAGTGGAAAAGCACAAGGCAGATCCTAAGAGCCACTCTATGATTCACTATGAACCCAAAGCTGAAGCAGGGCAAGTGCATAACCATGTCTGCCAACATGTTGAGAAGGGTTCAGGAAATGGTGATGGTGCACATCTAACAATATACAAAGATGAGAAGAACGGAAGAAGATCAGATGCACCAAAGATGATGTGGTCCAATCTCAAAGCAGAATGCAAAGAGGACTACACAAAGCTGCTAAGTACAAAAGATGTTCAAGCTTAAAGACATCTTAGCAACTAAGCACTAACAACAACAACTACAGCAACAAGAAACCAGAGCCTGAGGGGTCCTTGTCCGGAGGGAATAAATGAAGTTCCAAGCCTGCTGGGCTTGAAGAGTTCCTAGGGAACTAGAGACATTCCAAGGCTGCTGGCCTTGAAGAGTTCTTAGTGAACTGAAGTCCCAAGGCTGCTGGCCTTGAAGGAATCTTAGTGATTCAGGGTGCTTCCCTTCCTTAGTGGAAATCCTGCTAGTTGAAAGTAGAAGAGTGGATTAGGAGCTTGAGTCTCTGAACCACTTTAAACCCCTTGTGTCTTTTACCTTATGTCATTTACATTATGTATATTAACTTCTATAACTGCTATATATGTTTTAACTGCTTACAACCGAACTAACTCTAAGAAAAATTTATGCATGATTATGAATATATCAATGAAGAGGATCTTTTACTTATTCCGGTGTGCTTGAAATGATTCTTATGTTTGTTGTAGACACTCGAAATTTTCTGTACACCTGTAACTAACATTGCAGGAGGACAAATTCGTCTTTTAAGAGGAAACCCTGGAAGACAGTTCATATCCATTCCAAATACTACCGGAAGTTCGGTATCAACCCCAAAACACACATAGGGAGTAACAATTCCAACCTCAGAGATAACCCCGAGGCGTGCAGATCCAATACTAGAACACACACCGGAGAAAACCGATTAATCTAGGAGATAACCCCGAGGTATCTAGTCTCAGTCCCAATCATGGGAATAGATACCAACCTTAGTGATCACCCCAAGGAATGCAGTTCCGGCGATAACCCCAGAAATGTTTGTTTCAAATGTAACCAGCTTCAATCTCGGCGCTCACAACAAGACACCCATTACCAAACCCGGAGATAACACCGGGAGGACAAGCACACCTCAGAGTTGACACTGAGGACTTTCAACAGTCCAATCTCAGCGAAGCCCTGAGCAACATCTACTTTATCAGCCAAAACCGACGATAACACCGGTGAGGGGCAACCTTGTCATCTTGCCAACGCGATGCCACATCACATTGTCTCAACATTTTATACACACATCTCTACACAACGACGTCCCACAAGAATAAAGGAAAACCAATCTCGAGTGACTATTGTGCGGGGTAACGGATAGAATTTGAAGCTTGAAGACCGAAGGGCATCATCCCATCTTCAATGACTTCGTACAAACTCTAAATCCCATGCCATTGTACAACTCTCCTCAACGACGGTCCGAAATAGGTCCTATATACCTCAGTCGGATGCCCGGATTGCAATTCTGAAAGTTCGAGCGGACATTACAGTGCCCGAGTGCACGTACTACGAGACAACCTGACCCAAGAAACCCAGGGCAACCCGGGCAACCTCAGGTACACCTGCGGCTCAGCCGCAGGTACACCTGCGGATCCCCCCTCTATAAATAGAGGGTTTTGGGTGGCCATTTTGAGAGAGGAAAGAGCGAGGAAGCCCTATCAAATTTGCTCCATACTTGCAATATACTTAGTGCTTTCCCATTTTAAACACCTGTGAGCTCATATATAGCTACTTTTGTACCTAAAAAAGCCAGTGTTTACCCACTTTAAAGATATAGAAGTCTTCTTTGGCAGCCCACTGTAAGCCTATCCGGACCATTTTTTTTTGCTATTTTTTTGAAATAACTAAAAAAAAATATTTATGGAATTAGAATTTTTACATAATACAGTATTTTGGGCGTGATTTGGATGCCTATACCAAAACATTTCTGTACAGTCTGGGCAGACTGTACATACATTGGTTGGTGTAGGTATTAAAAATACACCCAAAACACTGTATTATGGAAAAATTTCAGTTCCATAAATTTTTTTTTGGTTGTTCTACAAAAAAAAAAATTTGGGGTCCGAATTTTGGACCAATCCGGGATCCCGGACTTGATCCATTGTCTATATATATATATATATATATATATATATGAACTGTGTGTCGAACTTTGTTCGATGAGCCTAGACTTCGGTCTAGAGCGTTTATTGCTTTAATATATATATATATATATATATATATATATATATATTAATTGTGTGTCGGACTCTGTTCGATGAGCCTAGATTTTTATATCCGGTGCGTTTACTCGCTTTTATATATATATATATATATATATATATATATTTTCATCCTGCCTGGAGTTTCCTTCTAATCCTCTTAATACCCCCACTTGACCCAACTACACTCTTATTACCTGAAAGGAATTATGAGCAGAAGGGTGAACACATCTAGCCCAGTAAAGAATATCATGACTAAAGATAATTAAATAATCAATAGTTTTCATCAATAATAAATCAGAGATTTAGAACATATGACAGATAATAAACCTTTTCAACCATAGTTGCAGCAGAACGAGCAATCCATTAGAAGAGTCAAATAGACCATAAGGTCTATTATCTTCTTTATGTTAAAAGTCCACCAATAATATTTTATCCCTGTAACATCAATCAACAATTCCCGTCCACGATCAAGTGAATAACTCATAATCACAATTGTGATTCTAAATTCCTCTTCGCACACAGGACGAAGATAATTTCCATCACCCGTCTTCACCTGAAGCATCAAAAATCATGGTTATACCAAATCACAATTCCTACTCGTAATCATTAAATCATCTTTGCACTACGGCCAAAGATATTCATTATTATCACATCCATGAATAAATATTTCATTGCTGAGACTCAGCTAAATAATTAATCCACATCATCGAATCATCCATGCACTACAGGCCAAGGATATTCTTTAGTATCACGACCACGAATTATCCATGCACTACGGCCAAAGATAATCGTGTTTTCATCAACGGTCCTGATCATGCCATAAAATAATTCATCTTTGCACTACGGCCAAAGAGAATCCATAGCCATAATCATACCAAAAACTGTCCATCAATGCACTACGGGCCAATGAGGACTTTTTCCACATCATTTGTAATATTACGGTTATGATTATACCGAATAATCCTTGGTCATAATCATACCAAGTCCATCTATGTACTACATGCCACAGATGACTTTCAACATAATATAAGCATGAGGATGATGACAATATTATAAGCAATAGTCAAACTAAATCAAGGATAAATATTAAAGACTTTAAATTTATCCAAACATTATCAAAAATCATAATATAATATTGTTAATATTATAACAATATTTTAATCACTTCTTAAACTTATAAATAATTTAATTTAATTGTTTACACTTTTCCAAATAATGCATTTAATCATTCAAAATGACACACTCATAAGATTTCATCACCAATAATCAAATTACTCATCAAAAATCTGCATATACCTTATATAGGATTTTTAAGCCATAAAATCCTATTTACCAATTTTTCAACTTCACATAACATATTTAATTCATATGTTTGTAACTAAATCATTTTCATGAAAAATACCAAATCAGTCCCAAAAATTATTCTTTTCTGGGATTAAGCAGAATATAGTCCCATATTGAACATATATTTTTCTCGGAATTTTTAAAATTCATTTACTATTTTTCAAAAATCAATTTCTAATTAATTTCTTAAGAAATTAGCTACCTTAAGGTTAACTCCAGAAATTCTCAAATCTTGGAAGGATCTTACATATGTTAACATGATCTTCCAGTTTAAATTTCATGGTCATCGGAGTTATAGAACTCCGGTTATAGCATTTTTTGTCGAAAAAACTTAAATATTGAAATAAGTCGGAATGAGCTCATTTTTGGACAGTGGGTACTTTATACCATATATTTTCATGTCCCAAAAGGCCGAAATTTTTCTCATAATTTAAGTGGCCGAAAATACCCTTTTAAATTTGCTGGCAGTAGCTATTTGGCACTTTTCAGTTTTTGACTCCTTTACTAAAATCAGTCCACCCGAAAATCTACAACATATTTTCTAGTGATTTCACTTGGATAAGTTATAAAACTCATAGATCTAACTCTAGAACTTGACCACACTCAAAAATTCGAAATATAATAGGAGATATGGTCAATTGAATTTCATATTCCATTTTTACCAAAATCTGATTTTCAACCCTTTCTAATTTCTAAGAAACTTTCATGTTTTCACATAATAACCAACATAAATCATCATGACAATGACATAATAATTCAATAAAATAAGTTCAAGAATAAGTTTTAAAGATTTATAAGTTAATTTATCCTGAACTCAATAACGTCCAAATTGTCAACATGATACTACTTTGTGGAGTAAAATTCAAAAATGCTCAGAAAAATATTTCCATGAAAAGATACCGGATAAAGCACAATTATCAAGGATATTCCACTAATTTCATGGAGTATAGAAGTCAAAGTTTTAACCAATTGAGTATAATAAAGAATGGAATAACAAAAGAAATCACCAGGCATGCGATAAACCGCACATGCAAGTTATTCCAATAGAATAATAAATAACGGAACCAGGTCCGGCATAAAACGCACAGACAGGATATTCCAATAGAATAATACAGACTGGAACCAGGTCCGGCGTAAAATGCACAGACAGGATATTCTAACAGAATAATAAAGAATGAAATAACAGAAGAATTTCACCAAGTATAGGGTAGCCTGCGTATACAGGTTATTTCAATAGAATAATAAATAATGGAATAACAGAAGTTCTCTGCATGAATACAAAAGAAATAATACCCCTTACCGTAAAAGAAACTGAATATAAGAGTAGAGAATTAACAGAATTCTTTTCTATAGTTTCTCTATAATTTCTCTCTCTAGAGTTTCAGTGAATTCGTAAGAAATAATGAAGGAATGA
Source organism: Panax japonicus (assembly GCA_020205505.1). Taxonomy (NCBI): domain Eukaryota; kingdom Viridiplantae; phylum Streptophyta; class Magnoliopsida; order Apiales; family Araliaceae; genus Panax; species Panax japonicus. Next base: position 27,798,677 of record CM035097.1, on the reverse strand, counting down.
GCTTCTATTTATAGAAGAATGGACTACATAGTAACTAATTCATGAACGGTCCATATTGGTTTACTATTAAAACTTAAAGTAACGGTCCATACTGATTTACTATTAAAACTTTAAACCAGCGATCCATATTGATTTACAATTATAACTATCCACCAGCGGTCCATATTGATTTACTATTATATCTTCAACCAACGGTCTGAAAAATCAGCACATCTCCTCATGAACTAATATTGTACCAAAAAAATAATTTGGACCAAAAAGAAATATATTTTATACGTGAATAGTACTTCGTGAATAATAACTCGTGAATAGTAACTCATGAATAGTAACTTGTGAATAGTAACTCATGAATAGTAACTCATAAATAGTAACTCGTGAATAGTAACTCATGAATAGTAACTCGTGAATAGTAACTTGTGAATAGTATTCTGATACGAAAAGTGTCCCTAATACCCGATTGAACAATACTGAGTGACTTCTCACATAAGCATCAATAATCAATACCGTGTACTACTATGCAACCACGTGTATTACTGTACTTTTAACACCCGGTGTTTCAACAGTTAACGGTAAAACTTCCGCCGTTATCTTCATAAAGTATTTTTGTCGTTTTCTCAATCTGATAATAATTCTGTTGTGGGGTCCACCAATAATTATACTGTCGTACGAATATTCTCTGACAAAAAGAATATTCCCCGACTAATCGAATATTCCTTGACAAAACGAATATTTTATATCAACTTACTTATTTTGCAAAAAAAAAATGCATATATTACCCTTAACTTTAAACTTTTATCAATTTAACTATTTACCAAAATAGAAAAATTGAATACTTTTATTTCATAAAATTCGGGGTCTCACAATCACCCTTCCTTATGAAATTTCGCCCTCAAAATTTACGTACGTACTTGATATTCGAAGAGATGAGAATACCTTGCTTTCTTTTCAGATTGTACCTTCCCGGTAATTTCCTCGCTACCATGATTTTTCCATTTCTCATCTCCTATATTTCAGATATCATTCTAGAATATAGCTTCAAAATAAAGGTTAATTGACATATCATAATTTGTCAACTTATCAAGTGAACAATTCCAGCTTAGGTAAGTCACACACTAGCGAAGTATATAACTCGTCTCTCCCCTCCTATTTCTAGACTCTTATCTCCACCAGCGACCATATCCCTAAGCTCTGATACCAAATGTGACGCCCCCAAAATTAGGTATACATCACCCATTCTAAGTCGTCAGATACATGGTACAAAATTCAAATACAATTTCATTTATACAACTGTTGAGCTATCGTATAGAATACGACCACAGTTAAATATGAGTTTTAATACAAATGTATTTAACTCTCATGGTACCTCGACCACAACCTTACAATGGTACTTTACATAAAAGTACAGTCAAAAACTGTTTTAGAAACTTAAATCTTTGGGAAGTGTTCAAGGAAACCTTCGTACATGGGAGGCCATGCGTCCAGGTTATGATAGATATCATATGTCCACAGAATTATTCTTGGTTGATCCAAAAGTCCCCAAAGAAAAATAAGAAGATTACTATCATCTTCTTTCCAATGGTAAGTCTTCTCTTGACATATAATTATCTCTGTTGTCTCCAAGTGAAAATTATATTTCAAAAATACTCCAAGATCATATAGGTAGTGCTCGTAGATATACTCAGCAAGTGGATGTGCACAACCATGTCTTATGATAACACGAGGTTGTATGTCATTAGACATCTTATATGATAGTGGCAAAAACACCCTTCCAACGTTAGGTTTGCCTCACCCTATATGATTCACCAAATATAACTACTAAATGATGTATAGAATACAAAACACTTTTCTATACTGCTTAGGGAGAACCTCCACAGCTAGAGACCACCATTCTAATCCTCTTAATACCCCAGCTACACTCTTATTAGCTGAAAGGAATTGTGAAGCAGAAGGGTGAACACAACTAGCCCAGTAAAGAATATCATGACTAAAGATAATTAAATTATCAATAGCTTTCATCAATAATAAATCAGAGATTTAGAACATATGACAGATAATAAAACTTTTTAACCATAGTTGCAGCGAAACGAGCAATCCATTAGAAGAGTCAAATAGACCATAAGGTCTATTATCTTCTCTATGTTAAAAGTCCACCAATAATATTTTATCCCTGTAACATCAATCAACAATTCCCGTCCACGATCATGTGAATAACTCATAATCACAATTGTGATTCTAAATTCCTCTTCGTACACAGGACGACGATAATTTTCATCACCCATCTTCACCTGAAACATCAAAAATTATGGTTATACCAAATCACAATTCATGCTCGTAATCATTAAATCATCTTTGCACTACGGCCAAAGATATTCATTATTATTGTAAGACCTCAACTTTTTATAAATTAAGATTTAATTTTTTCTAATTATTATTTTAAAATAGTAAGGGGTTGATTTGATTAATGTGGTTAGTTATGGGTAAAATGAGCAACTATTTTTTAAATAAGCAAATGGTTATAAAATATTCATTGTTGTCGGAGAATATTCGTTTGGTCGTGAAATATTCTTGCAGTCGGGGAATATTCGTACGACGGCGCAGCCTTGTGTGGGTTACATAACAGAAAGCAATTGGATGAAGAAAACGACAAGTATGAGTTGTTTATAAATAACGGCGTAGTTGTTACCGTTAATACTGTTGGAATACCCGGTGGTTAAAACACATTAATACGCGTTGTTGCACAGTAGCACACGGTATTGCACTAATTATTGATTCTTACATAAGAAGACACTACTCAATAATTGTTACAGTAGTTACTGTTCAGTATTTTATTTTATTGATTCAATAATTGCTGGGTTGATATTTTATATTACTATTGTTTCAATAATTGTCACTACATAGTATTTTCCATTATCGGAGCAATAATTCATATTATCTGAATAATATTATTAGATAGCAATATTGGCAATGTCTAGAAAGTTCTGTCTTAGGAGAGGTTTGGTCACCTAATTGCGCGCTAGTAAGGAGAAATTCTTATTGGAAAGCCCCCTCTTTCCTAGGAACGGCCTGGTTGTCAGTATTGTTATTCTGTAATATTATTTGTGAATAATTAATTATTAATTTATATGATGAGAAAAATATTGATTTTATGTGAATATAGATGGAGAAATTTTTTAAAGTGACAATTGTTAAAAATTGATATTTTATCTTTTTTGATAAAATAATATTTTATTATATTATATAATAGTGGTGATATTTTTATAATGAATGTGTGATATATGAGTAAATGAGAAAGAGTATTTTTGTTGCATTAAATGATTAACACATGTTTTATGTGTCGGTGGACCCTATTTCTTGACTGAAATTTGATTATAGCTTGTAAAATCGTCCGTTTGTGGATTTTGGTCAATTTATGTTTAAAATTTGAAAAACCTTTCTTCTGCAAAGTTGTAGATAATGAAATTTCCTATGGAAAAGGCACGTGGTTCGAATTTTTTTGACAAAAAGGTTATTTATTATGAATTATTGAATTTCTGAAGTTCCTAAATAATTGATTTTTGGAAGTTTTATTTATTTTTATTAATAAAAACATTTTTTTATATTTTGTGGGCGTCATTAACATGTTCTAGGGGCTGAATTCAGTTGGCAAAGGTGTGCGTAGAATTTTGGTTAATAAATATTATTAATTTATTAAATTTTCTGATTTGGTGTTCTAAGCATTTTCCTATAAATAGGGTGCTTAGGTTAGAAATGAAAATCACACCAGAAACTGAAGTTTTCTCTCTCTATATTATCGAGCATATTTTTGTAAGTATTTAGATATTTTGAGTGTTGCTATACGGTTCAAGTTCCCTTCAGTACTATATCCAGTATTCCAGTCAGAAATACTGTCTTTTCGAGGTAAGGGATGTTATTTTCTTCGTAAGTGATATTATTTCTTCAATATCATTATGCGAAAATATTGGTCGGAACTTTTTATCAAATTTAGAACTTTTTAATGTCGGAGTTACTATTTATGAGTTACTATTCACGAGTTACTATTCACGAGTACTATTCACTAAAACATGATGATTTTCTTGTGGAATTTCTACCTTTTAGTGTCGGAGTTACTATTCACGTATACGGCACTATTCACGTATACGATACTATTCACGAATACGACACTATTCACAGAAAAATTAAATTTTCTTTTCTGTGTCCAAGATTGTCTTTTATGATTCCTATCTTTGATTGGATCTATGTTTTGGTCTTCATTCTTGAATTTTACTCCACTCTGATTATTTATGAAGTATTTTTGAACTTAGATTGTGTAAAGTACGAATCCTTAATATTTGTTCTTTTGTTTCACTGGATTCATTTTCTTTAAAATATTTTTCATCATCCTCAGTACTAAATGATGATATAACTGAATATCTTTGGCCTATAGTGTAAAGATGAATGATTTTATAATGAATATCTTTGGCCCGTAGTGCAAAGATGAACATGTGTTTAGATGAACATGACCAACTGTTTAATATCTTTGGCCCGTAGTTCAAAGATGAACAGGTGTTGAGATGAACATGACCAACTGATGAATATCTTTGACCTGTAGTGCAAAGATGACTATTTGATTTAAGATGTATATTGATTGATGTTATATGGATAAAATATCGATGATGGACTTTTAAATTCATAGATGATAGTAGATTTCATTCTCTACTTAACTCTTCTAATGAATTGTTGTTTTCGCTGCAGTTGTTGATCTAAAACTTGTTGTCTATTGTATTCTATCAAAATTTTTCTCTGTTGAAGACTAAGGATAATTTGTTGTACATTATCTTAGTCATAATATTCTTTACTGGGCTAGTTGAGCTCACCCTTTTCCTTTTTGTTCCATTTTTCTTCTCAGGAGACGAGAATATAGTGGGAACTAGTCGGGGTGTGGAGTGACGGTTCAAGACAGTTGTTTTAGTAGTCTTCACTATTTTGTAAAATAGTGTATCAATAATTTTAATGAGGACTCCTTTTGAGTTTGTATACTCTCTATTAGACAGTATTTGTATTTAAACTCAAAGTTTATGTGTTATCGTATTTTGCACGACAATTGTATTAATGAAGTTGTAGTTGTTTCTGTACCATGTATTTGGCAACTCAGAATAGGTTGGGTGGATTGGACCTATTTCGGGGGCGTCACAGTTAGTATCAGAGCTTAGGGATATGATCTCTAGCGGAGATCGGGGAATAGAACTAGGAGGGGAGAGATGAGTAAATCCTTCGCTAGTGTGTCCTACCTAAGCTTATTTGTTATTTAATTGGTCGGTTAGAATATAGGGTTAATATGTGGCATGTCAATTAACCATTGTTTTGTGACATTATTTGAAAATGGCAGCTAAAAATGTTAACAATGGAGTGAATGAGACCGTGGGGACACCTCTAATCATCAACCAGGTTAATGTGATTAGAGATATCCATGTGGTGATTGAGGAATTAAAAGTTGCACTCAAGCTAGTCGCAAAGGTAGCAACTGAGAGTGAGGAAAAAGAGGAACGTGAGGATGATTTATTAGAAGAACTTATTGATCAAAATGTAGAATTGCAAAATCGTATTCATGAGTTAGAAGAGCAGGCTAAAGAACGACAGGCGGTCGTGGAACAAAGGGATGCAATAATTCAAAATTGTATTACCCGATGTGCAATGGTTGAACAGAAGCACTCTTTGGCAGAGTATACGATATTAAAGCTGGAATATGAGAATTCAAATGTCAAGGAGCAACTGAAAGAAGAAACAACTGAACGAGTGAGAATGAAAGATGCATGGGTAAAAGCCGCACGACGCGTTGATATTATGGAAAGAGAAGTCTGGTCTAAGAAAGCTAAAATAGATGATATGTATTTCTTTTTTTTGACAGAAATTGGGAGAATCCAGCATCGAGTTTTGAATTACCCTGACGAGAAATTGAAAGAAGTTATCACGGGTTAGTTAATTATAAATTTTTGCGAAGTTTATACCTTACTCGATATCGGTTCTACCCATTCTTTTATCTCGCTTATTTGCGCTCAACGTTTAAATTTGACTCCGGAGAGATTAGACTTTGACTTATCGGTTGAAACTCCGTTAGGAGAAACCTTCATTACATGTGCTATCAAAGTCTTGGATGAGAGTCACAGTTTTGAATGACATTTCTATTGTTAATAAATTTCCTAACGTATTCTTGAAGACTTCTTAGCCTACCCTTAGAACGTGAAATCGAATTTTGTATTGACCCCAGTACAAAACCCATTTCTTCAACCCTTAAATATTTCTTCACATTAAACGATAGTATCATGCGCTAAAGACGTTGGCTCGAGCTGTTGAAGATTACGGTTATACCATTCAATACCATTGTAGGAAAAACGAACGTGGTAGCTGACGCGTTGAGCAGAAGATCGTATGCGTTTACAAGTGCAAATATACGAACCTACGTGAAGATAGTAAATATACGATTAGAATCGACTTTAATCGATAACGTCGTAGTTGTTACCGTTAATACTGTTGGAATACCCGGTGGTTAAAACACAGTAATACGCGTTGTTGCATAGTAGCACACGGTATTGCACCAATTATTGATTCTTACGTAAGAAGACACTACTCAATAATTGTTACAGTAGTTACTGTTCAATATTTTATTTTATTGATTCAATAATTGCTGCATTTATATTTTATATTACTATTGTTTCAATAATTGTCACTACACAGTATTTTCCATTATCGAAGCAATAATTCATATTATCTGAATAATATTATTAGATAGCAATATTGGCAATATCTAGAAAGTTCTGTCTAAGTAGAGGTTTGGTCACCTAATTGCGCGTCAGTAATGAGAAATTCTTATTGGAAAGCCCCCTCTTTCCTGGGAACGGCCTGATTGTTAGTATTGTGATTCTGTAATATTATTTATGAATAATTAATTATTGATTTATATGATGAGAAAAATATTGATTTTATGTGGATATAGATGGAGAAATTTTTTAAAGTGACAATTGTTAAAAATTGATATTTTATCTTTTCTGATAAAATATTATTTTATTATATTATATAATAATGGTGATATTTTTACAATGAATGTGTAATATATGAGTAAATGAGGAGGAAGAGTATTTTTGTTGCATTAAATGATTAACACATGTTTTGTGTGTCAATGGACCCCATTTCTTGACTGAAATTTGATTATAGCTTGTAAAATCGTTCGTTTGTAGATTTCGGTCAATTTCTGTTTAGAGTTTGGAAAACCTTTTTTCTGCAAAGTTGTAGATAATGAAATTTCCTATGGAAAAGACATGTTGTTCAAATTTTTCTGACAAAAGGGTTATTTATTATGAATTATTGAAGTTCTGAAGTTCCGAAATAATTGATTTTTGGAAGTTTTATTTATTTTTATTAGTAAAAACATTTTTTTACATTTTGTGGGCGTCATTAACATGTGCTAGGGGCTGAATTCAGTTGGCAAAGGTGTGCGTAGGATTTTGGTTAATAAATATTATTAATTTATTAAATTTTCTGATTTGGTGTTCTAAGCATTTTCCTATAAATAAGGTGCTGAGGTTAGAATTGAAAATCACACCAGAAACTGAAGTTTTCTCTCTCTATATTATCGAGCGTATTTTTGTAAGTATTTAGATATTTTGAGTTTTGCTATACGGTTCAAGTTCCCTTCAGCACTATATCCAGTATTCCAGTCAGAAATACTGTCTTTTCGAGGTAAGAGATGTTATTTTCTTCGTAAGTGATATTATTTCTTCAATATCATTATGCCGAAATATTGGTCGGAACTTTTTAATGTCGGAGTTACTATTTATGAGTTACTATTCACGAGTTACTATTCACGAGTACTATTCACAAAGCATGATAATTTTCTTGTGGAATTTCTACCTTTTAGTATCGGTGTTACTATTCACGTATACGACACTATTCATAGAAAAATAATTTTTTTTTCTGTGTCCAAGATTGTCTGTTATGATTCCTATCTTTGATTGGATATATGTCGTGGTCTTCATTCTTGAATTTTACTCCACTCTGATTATTTATGAAGTATTTTTGAACTTGGATTGTGTAAAGTACGAATCCTTAATATTTGTTCTTTTGTTTCACTGGATTCGTTTTCTTTAAATTATTTTTCATCATCCTCAGTCCTAAATGATGATATAACTGAATATCTTTGGCCTGTAGTGCAAAGATGAATGATTTTATAATGAATATCTTTGGCCCATAGTGCAAAGATGAACAGGTGTTTAGATGAACATGACCAACTGATGAATATCTTTGGCCCGGAATGCAAAGATGAACAAGTGTTGAGATGAACATGACCAACTGATGAATATCTTTGGCCTGTAGTACAAAGATGACTATTTGATTTAAGATGTATATTGATTGATGTTATATGGATAAAATATCGATGATGGACTTTTAAATTCATAGATGATAGTAGATTTCATTCTCTACTTAACTCTTCTAATGAATTGTTGTTTCCGTTGCAGTTGTTGATCTAAAACTTGTTGTCTATTGTATTCTATCAGATTTTTTCCCTGTTGAAGACTAAGGATAATTTCTTGTACATTATCTTAGTCATAATATTCTTTACTGGGCTAGTTGAGCTCACCCTTTTCTTTTTTGTTCCATTTTTCTTCTCAGAAAACGAGAATATAACGGGAACTAGTCGGGGTGTGGAGTGATTGGTCAAGACAGTTGTTTTAGTAGTCCTCACTATTTTGTAAAATAGTGTATCAATAATTTTAATGAGGACTCCTTTTGAGTTTGTATACTCTCTATTAGACAGTATTTGTATTTAAACTCAAAGTTTATGTGTTGTCGTATTTTACACGACAATTGTATTAATGAAGTTGTAGTTGTTTCTGTACCATGTATTTGGCGACTCAGAATAGGTTGGGTGGATTGGACCTATTTTGGGGGCGTCACAATTATCACATCCATGAATTAATATTTCATTGCTGAGACTCAGCTCAATAATTAATCCACATCATCGAATCATCTATGCACTAAAGGCCAAGGATATTCTTTAGTATCACGGCCACGAATTATCCATGCACTACGACCAAAGATAATCATATTTTCATCAACGGTCCTGATCATGCCATAGCCAAAGAGAATCTATAGCCATAATCATACCAAAAACTGTCTATCAATGCACTATAGGTCAATGAGGACTTTTTCCACATCATTTGTAACATTACGATTATGATTATACTGAATAATCCTTGGTCATAACCATACCAAGTCCATCTTTGCACTACAGGCCACAGATGACTTTCAACATAATATAAGCACGAGGATGATGACAATATTATAAGCATTAGTCAAACTAAATCAAGGATAAATATTAAAGACTTTAAATTTATCCAAACATTATAAAAAATCATAATCTAATATTGTTAATATTACAACAATATTTTAATCACTCCTTAAACTTATAAACAATTTAATTTAATTGTTTACACTTTTCCAAATAATGCATTTAATCATTCAAAATGACATACTCATAAGATTTCATCACCAATAATCAAATTACTCATCAAAAATCTACATATACCTTATATAGGATTTTCAAGCGATAAAATCCTATTTACCAATTTTTCAACTTCACATAACATATTTAATTAATATGTTCGTAACTAAATCATTTTCATGAAAAATACCAAATCAGTCCCAAAAATTATTCTTTTCTGGGATTAAGCAAAATATAGTCCCATATTGAACATATATTTTTTTCGGAATTTTTAAAATTCATTTACTATTTTTTAAAAATTAATTTCTAATTAATTCCTTAAGAAATTAGCTACCTTAAGGTTAACTCCAGAAATTTTTAAATCTTGGCAGGATCTTACACATGTTAACGTAATCTTCCAAAATATTGAAATAGTCATAACTTGTCATCGGAGTTATAGAACTCCGGTTATAGCGTTTTTCGTCGGAAAAACCTAAATATTGAAATAGTCATAACTTGCTTATTTTAAGTTGGAATGAGCTCATTTTTGGACAGTAGGTACTTTATGCCATATATTTTCATGTCCCAAAAGGCCGAAATTTTTCTCCTAATTTAAGTGGCCGAAAATACCCTTTTAAATTTTCTGGCAGTAGCTATTTGGCACTTTTCAATTTTTGACTCCTTTACTAAAATCAGTCCACACGAAAATCTACAACACCTTTTCTAGTGATTCCACTTGGATAAGTTAGAAAACTCATAGATCTAACTCTAGAACTTGACCACACTAAAAAATTCGAAATATAATAGGAGATGTGGTCAATTGAATTTTATACTCCATTTTTACCAAAATCTGATTTTTAACCCTTTGTGATTTCTAAGAAACTTTCTTGTTTTCACATAATAACCAATATAACTCATTATGACAATGACATAATAATTCAATAAAACAAGTTCAAGAATAAGTTTTAAAGATTTACAAGTTAATTTATCTTGAACTCAATAACGTCCAAATTGTCAACATGATACTACTTTGTGGAGTAAAATTCAAAAATACTCAGAAAAATATTTCCATGAAAAGATACTGGATAAAGCGCAATTATCACGGATATTCCACTAATTTCATGGAGTATAGAAGTCAAAGTTTTAACCAATTGAGTATAATAAAGAATGGAATAACAAAAGAAATCACCAGGCATGCGATAGACCGCACAGGCAGGTTATTCCAATAGAATAATAAATAACTGAACTAGGTCCGGTGTAAAACGCACAGACAAGATATTCCAACAGAATAATAAAGGATGGAACCATGTCCGGCGTAAAACGCAAAGATAGGATATTCTAACAGAATAATAAAGACTGGAACTAGGTCCGGCGTAAAACGCACTGATAGGATATTCCAACAGAATAATAAAGAATAAAATAACAGAAGAATTTCACCAAGTATATGGTAGCCTGCGTATACAGGTTATTCCAACAGAATAATAAATAATGGAATAACAGATGTTCTCTTCATGAATACAAAAGAAATAATACCCCTTACTGTAAAAGAAACTGAATATAAGAGAGGGGAAGTATCAGAATACTTTTCTATAGTTTCTCTATAATTTCTCTCTCTAGAGTTTCAGTGAATTCGTAAGAAATAATGAAGGAATGAGCTTCTATTTATAGAAGAATGGACTGCATAGTAACTAATTCATGAACGGTCCAGATTGATTTATTTTTAAACGGACGGTCCATATTGGTTTACTATTAAAACTTAAAGTAACGGTCCATACTGATTTACTATTAAAACTTTAAACCAACGATCCATATTGATTTACTATTATAACTATCCACCAGCGGTCCATATTGATTTACTATTATATCTTCAACCAACAGTCTGAAAAATTAGCACATCTCCTCATGGACTAATATTGTACCAAAAAAATAATTTGGACCGAAAAGAAATATATTTTACGGGTGAATAGTACTCTGTGAATAGTAACTCGTGAATAGTAACTCGTGAATAGTAACTCATGAATAGTAACTCATGAATAGTAACTCATGAATAGTAACTCGTGAATAGTAACTCGTGGATAGTACTCCGACACAAAAAGTGTCTCGAATACCAGATTTAACAATACTGAGTGACTTCTCACATAAGCATCAATAATCAATACCGTGTACTACTATGCAACCACGTGTATTACTGTAGTTTTAACACCGGGTGTTTCAACAGTTAACGGTAAAACTTTTGTCGTTATCTTCATAAAGTATTTTTGTCGTTTTCTCAATCCGACAATAATTCTGTTGTGGGGTCCACCAATGATTGTACCGTCGTACGAATATTCCCCGACTAATCGAATATTCCCCGATAAAACGAATATTTTATATCAACTCTCTTACTCTGCAAACAAAAATTCACATATTACCCTTAACTTTAAACTTTTATCAATTTAACTATTTACCAAAATAGAAAAATTGAATACTTTTATTTCATAAAATTCAGGGTCTCACATCTTTTGTCCCACCTGGAGTTTACTTCGTGGTGGTTGATCGCTTTTACAGTTTTTTTACGTTTCGTCCTGCCTGGTGTTCACTTTATGGCAGTTGATTGATTTGTACAGCTTTATTTATATTTTGTCCCACCTGGAGTTTCCTCCGTGGTGGTTGATAGCTTTTACAGCTTTATTTATATTTTATCCCACCTGGAGTTTCCTCCGTGGCGGTTGATTGCTTTAACAGCTTTATTTACATTTCTGATCCCCCATGGAGGTGCTTCTTGGTTGGTGATCATGTATGTATATATATATTTACAGCTTTTATATATATACCTGCTTATTGCTTTCATAAAATTTGCGGTATCATGTGCGCCTAGGAATCATGTGATCACAGATTCAACCTATTGTATCTAGATTCGATTCCCGTGATGGATATTTTCATCTGTAAGCAGCTTGTAAATTATTCTGCGGTGTCTGAATTTCCTCAGATGGTTTTCATTCCCACGAGGAAGTCGGCAATATTTTTTATATGTTTTTCTTACAGATGCTTCGCATCTCGAAAATAAAAATCAATCAAGCCGAACACTTAATAAAATGGAAGTGTAAAAGGACTCAATTACTATTGAGCATCAGGGTTTGAGAAACCTCTTTTATAAAACAACATTGCCATATCTTGCTAAAAACTACATTTTTACATAAATGAAAACCCTGTGTATATAGGTGCGAACTGAGGCCTCATACTACTTCCAAATAATAGTACATTGACTCACCCACACACAAATTCAGATAATAGTTTCTTGAAAAGAGGTGGTCACCGTGGTAACACGGATGTCGGGGGGTGCCTAAAACCTTCCCTCCGCATAACCAAGTTCCCGGACCTTAATGAATCTCGGTTTCACCGACCCGTTTAGCAGTGTTACATCACTAGGTCAATGTGCAAACCTTTTCTCGGTTGTGTTGGTACAACCATTTAAAAAACTAACTGGCGACTCTTAAACAGTCCATCACCGACATTATACATGTCGGACCTTTTTCACTTATTTTTTCAAACAAATCTCACCTAAAATGAGAACACCAAAGAACAAGTAACGGAAAGGGACATCTAAAAATCCCGACGTCGACAGGTGGCAACTCTGCTGCGGACTCCAGTAGGAGGACTAAAGCTGCTATTACAATCTTTTTAAATTGTTATCTGCTTGTATGTGAATGTTGCATTTACATTTATGATGAATGTGTACGAATGGATTTTCTTATTGCACTTAGTGCCTCGTACCATATCTGCTTGTGACATTAGTGCTTCGCACATGTCATCATTTTTATACGGTGAGATGCGATGTATGTGAATGTATGTTGTGTGGTCCTCCACCAGGAGGCTATCCCGTCGGTGTTTGATTACTGGACTCGTTGGAAGACTAATTCCCTGAGGCTCAGGAAAGGCACCACCCAAATTCGCTTCAGTTGAATGACCAGATTAATTTCCCATTGAGTAAATTGTGATGATTTGGGAACCTTCATGCCAAAAAGCCGCGAGAGTAACCTAAGATAGGTCAGCCTCAGATAAACCCAAAACGGAGGAAAGTCTCTTCATGCTTTTTCATTTTAATTACTTGTAAGCACAAATTACTTGTATGTTCGTCCATATCTATCTCCATGTAATGAGAAATATGAAGAAATATGTATACATACATATTTAAATTGACATGCTACAAACAACTGACATCCAGTGTTGCAGAATAAAATTCCTAAAACGAACGCATCACATAGCATGCTAATTTACATTCCCTAAAGACTAAACTATGCAAGTCTTTCACAGGGAACCAATTGGACATACTACCCGGTTAAAATCCAAAAAGGCTACAGGCATACAGACAATCATGTCGTCATCTGACCAGACGGATCTTAATCCAGTTTCTCGTAAAGAATTTGATGGATTAAGCAAACAAATTATAGATTTGGCTGTTCTACTCAAAGAACTACACCAGTCTACTCAGGGTTAAAAAATACCCATACGTGCTGAATCCTCTACACAAGGGGGAAACCAGGTCATTACAATACCAAAACTGTAGTTGGATACGACCAATATAACTCATGATGATGCCCATCTCACCGGAGATCTAGACACCGGCGACATCAAAAAGAAAGTCCTCCAAATGGAAGAGACCCTTTGTGCTATCAAAGGAATTGGAACACACGAGAGTGTTTCATATGCGGATCTTTGCATTTTTCCTGGTGTTCATTATCCAGAAAAGTTTAAGACTCCTGACTTTGAAAAATATGACTGGTTAGGAGATCCTTACACACATTTAAAGGTGTTTATTGGAGAACTTGGATCTTATGCAGAGGACGAAAAGCTTAGAATGCAGCTATTCTAAAAGAGTCTAACTGGAGAAGCCCGTTCGTGGTACACGAGATTAGATAACTCAAAGATCCATAGTTGGGAAGAGCTAGCACATGCTTTCCTCACTCAATATAGCTTTTAGTCTTAGATGACTCCTGATCGGTATCAAATTACCAAGATCAAGAAATAGTCTAACGAGTCTTTCAGAAGTATGCTCAAAGGTGGAGACGCCTGTCTGCCCAAGTTATTCCTTCCATGACAGAATCAAAAATGGTCATAACTTTTATAGACATACAAAAAGCTCCTTTCTATGAAAGAGTTTTAGCCGCCATCGGCAAACCATTTTCTGAAATGGTCAAACATGGGGAGATGGCTGAGATGGGATTGAAGTCCAAAAAAGTTCAAGACCTAGCTGCCCTCAAAGCTGTTGCTGATCACATCCAATCCAGAAATTATGAAAACAACCCTCGAAAGGTCCATAAAAAGAAAGAGGAAGATGTTTCCATGATACTATTGGGTCAAAAAGGCAATCAGAACATGCCTATTCAAAGGAGAAACTACACTCCCTTTCAAGGACAGTCTTCGAACCCTCCAATACCAAAAGGTGGAGAAGTCAAACGCCCTCGAGTGTTCACACCCTTAAGGGTCACCCTCTAGAACATTTTCACTCTTCTGACAACCCAGAAGAAAATTACACATCTTCTTCCACCAGCTAACCCTAATGGACGGGGTTTCAATGTTGCTCGGAAATGTGCTTATCATGCCGGGGCACCTGGATATGATACTCAGGATTGTTGGGCCTTAAAACACAAGATCCAAGACCTGATAGACAACGGTGAGATCGTGGTTACCAAACCAGATCAGCCTCACGTTCAAGACAACCCTTCTTCCTCAAAACAAAGAAGAAGATGTCAACATGATCAATTGGAGCAACGGACAGAATTCAAATTTCAACTGTGAATCCTCCCAAACCCTCAAAGATGGTGTTGACAAATGGGATTATGCCAAGTTTCAGTTCATAATGGAGCAAAAGATGAAAGCTCTATGCAAGAAAATTGAGTAATTGGCAGAATTGGTGACTTATAAGCATCAAGTGACTCGTCAATTAATCAGCCAGGAGCACGCCGATCTCCTACCGCTTGTCATGAATATTCCCTCGTCACTTTCAAAAAATGAAATACTAGAAGATAAAGTGACAAAGAGAACAAATGCCAAAGTCCGTCAGGATTTTACCAACAAAAAGGAATTCACATATCTGGGCCAACCTATGGAGGAAATCCTCCAGATGTTAATCAATTAATGAAGGATCAGTTCCCTTCTACCTCCAATCAACCCTCGTTCAGGACGGTACAATTCTGACGGAGTATGCCAATATCACTCCCATTCTTGCGGTCATAGCACAAAAGAATGATGGGCACTCCGCCACCTCATCCAAAATCTAATTGACAGTGGTGTCCTGCACCTAGCGGACGATGATATTGTGTTACGTGCAAGTGAGAATACATGTCCTACTAAGTGGAAGAGTTTGGTAACAGTCATATCCACTGAAACTGATGGGGCTAATAAATCACTCATAATGCTAACAATTCAACTCAAGGGAAGCAACAATCCTTTGAAAGTGGTCGCTCCTGAGCCAATGAACTTGCCATACAGAGCACAATATCATATTGTTAGCTTGCACAAGGTTCCGTGGAATTATGGAGAAGGTAAAGGATCCATTTCACATACAACTGCTACAGTGTCGAAGGAAAATCAACTGTATCTTCCCCAATAGGTGATGAAGTCTACCATCAAATAAAAGGGGAAAATACCCATGGAGAAGATTGAAAAATTCCTTCGCACTATGGGTCATAACGAAGCCAAGGTGGTTTTAAGCTTAAAAGAAGCTCCACAACAAATATCAATTTTGGACTTGGTCCTAAATTCTGAGGATCACAGGACGATCTTACTGAAGGTTTTAGAAGAAGCCTATCTACCGACATCAGTTGATACGAAAAAATTTCAACATCTGGTTGATCACATTTTCAATAACAATGTGATATCCTTCACTGATGATGACATACCTCCCGAGGGGATCGGTCATTGCAAGCCGTTCCACATTGCGGTCTTGTCCTTCGGATACATGCTAGCTAGAGTCTTGATAGATGGAGGCTCATCTCTAAATATCTGTCCATACGCTACGTTGGTGAAGATGAATATCAATCTCAATCGAATCCGGAATAGCCATACTATCATCAAGGCTTTCGATGGAGCCCGCCAGAATTCGGTGGGAGTAATTGAACTGCCAATCGAAATTGGTCCCCATACATTCTGCATATCTTTCCACGTACTCAAGATAGATTCGAGATATAACCTGCTCTTGGGACAACCTTGGATTCATATGGCAGGGGCAGTCCCCTCTACCCTTCATCAACAATTGAAATACATTATCAACAATAGCCTGGTTATGGTCAACGCTGAACCAGAGTGTCCACAACACGGGGACATGCCATTCATCAATGCCAATGCAGATGTTGAACTGGTTAGTTTTCATGCCTTGGAAGTAAGCAATACCCAATTCCATGCTATTGGAATGCCATTTCCGAACCTAAGATTTCTGCCGAGGTAATGTCGGCTACTCAAGAAATGATGTCATTGGGTCATAAGCCGGGACAAAGGCTGGGTAAAGATCGCCAAGGTATCAAGTACCCAATTCAATTAACCAAGCAAGCTGGAACAGTTGGACTAGGCTATTCTGTCAGTTCTAGTCATAGGAATCCTCATAAGAATCAGCAGATTCCTTTAGCTTCAACCATGCAATATTTATCTTCGCCTGCAAACTCTGAGTCTGCACAACCTCCAGTAAAGGTGACAGCCAATGTAATGGCTATGTTATTTCCCAAGCTGGTACCAGTGAAGGAGAAAGAAGTCTTTGTTCCAAATCCCACAGTGGAAGAGGAGGAACGAAGAACCAAGCAAGACGTCATCCGAATGATGTCAGGCATATGCATCATCGTTCATGATGAACATACAAACAGATATACCCAGACGATGATTTCCCAGACGTAATGGCCATCAATCGGGAGAAGGAGGACGATGACAGCCCCTCCATCACTATAGTCCACCCTGAAGTTTGCCTTTGCCAATTGGAACAACACTCCTTGCATTGGTCGACAAAGGTAAACGGGCAAAACTCTTTCTGCCCTGTAGATATCATAACTGCTTACTTTTCTGTATAGTATTATCAGTTTATTTTGTCAGTATATGCTAACACTGTGTATGATAAAAATGTTTCATATATACTAAGTGAAAGCATATTTTGTTTTAGGACCCTAAATTTAGATGTGCCTGTACTTGCTGATACAGTGCCTCTTCTCCACAAGGATTATACCTTTGATGTAGAGATGAATTCAGCGTTGGAAATGCAGGATGACATTGAGGTGCCTCCAGAAATTCAAGAATGGGTCAAAGACAAACCTAAACCCAACCTTGACCAAACCACTTCCTTAATTCTTGGAACCTTAGAAAGCCCTAAGTTAATCCAGATTGGTTCAAACCTTACCCCAAACCAAAGGAATGACATGGTTAAGATATTAACCCAATTCCAGGATGTGTTTGCATGGTCTCATGAAGACATGGTGGGTTTGTCCATTGACATTGTTCTTCATCGTCTTCCCATTAAAGATGGATTTAAGCTAGTCAAGCAAAAGCTCAAGCGATTGAAACCTGAGTGGAGTTTAAAGGTAAAAGAAGAAATTGTGAAACAATTTCAAGCTGGCATCATCATTGGTGTCCACATATCCTGAGTGGATATCCAACATTGTTCCCGTGCCTAAACCCAGAGGGAAGGTGTGAGTTTGTATGGATTACCGGGACTTGAACAAAGATTGCTTAAAAGATAGCTTTCCCGTGCCATTTATCCACATTCTCATTGATAATATTGCTCAATACGACATGTATTCCTTTGCTGATTGCTTTTTGGGGTACCATCAGATCATGGTTGCTGAGGAAGATCGTGAGAAAATTGCTTTCATCACGCCTTGGGGAACCTTTTGCTATAGAAGGTTGTCATTGGGCCTCATCAATGCCGGAGCCACCTATCAGCGAGCTATGATGGTTCTTTTCCACGACTTCATGCTTAACGAGATCGAGATCTACATGGATGACATCATTGTCAAATCCCAAAAGGAGGATGACCATCTAGACCATCTTAGAAAGTTGTTTAACAGGTTGCATAAGTACAACTTGAAGTTGAATCCATCCAAGTGCACCTTTGGAGTTAAAACAGGCAAGTTGCTAGGATTTCTAGTCAGCTACAAAGGGATTGAGCTAGATCCTACCAAAATTCAGGCCATCATGGAAATGCCCATTCCTCAAATAGAAAAGGAAATACGGGGATTTTTAGGAAGAATCAACTTCATTAGCAGGTTTATCTCTCAACTTACAGCAACCTGTGAGCCAATCTTCAAGCTATTAAGGAAGAACTCCTCCATGAAATGGAATGATGAGTGCCAAAATACCTTCCTCACAATTAAAGAACAACTAGTCAAAGCTCCCGTGTTGGTACCACCCAGGGATGATGTTCCCCTATTCATGTACCTGTCCATAAGTAACAGTGCCATGGGCTGCATGCTGGGACAGAAAGACTATAGAGGCCAAGAACGAGCTATCTATTACCTCAGCAAAAGATTCAGCAGCAGTGAACACAAGTACACTCTGATTGAGAAGACGTGTTTTGCTTTAGCATGGGCTTCCATGAGGTTACAACATTATCTCCATGGTCACACAACCCATCTCATATCCCGCGTGGATCCTCTCTAGTACGTGTTCAATAAACCCATGTTAAATTGCCGGCTATCTAGATGGCAATTGATCCTACAACAATTTGACTTCGTATATGTGACTAAAAAGTCCATCAGAGGTCAAGGAATTGCGGATCAACTGACCGTCGCACCCTCAGGGGATTGGAAACCCTTAGAGACATACTTCCCCGATGAGGGAGTAATGACAGTTTAGCAACACCATCAGTATGATACACGCCAAACATGGAAGATGTATTTTGATGGAGCTATTAATATAGAAGGTACTGTAGCTGGAGCAGTTCTAGTATCTAGTACGAGGGAGCAGTATCCCGTCACCGTCAAATTATAGTTTGTCAGCACCCACAACACAACTGAGTATGAAGGCTGTCTCATGGGGCTAAAACTTGACCGTTCAATGGGCATCAGGCGGCTAACTGTCTTTGGAGATTCAGAGTTGGTAATCAGACAATCCACCGAAATCTATCAAACCAAGGAACTACATTTACTGCCCTACCATTGACAAGTTTTACAGATGGTTTTGGAGTTTGAAGAAATTTCTTTCCTACACGTTCCTCATAATAGGAATTCCTTGGCGGATGCATTAGCAAGTTTGGCCTCATTGATTCGCATATCAGATAAGGAACACTTGCCAAGCATCACAATTTCCTTGCACAAGGCCCCGACCTACGGGAATTACGTTGGAGAAGTATCGGATGCGCTACCTCCCATCCAGCATCCTTGGTATCAACATATTAAGGAATACCTATGAGATGGATCTACACCCGCTGAGGCGAGCCCGACTGAGGAAAGGCGGATCCATCGACTTGCTATGAAATTCTACCTGAGTGGAGATGCGCTCTACAAAAGAGATGCAGGACTAGGTCTCCTCAAATGTTTAGACAAAGATCAAGACCAAAGGCTTATGGATGAAATCCATGGTGGAGTCTATGGCCCCCTCCTTGTTAAGAAAGTCCTCAGGACAGGACATTATTGGCTATCTCTCAAAGCTGATTGCAATGACCACGTCAAGAGATGCTATTAGTGCCAGATTCATGGGAATGCTATACACGCCCCTCCACGGGAACTCCACAACATGAGTTCACCTTGGCCCTTCTCAATGTGGGGAATGGATGTTATCGGGCCCATTGAACCTAAAACCAGTAATGGACATCGATTTATCTTCACCATGATCGACTACTTCACCAAGTGGGTAGAGGCAACCTCTTTCCCCAGGGTTACCAAAGAAGTCATCATTGCTTTCATAAGAAACGATGTCATTTGTTGATATGGACAACCAGAGGTGATTGTGTCAAACAATGCTAAGAACCTCAACAACAGAATGATGGAAGAATTACGCAGTAAATTCCACATCAAACATCTTAACTCTGTCATCTATCGTCCGAAGATGAATGGTGCTGTTGAAGCAGCTAACAAAAAATCAAGAAGATTATGCAAAAGATATCCGCCAACCACAAAGATTGGCCTGACCTATTGCCTCTTACTCTGTTAGCCTACAGAACATCAATGCACACTTCCACTGGGGCAACCCCCTACACATTAACCTGTGGGATGGATGTAGTACTCCCCATAGAAATAGAAATGGAATCCCTCAGAGTGTTGATAGAAGCTCAACTAAAAGAAGACCAATGGGTACAAGACATGTATCACCAATTGTCTCTGATAGACGAAAGGCGAACCGCGAATATCTTCCATGGTCAGTTATATCAACAAAGGATCGCCAGATCCTACAACAAAAAAGTCCGGCTATGACAGTTTAAACAACATGACTTGGCTTTGAAGAAGATCATTGACAACCAAGATCAAACTAAGGGAAAATTCGCTCCTAACTGGGAAGGCCCGTTTGTTGTCAAGGAAGTATTGATAGGAGGCGCTCTCAGATTGCAAGAAATGGACGGCGATGAATTTCCACCACTCATCAACTCGGACGTCGTGAAACGGTACTATGTCTGAAGTAACCAGTAAACACCCTGGTGTTGGATCATCAGATCACCAGTCATTCCGGTTCTTTAACCATTTACCACATAAAATTCTTCCACACTTGGCCCACACTTTTCCCCTCAGGGAAAACATACTTTTCAAGCCATTAGCCTGGCTTTTCTGCATTCCTACGACTTAGGTCATCCCGTTACAGATTGAACCTCTCGCGTTTGAGGTTTGGCTATCCATACATGGGATCAAACTTCTCATACCTGCAGTTTATCCTCAACATAGGATTAAACTTTCTCCTCCCTGCAATGTGACCTGCACATGGGATTACACTTTTCTACTCGCCTTGAGGGGTAAACTACGTCGACCTGATCTCCTCTTCAATAGGAGTACGTAGGAAACCATTTCATATGGCCCGATCACAATAAAACAAAAACATTTCTACCCTCTTCTCCTTACAAAAACAAAAACAAATTCCTACACCATTTCTACCACATACAGCGTTAAAACTCTTACACCAGGTTCGAACTACGCAGACCTGATCTCCTCTTCAATAGGAGTACATAGCCAACCATTCATGGTGCGGTCTCACCCCCTACCAAAACATAAACCATTATCAGCTGGTACTAGGATCACCTTTCAGTCCACTACATTTCATTGGCTTCAGACCAAAGGGATGGAATTACCTGAACTCCTCCCAAATAAGAGATTCAGCAACCATCTAAGATGCAGTCATACCTTAAAGAGCATCACCAATCCATAAAAGATGGAATTAACTAGGCTTCTCCTAAATAGAAGTGCTGGCGACCATCTGTGGTGCGGTCAATCTCAGAGAGAAAAGCCAAATTCCTATCTACATTTTTATACAGAAACCAGTCCCAAGACACCAAAGATAATAGGGATACATACAGATCGATGATCCATTTTGAAATTTCCAGAGACATCTCAATGTCCATCCCTCAAGGAGGAATTCAGAATACATCAAGACCACAAACCCTAAAGCAACATGCAAAATATTAAGCAAGTAGCACATCATATCTAAAAGGGAAGTAATCAAAAATATATTTCCCTACTATATATATAACGCTGTTTGATATACATAATGTAAACTGTATATGACAAAATGGCTAAGCTAGTCTGTGCAGGAGAATACAAATCCATCTACAAGTCAGGGTATATGCGAGCTAACAAGCCCAACATGGCATCCTTCTCAAAAGAAGGAGGCGAAGCTGTGGTCTCCTGTACGAGAATGTCCACACGACCTAACAGATCTCAGCCATCCGCATGGTGACCATATGCTCATTAATGTAAGGACTCATCTTCGCGATCATGCCAGTGGTAAGGGACCTCACTACAGTACTATCTGTAACGGTTACATCCCGGGCAGATATGGCACTATTCCGCTCAACTATCACTACATCTTTGGCTGATCTGGCCTCATCCCGCTCAACAATAGTGACATCTCTGCTAGCTAAATCCTCGTCTCTCTCAAACAGAGCTGCGTCTCTCCCATTAAGGGCAGTCAACATCAAGGATCGAGCCTGATCTCTCTCGAAGGTCATCAAATGAAGACTCTGCTCAAAGTACTATGCTGAGTGCCGAATCATAACAGTACTGGTACTAGGAAAATCTAGAAGAGATGCTGCTAATCCAGCACCTTGCCCCTCCTTGATGTGGGAATCGATGTCCTCCACGGGCTCTACATCATCTGACTCACTATCCGGTACTGTGGATACTACCGTAGCCGATAAAATCTTTGTCTCCATCCATGTGGAATACTCTGTAGAACAACCTGGATGACTAACAGAAAAATCAGCTATCTCACGCTGATCCCAACACGCATACACACGGGATCGGTCCTCTGCTGAAAGATAGCGAGAAGTTGAACGCTGACCTATCGCCCCCTCAAAAGGATGAAAGTCCTAAAACTGGTCAAATTGTGACATCACGGCCATCGGGTGATAAGTAGTCACGCCCCTCAAACCAGCCAGTGGGAGATAGTCCATGCCCGGAGCAGGAGTAATAAAGCTGTATGGTGAGCTGAGCCCCGAGCACGACAATATGACAAATGTATCTCTGATATCCACCAAGAATGTGGACCAAGACATAGCATCTATGCACTCTGATGGCTGAAAGTAGTATAACATGGCTATATCGTGGGTGAACCAGTACCCATGCCGTCTAAGAGTGCCAATCAATCTCAAATTTGACATAAACCACACATATAGCATGACCGAGCTGCCCGTGAACATTCCTGTCGGATAAGTGCAGCAGTAGGTGGCTGACCGCAATGTCTCTGCTATGATTATAGGTATAATGGTATGACCCTCCCTGAGAGCTCTCACCGCCATGATGACTCCGATGTCTATCTCATCCATGTACCATGACATATAGACATACGAAAGCACGCACAACAGCAGTACATCAACCCTGGCTAGACACCAATGATCCTCTGGTGAGGTGAAATCCCCGGAATGTCATGAATAACTATCCTCAGAGCCAAATTTGTCAAACATAAAATGCTGGGATATAACGTGGCTCGATGTAAGCTCATCCTGCACCACTCTGCGCCTCAATCTAGTGAGGGTCATGAACCGTCGACTCATGTCCCCCAATGCCATATGCATGTAAGGTCTATCCATCGGCAACATCGTCAACCGTGCATACTCCTCCAGAGTAGGAGTTAACTCATGGGTCCCAAATCAGAAAACCTGCCTATCCAATACCCAATGCTCTAGCATGCCATCCACAAATCTTGTGGGAACCTGAAACATCAACAGGGTCATAATATGCTGCAACAAATGATCTACGGTCACCCTGTCTGATAGTGATATGCTATCATACCACGATCGCATACCCGATGCCACCAATGATAGGGGGGTATGATCAATACGGCTAACTGTTGAAGAAGACATCTGTACGGACCGTGTCATAAGACCATCCATGGGTCAAGGCTGAATATCTCTTGACATACATATATATGCATAACGTGATACATGCATTGCAGATAATAGATGGCAATATGATATTGGGAATGAAAAACTGTGCATACATTCCTAAGTATATCATCATCTAATACATCATCTCTGTACAACTACAAATACATGGAAATGGGGCACATACGCCCTACTACTAACAGAGGCCTATCAAAAGATATAGCGAGAAAGGGGAACAACCACCCAATAGCTAACAGAGACCTATCAAAAGATATAACGAGAATACACATAAAACGAAGACAATGGTGTTAATATGTACATCATCAATCCTGTCCACCTGATGTAACTCCTCCTTAGTCACTGGATCTCTATCAACAGGGATTTCAGGCCTATATAGAGGAGGATCTGTGCTGGCAAAACCGAATGTGTCATCTGAGGGGCCAGCGCCCGAGCTGGAAGGATCAAACGAATTTGCCTTTGCCAGATCTCTGTCCAAATGACAGATAAAGAAATGTGCCTGGTCTAGTCGCTGGGTCAAACTATCAATCTGTGTCACATTAGTCAGATCTTGGACACAGGCTATCCAATCCGTCATCATCATAGATCCTAGAACCATATCTCCCATGAACTGAGTGGCGCGGGACTGGGCTCCAATGGTACGAGGGAATCACCAACGCTGGAACATCTCCTGTGTGCAAGGACCCTCTGATTATGTAAAGTCGTCAAACCCCAACAATGGGATGTCAATGATGGGTGACTGCGATACATTCCAATGATGCCTGGCAGGAGGCAAGATCGGCATACGAATCTCCCCTATGATGCTCCTAATAGCACGCTCTCCTAAATAGAGCTCCCATCCTCCATCTGTAAAGAGAGGAACTCTCCGAGTGGAGATCACATACTCGATGCCAGTCAGGTAACTATCCTCAAATCCGATGGCCAAATGTTCCTCGGAATAGGGAATCCATGTAATGATATCAGCTGCCAACAACTCCAGCTGCATGCGGTAGTGAGTGAAACCCTCAGCTACAGGGACCTCCGTCAAAATGGAATGATGCCATCTTCGTCCTCGTGGATAGGTGTCTAAACCTAACAGACTCACAGGATGCAAGCATGGGAGCCTCTCGTAGGCCCAAAACTGCCAACACAATGGCAAAACATCTACGGTCAGTAAACACTCTTAACCTATAAATAAGAAATGACAAGAGAAATACTCACCAGCAGAAATTGGTAGAATCCTAGCCAAGCCTCAGTCAAACCTTGTGAGTGCATACGCATGCCCCGGAGGAAATAGGCAAAGGTGTAGGAACACCTATCATACTCTCCAATACGGTCCACATGATGTGTGGCAATGATCAAAGCGAACGACACCGTATAAGAGTTATCTGCTATGAAGCAGCATCTTATGATCATTAGAAATAATCGCCAAAGAATGCGATCCCTGATTCTGACATCATCAGGCATGGGCTCACTCAAAACCCACTCATAGCATCTACGCTCAAAGGACCTGCACAGACAGTCCTGCCTTTGAGCGCCTCCGCCGAAACTCCTAACAAGGACCTGAAGGCAGTAGGGGAAATATTCGCCATGTAAGGCACAGACTCCCCTCCAAACTCCATACTTGTGATAAATCGCCAATCCATCGGCGTCATCATCACCTCACAGTCCAACAGATGGAGTGACTGAGTCTGATGAAACCATTGCTCAGACAATGTCCTGAGGTAACCCCAGGGACAACGTCGGGGAAGGATGGAGAAGAATGCCCCAAATCCCAAATCATGCACTACCGCTCTGTAATAAGGATGAAGAGACTGATATAGGGAGTGTATACTAAACCAATTCCCTCGAGGTTGTGTGAAGCCGGGAACCTGTATGAAATGCAGATCAACATCAAAACCCTTTAATCCTCATCAATAGGAAAGAAGGAAGATCAAGATCTAACGTCATACCTCGTTAGCATGCAAGTACATCAAGGGATGCCTGCTCAAGTCACCCAGAAGCTTTGGGTTTGCCACCAGAATACAAGGGAGCTCCCTACGGGGAACATTTATAGCAGGAGTGGGGTCCTCAATCGGAATATAATCATCCTCGTCCTCAGCGTCTGGCACATCATCCCGGACTGGATGAATCACGGTCTCCACCAATCGACGAGGCTGTCTGACAGAATGGGGTCGAGGCACTTTAGAAGCCCTCGGTCGTATACCAGAAGTGGTCCTGCGGGAAGTACTCGGCTGATCCGGATCCATAATATCTAGACAACAAGTCTCCAAATCACCTCAGAAAGGGTGTGGTATTACCTTACCTAGAGCTTTTTAAAATGCATTTTATGACTACATGCATGCATGCATTACTTTAACATACATCTATTGTGGAGTTAAAATTGCATTACTAATTAAATGCCTACATTTTGAAAAATTTTGTCATAATCCCCTTTGAAAATAGGACTATCCACATGCACATGGGCATGACTAGGTGGCCATTTAGTAGCACACCTGCCCCAAAGTCATATACATAATATATGCATTAAAAATCAAAATCATCAGTGCATAAGGTTAACCTCAATATCAGGAGTACTTTGTCTCTCTACCTTTTGGTCCTTGGGCCTCAAATAGGACAAAAATAGCAAATAAAGGTGCCAATTTGACTATCTCAAAAGTCAAAAAATTTCACATCATTATGTTCAGCATGGTTTAATACTAACATTTACTATGTTGAATATTTTTTATCAAGTTATTTAAGTATACATAATCACTACTATGTGTTTAGATGCATTTTATGCGATAACTCATTTTCCAACGGATAAAATTGGAAAAAATACATGCATATATTACCAGGATAGTGCAGAACACTTGTACGGTGACAGAATTTATAGAAAATAGCCCAAACTCAGCAGATCTGAAGGAGGCTCTCAGATTTTCCTTTGCGAGACAAGATGAAAATGACTTGTGAGACCAACCTGCTAGATTATAACATCCACGGTTGGCCGCAGGTCCATCTGCGGCTGAAAAAGGTGTACTCGCGACACCCTTATGTGGGCCCCACCCCTTCGACTCGGTCCAGTTTGAGTTGCGAAGGAGTTCTTGAGGACTGAAAAAGTCAAATCGGGAATAAAAACATTACGCGATTGAGCAAAACAGCCTATAATCCTGGTCTTCTCATATGGAACTTTGAGTGTGTACATCACTCATTGTTAGTCACCCGAACACAAGGTATACCCTTCCAATGATCTCATTTGTTACAAATCACATCCGGCAATACCTTGTACAGGTCCAATGCCGCCAACTCCGGGTCATTACCCTAAAGATCAACGTGGATCCCCGATGGGGGTTACAACGTGGATCCTCGACGGGGGTTACAACGTGGATCCCCGACGGGGGTTACAATGTGGATCCTTAATGGGGGTTACAACGTGAAGCCCCGACAGGGGGTTACAATGCACATTCAGCCGTTGACACACATATCAACGTAGGTCAAGCAGCCTTAACGTTATCTCAGCCGATGGCGATGAAACCTATCGAAGCTCGAGAGCTATTCGAGGATTTCATACTCGATTACTCATATTCCCCAGCAGATCCCCAGCGGGGGTTACAACGCATTTTGTCGTTGATTCACACATCAGCGAAGGTCAAGCAGCCTTGACAATGTTCCTCATAGGGCGTTCATCCGTTGATTCAAATGTCGGTGAAGTACACGTCAACGAAAGTCAGGCAACCCTGACAGCACTTGCTGTTGGCAATAAATCCAACAAGAACCCTGACATGTTCTGATGATAGAAGCCAGGAGAACATCATCAAGGAGGATCGATGATGGAATATGTTATACACATCCTCAAACAGACCAAGCTTTATCCCCACAGATCTCTTACATATAAGAGGTACATCTTCAGGATCAAGTCGTTATCAAGGATCCAGGAACTTGGTGATAACCCCAACATCAACATCCTAACAGATTCGGATTACACATCAAATCTGGTCATCATTGTCAATCCCCAGTTGAAGACATAGGGAGCCAACAGTCATCCCCAGCATGTTGGGCAACAACCCCGTACACATGAATAATACATTTACATCATGTTGCTACATATATATCATGTTTGTCTTGTGGCATTTCAAGTGTCTAGGATTCTTTATCCTACTCATGCATCGCATTGCATGAGTATGATAAAGAGGGGCATCTGTAGACACTCAAAAATTTTTGTACACCTGTCACTAACATTGCATGAGGACAAATTTATCTTTCAAGAGGAAACCCTAGAAGATAGTTCATATCCATTCCGGATACTACCGAAAGTTCAGCATCAACCCCGGAACACAAACCGGGAGTAATAATTCCAACCTCAGAGATAACCCCGGGGCCTGCAGATCTAATACCAGAACACACACCGAAGAAGACCGATTAATCTCGGAGATAACCCTGAGGTATCCAGTCTCAGCCCCAATCATGGGAATAGATACCAACCTTGGTGATCACCGCAAGGAATGCAGTTCCGACGATAACCCCAGAAATGTTTGTTTCAAATGCAACCAGCTTCAATCTCGGCGCTCACAACGAGACACCTAGTACCAAACTCGGAGATAACACTGGGAGGATAAGCACACCTTAGAGTTGACACTGAGTACTTTTAACACTTGCAGCAGTCCAATCTCAGCGAAGCCCTGAGCAACGTCTGCTTTATCAGCCCAAACCGGTGATAACACCCGTGAGGGGCAACCATGATGCCACATCATGTCGTCTCAACATTTTATACACACATCTCTACACAACGATGTCCCACAAGAATCAAGGAAAACCAATCCCGAGTGACTATTGTGCGGGGTAACAGATAGAATTTGAAGCTTGAAGACCGGTGGGCATCGTCCCATATTCAATGACTTTGTACAAACTCTAAATCCCATGCCATTGTATAACTCTCATCAATGGCGGTCCAAAATAGGTCCTATATACCTCAGTCGGATGCCCGGATTGTAATTTTAAAAGTTCGAGTGGACATTACTGTGCCCGAGTACACGTACTACGAGATGACCTGACCCGAGAAACCCGGGCAGCCTCACGTACACCTGCGGCTCCCCCTTCTATAAATAGAGGGCTTGGGGTGGCCATTTTGAGAGAGGAAAGAGCGAGGAAGCCCTGTCAAATTTGCTCCGTACTTATGAGTTCTGTCCCATTTTAAACACCTATGATGTGACAACCCCAAAATAGGTCCATTCCATCCAACCCATTCTGAGTCGCCAAATACATAGTACAGAAAACAACTACAACTTTATTAAAACAATTGTCGTGCAAAATAAAACAACACATATGCTGTGAGTTTGGATACAAATATATACCAACTGTGACTCTCATACCAACCTTAGATATCACATCACAATGACACCTTACATAAAGGTATAGTCAAAAACTGTTTTAGAAATTAGAATCTTTGGGAAGTGCTCAAGGAAACCTTCGTACATAGGAGGCCATGCGCCTAGGTTATGATAGATATCATATGGCCACATAATTATCCTTGGTTGACCCAATAGACCCCAACAAAAAATGAGAAGATTACTATCATATTCTTCCCAATGGTGAGTCTTCTCTTGACATATCATTATCTCTACTGTCTCTAATTGAGAATTATACTTCAAACAAACACCAAGATCATATAGGTAGTGTGCGTAGATATACTCAGTAAGTGGATGTGCACAACCCTGTCTTATGATGACACGAGGTTGTATGTCATTAGACATCTTGTATGATAGTGGCAAAACACCCTTCTAACGTTGGGTTCGCCTGACCCTAGTTGATTCACCAAATATAACTATTAAATGATGACCACCGTTCTATTCCCCTGTTACCCCTGCTTGACCCAGCTACATTCTTATTACCTGAAAGGAATTATGAAGCAAAAGGGTGAGCACAACTAGCTCAGTAAAGAATATCATGACTAAAGATAATTAAATTATCAATAGCCTTCATCAATAATAAATCAGAGATTTAGAACATATGGTAGATGATAAAAATTTCAACCATAGTTGCAGCGGAACGAGCAATCCATTTGAAGAGTCAAATAGACTATAAAGTCTATTATCTTCTCCATGTTAAAAATCCACCAACAATATTTTATCCCTGTAACATCAATCAACAATTCTGGTCCACAATCATATGAATAACTTATAATCATAATTGTAGTTCTAAATTCCTCTTCTCATCCAAGACGAAGATAATTTTCATCACCTATCTTTACCTGAAACAT
This sequence comes from Panax japonicus, assembly GCA_020205505.1. Classification (NCBI taxonomy): domain Eukaryota; kingdom Viridiplantae; phylum Streptophyta; class Magnoliopsida; order Apiales; family Araliaceae; genus Panax; species Panax japonicus. Next base: position 27,768,509 of record CM035097.1, on the reverse strand, counting down.
CAAAGATCATGGTTACACCAAATCACATTTCCTGTTCATAATCATACTAATAACTTCATCTTTGCACTACGGCCAAAGATATTCATTTATATCACCAGTTGGTCATGTTCATCTCAACACCTATTCATCTTTGTACTACTGGCCAAAGATATTCAACAACATGTCATCTTTGCACTCGGGCCAAAGATATTCATTAACAATTCATCTTTGCACTACAGGCCAAAGATATTCCTCAACAGTTCATATTTGCACTACAGGCCAAATATATTCATCAACAGTTCATATTTGCACTACAGGCCAAATATATTATTATCTCAAAGAAATATATAATCATTTCAGAATTTATATAAACAATAATTATAATCATGTTGATCATTTCACCTTTGCACTTAAGCTAAAGATATTCAATTATAAATTCAATGGTCACGATCATACCAGTCAACAATTTAACTTTGCACTACTGGCCAAAGAGAACCCATAGTCATGACCATACCAATAATCTACCCATCTTTACACTCAAATCAAAAAAAAATATCATCATTAGGGTTATAAAAATGTTATATTTGATAATAAAAAATAATATGATCAACATATAGTTTTAATCTCAAGAGTAATATTCATAAATCAACTATAATTTGGTTAGAAAAAGAAACTAATTTTGTCATGAATAGTAACTCGTGAATAGTAACCCATGAATAACAACTTCATGAATAGTAACTCATGAATAGTAAACTCGACACAAAAAGATAGAAATTCCACAATAAAATCCATAACAATATTTCGGTATAATGATATTGAAATAACATTTCTTAAACTTATAAACAATTTATTTAAATTATTTACACTTTACTAATTAATACATTTAATCATCATAAAATGCCAAACTCTTAAGATTTCGTCACCAATAACCAAAACCCTCATAAAAAATCTGCATATAACTTATATATGATTCTCAAGCCATAAAATCATATTTTCCAATTTTCTTACTTCACATAACATATTTAATTCATTTACTCATAACTAGATCATTTTCATGAAAAATACCAAATCAGTTCCAAAAATATTTCTTTTCTGGGATTTAGCAGAATATAGTCCCATATTGAACATATATTTGTCTCGGAATTTTTAAAATTCATTTACTATTTTTCATATGGCCAAAACCACCGAATATTTAGACATTTATCATAAATTGTACTTTTATCCAAAAATTCCGAAATTTCCAGAGTATACTGATATTATATAGATATACTTCCAATAAAAATTTCATCAATTTTGGAGTTAACCACAAGGAGTTATAAGCGATTACTTTTAAAATAGTTTTTTCTCATAAAATTCATAACTCTTAATCTATACATCCAAAAATCGCCATTTTTGGACACAATATAGAAAACTCATCAAACTATCATTTCAATTTTTTCTAGAATTTTTTGAAGGACGGAAGAAGTACGAACTGAAAAACATAATAACCCTTAAAATCTCATACCTCAAAAGAGTAGTACTTCTGACTGGAATATCGGACGAAAAGTCGAAGGAACCTTGCACCAAATAGCAACTCTCAAAGTATCTAAATACTCTCAAAAATATGCTTGATAATATAGAGAGAGAAAACTTATGTTTCTGATGTGATTTTCAATTCTAACTTATGCTTCAATTTATAGGAAAATGCTAGAACGCTAAAGGAGACTAAAATAAAAATAATAATAATATTATTAATATTTGTTTCCTACGCCACCCATTCTGAAAATCATAGCAGCCATATTGGAAGGATTTTTGGCAGCCCACATGTGTATTCCACCAACCAAAAAGTGGGTCCCACCCATAATTTAATAAAAATCATTTTACTTTCTGAAATTTCAACAATTCATAATAAATAGCCTTTTATCAGAAAAATTCGAAACTCACGTGTTTCCATTGGAAATTTAATTCTGTACAACTTTGTAGAAGAAAGATTTTCCAAATTCCGGACCGAAAATATCCAAAATCCACAAACGGATGATTTTAAACACTGTTTCAACACCTTTTAAAATTCATAACAAATCATGCGTTAATTTTTAACGGTTCAAAATTTGTGGACATATACTCAACTTATATATTTATAACATATCCAAAAATTACAACGATCCAATGGTCAGATTAAAAATTATAACTCACACAATAAAGCTGTAAGAACGCTGATTTGATTTTTTAATACCTCTAATCCAACAAAATATTGATAAAACACCTCAACATTAATTCCTTCATTTATAACCACATAAATACATCCATCATTTATATCTGCATCAAATAAATATTTTCTTATCATATAAATCTATAATTAATTATTCACAAATAATATTACAGAATCACAATTATGACAGTCAGGCCGTTCCCAAGAAAGAGGGGGCTTTCCAATAAGAATTTCTCCTTACTGGCGCACAATTCGGTGACCAAACCTCTCATTGACAAAACTTTCTAGACATTGCCAATAATTCTATCTAATAATATTATTCAAATAATATAAATTATTGATCTGATAATGGAGATACTGTGTAGTGATAATTATTGAAACAACAATAATATAAAATATCAACGCAGCAATTATTGAATCAATAAAATAAAATATTGAACAGTAATTACTGTAATAATTATTGAGTAGTGTCTTTTTACGTAAGAATCAATAATTCAAAAATACTGTGTAAAACCGTGTGCTACTGTGCAAACACACGTATTACTGTATTTTAACCACCGGATATTCCAACAGTGTTAACGGTAACAACTACGTTGTTATTTATAAAAACTCAATTTTTATCTTTTTCTTCATCCGACAGTTATTTCGTTATGGGGCCCACAAATGGCTGCGCCGTCATACGAATATTCCCCAACAGAATGAATATTCCACGACCAAACGAATATTCCCCGACAACAATGAATATTTTATAACCACTTGCGTATTTTGAAAAAATTTCATATATCACCCTTAACTTTAACTTTTTATCAATTTAACCATTTACTAAATAGGAAAATTGAATACTTTTATTTTATAAAATTCGGGGTCTTACATGTGAGCTCATATATAGCTACTTTTATACCTACAAAAGCCAGTGTTTACCCACTTTAAAGATATAGAAGTCTTCTTTGGCAGCCCACTGTAAGCCTTCTCCCACACTTTAAAGTCTTTCTCTTCATCTTTGCACACACCCTTCTTCACGTTGAGAGTCGTGTTGCGTGTGTTTGCCCGAACTTCGGTCCGTGGTTTATTTCAGTTTGTATATACATATTATATATATATATATATATATATATATATATATGGACTAACATTATCGAGTTATGCTTCGATTGAGCCTAGACTTCGGTCTGGAGTGTTTATTTGCTTATATATATATATATATATATATACTTATATATATTAACTGTATGTCGAACTTTGTTCGATGAGCCTAGACTTTAGTCTGGTGCGTTTATTCGCTTATATATATATATATGAATTGTGTATCGAACTTTGTTCGATGAGCCTAGACTTTGGTCTGGAGCGTTTACTGCTTTAATATATATATATATATATATATATATATATATATATATATATATATATATATATATATATCTTTTGTCCCACCTGGAGTTTACTTCGTGGTGGTTGATTGTTTTTACAGCTTTCTTTACGTTTCATCCTGCCTGGAGTTCACTTCGTGACAGTTGATTGCTTTGTATAGCTTTATTTACATTTTGTCCCACCTGGAGTTTCCTCCGTGGTGGTTGATAACTTTTACAGCTTTATTTATATTTTGTCTCACCTGGAGTTTCCTCCGTGGTGGTTGATAGCTTTTACAACTTTATTTACATTTCTAATCCCCAATGGAGGTGCTTCGTGGTTGGTGATCATGTCTGTATATATATATTTACAGCTTTTATATAAATACCAGCTTATTGCTTTCATACAAATTGCGGTATCATGTACGCCTAGGAATCATGTGATCACAGATTTAGCCTATTGGATCTAGATTCGGTTCCCGTGATGGACATTTTTAGCTGTAAGGAGCTTGTAAATTATTATGCGGTGTCTGAATTTCCTCAGATGATTTTCATACACACGAGGAAGTCGGCATTATTTTGTATATGTTTTTCTTACAAATGCTTCGTATCTCGAAAATAAAAATAAATCAAGCCGAACACTTAATAAAATGGAAGTGTAAAAGGTCTCAATTACTATTGAGCATCATGGTTTGAGAAACCTCTTTTATAAAAACATCATTGCCATATCTTGCTAAAAACTGAAATTTTACATAAATTCAAACTCTGTGTATATAGGTGCGAACGAGGCCTCGCACTACTTCCAAATAACAGCACATTGACTCATACACACACACACATTCAGATAATAGTTTCTTGAAAAGAGACGGTCACCGTGGTAACACGAATGTTGGGGGGGCCTAACACCTTCCCTCCGCATAACCAAGTCCCTAGACCCTAATAAATCTCAGTTTCACCGACCCATTTAGCAGTGTCACATCACTGGGTCAACGTGCAAACCTTTTCTCGGTTGTGTTGGTACAACCATTTAAAAAACCAACTGGCGACTCTTAAACAGTCCATCGTCGACATTATACATGTCGGACCTTTTTCACTTGTTTTTTCAAACAAATCTCACCTAAAATGAGAACACCAAAGAACAAGTAACGGAAAGGGACATCTAAAAATCCCGACGTCGACATTTGTCATGTGCTAAATCATTAGATATACAAAATAAACTAGAAAAGTATTTGAAATTAAAAGGATCTATTCAACCCCCCCTTCTAGATATATATTGTGCCAACTGAGAACTAACAATTGGTATCAGAGCAGGTTCTCATGCTATATTCAAAAGCTAATCGCTTTGAGTCTGATCCTAGGCACAAACATTGTTCTAAAGTTAGTTTAGTAGTAAGTAACTTGTTACATGCAGATGAGCTCACACGTTGGAAATATTGTGTACAGGTTAAATGTGTATATACACCTGAAGTTGCTCAGATTGGTCCATGTTCTTGATTGTTATATCAACAAGGCCAATCCTTGCTCATAGTCAATCTTGTAGTCTGACGACCAAGCTAGAAAGCTCAAGAGACATCCACAGAAAAGAGTCAAACATCCACCAGCCTGAACAGATGAAAAGGCCATACATACAAAGAAATGCTTATCTAGAGAAGAAAGAAGAACTTCTCAAACATGTGTCTGGCCAACCAGAGCTGGATGTAAACTTTGTAAACTAAAGGATGTCAAAGAATTAAAAATGTTGAGATTCTCTTGGCTTACATCTTCAAGACCACGACTGATTGATTGAAGGTCAACTGGAGCAACCAACTACCAGGAGCAAATGAGAAACTATGCACATCAATGCCTAACATCAGTATATCTAAGTTAAATGACTGTCAAGGAATTGACAATAAAAAGGTACGGTTCCTCACTAATGTAAAAACGTACATCATGTTGCACCTCCTTATGAACTATAACAGTATTCCTTCAAGGAGTCATAATCTACCTAAAAAGGTGAAGAGAGAAAGTGCACTAAGTTGGAAGCTCAAATGCTTACAAACTTTCTCTCCATCCAAGTTTTAGGTTGAAGATGACATCTTGAAAGAAATCTGAAATAGGTCATAAGCATATCAAAGGGTAAATCAATTTTTATGTGGAGTAATCTTTGCTGATGGGTTAGTATGTATGTACAAACCTATGTTCTAAGTGTTTGATAACCCACAGAGTATGATCAGTTCTACAAGTGTATTTTGATGATTTGTAGAAACTGATCACCTCCATGAATCAACATGATACACATAAATCGTAGAGTTGATTCTCACTCTGTGAACACTCAAACATTGTGAACATAACCCAGCAAATGATGAAACCATAAAAGAGAAAGTGTGTGTTATTAAAATGAAAAATCTTACACACACTCAACTTCATGCATCTCAAAATGTATTATCTAAAACTAGTTACATGCATGAATATGAATGTTGTGACTAATGTGATGGTTATCCAAATACATGAGGAGCGTGGGTTTAGAAAACTAACCTAGTAGGACCCATTTAATTGTGGGTACCAAAAATAGAAATGTATCTAACCTGCAGGTACCTGGTCTATCCGGCCGCACTAAGGAATGCTAAAGCAGAAGACTTCAGTCAAGAAGACTCAACCAACAGAAGGCTAAGGACTGTTCAGAAATAATTCTGATAAAATTCCTATATGTCCAAACTTGTCCTTAAAGACTTGCTTAGCTAACCTGAATGAAGCTCATATGGTTGCTAATATGTATATGGAAGCAGGTCGTTCAACCAAAGATGAAAAGGGCCTTATATGCTCAAAATAGGCAAGACATGCTATATGAGAAGAATCCTCAAGGAAACTCACAACAGAGGATCATCAAGCATCAGTCAAGAGGAACTCATTGTGGAAGAAAAACTCAGCAAGCACAAGACTGTCAAAGAAGACTGCGTTCGTAGTGCTGTCAAATGATCGTAGAGTGATCAGTCCTGAAAATATCCATGCCTACGATACAAGGAGATTTAGGTGATAATGGTGATTACAGTCAGAAGAAGATATGCAAGGATGCCCTCTAATGAACATAAAGAAAAGGGAATCACATCTATCTGAGAAGACAACATCAACCATTGGGGAGCAGTGATCTATTAAGAAACAACAGCACTGAGATAAACTATGAAGAAATGTACCAGCTACAGAGTCCCAAAACTTTGTGGCTGATGAACCAAATGAAGATCCATAGTTAGTAGGAATGTATCAAAACATACTACTGATAACCTATCAGCCACCCAACCAAACATCGTAGAGTGCCTACGATCAAACATTCGATCGTAGTATAAGAGCAGGAGGACACCACGATTACAACAAATACAATTGTCTAAAGTTGGTAGAGGACCTCCCCACCAGAAAAGGTCAAATGAGATATCTGTGCAAATCACTTCTAAAGTATTTCATCTGGAAAGCGCCTCAGGGACAAACCTGACCCTTAGCTCACTCTAAGAGGTTGGCCCTTATTGAGATACCTTATCCCAAACAGATTGCTTGATCAAGTTTATCTCAAGGACCAAGACAGTCAATGATCGTAGAGTAGAGTGTGAAGAGAACTCCATGATCGTAGTGCAACCTCAGCGTTCGTAGAAGCAAACTCGATGATCGTAATCCTACCAGAAAATAATCTAGCTCATGAGGAGCTCGGAAGGACTGGACAATTTCTCAACCATTCAGATTATGAGGAGATAAGTTCGAACATATCAGTGGTCAAGCTATGCAGTTTCAAAATGAGGATAAGTGTCAAAACCACCCACTGCAATATCTCACAAAAGTTGATCGTTGAGTCAACAAAGGAAAACATAGAGTCCATAGCTGCCTTGCCATGCTATTCTACTAACCAAAAAGGTCAACGGTCAATCCACGTCAATTAAACGTCTACTCTCCTAAAGGAAATATCTAACTAAAAAGTTATGGGGAGTTACAGCTCATTACTGGACATCGTGCAACCAATGGTTGGTTGACACATCACTGATTATGAAGAGTTAGAAGGAACTGCCATAAAGGAAAATTTAAATTAGCAAAAATTTATCAGAAGCTATCGAACCTTTCTCCCTTCAATTTTTAAAACCCTAGAACCCTCTCAAAAGCCAAAAGCAATTAACCCTCCAGAGCCTTGCCCAAATCTCAATCAGCCATCTCTTATAAACCCCTCTGAATCAAATACCCATATCCCTCGAACTATTCAAATGGAAGACTGGTGAGTAATCACTAGCATTCAGCTCGGAACCAAGACGTTTGAAAAATCCGAAAAGAAGTTCAGAGACGTTCTCGAACTTGTTAAGAAAGTTGGATTCTCAGAATGTCTTGAGGCTAGCACTCGAGTATATACTGAACTGGTCAAGGAATTCTACTCAAATGCATCCATAAATGCCAGAACCCTTTCAACCAAAGTTAAAGGTCAATCTCTTAAGCTGAAATCATCCGATATAAATCAATGCTTAGGTTTGACTGACCTAGGACTGAGAAACCTTGATGAGATCAACACTGAGCAAGAAAAGGAGATTATGGGGTACCAAAGAAACCCCAGTCTAAAGGATATGAAGAAAAAATAGTTCCTTGAGGAATTCGAGTTCCTTGCTAAAATAGTGGGAAAATGCATATTATGTAAGGACATTGCACACGACATGGTGCTTAATCAATAGTTGAAGATCATGTCTGCTATAGTTCTGAAGAAACGAATTAACTTTGGAGTTATCCTGTTTGATCAAATATCCAAATGGGTGGAAAAGGCTGAATTGAAGAAGTCTACAGAAAAACCACTTACAAAAGTGTTTCATGGAAGACTACTAAGCATTGTAATGAAGAAGAAGCTAAGAGGAAGAATCAAGGATGATGAGGAGAACCTCTTAATGTTCACAAAGTAATGTCTCCACAACTATTTGTGAATTGGAAGAAAAACCCTAAGGAAAATAGAAGATTGACAACTGGGAGCAGCAACAAGGCCTCTGCATAGAAGAGGAAGATAAAAGAGGTAGAAAGCTCTGAGTCTGATGACTCTATAACCACAGCAACCACAATATCTAGAAAGAAATCCAAAGGTGTGAGGAAAATTGAGGCTTCTCCAAGAAGTCTATCCAAAGAAGACACAGTTGAAGATGAAAAGGTCTTAACTACAGAGACCACAAAGAGAAGAAGTAACAGACTGCTTCAAGGACCATCAAGCAAGAAAGCTAAAGTAGTAAACAAACTAACCTCAGCTTCTCAAGTAAGACTATCAAACAGAGAAGAGAAGGTAGAGTCAAAAGAAGAGAAGGCAACTGATAGTCTCAAGGCTGACTCCCCGCAGACCAAATCCAGCAATGAAGATGAAGCTGGATTAATGGAAGAAAATGCAACATCTGCTGATGAAGAAGAATGCTCATGTTTGGTGGCTAACTCTTAGAACATTCACTCTGATGATAAAGAAAAGGTACAAGATGAACCAACTCCATCCCCAAGTGAAAATGCCCCAACAAGCCCAGATGATGGGTCAAATGATGCTATTTCTAAAGAAGAAGAACATGCCCCTTCCAATCCTGAAAGCCCCCATGACGACTCAAAAGGTGATGAGTCCAAAAAAGAAGGGTCTATACCTATCAGTGCTGAACCTCATGGAAGTTCGTCTGATGATCCAAAGCCTTTAGAGTCTGAAGAGGAAGAAGAGTCTGACTCTCCCATAGCTGAACCTCTAAGGAGAAGGAAGAGATACAGACTACAAGCCAAATTTGCCTCCAAAAAGAGAAGTGATCACTCTAATGCTGTCATTGAAGTAAGTGATGATGAGTCGCTATCACAAGGAAAAAAGTGCTGAAGATAGGACCAGTGATGAAAAAGATGATTCAGAGGAAGATCTTTCTGAAGAAGGTTCTGGAAATGAAATGCAGCAAGAAGGATTCATTGTTGGAAATGATCAAAATGGTTCAGGCACCGAAAGGGAAGAAATGGAGAATGATTCCAATTCTGCAAATCAGGAATCAGAGGAACCAAAATCCTATCCTGTCCTCTCTCCAACAAAAATCACCAAGAGAATAATGGTAGAAGTCTCGAATGAACCACCAGAAAGATGGGTGAAATATGGAGATGAATAACTCAAGGTGGTAAGGATGACTACATTTGATGTAGTTAAAAACTGGAACAACATGGAGCTAGACTGCACAACCATCCTCTATAATCCTGATGATTTGTTGATGAGATGGTTCTTCCAATGGATGCCATGGCTAAAGGCCCATACTAAAAGAGATAGAAGTTACTTCAGCTGGTGCTACTCTCATTTTCCAAGCATGGAGTTGGTGGCACAAAACTTCCCAAGGGTGAAGAAGTTTGCCACCAAAATGATCAAAGACCAGCCCCACTTCAAAGTCTATTGCCATGCTGGAAATCACTATATTTCCTATGATCGTAGAGTGGACTCTCAAGGAAGAAGGATCATGACCAAGGAGATGATCGTAGAGTCTGTTCACTCTACTACTGATGGTGTTCAAGTTCAATACCAGAAGCCTCCATCAGCCCAAGCACTGCTATCTGACACTCCCTCATCCTCAAATAGCAATTGGTACTCAACGATTTTTTAGATTTTCAACACCTTCAAATATTTGTCCAAGGATGCAAATAGTAGAGTTCAATCAGGTTCTCAACAAGAGGTTGCCCAAGTAGATGATCAACTACCTATGGAGAAGGAGCTGATGAAAAATTCTGATGAGTTGATAGAGAAGATATCTCTAATCACAGAAGAATCAAAGAGGTTGACAACAACAGAAGATAACTCAGTCAAAGAGAGACTCCAAGCAACGATGGCTGATGTATCTCTTGAAATCAGAGAAAGAGATCACATCTATCTAAAGGCCATGAATGATTAGAAGACAGATGCACTACAAGAGAAGAAGGCAAATGAAGAACAACTCCAAGTCCTCTCTGACAAGATTGACAACATGAATCAGTCTTTCTCAGTGCAACTTGAGCTAGGACAATAAGACCTCAAGTTTGAAGTTGCTAACTCCTCCTACTTGATGAAGCAACTTATGTCCAACATGGAGCAACTCTCCCAAATGATTAATGACAAAAATGGGGAGAAAAAGAGGCATAGAAAGGGGAAGAATAATAGGCACTCTAGAAAGAGCAATGAGTACAGAAGGAAAGAAAAGAAGAAGACAACACCAGGGGGAGCTGAGTTATCATCTAAGGGGAGCCAAAGGATGATGAGCCTAAGGCTGAGGGGGAGCCAGAGCCAGAACCAGAAGAAGAAGAAATGAATAGCTTCACATCCCAAGGGGAGCTGAAGCAAATGAATCAAATAGATGAATAGCTGATCAACAGACATCCTGGAAGCATACATGGAACCAAAGAGGTACATCTCTAACTAGTTAGGTATGTTCTGGATCCAGAATGTAAAATGTCAGTGTATTAAATTCCACATCATTATAAATGACATTCATGATTATCTATTTTAGAAATACAGCTGCTCAATGTATATAAGATTCATTCATAACATGCATATGCACTTATTATTTTTGTTATAATCAAATAGGGGGATATTGTCAGGAATAAGCATGTGTATGATGTTCCTACTTATATATGATTTGATTATGATATATATATATATATGAATGAATATGCAAGTATGCTTGCATTAAGAAAAGCTATAAAGTTCTTTGATAGATAATAAAAACATGTGTACATGGACTTAGAATAAATTGATCAAGTATGTTAGGTTGATCCTACATAAGCAAAACAGCTTTGTAAAGTCCTTAAAAAGAAATGATGTACAAGGACTATAAATATAGAAAGATCAAGCATGTTAGGTTGATCTTATGATATAATAGATAGGCTTGTCTGATCGTCGAGCACTGCACTAGAAATCGTAGTTTGTCAGGAGTAGTTCATTTATCAAAGGTATTAAAAGTCAAACCCTATTAAATCTAACCCGGTATTAAATAAATGTTTTATTTGAGTATTATTATCAATACTAATGTGTTAGATTTATATTCTTGAACGTCATAGGTACTTAATAGCGTTCGAATAGTATAACTTGAATGATCTATGCTCAGGCAAGTCTTCTATACCCAATTTATTACTTATGCAAAATTTATCAACCCTGTTTATTCGCTGAACAAGATTCTATCTTGCTATACTGTTGATATAATACACCTATGTTGAATTACCTATTATTGAAAAGTTATTGCTATAGTTCCAGCATGACTAAGAAATAATTATTTATTCATATGATATTGTTTATTGAGCATAAACTGTTGTGTCAAGCCAAATTATTTTGGTAAGACAATCGTATACTGAAGTTGAGTATCCCGTAAGGGAGCAAAGTGTAGTCAATGAATATATTGACAGTAAATTGTAAGTTTAATTAAGCACTGTAGGTGATATGCATACTTCTAGGATGTTGAATAGGTTGATCCCCTATCTCATATCTGAACAGAATTTCTAAGTCTTTGTGACTGACAGAAAGGATTAAAATTCCAGAACTAGTTGGAATTAGAAATCCAGAAATGGTAACAACTATCAGTCGAAATTTGAATTGTTATAATTCTTTAAATCCTATATTGTTATAAATATACAACTTGCTGAGCATGTCATAGGTCACCCTTTCAAATTATTCCCTTTGCAGTTTTAGATGATAATCCTGGAACATCTTGAGTAGATAAAGGGAAACGTCCCTACATAGATTAGATTATATTCTTGTTTGTATGAATACCTTGTAATAAGAACTTGTTATGAGAATTTTGTAATCGAATCATAATATTATGATATATATATAACATCTTTTATTTCCGCAACCGTGTTTTCTTACATATATAGATGTAAAGTAAGATGTCTTCTATTCTAGTTGAGATCCTTGGGAACTATTTATCTGAGTGAAGGTGTTAATAGCATGGACTGTTCATGTTGTTATTAATACTCTAAATTTTAGATAGATAGTTACTATCGATACGATAGTATGTAACCGCGTGACATAGACTATACATCTGGGGTGAGGGTATTGGTAATATGGACTGTTCATGTTATTACTGATACTCTGAATTTCGGATAGATAGACTCTAGTCACAGATACAGTTCATATATTCAAGTGAGGGTATCCAAACACAGTAATATTTCTCTTGGGAAATACCATCTGTTATGGGATACTATGAATCTGGAATCTATGGGAATTATATCTGATAGTCCCTCTATCTAATTTAATATTTTAATCAGATACCATGGGTGTATAGATTTAAATGCATTATGTTAATTCTCTGTAAACATCATACCGGATACCACGGGAGTATAGGTATGGGGTGTTACAGATTGAGTAAAGCATGCTGATTGAGTAAGGAATTCAGTCTTTATACTTGTTATATGGACTTTAACATGTATGTTATGTTAGTCCAATGTTTACGAGATATATGTTGAGCATGTTATTATGTGTTACATGATGCATGAAAACTGTTAGATTTTGCTCGGTCAACTAGTTTTGACCAATAATTCCAGAAATCCTATGCGTTGTTTGTTCGATTGAAGATCATAGATATGTAGTATGTATAACAGAGTACCAATTTATAACAACAACATAAAAAATTAACAATCAGAAGATGATTAAACAGGTCGGTCAAAGTAGTCGGTTCAACTGTTCTTGAGCTTTCTGGGCAACCCAGAAAACCAGCTTCCATGAACGGTCAACCCACTTTGACTGCTTATATCTTGGAATCTATGGTTCATCTAAACCTGTTTTCTTTTCCAGATTAAAGACCTACTTACAGGCTATGAATATCAATCGATTAACAGACCAAAACATAAACACACATGAATCGAAAAGCCCTGACATTCGGCTGTCAGACCATTTTTTTCAAAATTCCCAGATTTCATAAAACGCTTAATTAAGGCATCTAAATGTTATAAAAATGTGTTCTACCACTCTTGCATACGTTCTAACATCCTAATACAATATTCTAAACAACAAATCTAACATAAGATCAAAGAGAAATTTATGAACTAGGATTTGCACCTTTTCTTGAGAAATTTGTGATTCTAGCTTCTGATCTTGTTGCTGATAACACCCAGGCTTGATATGGTAGGTTTATAAATGTATCTAGGCTTTGAGAATTCGTGGGTTTGCTCAGCCCTAAGGTTCCTATTTATAGAATTCCCCGACTTGGCTTTTTGGTCATTTTTTCACCTACTTGCCTCCATAAAGATCTGATATGTGACTCTTCTGCTGCTTGGGAGTTTGGAAGCATGTCATGTGATGTTTTGGAACTTTTAATGGTGACTCCCAACCTACTTGTGAGCTAGTTGATTAAGTTAGTAGCTTAATTAGGCTTAAATCTTCACTAATCTTGATTAGGGTTTTGTTTCTAATGATTAAGTAATGTTAATTAGTACCTAATAGAAGTTTACTAACCATGATTAAGTGTTAACATATGCTAATTAGAGTTAGATTAGCTAATTAGGGTTTAATTAATAAATTAGGGTTAGGGTTTTGCTAATTAGGGTTAGGGTTTGTTAACCTAGGTTTACTCACTAATCCTAACAAGCACGACAAAGCGTTTTGTCAGTGTAAGCACGACAAAGCAACTTGTCAAAATAATTTTATCGAAAAGTCCAATTATGGAAAAAAAAAAATTAAGCACGAGGTGTCAAGCACGACGTTTTTCGAATAAAAATTTATTTGGTCAATTCTGTCAAACAAAGTATATAATAACACGTAACACATTCAGAACAGATAAATTTTATTTATATAACAGGATTTATACATACGAGTCTTATTAGGGTTTTAGGTTTTTACAATACATCACCCATTCTGAGTCGCCAAATACATGGTACATAATTCATATACAACTAAATTTATACAACAGTTAAGTGTCGTGCAGAATACGACAAAACTTAAGTTGAGAGTTTAAATACAAATATTGTCTCCTAAACAATATCCAAACTCAAAATAAGTCTTCATTACAATTATTATTACACTATTCTTATAGAATAGTGAAGACTACTATAACAATCATCTTGGACCATCACTCTATTCTCTGACTAGTCTCAGCTATATTCTCATTTCCTGAAGAGAACAATGAAAGAAAAGGGTGAGCTCAACTAGCCCAGTAACAAATATTATGAGTAAGATAAGGCATAATAAATTATCGTTAGCTCTTAACAATATTAAACTGATAGAATATAATAGATAACAAGTTTACCTGCAACGGAACAAGCAATCTATTAGAAGAGTCAAGTATAACATGATATCTACTATCTTCTATGATTTAAAAAGTTTAACATCAATTTTATCGCTGAGACTCAACTTAATAAATAATCCACATCACTGAATTATCCATGCACTACGGGCCAAGGATATTCATTAGTATCACATCCACGAATTATCAATGCACTATGGGCCAAGGATTTTGTGTTATCACCAATGATCATGATCATGCCAAAAACCGATCCATCTTTGCACCCTTGGCCGAAGAGAACGCATGGTCATGATCATACCAACATCTGTCCATCAATGCACTATGGGCCAATGAGGACTTTTACAATATTATTTGTAACATTACAAGTCATAATTATATTGAATAATCCCTGGTCATAATCATACCAACAGTCCATCTATTCACTACGGGCCAAAGATAACTTTTATCACAATATAAGCATGAGGATGATGACAATGATATAAGCATTAATCAAACGAAATCAAGGATAAATATTAAAGACTTTAAATTTATCCAGAGTTTAAAAATGTCCAAATTGTCAATATGATAACTGCTTTGTGGAGTAAAATTTAAGAATAATATTGTATCAAAAATAATTTGGACAAAAAAGAAATCAAATTTTGTCATGAATAGTACCCCGGCTGAATAGTACCCGTACATATAAATAGTGTCGTACGTATGAATAGTGCCATATAAATGAATACTATCCATGAATAGTACTCCAACATGAAAAGCTTAAAAATGAACAAGAATGTTCAAAAAAATATCCTTGTGAAACGATACTAGATGAAGCGCTAATTTTAAGGATATTCTCCTAATTTCAAAGAGTATAGAAGCAATACTTAAGAAAATGAGTGTAGAATTCGAAATCTGAAATAAAATAATATTACTTACATATTACAGAGTATGGAAGAAAATATTATTTCTTACGAATATTGAACAAAAATAACATCCCTTACAATTGTTGAACGAAAAAAATATTCCTTACGAATATTGAACGAAGATAATATTCCTTACGAATATTAAACGAAGATAATATTCTTGCGAATATTGAACGAAATAAAATTTCTTACGAATACGAAAAATAATATTGTAAGCGAATATGAAATAAATAATACCCCTTACCTCAAAAGAAAAGTATTTCTGACTGGTATAGCAGATATATTCTTGAAGAAAACTTTCACTATTTTATATACTCAAAGCTTCCTTAAACTCAAAAAATATGCTCAATATTATAGAGAAGAAGAATTCTCTGATTCTGGTGTGATTTTCTTTTCTAAACTGAGCATCCTATTTATAGGAGCAAGGAATGATATTATTTGAACGCACAGTACACAAAGGTCACGGGCAAAAAATTTTCTGAGGATTCACGTGAATTTTTTTGATTTCACTATGCAGACACTATACAAATACTATGCATAATAAAATATAATATATTCTATTTTACATAAAAAATAAAACTTGTTATAATGTATATATATATATACACACACAAAGGTCACGGGCAAAAAATTTTCTAAGGATTCACGTGATTTTTTTTGATTTCACTATGCAGACACTATGCAAATACTATGCATAATAAAATATAATATATTCTATTTTACATAAAAAAAACAAAACTTGTTATAATGTATATATATATATAAAGTACTCCCCCCCCCCATGACCAAATATTTCCCACCAATCATCATATATATATATATATATATATAGATTATTAAACTCATAACACACACTATTTTGAAAAATGGATAAGTGGGAGTCCATATAATAAGCCAAATTTATAACAAATACTTCATAAAAATCCTCTCTATTTATCTCAATTCGCTTGGTTTCACAAAACATATTTTTAATAATATTTATTCATCATTATTAAAACTCGCAATATTAACAACTAGATCGTTCCCAGGAAAGAGGGGCTTTCCGATAAGGATTTCTCCCTATTGGTGCGCAATTAGGTGACCAAATTCATTTCATCGACAGACCTTTCTAGATATTGTCAATAATGTAAATAATAATATGAATAACTTTGTCGTCTCAATTATTGATTTAATAATATAATATATTGTGACAATAATTGAATCAATAACGTGAGATACTATGCATCAATTACTGTAGCAATAATTAAAATAAACTGAGTGACTTCTCACGTAAGCACCAATAATCAATAGCGTGTGCTACTATTCAACCATGCGTATTACTGTATTTTTATCACCGAGTATTTCAATAGTTAACGGTAAAACTTTCGCCGTCATTTTTATAAAAAGATATTTCTGTCATTTTCTAACTCCGATAGTAATTTCTGTCGACGTCAGGATTTTTATTTATCCCTTTTCGTTACTTGTTCTTTGGTGTTCTCATGTTAGGTGAGATTTTTTTTGAAAAAACAAGTGAAAAAGGTCTGACATGTATCATGTTGACGGTGGACTGTGTTAGTTCCCAGTAGGCACAATTAGATCTAGAAGGGGGGGTTGAATAGATCCTTTTTCGTTTTCAAATTTTTTCCCTTTTATTTTGTATTGCTATTAAATTAGCATATGAAAAACATAAGAATCTTTTCAAACACAGCAGAATAAGTAAAAGATCCCCTTCATTGATATATTCATAATCATACATACATTGTTCGTAAAATTAGTTTGGTTGTAAGCAATTAAAACATACATAGCAGTTATAGCAGTTAATAGACATAATGTAAATGACATAATGTAAAAGACACAATGGGTTTTAAGTGGTTCAAAGACTTAAGCTCCTAATCCACTCTTCTGCTTTTAACTAGCAGGATTTCCACTAAGGAAGGGCAGCACCCTGAATCACTAAGATTCCTTCAAGGCCAGCAGCCTTGGGACTTCAATTCACTAAGAACTCTTCAAGGCCAGCAGCCTTGAAACTCATCTAGTTCCCTAGAAACTCTTCAAGCCCAGCAGGCTTGGAATTTCATTTAGTCCCTCCGGACAAGGACCCCTCAGACCCTGGCTTCTGTTGAGTTGTTTGTTTGTTTGTTGGAGTTGGTGCTGAACTGCTAAGATGTCTTCATGCTCTGAACATCTTCTGTACTTAGCAGCTTGGCGTGATCACCCTTGAAGTGCAGTTGAGTGTTGCATGATGCTCAGCTTCTTTAGTTACTCAACCACTTCAGATGATCCCTTGATGACTGCCTTGAAGATCATTCCTCTTGATACATGATGGATGCACATGATGGGTTTCTAAGATGACTATAAGCTCTTCTGCTAGGTACTTAGAAACTTTCTCATGCTTGCCACAATGATGACTTTTGTGATCACCTTTCTTGATACTTGATGCCTTCTCATGATGGACTTGCTAAGCTGTGAACTCTTCTCTATAGTACATAGAGTCTTCCCATGATGGACACTAAGATGACATGATGCTCTTCTTTCTCTCAGCAGTTCAGAACACTCTTCATGTAGTAGAACTCTCACTTCTACATTATAGAACTCTCACTTCTACATTGTAAAACTCTCACTTCTACTTCTTTCTTTGTATGTCTCTGAGTGTTCTTGGTGGATCGTAGAGTGAGCCTTCAGACTCACTATCTTAAATGGTTTAGAACAGTCCACCGTTACTCCAAACTCGGCAACTCCAGTAACCTTTGATCTATGAAGCTCTAGCAGATTTATACTCCTTCCCAATCTTCCCGTTGGAGAGTAGTCATTGAAAGCTCTTCTAAATGCTTCACAGATCTCGAGTTTCTTGGTGCAGACTGCAGATGTGACTTGACAACTTTTTCTAACTTTCTGATACTGCAGTCTACTGTTTCACCTACACTATCAGGTATATCACTTTAATGTCTTGGGCAAGTTGAAGACTTTATTTCCTCCTTCTGATTTCTCAATCAGAGGTTGTCCTTTTGCATCGATGCTCTCAATAAGCACTTGTCCGAATATTACCCTTCAGATTGAACTGTTGCCAATGCTTCAGTCTTTAGCTATTCGAACTCTACGATTCTGATGCATGTCTTCAAGGACCTGATCGTAGTGTCATGTTAACTGGTAGAGACAACACTACGATCTTGAAGAGTGTTGATTGGATCTTCAATGTAGAACACCTCTTTCTTCTTTTATACAGTGCTTCAACAGTTCTTCGATACTGATGACTTGACTTTTTTGCTCTGGCCCCTTCTGAATAGCAAGACACTTCAGATTTGTGGCGTGTCTAGCTCACTTTCTCCTTGTGGTCTCCCGTTTACTTATCATCAATGGACTGACTCAATGCTTAATCACTTTAGCCTTGTTCTTCAGAAGATGTCCAGTATCTTTGTATGCACTTCATCAATTCTTTCTTTATTTGGCAAACACTACGATCCCGATTGCTTCCAAAATCGTTGTCTTATGCCTGCTTGACAGCTACTGCACTTGCTGACTTTATTTCGTCAATTACTGAAGTCTTCTTTTGATCTCTTGTGGAAGAATTCACCTCGAATGGCTTCACAACTCAATCTTAACGCTGATTAGGTTGGTGCTTAGATTTTATGTTAGCTTGTATGCCATTCGTTGAGTACTCTCTAGTTTCCTTGGATGTAATATTACAGTGTCAACCAGAGGCTTCATTCCTTTGGATATTTTGGGAGTGCTCATTTATTGAGAATCGTATTTGCTCTACGATTCCGCCTTGGCATTGTGAGCATAACGGTTGAGGTCGTAGTTCTGCACTCTACGATTCAGCTTCGGCTGTGCAGACACTACGACTCCTAGATCAGATCTTGACACTCTACGAGTTCTGCCTTGTGCTTGTTGTCTTCATCTGATTTTTCTCGACTTCGATCTTTGCATGTAATCAATAGACTCTACAACTCAGAGTGTAGTATACGATCCTTGACTTGGCTTCGGCATCAGTAGACTCTACGAGTTCGAGTGTAGTCTATGTTTCTGACTTGCCTTCGACAGATGTTCGGTCAGCTCATAAGCAGGCTGTCTCTACGATTCTGAACATGACTTCCTCAAAAAACTTCGGTCCTAAGGAAGTTCTACTCGACATACTATGACTCCTAGATTGTTTCTCCTGGCAGTCTATGAACTCCAAGATCTACTATCTTGCAGACTACGATTCTGCCTCGACAGCTCTCGAGTTTTCCTTGACTCTCCAGGCAGACCCCGATTTCTGGTGCAGTGCTTGAAGATCAGACAAACCTATCTATTACATCAAAAGATCAATCAAACATGATTGATCTTTCTACGTTTATAGTCCTTGTACATCATTTTTAAGGACTTTACAAAGCTATTTTGCTTATGTAGGATCAACCTAACATACTTGATCAATTCATTATAAGTCCTTGTACACATTTTTCTATTATCTATCAAAGGACTTTATAACTTTTCTTAATGCAAGCATACTTGCATATTTTTTAATATATATCATAATCAAATCATATGTAATTAGGAATAACCTTCACATGCTTATTCCTGACAATCTCCCCCTATTTGATTTATGACAAAAATAATAAGTGCATATGCATGTTATGAATGAATCTTATATACAGTGAGCAGCTGTATTTCTAAAACAGATAATCATGAATGTCATTTATAATGATATGGAATTTAATACAATGATATTTTACATCCTGGATCTAGAACATACATAACTAGTTAAAGATGTACCTCTTTTGGCTCCATGTATGTTTCCAGGATTCTGTTGATTCGGCTAATCATCTGTTTGGCTTTCTTAGTTCTGCTCCCCTTGAGATATGGACTTTCCTGCTTTACTTTGTTCCCCCTCAGATGTATGCTTCTCTTCTCCTTCTGGCTCCCCCTCAGCTTCGGCATACATGGGCTCATCATTCCTTGGTTCCCCCTCGGATGATGACTCTACCTCTTCTTCTGCTATCTTCTTCTTTAACTTCTTCTCTCCTTTCCTTCTGCACTTCTTTGAGTGCCTCTTGATCTGCCTCATTCTATGCCTCTTTTTCTCCCCCTTTTTGTCATCAATCATTTGGGAGAGTCTCCCCCTTTTTGTCATCAATCATTTGGGAGAGCTGCTCTATATTGGTCATGAACTGCTCCATTAAGTAGGAGGAGTTACCAACTTTCATTTTGAGTTCTTTCTGGCCTAGCTCAAGTTGTACTGAGAAAGACTGCTTCATGTCGTCAATCTTGTCAGAGAGGGCTTGAATCTGCTCTTCATTGGCCTTCTGTGCTCGTAGAGCATCTGCCTTATGATCATTCATGACTTTCAGATAGATGTTATCCCTCTCTTTGAGTTTGAGAGATACATCAGCCATAGTAGCTGGAAGTCTATTCTGGAATGAATTATCTCCTGCTGTTGTCAGCTTCTGTGGCTCTTCTGTGAATAGAGATATTTTCTCAATTAGTTCATCAGAATTTTTCATCAGTTCCTTCTCCACAGATACCTGATCATCTGGTTGAGCAGTCTCTTATCGAGCATTAGATTGAACTCTATGATCTGCATCTTTGGACAGATTTTTAAAGGTGTTGAGAATCTGAAGAATCGTTGAGTTCCAATCGCTGGTTGAGGGTGAAGGCATGTATGTCAGTAGTGCTTGAGCAAATGGAGACTTCTGGTATTTAACTTGAACACCATTAGTAATAGAGTGAACAAACTCTACGATCATCTCCTTTGTCATGTTCCTTCTTCCTTAAGAGTCCACTCTACGATCGTAGGGGATATAGTGATTTCCAGCATGGCGATAGACTTTGAAGTTGGGCTGGTTTGTGATCATCTTTGTAGCAAAACTCTTTACCCTTGGGAAGTTTTGTGCCACCAGCTCCATGCCTGGAAAGTGAGAGTAGCACCAGCTGAAGTAGCTTCAATCTCTTTCAGTATGGGCCTTTAGCCATGGCATCCATTGGAAGAACCATCTCATCAGCAAGTCATCAAGATTATAGAGAATGGTCGTGCAATGATTGATCGGGTAGGGTACAATATTAGTAAACCCTAATAAGGGATTAGAAACCCTAATCTCAAGAATATAAACCCTAACGCGTAGTTAGGAACCCTAATCGAAAGCCGGGAAACCCTAATTTTAAATTCGGGAATCCTAAACCCTATTTAGGAAACCCTAATCCTAATTAGCAAGCCTAATGTAATTAGTAAACTTTATTGTGATTAGTAATCTTTAATATAATTAGGAAACCCTAATTATATTTTTGAAATCTTAATTTTCTATTTTAAAATCCTAATTTAGAAAATCCTAGAAAGCTAGTGTTGTAAAACCAAAGGGTTAGAACCTTAGGGTTAAACCCTAAGGGTTTGGGCAATTGACAATCAAGCCATTAAAATTATAAGGATAATGACCAAAATACCCTTTTTAAATTTTTAATGAGTTAACTTGCAAAATTGGCAAGACCTTTAGTTGGTGACCTAATAATTTGACTTTGTGACTTAGAAACTCCAGTAAATCAGTCTAGGGTAGCAGCAATCTCAGCAACATGCAATGCATCATAACACATAAGAGATTTAGTGAGAGAAAGTTCATTCACCTGGACATTTTTCTCTCCAACACTCAACAACTCTTTCTCTCTTTAAGACCTCCGAATTTCTTAAGTAAATGAGTCACTAGATCACCCCTTATAACACCTATATCAGTTAAGGAGATCAAAGATGAAGGATTAGACAAGAAAGGTATAAACCTAAACCCTACTTTTGATCTTGTATGCTAAGGTAAAGTTTGTGTTTATGTGTTTAGATTTGTGATAAAAGATGTTTTATGATGATCTATGATGATCTATCATGGATCTATAGCATCAAAGTGGGTAAAAATAGATGTTTTTCAAAAAATGTCTAAGAACACAAAGGTGGCCTGACAACCGAATGTCAATGGCCCTAGATTCTTTTCTATTTATGATTTGTGTTGTTTTAAAGTTTTAATCCATATTCTGACATGAGGTCTGTGATCTGGAAGTGGAATCCAAGCTATTCTATATTCAGATTACAAGATATAGTCGGTCAAAATCGGTTGATCGACCATGACCGAGTACATTCTGGGTAACCCTGAAGTAAGTGATCAGCGTCTGACAAGGTTTTGTCCAACCTTGATCTTTCAGGTATGATGTTGTTTGTTGATATTGTTATATGCATGTCATAGCCTGTTGTATGGACTCTAGATCCATGGCTTTAGATCGTTTATATAATCAATAGATCGAACAGAGTGGACGGTCAAACTAGGCCATCCGGTCACGAAGCTGTTTTCTGGAAATTCCAAAAATCGTTAGAACAAACCCTCTGACAGGGTTTGACCAAACCATAACTCGTGATTCTGTTATAGCCGAACTGAAATCATGACATGTAGTTCTTCCTTGACATATGTACTACAAGTCTGGACCATAAGAACACTTAACTAATTGACATGACCTAGATTAAATCGAGCTAAAAAGTGTCCAGTCGACACTGTCTGGGTTTCTGGGTTACCTAGAAAACCCAGATTTGGCCTGACAGGATGTTTGAGGGCCCAGATTTTCATGATGTAATATGATTTGACCCAGTTGATGATTGGAGATTGTAGTGCTACATTCCTACTACACGATCTGAGTCTTAGATTGGACAGAAACAAGATAGGCAGAAAATTAAATGTGGTCAACGTAGTAGCTTTCAACACGGGACTGTCAGTGTTCTTTGGAAAATTTTCATTAATAATTTAATATTAATGATATTAGATTTATTTAATTATCATATTAAATAAATGAGTTAAAAATGGTTTTATTGAATTAAAAATCATTTTAAATGAGAATAAAGTGTTAGAAAATATTTTGAATTTTAAAATATAATTTTCAATATTTTTGGAAAATTCTCATTAATAAATTAATATTAATGATATTAGTTTTATTTAATTATTAAATTAAATAAATGATGATAAAATGATTTTATTGATTTAAAAATCATTTAAAAATGAGAAAAGTGATATAAAAATATTTTAAGCTATAATTAATGACTTCTAATATTTTGATGATAATTTCATTAATATTTAAATATTAATGGTG
Source organism: Panax japonicus (assembly GCA_020205505.1). Taxonomy (NCBI): domain Eukaryota; kingdom Viridiplantae; phylum Streptophyta; class Magnoliopsida; order Apiales; family Araliaceae; genus Panax; species Panax japonicus. The sequence continues at coordinate 27,744,847 of CM035097.1, read as the reverse complement.
ATGGTTTAAAAATGATTTTTATTACTTTAAAAATCATTTAAGTAGAATATTGGTGATTTAAAAATATTTTAAGTTATTATAAATAACTTTAATATTTTGACAAGTATGTCATTAATATTTTTATATTATTAAATATTAATGATGATAAGATTATTCGATATTTAAATCATTTAAAAATGATTCCAGTGTTTGAAAAATTATTATAAAATTATAATAATTATTTATAATTATTAAAAGCTTCCGAAAAATATTATAAATGATATTTGACTTATCTAATATAATATTGAAGCTTAGAGCCAGACCAAACTAGTTAGACATGATAAGTGTTTATATATGTTATAAATACTAATGTGGCTATGTGGTAATGTGTCTAGGAGAATGACTGACTGTAAATTACAGTATTGTGTGTTGTGAATTATTGTGCTAATTGTGAGACTGATATTGTGATTATAGGTCTTGTGAACGCAGATAAGTATATTGTGTAGCAGTAATCAACGCGAAAAGCAAGTTTCCTAACTCAACCTTGAGTTATATCTGTTTAAATACTATGGTGGTTAATTATTGTTTATTAGACCACGTCCAATAATTTATTGTTGATTATTCGCAGTTAGTGCATGTTTATTAATTCAAATTGAATTAGTGATTCTGAGAATATACGTGTAGAATAACTATTGTTGGATATTCACATCCGTAGAAGATATTATTGATTTCAAATAGTACAGTTAAATTTTGTCTATTGTTTGATCGTATTGAAACATGTCTTAGCTAATTGTTTTAGCTAGACGAACATTTGTTAGAACTTGATAGGTTCAAGAAGAGAAGATAATTAATTATTATTGATAGATCAATGCCAGTTGTTTCGGCTAGATCGAAAAAGAAAACTTGATAGGTTTGAGAAGAGAAGAGAAGTAATTAGATATTGAGATCACTGTATTTCGTTGTTAAATTAAATTCTGATTCAAAGACTGAGAAGAAGAACCTTTTATATAAAGGGAACATATTTGGTCGTATATTCGGCTATTACGCGCTTTTTAAGTATTATGCATAATATAGGGTATAATAAAGCCGATCACTTGTTATACTTATAGAGGGGTATGATTTAATATTTATGGTTATTTGATACACATGCGTATATATCAAAGTAAATCTTTGATAGATACCCGAGAAGAGAAGTTCTAGATCCAATGGATCGCTCAGCATAAATCTGAAAAACATTCAACTTTGTTATTGCGTAGAATTGATTCTTGTTTATTTAATAGAATATCGTAAAACCTAGAAAGCGTTGTACTCTTTCATTATCGAATTATTGTGTTGCATAGGTTACGAGAAGACTTATTAGTGATTAATGAATTATTCAGCTATTTCAAAGTTCCCTGAACTTTGGTGTCATTCTATAAAAATAGTTAGTCTGTTATTCTTGATTCGTATACATTCATTGTATGTCTTAACTTATGGGGAATATTTGTTGCTCACCCTTGCTAAATAAAATATTTCAGCTAGGAACGAAGTGGCTGGAGGTGCTGAGAAGAACAAAGGTAAAGGCCTATTGCTGGAATAGTTTAATGAACATTATTACTATTATGTTGTTTTGTAAACCCTTTTTGTATATCGAAAGGGCATGATTGTAATGTTAAGGTTAGATAACCTGGGATGAATGTATTAACTATATAAGTTAATGTGGTGTAATATTTTATTCATCAATGAATGGGTAGTTAGATGTTAATTATATTTTAAATTGTGAGCACCAAACTCGGGGGTCAAGTAACCTAGATTTTGGGGTGTCACGGGAATTACTATTGATTACAAGGGTTTGAAAAACCTCTTTTACAAAACCTCATTGCTATATGTTGTTAAAACTGAACTTTTATACAAAATTCAAACCCTTTGTATATAGGTGCAAACGAGGCATAACACTACGACCAGATAATTGCACATTGATCTACACACACACACATTTAGATAATGGTTTAAATTGGAAAGTGGCGGTCATCATGGTAACACGGATGTCGGGGGGTGCTTAATACCTTCCCTCCTCATAATCAAGCCCCCAGACCCTAACGAATTTCAATTTCACAGACCAGTTAAATAGTGTCACATCATTAGGTCAATGTGCAAATTTTTTCTCAGTTGAGTTGGTACAACCATTTAAAAATACCAAATGACGACTCTTACAAGTCTCAATCGTCGACATATACTTTTCAGGACCTTTTCACAACTTATTTTTTCAAACAAATCTCACCTAACATGAGAATATCAAAAGACAAGAACAGAAAAGGGACAAATAAAAATCCTGATGTCGACAAATTATCTACATGATGTTGTTTTAATAATATGTGATAAACTCATAGTTTTATGCAATACTTTTAGAATCATAATGAGATCATGCTAATGAGATATAAAATTCTTAGATAGCTCAAAAATTAAAATGTTCTCAATCAATGGATTACTAAAAAGGGGATTAGTGAATCCGGATAGATTGGTACATACGTTGCTTGCTCATTGGATGAGGATGATTGATCTCATGATCATTTGTGTGGAGACACTAAAGCAAGTTTGTAGGTACTTATTGGAGAATAAGTTCACTGAACATGACTCGCTAAGGAATACATAATGGAGTTTTACCTGCCTGTCAATAGGAATTCATGTAGTGATAGTAGTACAAGTGATCCTTATACAGTAGATCATCATAGTATCTTGTGTATAATGAATTACACTTTAACTTATTTCTTAAGAGTATATCAAAGGGTATGATTGAGTTTAATAAGTTATATATGGAGATAATAAATGATCAATAAAGAATCTATAGCTTCTAGTAAAAGAAGAGAAATGTCCTATGTGATTCGGAGTTCTGCATTTCAAAATCAAAATACATATAATTAAATAAAATAAGACTTGACAACAATTTCATGTCTTATATTTAATTAGGACATTGTATGGTGGAATGATTGAATTGTACGTTAACTATTAACTCAAAGATTCTTTTATGATTAATGTTGAAATTTATATTATCTGGAAAGTCGTTGATCGCTAAGGAGACTCATCCTTATTGTAGAATAAATATTATTTATTTAAATAAATTAATAGTTTAATTTATTTATTTAAATGAGATTAGAATTCTTCTAATTGATTTATTCACAACCGGTTTAATATGGAGAACCTAAAGGGTCACACCATAAAGGGAAGAATATTTATTTAATAAGTTAATGGCATAATCGTAGTAATATGTTATACGTATTTAATTTAATCTATAGTGATAGAGTAAATTAAATAGCTTAATATTTGTTATTTAATATTTTGGAAATATTAAATATAAATTAATAAGAGAAGTCTTATTAATATTATTACAATTATTATTATTTTAATTTCTAAAGGAGTTTGGAAATTAATTTAATATAAGTACTCTCATTTATTCCTAATAAGATTAGGAGACAAATTAATTAAAAGAGTTTAATTAATTATCCCTAATAAGATTAGGGAGCTTAATTAATTAAAAGATTTAATTAATTAAATATAAACCTATTTCTAATTAGATTAGAAGAGTTGACTAATATCAATATAAGAGGAGTCTTATAATAGATATCAGTGTACGTGAAATTCTAATTTTTGCATGGAGAGTACTTTTTTTCTATAAAGATAGAAAATTAGGGGTTTAACCAACCACCATCCTTCTTGAATAATCCTTCTTCCTTGGTGGATCACTTCTAGAGGCTTATAACTTGGATGGCTAACGTTGATCAAAGGAAGGAATCAATCCCGGAAATTCAAGGAGATCGCGGAGAACTAGGAGTTGAACTCGTATATGTGGAAGCTCGAATCTATAAGGGTATAATTCCATAACTTCTTATTCTTCATTTTAATTAATAACATGTGTAAAGGATGATCCGGGTAATTGGTTTGTGAAGATTTTAAAATCTAATTTTTCCATGCTTCTGTTATTTTATGCAATTTGATTGCGTCTTTGATTTTTATAAAACCTAACAGTGGTATCAGAGCCAAACCTTTATGTTATTATTAATTGTTTAGATTTGATATATATGATTGATATGTGTTTTATACAAATTTTCTGGGCATAATTGTTAGCATAGAATTGAGTTTTTGGAGAAAAACTGCAGAATTCGCGAACTAAAAAAATAGTTTCTGCGAACTAGCGCTGCAACGCCTGTTTACATTATAAAAAACGCGCTGCAGCGCCAGCCAAATGTCTCGAATCGTGGCATAGGTTGCTTGAGTTATTAAGCCTGAGGGGTGTCTTTACACCTGGTGACCTAAAGCCATATGGTTTGGGATTCATTGACCTAACGATCGTTACATTGGGTAACTTAGCGCCTTAGAAAATGAGCATTGAAAAAAGAAAAGGCAAAACTTAAGCAGATCCGAATCGTGGCATAGGTTATTTGAGTAATTAAGCCCGAGAGGTGTCTTTACACCTAGTGCCCTAAATCCATCTGGTTTGGGAGTCACCGGACCAACGCTCCCTACATAGGTGACTTAGAGCTGAAGAAAACAGACCTTTCAAGCTCGGACAAAAAAGCAAATAGAGTGATCGCCTGACTTATCTCAAAGCATGGCCTTTATTACTCGATCCAGTTAACCCGAAGGGGTGTCTTAACACCTAGTGCCCTAAAGACCTCCGGTTTGGGATTCATTGGTCTAAAATACGTTACGTGGGTAATTCTGAATAGCCTAAAAAAACGAGACAAGTTAGGTGAGAGGAAGAAAGAGCGAGAATCATGAAAATTTATGAAGGCATAGAAATGAAACCCCTACTAAAAGTTGTGTCACTCATAGTATATGTGTCATATGAAATCAAGTCTGCGAAGAAGAACGTCTAGAGCGAAGATGAAGTATCTCTGATATAGGGAGATAAGTCTTTTGAATCTAATCCTATCCATGAATAATGATTATGGATGCTTCAAAATTTCCTTGTGATTTCATAACTTATTCAATTGCATAACTTCTACTTCAAATTCCTTATTCACTAGAGTGTACTAATCCTGACGGCAGAGCCGTCAAGCTTTTGGTGCATTTTGTCCTATTTATATGCGGGATATTGCTCACCCACAATTTGGTCAACAAAGAGTGTTTGTTATATGAATCCCCGGCAACAACATGTGAAAGGAATGGGGCATTTTATGATTCCAATGAATGGAAAGAGTCTAAGGCAGGATCAAACTTCTCAAAAAAAAGAGAAGAACTCGTGAAAGAAATAATAGTGATGCAAGCTTACCATGACAAAAGAAGGGGAAATATTCTCAAGAGAGTCCTTAACTCAAAAACAAATGCCTGACCGACAAGAGGCCTATCAAATGAAATCCTCATCATCAAATGTGTCAACCTACATCAAGTCCTCACAAGTCAAGGCCTTTACACCAAAGTTCAAATCTGGGTAGCAAAAGAACGGGTTGCACCCTCTAGGGATGTCAGTTGAACTCAGGTTATCCGTTCAGCCAGGTTGCAAATCAAAAGCACAAGGAAATGGGTCACAAGCACCCAACAACGAAAAGAAACTCCAAATCACCTCAGAAAGGGTGAGGTGAGTTTCTACTCCAGATAATTTAAAATATGCATCAACCTAGGATAATAGATTCCTAAGGATAAATCTAGATCATCACATCATGTATAATCTGCACATGTGAAAATGCGCTACATCAGCGTACATCTCCATAAAGGTTTAAAATGCATCTCTAGTAGATTTAAATATGCGTGCACATTAAATGCCTAGATTAGAGAAAAATTTGTCGCAGACATCATTTGGTATTATAAGTTGTTGGCATCAATTCAGCGTAACATCTAGATAGTTCAGTGATGAAAGCTTTTGTATACCACTGTTTGAGTGGGAATCGAAATAGTTTAGTGATGTCAGCGTAGTTAACTACCAGCAGGGTAGGATTCATTGTCAAACTACTAGCAACGTAAGTACCGTTGTAAACTACCAGCATATACATTGGGAAGGTTCGGTGATTTCAGAACGTCATCCCCAGCAGATATGTATAAAATATCTCAATTTCTCTTCATTAAATAAGCATCGACAACACCAACAAAAACCCAAACTGTTGAAGTCAACACAAGCATATGATTCAGCAATAATCAGTAATGGTAAAGCGATTTGTGATGTGCGAAGTACGATTTACGAATTACGATTTGTGAAATGTGATGTGCTATTGGCCAAATGTGATGTGCAATTTACGAACTGCGATTTGTGAAAGAATTTTAACATTCATCATAACATTCATTGCATTGCGATTTGCATCATTAAATATACCTTTTCATATTTCAAGTGTCTAGTAATCATTATTATATTCATTCCATTATATTACATAAACATGATAAAGAGGGGCATCTGTAGACACTCAAAATTTCATTTTTCTGTTACTAACTATGTAGGAGGATAAAAACGTCTTTTTCACACTCCAAATACAACCCTGGAGGACCACAACATCAGTTTCAACCACGAAGATAACCCCAAGAGATTAGTTTCCAACCCCAGAGATAACCCCAGGAGATCCAGTTCAAAGCCCGGAGTCAACCCTGGGAGGTCAAACCAACCTGAGAGATAAGCCTGACGACTGTCAGAGTCAACAGCAGGTTAATCTTGGAGATAACCCTGAGAAAAGACTACTACAACTGCATCAAAGTCAGAGATAATCGCGGGAATGGAAAAATGGTCATTTTGTCAACTCAACATCATTTCAATGAAAATTACGTCAAAGATGTCCCATGAGAACCATAGATTAACTTTCGAGCGCAAACTACGTAAAAAAAGCTCACCGGACTACCTGCTAAGAACCGAAGATACCATTTCGGTTTTGGACCCATCTTCCCAGATTCAAAAAAGGGCAAGCCATATGTCATTGCGTAGCTCTCGGAATAAGCTTTCCGGAATGGTATGACACGCTTCCATCAGACTCCCGGATTAAAAGTTATGAAGGTTTGAGTGGACAACGCATCGTCCGAGTGCATGTACTTCGAGACGACGGGACCCGAGATAGCCCGGGCAGCCGCAGGTAAACCCATTGTTGCTGCGGTTTGACCCGCGACACGTTTTGTCTATAAATAGACCCCCCCATTAGGTATAAAATGTATAAAAAAGAAGAAAGAGAAAACTCGGTCCATTTCAGTTTGTAACCACTACTAGAGTGCTCCAAATTGAGTGATTCTTCTTTCTAAACATTTGTAAGCTCGTGTTCTATAACATTACTGAAGTTTAACCGGTGCAAACCGAGTTTTCAAGCCTCAAAAGCTATCTGAAGTCTTCTTGGTAGCCCACTGTAATATATTTCAGATTTTTAAGCTTTCTTTTACTTTTATATCTATATATATATACTGACATTGAGAGTCTCTTTGAGTGGGTATGCCCGGATTGCTGATCCATGGATTTTTATTGCTTATATATATATATATATATATATATATATATATATATATATATATATATATATATATATATATATATATATATATATTTGCTTTTATATATATTTATGATTTAACTGCATTCGTAATATAGATATTTAATATTCCAGTCTATGGGCTAGATTTGCCTAAATCTGACTATTTCTAACTTTGACCGTTTCAAAAGTGACTAAACTGGAATCGTTGAAGCTAGAATGGTTTAGATTTATTCAAATCTAGTTCTTTTTCTAGCTTTTGTACATATTAATTTATCATGTGAGCCTAGGAATCATGTGATCGAAGATTCAGCCTCTGAATCTAGATTCGGTTCCCACGATGGACATTTCTCAGTTGCGACCAGCTTGTATATTATCTACAGTGTATGGATATCCTTAGATGGCTCTCATGCCCACAAAGAATTCGGCATTGCTATGTATCTTATTTTATCGAAGATGCCTTGCATCTCAAAAATAAAAAGCAATCAAGCCGAATACATAATAAATTGGAAGTATCAAAGACCTCAATTACTATTGAGCATAGGGGTTTGAAAACATATTTTCCAAAACTTCACTGCTATATCTTGTTAAAATTGAACTTTTATATACAAGTCAAACCCTTTGTATATATGAGTATAAGGTCCAAAAATACCCCTGACATTTTCCCCAATGTCTACCGAGCACCCTATACTTTTTTTATCTAAAAATACCTTTAACGTTATAATTTTTGGGTCATTCGTGCCCCCTGCCGTTAACAGCTGTGCCAACTAGACTAACATCCATCCAAATTGATTACGTGGCAGCCACATGGACATACTAAAAATACTAATTAAAAAAATACTAAATACTAATTAAAAAATATACTAAAATACTAAAAAAAGTTAAAAAAATACTAAAATTCAAATTATTTTGTTAATTAAAAAAAACTAAAATTATTTTACTAAATATTAGTATTATATACTTTTTACTTTTTACTAAATATTAGTATAACATATCAATTTTTACTAAATATTTAGTATTATATTTTACTAAATATACTAATTTTTTTTACTAAAATAAGAATATATTTAATAAGAATATATTTAACGTTATATATTCTTATTAAAAGTAAAACAGATCTGATTTAGTATTAACGTTATATATCCTTTCTTCTTTCTCTGATCTGATTTGGAGATGAGGTAAATTTGATGTGCAAATCCTTTCACCTCTCACTCTCATTTACCTCATATCCAAATCTCAGTATTTGATAAAGTCTTCAGTAGAACAAGTCTGATGCCGAGATACTAAGATGTTGAGGTACTAAGATGTGCTCATCAAATCTGAGCTCATGATCCTCTCAACCACCGCCGATAGTTCGTTGTCATCGTCAACTTCGTCGTCACAATCGTTCGGGTTAGTCGATTTAAAGCTCATCAAGCCATCTTTTTCCTACACAAGATTAGGAAACTCATATTAATAATTGGATCTGTCGATTTAGGGTTTTTCTATGTTGTTTGAATTGGAACTGTTGGGAAGTTTGGTGAATCGAAAAATTGTTATTTTCTTTTTCGGATATGAAAATGAACCAAGGGTTCGTGAATTTTTTTCAGATTAATTAGTTAAAATTGATGTGAACGAATTTAATTTATGTTTTGGTTTGATGCCAAAGAATTTTGAGTATGTTTGTGTCTTCAGATCCATAGCAAACTTGCTCTAATTCAAAATCAGCATCGGGACTCTAAAGGGTCTATGCCGCAGCCGGTCGGACCATTGGTTGGTGGTGTTAGGATTTTGCAGACTACGAATTCATCAAGAGGAAGAAGACTGCATTAATTTTTGTATTAATTAATTTAGGGTTATTTATATTAATTAATTTAAGAAGACGAATTTTTGTTATTTGTGTTAATGAATTAAATATAAATAAAAATATTAATTTTGTTTATTAATTATTTATTTTATTTTTCTTTAAAACAAAATAAATAATTAATAAACAAAATAAATATCAACAAATATTATCATGTCAGTAAATATTGCCACGTGTCAGCCACGTCATACAGGGTTTAACACCCGTTTGTCTAGTTAGCACAGCTGTTAACGGCAGGGGCACGAATGACCCAAAAATTGTAACGGTAAGGGTATTTTTGGATAAAAAAAAGTATAGGGTGCTCGGTAGACATTGGGGAAAATGTCAGGAGCATTTTTGGACCTTATCCTTGTATATATGTGCAAACGAGGCATAGCACTACTTCTAGATAATTGCACATATGCCCAACACACACAGATAAAAAGGTAATTGAAAAGTTGCGGTAACCGTGTTTTCACGGAAGTCGGGGGGTGCCTAACACCTTCCCTCCACTTAATCAAGCCCTTGAACCTAATGAATCTCGGTTTCTAAGACCAGTTAAACAGTATCCAACTATTGGGTCTTTGTGCAAACCTTTTAAAATCGATTGAGTTACTACAACCATTTCAAATCTACCAACTGCCGACTCTAAGTCAAATCGTCGACATTAATACGTCGGACCTTTTCAAACTTGTCTTTTCAGACAAAACTCACCTAAAATGAGAACACCAAAGGACAAGCACAGAAAGGGACATAAATAAATCCCGACGTCGACACATTTTTGAGTGATTCGTGTGCTCACACAAAGCTAACTTCCGGGGCTACAACTCTCATGCTTTAACGATTTTCAAATTCTTAACACATAATTCCAAAAAATTCGTGCAAGGGACAAGTTTGAATCTGATTTCCAGATTTTGGACAAATTCGTCGCACTTACTTAGGAATGTCATAATTCCTTGATCCGAAATTCGGAATTAGTTCATTCCAGAGTCTACGGAATCCTTATTCAATGTACCCAGAATTTTTTGGAACATCTAACAAGATCCGAAATTGGCCTTAAGGTCAGCGATTACACTAGTTTTTGAACTTTTCGTTTGTCATCCAAAACATGTCTCGACTCGTTCTAACCCAACTCACTTTCCCAAGTAAGTCTTATTTAATATATTAAGACTGTTCTAAGGTCTTGGCTTCATATAATTCCATGTTTTTAGTCATTTTTACTCTTTATGAACTTTATACGAAGAAAATATGTGTGATTATCAATCAACTTGATTCCTTGTCCATTTGTTAGCGAATTTGCCACAATTTCCATCCTTATATCACCGCACAATCCAAACATTACCACAAAGTCACTAAGTCCATGATTCCAATCACAATTCATACATAAAATCAAACTAAAATGATTTTTAGTAAAGTAAAGCTTACTAAAAAAATTCAAATTTTGGTCTATTAATTCAAAATCAATGCTAATTATATGTATATGACTTGAATTAATACAATGGAATTTCATTAAAAAAATTACCTCACAACCTACTAGCTCTCTTTCTTTACTAAATTCAAGCTTTGTTATCTTTCAATTTATCTTATTCTTGATTCCAAATTTTTTCTATGGTTTCACAATCTCACGGTTCTTCACTTCACCATGTTAGGAAATTTCAAAAATTCTAAAGGATGAGGGAGAGAAAGAGGATCCGCAATATGGGATGGGGAAGAGACTTCCACCAGTTTTTTGCAAATAATTTTTTTAACTTGGAGCATGTTGGGCCATAATACTTTAGGTATTGGGCTAGACCGGTTGGGCTCCTCCCTTGGATCTTATTTATTTCGTCTTAAAATGTATTGGGCCAGGACCGTTGGGTTGACCCGTAAAGCAGATGATATTTTAGCTTGGGCTTTGACCGAGTAATGATGAAAGAGATAACATTTGACTGTTATCTTTATCACCGTCTGCATAGCATTAATGAGGATGGGATGGTTATAGCCGGCGGTGGACAAAGGTGATGGGGTAGTAGGTGAATCACCAGATGTAGGGGATTGTGTCAGACGGTAGTGGGTGGCACGGTAAATCGGGCTTGGAGTATATGTTAACAAGGATCACACAAAGAAAAAGGTAACACTTAACTGAATTATTATCTCTCTCAAGCACTAGATATTTTAACCTCCATTGTTAACCTTGTGATCGCCTATACTAACTCTCACGCTAGAGCTATCCCCCGACGGTTAAGCCTTCAAGCTTTTGGTGATTGTCGTGTTTACTGTGCAGGATTTGGACGCGTCTTACGTGATTGGGACGAGAGGAAAGATCTTAGCGTTAACATTGGCGCAAGGAGGAGGGCTATGTTTTAGTGTCCTTAATATTTTTAATCACAAACTTTAGTTGTTCTACGTCAGAATCCATGGTGAAGAGTAGAACACATACACCCGAAGGACAGCCGATGGCTGTTAGTTCGTCTACACCACGAGTATCTGCCAAGGACTGGTTGGGTCCTGCTAATAATGCTCATGTCAGAACGGTTTCCAAACGTATATCTGAAGGATCTCACTCGAAGGTCGTTGGTAATGTTAAGAGAAGACTGGTTTTCACTGCCGAAAAAGAACCTAATCATGGTCGGAAACGGGTAGAAGGCACACTCCCTAGAACCTGACACCGAGATGATCAGGACGATAAGACCTCCAAGTTAGCCAAGATGGCAGACGAAGCAGATAAGGCCATGGAGGTACTTTTGAAACAAAGACAGGACATAGCCAAGCAGATGCTTGGATGGCAGAGTTGAAGGACGCAGCGTCTAGCTATGTTCAGTCCTAAGAGCATGGGCACGGGAGGGGAAAGGAACCTACCCATTCGGGTCATGAATCTCGAGGCCAACCTTGTGAATGAAGAAGGTCAAGAAGCCCTACTCCCCAAAGATCAAAGAGGGCACTCCACCTTGTCGGTTCTAGGGAGCAGGGTAGAAGTAGACAGAGGGGCAAATCTAGAGAGTACATGCCCGAGAATACGAAGAAGACACACCGCCTTGAGTATTCTCGCCACAGCAACAGAGCCTCGCGACGAAGCAGATCCAGGGGTCGTACACTAGAGAGTCCACTGAGGGTACACCACCCTGTAGACACTCGTCGACAGAAAAGTCCCTCAAAGGTTGGGGGTTCTATTATTAAAGGTTGGTCTACTCAGAAGAAGGGAGAGTCACCGAAAAAAGAATCCTCGTCTCAGACAGAAGGAGTAGAGTATTTGATTAAAGAGTTAAAGGAGCTTCAGAAACAGCTTGCCGAAGTCCAACAAGTAAAGGATACTTCGGGAAAGAAGACATCTCTTTTTTCCGCGAAGATTCTCAAAGAAAAATCCGACCCCACCAAGAAGTTGCCTCATATGGAAAGCTATGATGGATATGGAGATCCTTATAACCACAGTCAGGCGTTCAACAGTTTGATGGATTATTATGACTTTAGTGATGTTGCTAAGTGTCATACTTTTGTTACAACGCTCCGTAAAGACGTTAGGCAGTGGATGGGGACGTTGCCTTCGGATTCAGTCTCATCATGGACAGATCTGTGCATTAAGTTTCATGCTCGTTTCGGAATCAACAAGAGGAGGGGAAAACCAACCAGCTCATTGGCTCAGGTTCGACAATATTTAAATGAGTCTTTGAGTCAATATGTGAAACGATTCCAGGAAGCAGTCGGCCAAGTGACCGACCTGAATGATCTTCAAGCCGTTGGACTGTTCTAGAACGGTTTGGACTTGGTGAAGTCAGAGAAATTGGTGAAGAAGTTGATGTTTCACCATCCGAAGAGTCTTGCAGAAGCCTTCGATAAGGCAGAGGGCTACATCGTGGTAGAAGAGGCCATGAATAGTCTTAAATGTCCTTCTTCAGACCGGCTCAAGGAGACAGATCGAGAAAGAATTAACGGGGACCAGAAGAAAAATGAAAGGAATAACGACCGCTACGATGGAGGGTCGAAGAAGTACAACAACAACTGGAGATAGGGAGGAGGTCATTCGTCCGCTCCGACCCAGAAAGTGAATAGGACATACACTCAACTAAATACTGATATGGCTATCATCTTAGACCAGATCAAAAATCAACCTATCTATGAACCACCTCGAGACAACCTTAAGCCCGAAGTAGGTAATTTTCGCAAATACTGTGACTATCATCAGGCTTCGAGTCACGATACAAACGATTGTGCTAGTATGAAGGACTTCATCGAGAGGAAGGTTCAAAGGGGTGCCCTGGTTTAGTATGTTGCTGCGAGAACGACTCAACAAGCCCAGCAAAGAGATAGAGAAGCTGTTCAGATTGCTCAACCAGCTCAGCCTGCATTGATAGCTCCCGGACAGCCTGCGAGGCATGTGGTAGATGTCAACACTGGGGGAACTTCTGGAAAACTTGTTGGAAAAAAGCATCGGAGTTACCTAGATTAGGTTATGTGGGTGGCGGGTACCCTCCCGAAGACTGACAGACCTTATCCGGGTACGGTAATCTCCTTTACTGATGAGGATTACCCTTCCGAAACCATCGAACCACATGAGGGATCATTGGTGGTAACGGTACAGGTGGGTTTGGTGGATATGAAGAGAATGATGATAGACAATGGGTCTTCTATGGATATTCTATACGCCCACGCTTATCAGAGGATGCATCTGGATGGGCAGAAGATGGAGATTGGGTAGGAGGCTCCCTTGTACAGCTTCAGCAATGATCCAGTTAAAGTAGTTGGGACTATTGAGCTGTCGGTCATCTTCGAAACAGACCCCCAACAGGTAGAAATAACTTGTAAATTTTCTATTATGCATGTTGATTCTGCCTACAATTCCATTCTGGGGAGGCCTACTTTGACTGCTTTACAAGCTGTGACATCGATTCCTCATTTCAAAATCAAATTTCCTATGGCTCATGGAGTTGGAGAAATGAAAGGGGATCTAGATTTGGCCAGACGATGCTATAGAAATGGTGTGATAACTTCAGGAGTAGAAGTGTCGAAGCAGAAATAGACCATGACAATAGAGGTCGAACCCTTCATCGAGAGCAGTTCAGAACCATTGACCATGCCAGCTGGGGAAACAGAAGAGTTCGAACTTATTCCTGGCAAGAAAGACAAGACAGTAAAAACAGGTTCGAGTCTGCCGGAACCTCTATGGACGAACCTTATGGAGCTCCTATGCTGTTAAGCAGATATCTTTGTGTGGGAACCTCAGGATATGCCAGGGGTGAGTAGAAAGATTGTTGAACATCGACTGGAGGTGGAACCGTCCAAGAAGCCAGTTCGGCAGAAGAGGAGGATTTTTTCACCGGAGCGCCAACGGATCATTGATGAAGAGACTGCAAAGCTGCTGGCTGCGGACTTCATTTTTGAGATCGACTACCCGCAGTGGATGGCGAATATGGTGCTGGTCCAGAAGCAGAATGGGAAGTGACGAGTCTGCATCGACTATATAGATTTGAACAAAGCTTGTTCGAAGGACTTCTATCCACTACCCCACATCGACCAGCTCATCGATGCGACTTCGGGGTATACTTTACTGAGCTTCATGGATGCATTCTCTGGTTACCATCAAATTTCCATGTGCAAAGAGGATATACCGAAGACAGAGTTCATTACGCATCATTCAGTATATGCCTACAAGAAGATGACCTTTGGCTTAATCAATGCGGGGGCCACGTACTAGAGAATGACGAACTTCGTCTTTAAACACCAGTTAGGCAGGAACATGGAGGTGTACGTCGATGACATGATTTTGAAGAGCATGTTTGTGCAGAAACACTTAGATGATTGAGAAGAATGCTTTCAGACGGTCCGTCATTGCAACTTGAGGTTGAATCCTACCAAGTGCACCTTCGAATTGGGAGCTGGCAAGTTTATGGATTATCTTGTTAGTCAGAGAGAAATTGAAGCCAACCCAGAGAAGATTCATGCAATCTTGAATATGAAGACTCCTCAGTAATTTAAAGATGTCCAATGTCTGACTGGAAGGATTGCAGATTTGAGGAGATTCATGTCCAAGTCGGCAGAACGGTGTTTGCCATTTTTCGACACATTGAAAGGGCCAAAGAATGAGAAGACGTTCCAGTGGACTTCGGAATATGAAGACGTCTTCCAGAGTATAAAGACCTAATTGTCTTCAGCGCCTTTGTTGGTGAAGCCTGCTCCTACTGAGCCTCTGTATTTATACTTAGCAGCTAGTTCGTTGGCAGTGGGAGCAGTTTTGGTGCGTGAAGTAGGGGGTAAGCATCACCCGATTTATTACGTAAGCCATGTCCTTAAGGATGCTGAAAAAGGGTATCCAAATATTGAAAAATTTTCCTTTGCTTTGATGATAGCTAGTCGAAAGCTTACGCAATATTTCCAGGGTCTGTTGTTAGTGGAATACACGGATCAGCCTCTGAAAAAAATTATGGGCAAACGTGAAGGTTCGGGGAGATTAGCTGAATGGACAATGGATTTGTCCCAATTTTTTATTGAATATCATCCCCGAACAGCTATCAAGGGGCAGGCCTTGGCTGATTTTGTGGTCAAATGTTCGTTTTCTGAAGTGGATGAAGCTGGGACAGAAGTAGAAGGGTCTAGTAAGACAGTTACAGTTCTTCAGCAGAAGCAGAGCTCGTGGACACTGTATGCAGATGGGTCTTCTACGTCGAACATCAGTGGATCAGGGATCATTTTGACAAGTCCGGAAGGATTCAAAGTGCAGCAGGCCATTAGGTTCGAGTTCAGAGCAACGAACAACGAGGCAGAGTATGAGGCGGTGCTAGCAAGGTTACGACTGGCTAAGAGTCTCGAAGTGCAGATGATAGTCATTTTTAGTGATTCTCAGTTGGTCGTCAAGAAAGTCTCTGGGGAATACGAAGCTCAAGGTTAGAGAATGGTCAAGTATTTGGCAGAATTGAAAGATCGACTTCAGTATTTCCTATCGTACGAGTTTCAAGGAGTCGATCGTAATGATAATTCCATTGCCGATGCACTTTCAAAGCTGGCCACTATGGATGCTAATATTTTTGATGGGTCCATTTATTTGGAAATTTTGCAAATAAATGGGTCCGAAGGACTTCTATCCACTACCCCACATCGACCAGCTCATCGATACGACTTCGGGGTATGCTTTACTGAGCTTCATGGATGAATTCTCTGGTTACCATCAAATTTCCATGTGCAAAGAAAATATACCAAAGATGGCGTTCATTATGCATCACTCGGTATATGCCTACAAGAAGATGACCTTTGGCCTAATCATTGCGGGGGCCACGTACCAGAGAATGATGAACTTTGTCTTCAGACTCCAGTTAGGCAGGAACATGGAGGCATACATCGATGACATGATTTTGAAGAGCATGTGTGTGCAGAAACACTTAGATGATTTAGAAGAATGCTTTCAGGATGTCCATCATCACAACTTGAGGCTGAATCCTACCAAGTGCACCTTTGGATTGTGAGCTGGCAAGTTTCTAGGTTATCTTGTTAGTCAGAGAGGAATTGAAGCCAACCCAGAGAAGATCCAGGCAATCTTGAATATGAAGACACCTCAGTCATTTAAAGATATCCAACGTCTAACTGGAAGGATTACAACTATGAGGAAATTCATGTCCAAGTCAGCAGAAAGGTGTTTGCCATTTTTCGACACATTGAAAGGGTCGAAGAATGCGAAGACGTTCCATTGGACTTTGGAATGTGAAGATGCCTTCTAGAGTATAAAGACCTATTTATCTTCGGCACCTTTGTTGGTGAAGCCCCCTCCTACTGAGCCTCTGTATTTATACTTAGCAGCTAGTTCGTTGGCAGTGGGAGCAGTTTTGGTGTATAAAGTTGAGGGTAAGCATCACCTGATTTATTACGTAAGCCATGTCCTTAGGGATGCTGAAAAAGGGTACCCAAATATTGAAAATTTTGCATTTGCTTTGATGATAGCTAGTCGAAAGCTTAGGCAATATTTCCAGGGTCGGTTGTTAGTGGTATACACGGATCAACCTCTGAATAAAATTATGGGCAAACCTGAAGTTTCGGGGAGATTAGCTTCATGGACAATGGAGTTGTCCTAATTTTTTATTGAATATCATCCCCGAACAGCTATCAAGGGGCAGGCCTTGGCTGATTTTGTGGTCGAATATTCATTTTCTGAAGTGGATGAAGCTGGGACAGAAGCTGAAGGGTCTAGCAGGAAAGTTCCAGTGCTTCAGCAGAAGCAGAGCTCGTGGACACTATATGTAGATGGGTCTTTTACTTCGGACATCAGTGGATAAGGGATCATTTTGACAAGTCCGGAGGGATTCAAAGTGCAGCAGGGCATTAGGTTCGGGTTCAGAGCAACGAACAACGAGGCAGAATATGAGGCGGTGCTAGCAGGGTTACGACTGGCTAAGAGTCTCGAACTGCAGAGGATAGTCATTTTCAGTGATTCTTAGTTGGTCGTCAAGCAAGTCTCAGGGGAATACGGAGCTCAAGGTCAGAGAATGGTCAAGTATTTGGCAGAATAGAAAGATTGACTTTAGTATTTCCTATAATACAAGTTTCATGGAGTCGAGCGTAATGATAATTCCATTATCGATGCACTTTCAAAGCTGGCCACTACGGATGCTAATATTTTTGATGGGTCCATTTATTTGGAAATTTTGCAACATCCTAGTGTTCAATATGAATTGGTAATGTGCATTGATCGCTCTAACTGCTGGATGACTCCATAGCTGGAGTATCTGGCAGATGGCGTCCTTCCTTCATATCAGATGCTAGCCAAGAAAGTCAAGTACAAGAGTGATAACTTCGTTCTGATAGATGGGGATCTATATCGAAGGGCCTTTTCATCTCCACTGATCAAATGTTTAACTCCATCTGAAGCTGATTATGCCCTTCAAGAGGTTCGCGAAGGCATCTGTGGCGACCATATGGCTGCTAAGTCATTAGCCTACAAAGTACTTCGTCAGGGATACTACTGGCCTACAATCTTCAAAGAAGTTACGGAGTACGTTAAGAAGTGCGAGAAGTGTCAACTCAACAGTCTGATCCCACATCAGTGACCAGAAGAGCTATACTCGATCTTATCTCCTATACCTTTTGTTGTCTGGGGGGTTGATATACTGGGTCCATTGTCGAAAGCTAAAGATCACGTTAGTTTTGTTATAGTCGCCATCGATTATATGACCAAATGGGTAGAAGCGACGCCACTTAGGTTGATAACAGAACAAAAATGCTTGAAGTTCATGAAGGAGTCAGTAGTGTTTCGTTTCGGAATTCCTAAGGTGGTGATATCGGACAACGGACATCAGTTTGTGGGATCAAAATTTGAAGCATTTTTGAAGGAATTGGGGGTTCAGCACAGAAAGACTTCAGTAGCTCATCCACAGTCGAACGGGCGGGTTGAAGTGACCAACAGAATGCTGCTGAATGGGATCAAGTGTAGACTGGATGAAGCTAAGGGGAGATGGCCAGAGGAGCTGCTCAGCGTGTTATGGGCTTATCAGACTACACCGAGGACTACAACAGGGGATTCACCTTTCAGGCTGGCCTGTGGTACTGATGCCTTAGTCCTAGTTAAAATTGGATCTCCAAGTCTTCGGGTCAGTCAATTCAAAGAAATTTACAACGAAGAAGGGCTGAAGGTCAATCTGGATTTATTCAAAGAAGTCAGGGAAACAGCTTTGATCATATTAGCAGCCTATCAGCGCAGAGTGGCTAAGCATTACAATAAAGGGGTAAAGCTTCATAGATTTGAAGTGGGAGATTTTGTTCTTTGAGAAGTCGAAGCATCTACGCCTCAGAACTTGGGAAAGCTGATGCCGAACTAGGAAGGACCTTATGAAGTCATCGAGGTACCGAAGTCAGGGTCTTATTAGTTGAAGGCATTGGATGGATCAGAGATCAAGAATATTTGGCATGCTGGCAGACTTCAGAAGTATTTTCAGTAGATACAGTGTCAGTATACCGGAAGTCTGTAAAATTTTTGAAACATCATCAATAAAAGATCCTTTTATCCTATTCATCTTATATTCATTGATGTCCATGACCTACGGTGTAAGGAGATTCGGGTGGACTCGCTGACCATTCAATGGTACCCTTATCGACAGGTGGTCCTTATGAATTTTCCAGACCCTTCATGGTAGGCAAACTTCATTGGTGTAAGGAGGTTCGGGTGGACTCGCTGACCATTCGATGGTAGCCTTATCGGCAGGTGGTCCTTATGAATTTGTCAGGCCCTTCGTGGTAGGCAAACTTCATTGGTTTAAGGAGGTTCGGCGCTGACCATTCGATGGTAGCCTTATTGGCAGGTGGTCCTTATGAATTTGTCAGGCCCTTCGTGGTAGGCAAACTTCATTGGTGTAATGAGGTTTGGGTGGACTCGCTGACCATTCGATTGTAGCCTTATCGGCAGGTGGTCCTTATGAAATTATCAGGCCCTTCATGGTAGGCAAACTTCATCGATGATGCAGATCTACCTCACACTTCGGTAACGAATAAGTATTGCATTACTTTCTTACCTAATTTTGCTTAAGTGTTGAATTCGGATTTGGTTTGCATTATTACTTTACTTAATCTTATTTGTTATATGACTTTCCTAATTGTTAATTAACAGTTTAAGTTTAGTTCATAAAGAGCTTGTACATTTTTCAAGTTGATTGATATTGAAGTATTGACAAAAAGTAATTGTAAAGGAGTCATAAGGAACAAATCCAATATTTCATTAATATAGTGTTGATTACAAGAAGATAGAAATTTTTTACAGGAATCCTACAGCTAAGGGAAAGGAGAATCATCTTCAGGCATCAGCTTATTCTTCAGAAGAGTCGAGAATGGTCGGATCAACCTTAGTTGTGACAAGTCTTGCCTTGTCTTTCCTTCGGCATTCATCATACCCATCAGAGAACATCTGAACGATCTTTTCATTCAGCTCAGTTGATTTTTGGTACTCTTCTTGAATTTCTTTACAAAGATCTTCGGTCAGGGGGGACCAATATCACTCAGGGCGCGAAGTTCACAAAGCTCCTCTTCGAACTTCTCTCGATCTTTCGCTCGTTCCTTCAGAATTCGTAACTCCTTGGCTTCGAGATCATTTACTTGTAGCGCCAAGCTCTTGTTGGTCTTCACAAGCGTATCATTCTTCTCCACGAGGACTTCGTTCCTGTGAACCAAATCTGCATTCTTGTTGGTGATGGTTCGATGATTGGATTCAGCTGACTCCATTTTCTCTTTCAATTTATTCATATCTTTTTAGAGGCACTCGATGTTGTAGAGAGCGGTATCGTGGTCACTTCTCTCTTTATTCAAGGCCGACTTCAGAATGGTATTCTCTCGTCGGGCTGCGTCTTCTTCGGCCTCAACTTCTTTATATCTGGGAAGAAGCCTTCTGAAGACAGCATTTGCGTGCAGATGTTCAAAGATAATTAGTTAATTGTCAAGAGATGTATATAATTTCAAATATCCAGATTAAACAACTAACTCACCTTAGCATGGTAGCTCATGCCTTCCTTGATTAGGTCCATAATCGAGCTATATTTGAACCGATACTCATCGGTATCCTTGACAAACGAGTCAAACAATTGAAAAGGTAAGTTTCTATTGAACTTCGGCCATACGGTAGGTGATGACATGGCTTCGCGCCTAAAGTCTGAGGGGGGTGATCGTGCTGGGGAGAGCACAGGAAGTTCGTCTCGAGGAGGAGATTGATTGGGTGAATTTGAAGGAGGTGGAGGTTGAACAGGAGTAGGTCCTGTAGGTGGTGGCGGCTGATCATCTGAGGCCTGTTTTCTTTTCCGAGATAGAGTTGAAGTCCCAGGTTGTTCTTCAAATTCTTCTTTAGAGACGATAATTTCCACAGGGGAGAACCCGAAGGTCGTCAGCAGACAAGGGGGTTACCTTGGTTCGCCTTTTCTTGATGCGAAGAGCTTGTATCCGGTTGTTGGCGGGCATATCAATCAAACTGGAGGTAGAAATTGGTTGAGATTCTTAGGAGGTAGATCTCGGTTTTTGAGTAACCCTCTTCTTCTTGCGAGGTCGGCTAGGTTCCTCTGCAATTTTCGGTTCCACAGGGGGGACCTCAGCGTCCTGGGCATTACAAGCCGGAATTTCTTCAGTTGGAACTTCAGTAGAAGGTGATGAAGTTTTACCCGAGAGAAATTTATCCAGATCCCTTCAGTCTATTGAGATCGATTTGATAAGGGATACTGTGTGAATAAGAACGCAGTTTAGATATTATTAGAAGAGATCGATAAAACTATATAATGTATCAAGTTCGATTTTGGGACTTACATTTATGATCGTATAACCATGCATGTTTGGTGAGAAGACCGTGACTCCATTCCTTCTTTGGGAAGTTGTCCAGGAGCTCGATCATCTCTTGGACACGCTCTTCAGCTATGTCTCCGAAGTCTACGAAAACTTTCTCCAGAGTGGTCCAGACAGGAAGAGAGGCAATTTCAGGACCTTTGACGAAGAGCCATTGAGTATGCCATCCTCTGTTGCTAGAAGGAGTATTAATCAGAGAACGTCTCTCGAAGTTCTATCTGGGTTTTGTAGCTATTTTTCCCAGAACTTTGAAGCCCTTTTCTTTGGACTTGGTGATGGTGTATATGGAGAAAAAGAAGTCAAGGGTGGGAGCGACGCCTACCTCGTGGCAAAAGGCGATGAACGCCAAGATATTGATGTAGGAGTTTGGAACCAGTTGGGCGAATTCGACGCCAACGACATGGAGGGGGAATCGAACTCCTTTCTCCAGAAGGGTAAGGGGCATAGCAATCCAGTCTTCCGGACATTGATACATCCTTTCAGTAGTAATAAGGCGTCTCAGGTGGTGAGTTGCCGGAATTTGGTACCGTTCTTGTGCATTTTAGACATCTTTCTCAAACAAAGTCGATGGAGTATTGGCATGGGGGAACTGTTCTGCACTTTGAAAGAACATAGAAGGGTTTGGAAGTGGTTTTGTCGGTGTATTCTTGCTTGGAGTTATAGTATGATTGGGGTTTGACCCCGAAGCAGTCTTATTGAGGCTTGGGGAAGGAGGAACAGTGGTAAGTGGAATGGTGTCTATGGGGATAGTGTTGTCAAATATCTGAGAAGCCATTGTTAGAGATTTGCAGGTAGAGAGAGGGACCGAAAGGAAGAAAGAAAGCAAGAGGCGTCTAAAATTCAAATTGGCAGGTAAAACCCTTGAAATTAGGGAAAAGTACCTTTTATACTAGGCGGTCATTTTGATTTTTTACAAAATCGAGGGCGGCGCATTAATTGCATGAAATGATGGTGAATTAGAAGGGGCAGTGTCCATTTTTTGGTCCTAGTGGTTAATCGAGTTGGGCTTCCCAAGTGGACCTCCGGTTTTATTTGAATTATTGGATGTTACTTATCAGTTGGGCCTCAGTGATTTTTATTGTTGGACCTCTCTTAATTTTTACAAATCCTTTTATTATGGGCCTATGTTATTAACAGTCTTTCATTAAACATCCTGTTTAATAAAAGACTGGGGGCCAATGTTGAGCCATAATACTTTAGGTATTGGGCTAGACCGGTTGGGCTCCTCCCTTAGATCTTATTTATTTTGTCTTAAAATGTATTCGGCCGGACTGTTGGGCTGACCCGTGAAACAGATGATATTTTGGCTTGGGATTTGACCGAGTAATGATGAATGAGATAACATTTGACTATTATCTCTGTCACCGTCTACATAGCATTAATGAGGATGTTATGGTATTAGCCGGCGGTGGACAAAGGTGATGGGGTAGTAGGTGAATCACGAGATGTAGGGAATTTTGTCAGATGGTAGTGGGTGGCACGGTAAACCGGGTTTGGAGTATATGTTAACAAAGATTACACAAAGAAAAAGGTAACACTTAACTGAATTATTATCTCTCTCAAACACTAGATATTTTATCCTCCATTGTTAACCTTGTGATCGCCTGTACTGACTCTCACGCCGGAGTTATCCCCGGACGGTCAAGCCGTCAAGCTTTTAGTGATTGTCGTGTTTACTGCACAGGATTTGGACGTGTCTTACGTGATTAGGACGAGAGGAAAGATTTTGGCGTTAATAGAGCCCAAGAATTTATTTGGTCCCTACTCCACTCCTCCCTTCTCCTTCCAATTCATGGCACAAGCAAATATGGCTTGGAAGCTAAGCTTGCGGTAGTGTTTTATTAGTTAAATAAAAATCCAATTTGGCTTAATTTAATTAATTAGACCAAATTACTTCCTCATGCTTAATTTAATTACCCAATATTTAGTAACTTAATTTTATTTATTAAGTTACTACTTAACCCACTTATAAAATTTTTACACCCCTTCTGGAGATATATAAAGTCTATATATAATCATTAATATATAAATTATATTCTCCATAATAAAAACATAACATAATATGTTTTTATCACTTATTTATTTTATAAACACTAAATACATATGTTAATCGTACTTTCTCATGCTAATGAAATTATTCATTCTCTTAAGATATTATAATAATCATAATATCCGTGCTTCTTTAAAATAATTTCATTTAAGAATTTATTTTAATGCTCTTGAGTAAAGTATATAAAAATATTATATATTTAAACCACCTTTAGTTTCATCGTACAAATTGTTCACAACAATTTCATTCCTTCGCGTAATAAATGTATATACAAAATATATATATGTATATATATATATATATATATATATATATATATATATATATATCACCTTACAAATATCTCATGTAATGCACATGTACACACATCACATATAGAAAATAAATACATTTATTCTCTCACGTTATAAATTATTTATATCAATTTATTTACATATAGTAAATATAATTTAATATATTTACCATTTTACGTAAGCACACATATTGCATAACACGAAGGCACACATACAATGTAATATAATAAATTATTATTAAAATAAAAATTATTAATTAAATCTTTATTTTAATATCTCCGAAATTTCAAATCGTTACAGAAAATACATCAAGAAAAAATAGAGAAGATGAGGTACGCAGACCTCATTTATAAAACTCAATTATTCATGCATCAACTAAAATAAAATTGTAAGACCCCAACTTATTATAAATAAAATCGAATTTTCTCTAATTATTATTGCGAATAATAAGGTGTTAAATTGATATAATATTTTGGTTATGGGTGAAATGTGCAAATTTTGTAATATAAGCAAATGGTTATAAAATATTCATTGTTGTCGGGGAATATTCGTTTCGTCGTGGAATATTCTTTTTGTCAGGGAATATTCGTACGACGGCGCAACCATTTGTGGGCCCCATAACAGAATAACTGTCGGATGAAGAAAACGACAAGTTTGAGTTGTTATAAATAACGACATAATTATTACCGTTAACACTGTTGGAATACCTGATAGTTAAAATACAGTAATATGCGTGGTTGCACAGTATTGTTGAATTATTGATCTTTACGTAAGAAGGCACTACTCAATAATTGTTACAGTAGTTACTATTCAATATTTTATTTTATTAGTTCAATAATTGCTGCATTGATATTTTATATTATTGTTGTTTCAATAATTATCACTGCACAGTATTTCCCATTATCAGATCAATAATTCATATTATTTGAATAATATTATTAGATAGCATTATTGGCAATGTCTAAAAAGTTCTGTCAAGGAGAGGTTTGGTCACCTAATTGCGCGCCAGTAAGGAGAAATTCTTATTGGAAAGCCCCATCTTTTATGGGAACGGCCTGGTTGTTATAATTGTTATTCTGAAATATTATTTATGAATAATTAATTATTGATTTATATGATAAGGAAATATTTATTTTATGTGGATATAAATGTTGGATATATTTATTGTGGTTAAAAATGAAGGAGTTAATGTTGAGGTATTTTATCAGTATTTTTGTCGGAATGGAGGTATTAAAAATTAAACTAGTGTTTCTGAGATTTATTGCGTGAGTTATAATTTTTAATCCGACCATTGAATCGTTGTAATTTTTGGATATGTTATACATATATAAGTTGAGTATATGTCCACAAATTTTGAACCGTTAAAATGGAGTGTATGATTTGTTATGAATTTTAAGAGGTGACTGATTCGGAAATTAGGTTATAAATTATTTTGGTAGAAAATTCTAAAATTGGCGGGCCCCACTTTTAGTTGGTGAGAAATGTGCTCAATTGAATTTCAAATGTGGTGGGTGACAATAGTAACATGTAAAGCCATCAGGTAGTAGGTTAGTCTTCTATGGCGTTCTAAGCATTTTCCTATAAATAAGGTGCTTAGTTAGAATTGAAAACCACACCAGAATTCATATGTTTTCTCTCTTTCTCTCTATATTATCAAGCGTATTCTTGTGAATATTTTGATACTTTGAGTGTTGTTATACGGTGCAAGTTCCTTCAGCACTATATCCAGTATTCCAGCCAAAAGTATTATCTTTTTGAGGTAAGTGATGTTATTTTCTTCATATATGATATTATTTCTTCAATATCATTATGCTGAAGTATTGATCTGAACTTTTTATCAAATTTGAAACTTTTTGTGTCGGGGTTACTATTCACGTATACGGCACTATTCACGTATATGGCACTATTCACGAATACGGCACTATTCACCAAAAATGAAATTTTCTTCTTTTTATCCAAGGTGTTTATTATGGTTACTATCTTTGATTGTATCCATATTTTGATTTTTATTTTGAATTCTGCTTCAAAATTTGTTATTATGAAGTATTTTTGAACTTGGATAAACTGTAATACGAATCCCTAATATTTGATATGCTATCTCACTGGATTCGTTTTTTTTAAGATATTTTTCATCATCCTCAGTCCTAAATGATGATATTACTGAATATCTTTGGACTGTAGTGCAAAGATGAATGATTAACTGATGAATATCTTTGGCCTGTAGTGCAAAGATGAATGATTAACTGATGAATATCTTTGGCCTGTAATGCAAAGATGAATGATTACCTAATGAATATCTTTGGCCCGTAGTGCAAAGATGAACATGAGTTGAGATGAACATGACCAACTGGTGATACAAATGAATATCTTTGGCCTGTAGTGCAAAGATGAATATTTGATTCAAAATGTATATTGATTGATGTTACAGGGATAAAATATTGATGATGGACTTTTAAATCTTAGAAGATAGTAGAATTCTTTCTCTACTTGACTCTTCTAATGGATTGTTATTTCCGCTGCAGTTGTTGATCTAAAACTTGTTATCTATTATATTTTATCAGATTTTTCCCTGTTGAAGACTAATGATAATTTTTTGTATATTATCTTAGTCATAATATTTTCTTACTGGGCTAGTTGAGCTCACCATTTCTTTCACTGTTCTCTTCAGGAAATGAGAATATAGCTGGGACTAGTCGGGGAATGGATTGACGTTTCAGATGGTTGCATTAGTAGTCCTCACTATTCTGTGAAATAGCGTATCAATAATTGTAATGAGGACCCCTTTTGAGTTTTTATACTGTCTATTAGACAATAGTTGTATTTAAACTTACAGTATATGTGTTGTCGTATTTTGCACGACAACTGTATTACTGAAGTTGTATTTGTTTTTGTACCATGTATTTGGCGACTCAGAATGGGTTGGATGGAATGGACCTATTTTGGGGTCGTCATAATTGGTATCAAAGCTTAGGGATATGATCCGTGGCTAAGATGTGAGACTAGAACTAGGAGGGGAGAGATGGAAAATTCCTTCGCTAGTATGACCTACCTAAGTTGTTTGGTATTTATTTGGTCGGTCAGAGTATAGGGATAATATATGACATGACTATTAACCCTTATTTTATGGAAGTATTTAAGAATGGCAGCTGAGAACGTCAACGATGGAGTGAATGAGATCGTGGAGACACCTCTAATCACCAACCAGGATAATGTGGTGTCAGGCGAAGAAGGAATTAGAGATATCCATGTGGTGAATGAAGAATTGATAGTTGCACCCGAGATAGTCGCAGAGGTAACAGCTGAGAGTGAGGAAGAAGAGGTACCTGAGGAGAATTTATTAGAGGTATAATATGATCAAAATGTAGAATTACAAAATCGTATTCATGAGTTAGAAGAGCAGGTTGAAGAACGGCAGGCGGTCGTGGAGCAAAAGGATGAAACGATTCAAGCTTGTGTTACCCGATATGTGATGCTTGAACAGAAGCACTCTTTGACAGAGTATAAAATGATAAAGCTAGAATCTGAGTTGAAAGAAGAAATAACTAAACGAGTGAGAATGAGTGATGCATGGGTAAAATCTTCACGACGCGTTGATATTATGGAAAGAGATGTTCGATCTAAGAAGAGAAGATTTAACGATGACGGGAAGACATCAGCACCAGCACCAGCACCAGCACCAGCAACAAATTCTAAGGGAGGAGAACGACCTCCAGCTAGATGCTACAGATGCGGAGAGGAGGGACATATAAGGCCAAACTGTTCAAAGCCTTCTAAGGTATGTTTTAGTTGTGGAAAAGATGGTCACATAGCTCGATTTTGTCCTATAGCGAGATCAAGTCCAGCTGGGACGGTGGCACCAAAGGTGGATACGGACAAAACAAAGTCGGTGGTTTAAGGAAGAGCATTTTTCGGGACTTCTCAAAAAGCGAGTGACCCCAACGAAGTTAGCACGTGTTAGTTAATTATAAATTTTTGTGAAGTCTATACCTTATTAGATACTGGTTCTACCCATTATTTTATCTCTCTTGCTTGCGCTCAATGTTTAAATTAACTCTAGAGAAGTTAGACTTTGACTTATCAATTGAAACTTCGTTAGTAGAAACCTTCATTACATGTGCTATCCAAGTCTTGGATGAGAGTCACAGTTTTGAATGATATTTTCTATTGTTAATAAATTTCCTGACGTATTCTTAAAGACTTCTTAGCTAACCCCTAGAGCGTGAAATCAAATTTTGTATTGACCCTAGTATAAAACCCATTTCTAAAATCCGTAAATATTTCTTCAACCAAAACGAACGTATAATATGCCAAAGACATTGGCTCGAGCTGTTGAAGATTACGATCGTACCATTCAATACCATCGTGGGAAAATAAAAGTGGTAGCTGACGCGTTGAGTAGAAGATTGTATGTGAGTACGAGTGCGATAGTTTCGAACACAAAGACCTATTTTGTATAACTTACAAAGGATGAAGATAGAGTTAAAGGCTCCAAGTACGCACGTTATGATGTTAAATATACGAGTAGAATCGACTTTAAATCGATAAAGTTAAAACCGCTCAAGCTACACACTGGAGCTGATGAATATAAAGAAGAAGGTGCAATAATGCGTTATTCTAGAAGTAAGAGTCGATGAAGAGAAGAAAGCTCAAGCCTTCGATTTATTTGAAATCCTCAATCAAGTAGGAACTTTGGCTTATAGAATCGCCTTAACGCTAAGTATGCATGTGTTCATAACGTTTTTCACGTATCGATGTTACGTAAATATGTGGACGACCCAAACCACAGTATTGCGTTAGAACCAGACGATATAGCCGAAGATTTAACGTATGAGGAGGTACTTGTCAAAATCTTGGATAAGAAAGAGCATGTCCTACGCACGAAGGTTATACCACAAGTTAAGGTTTTGTGGAGAAACCATGCTATTGAAGAAATGACCTAGGAGATGAAATCAGAAATGAAAGTGAGGTATCCTCACCTTTTCGAAACATCAGGTACGTACGTCAATTTCGAGGACGAAATTTCATAAGGAGGGGAGGTTGTAAGACCCCAACTTATTATAAATAAAATCGAATTCCCTCTAATTATTATTGTGAATAATAAGGTGTTAAATTGATATAATATTTTGGTTATGGGTGAAATGTGCAAATTTTACAAAATAAGCAAGTGGTTATAAAATATTCATTGTTGTCGGGGAATATTCGTTTGGTCGTGGAATATTCTTTCTGTCGGGAAATATTCGTATGACGGCGTAACCATTTGTGGGCCCCATAACAGAATAATTGTCGGATAAAGAAAACGACAAGTTTGAGTTGTTATAAATAACGGCGTAATTGTTACCGTTAACACTGTTGGAATACCTTGTGGTTAAAATACAGTAATATGCGTGGTTGCATAGCATTGTTGAATTATTGATTCTTACGTAATAAGACACTACTCAATAATTGTTACAGTAGTTACAGTTCAATATTTTATTTTATTGGTTCAATAATTGCTGCATTGATATTTTATATTATTGTTGTTTCAATAATTATCACTGCACAGTATTTCCCATTATCAGATCAATATCTCATAATATTTGAATAATATTATTAGATAGCATTATTGGCAATGTCTAGAGAGTTCTGTCAAGGAGAGGTTTGGTCTCCTAATTGCATGTCAGTAAGGAGAAATTCTTATTGGAAAGCCCCATCTTTCCTGGGAACGGCCTGGTTGTCATAATTGTTATTCTGTAATATTATTTATGAATAATTAATTATTGATTTATATGATAAGGAAATATTTATTTTATGTGGATATAAATGTTGGATATATTTATTGTGGTTAAAAATGAAGGAGTTAATGTTGAGGTGTTTTATCAGTATTTTTGTCGGAATGGAGGTATTAAAAACTAAACCAGTGTTTTTGAGATTTATTGCATGAGTTATAATTTTTAATCCGACCGTTGGATTGTTGTAATTTTTGGATATGTTATACATATATAAGTTGAGTATATGTCCACAAATTTTGAACCGTTAAAAATGAGTGTATGATTTGTTATGAATTTTAAGAGGTGACTGATTCAGAAATTAGGTTATAAATCATTTTGTTGGAAAATTCTAGAATTGGTGGGCCCCGCTTTTGGTTGGTGAGAAATGTGATCAATTGAATTTCAAATGTGGTGGGTGGCAATAGTAACAGGTAAAGCCATCAGGTAGCAGGTTAGTCTTCTATGCCGTTCTAAGCATTTTCCTATAAATAGGGTGCTTAGTTAGAATTAAAAATCACACCAGAATTCTTAAGTTTTCTCTCTTTATCTCTCTATATTATCGAGCGTATTCTTGTGAATATTTTGATACTTTGAGTGTTGCTATACGGTGCAAGTTCCTTCAGCACTATATCTAGTATTCCAGTCAGAAGTATTATCTTTTTGAGGTAAGGAATATTATTTTCTTCAATATCATTATGCCGAAGTATTGATCTGAACTTTTTATCAAATTTGGAACTTTTTGTGTCGGGGTTACTATTCACGTATACGGCACTATTCACGTATACGGCACTATTCACGTATACAGCACTATTCACGAATACGATACTATTCACCGAAAAATGAAATTTTCTTCTTTTTATCTAAGGTGTCTATTATGGTTACTATCTTTGATTGTATCCATGTTTTGATCTTTATTTTGAATTCTACTTCAAAATTTGTTATTATGAAGTATTTTTAAACTTGGATAAACTGTAATACGAATCCCTAATATTTGATCTTTTATCTCACTGGATTCGTTTTCTTTAAGATATTTTTCATCATCCTCAGTCCTAAATGATGATATTACTGAATATCTTTGGACTGTAGTGCAAAGATGAATGATTAACTGATGAATATCTTTGGCCTGTAGTACAAAGATGAATGATTAACTGATGAATATCTTTGGCCTGTAGTGCAAAGATGAATGATTACCTAATGAATATCTTTGGCCCGTAGTGCAAAAATGAACAGGTGTTGAGATGAACATGACCAACTGGTGATACAAATGAATATCTTTGGCCTGTAGTGCAAAGATGAATATTTGATTCAAGATGTATATTGATTGATGTTACAGGGATAAAATATTGATAATGGACTTTTAAATCTTAGAAGATAGTAGAATTTTTTCTCTACTTGACTCTTCTAATGGATTGTTATTTCCGCTGTAGTTGTTGATATAAAACTTGTTGTCTATTATATTTTATTAGATTTTTTCCCTGTTGAAGACTAATGATAATTTGTTGTATATTATCTTAGTCATAATATTTTCTTACTGGGCTAGTTGAGCTCACCCTTTCTTTCAATGTTCTCTTCAGGAAATGAGAATATAGCTGGGACTAGTCGGGGAATGGATTGACGGTCCAGATGGTTGCATTAGTAGTCCTCACTATTCTGTGAAATAGCGTATCAATAATTGTAATGAGGACCCATTTTGAGTTTTTATACTGTCTATTAAACAATAGTTGTATTTAAACTCACAGTATATGTGTTGTCGTATTTTGCACGATAATTGTATTACTGAAGTTGTATTTATTTTTGTACCATGTATTTGACGACTCAGAATGGGTTGGATGAAATGAAATTATTTTGGGGTCATCACAAAAATTCAATCACATTGATCAATAGTCCATAATCAATCTCATTTATTATCATACATATCATCATATGCATCAATAAATAATATTAATCTTATGAATAATAAACATTCAATATATATATCGATATCATTTAATGGACAAGTATAGTTTGGTTAAAATCCATGTTCAGAATAAACTTATGTTCTTGTCTTTTTATATAGTGCCACCTAATTTTATACTTTGACTAAAATTTATATAATTTCTAGTGATCATAATTCATAAAACACAAAACTTAGGGGTGATGAGCTCCCTTGTTCCAAATATAAGATTATTATTGATTTTTCAAAGTAAATCTAAAATATTTTCAAACTCAAAATATTAATTTTAGTTAATACAAATGAATATTAGTATAAATATCTAAAAATAGTACTCTCATTATAAAATTTATTATTTCACAATTTTCAAAAAATTATCTAAATTTTAAGTTTTAAAATGTCTTAATGTGAATTTCAAAATTCAATAGTAATTTTATAATTTAAAACAGATGTACTTTATTCGTCCTCAAAAAGATGACTAAAGTTATAATTTTTTTTATCCCAAAAAGATGAGATAAAATATATAAAGTGAAGGATAACTATATCTTTAAAAGAGGTCCATTAGTATAAAAATAAAATAAAAAGTACTCATCCTATTATATTATATTACTTATGGGGCTAATAGTGATAAATTCTAAAAAAAATATTCTCTTTTCACTTTCACTTTTCTTGATAGTGTGTAAGTTGTATTTTGCTCATCCTAGACAAATGTAATATTTTTCATCATTTAAGTTTTGGTCAAATGACTGAAATACCCCCAATAAAAATCTATGGATTATTTCCAACTCAAAGAAGTAAATACCACTATTCTAGAGAAAGTTGAAGGTGGACTACTCTACGGTCAAGAAGCCCGATAAATGCAAACCATTGTTTACGGGGAAGGATGTAGACTGTAAATTCCGTTTCCTAATTCAATACCAAACACAAATTCATTTTTTGATTTGGATCACCAAAGAGTCTCCTAATTAACTAACACCAATTACAGATTCTTTCCTTGAGCATCTCAAAATCTTCAGCAAAAAAGGTGAACAATTCTGAATTCTCTACTTTATTGCTCGTTCTATTTAGGAGTATTTATGGGTAAATTTCTGAAAAATTTATTGTTACAGATTTCGTACTTTTAGACTTTTGATCCTGATGATATATCTGAATCATTGAGTACCCACATCACCCAGTTAAATTGATTCTTTATGTTTCTTCTAATATGGAATATTTTTATTTTTATTTATGATGTGATTTTTCTAAACTTTGTTATTGGAAAAAAATTACTTAATTAGTCTTTGACAATCCTTAATATGCTTAACTTTGTCCTTAATATCTGTATGTCTACCTTATATTTTGATAAGTTCACTGATTAGTATGGATAATCATGTCCCAAAATTAGAGTCAATTTGGTCTTTTGATATTTTTCTAGTCAAACTTGCGCGTAGATTGTTAATTTTTATTTTAATTGTGAATTTTCTAAATTTTATTATTGGGAAAAAATTGTGCTTAATAATTTCCTTAACAATCCTTAATATGCTTAAATTGTCTTTCATATTTGGACGTATGCCTTATATTTTCGTAAGTTCATTGATTACGGATTACATTGTCCCAATATTAGAGTAACTTTAACTTTCAACTTTTTACTCTTTTTTAATTTCTAAACTGTGAATTTTCTAAATCTTGTTATGGGGAAATTTTTTACCTTAATAATCCTTAGTACGCTTAAAATTGTCAAAAGAAAGAAGATGATAATGGAACGGAGTGATTGTGTGAATATAACATAATCGATCCCCATCAAATATGGTTGCAATTGATATCCCTTACTAAAACCGTTGTAAACTTGTCTCAGGTTGTGTTATTATTGTTTTGACGACAAAATTGTGGCAAGTTAAAATGGCAGAACTTGCTATGGAAAATATTCAGGAAGATGAAAAGAGGGAAATAGAAGAGGAAGAAAGACATGGAGAGAATGGTGAAAGAGATTCTTCATATTTGGGTCCGAATTCATCTTTTCTAACAGAGCTAAATCTTGTTTTGATAGTTTCGTATCTTTCATTATCTGAGGATGAATGCTTAAATGTGGATGAGATAGAGAAGGTTGAAGCTGTTAAAAATCAAGAACCAAAGGACAACATATCAAGATTACAGGCACAAAAACGAAAACTACAAGAACCAAAGTTGTTTGAACAACGCATGCAAAAGTTTCAAACGAAAATAAGAGATTGCAGGTACTATATTTTATCTCTTCTTTACCTTTGACCTATGATAGTTACAGGGGCGAATCTAGAAATGTTTCCCAGCAGGGGCGGATTTTTCAAAGTCTCAAACCAAATTTATTTTCTATATTAAAACAGAATCATGAATTAATTTCAAAACTTCAACACAAATTTGCATTAAAGAGATTTTCAACAATTGCATTATACACGTCCTAATATCCTATAGAGGATATGACTTTAAATATCATACAACGAAAAAAAGGAAAAGAAAATCAATACTTACTCCTCAAACACAATGAACAAACACTTAATAATCTATACATACCATACAAAATGTAATCTCAGTCAAAAAGAACTGAAGGGATACATGTTAATAGCAGTTCAATCACATAAATTGTTGTCGCAGATGCAAATTATTACTATTTGCTAGAATATATGTCGATGGAAGAACTGAAGGAAACAAAACGATTTGGATGCCTCAAGTTATATAATAAATTAACTCCCAATATTGAAAGACAATTGCAGAACAAATCTCAGATGTTGAAACAAAATGCAATAATAAATTACCTCCTAAAGACATAGATCGATTAACCCTTTTGATTTCTTGACCTACTTAAATTTAGCATTTCCAGAATAAATGTTAAAATTAAGCAACAAAATTCCCCCTTTCAAATCAATGATGAAACCCCTTCTTGGTTACTGGTTAGTGTAACCTGCTGCAATAAAAGTATAGAATCAATTATTAGTAAAAATTGAAAGGAAACTGAAGAAAATGGGTCAAAAGAAAAAGAAAATTATATGAACAAGAAACAAACCAAAACTGGGTCCTATAGCTTGTTGGAGTGGTAAAAATTTGAAATCCTAAAATTTCATTAAAAATCACATAAGATAAATAACCCCCAAAACAAATAATTCAACATCCAAAATACCCATAAATTTCGAAATTGGGAACTGAAAAGATGAACTTTATTGCAGAAACATTTTATTTGATTAATGAGTTGATCCATTGCCAAATACATCAAATAAATTAAATTGGGTTTAAGCCAAGTCCCCAACCAAAAACAAATTCAAACAAACTGCAAAATTTAAATTATCAAACAAAAAAAGCCCTATTTTAAAAGCCCTAATTTAGTTACCTTTTAAAAGACTAGAGATAGTGCCATAGACCATAGTAGTATGTACTTGCACAGTTGTATTTAGAGTACTAATGAATTTTTTTTGCCTCCTTTAAGTTTAACTCTTCCATTAATCTGTCCCCTTTAACTTATTAAATTACATAGCTGCCCCCTTAAGCATATTAAATTACATATCTGCCCCAGCCCCTATACCTATAAAAGAAACCCAGCATAGGCAGGTGCCTATGCTGCCCATGCATAGGTTCGCCCCTAGATAGATACATAATCATATAATATCATCAACAACTAAAGATAATGTTTCTAATCTTCCCTAAAATTGTGTATGTGATTGATCATTGGTTTGTCACGTGTCTGCTGCATTTGGAGCAACATTTGGTGCGTTGGACACCCAAACGCATCACTCCATTTTGGTGTGTTGCGTTGCGTTGCGTTTGAGCCTCTAACACTGCATTTGTTAGTTAAATAAGCTACAACGAGTGAAAGTTCAATAATAATCTAGGAGGAGAGTTGAATAGATTATTACTGATTAAAAGACCTTTTTGAATTTCTAGCTAATTAATTTGCAGTGTTACAATCTAATATGCAAGACAGTAAAAATTCAATTACACAATTCACAAAGATTTGTTTGGTTCACAATATACACCCCTGAGTATGTTGCTACGTCCAGTCTCAAGTTTCTTTTCAGGACTTGAGATCCTATTACTCCTAGTAATAAATACTCCTTCAACATGCGGAGAAACCCTTACAAAGTTTTATAGATCAACTTCTAACTATACACAACTATCTTGGACAACAAGCTCCCAGCTCCTCTCTCAAGCTTATAAGTTGCACATTTCCTTTGAATTGTGTTCTACTTTGTGATCTGATCTTGAAACGACAACCTTTCCCTTACCTCACAATAACTTTTATATTTAATGCTTCTCAAATACGCAGATAATAATTAAAGATAAGATAAAAATTCAAATATGATATGCTTCTGTGGAAGCAGATATATATTAAAATGTCATGTTATTAAAGTTTATGCAACTTTTATACTTGTGTGAATATGCTTCTATTTAAGCAAATATATAAAATTAAGCTTAGATCAAATATGTTTCTATATAAGCAGATATATAATTTAGTGTAGATTTATAAATGTTTACTTTTCCTTTAAAAATAAAGAATGTATTTCTATGTCAAACGGATATAACATTAATTTCAGATATTAAAGTTTAAATAACTTTTATAGTGACTGGTATTCTTCTTTTTAAGTAGATATATTCAATGAAGTTTGTGATATAAAAGTTTAAATAACTTTTATATTATGCAACAAGTATTTTATGAATTAATGAATTTATGTTCAAGTACTTGTGATGACATATATCAAATATAATAAAAAAATCAAGTAAAAATACTTGATATAACAAATAAATTTGTTTCACTCAAATATATATAATAATATATTTGATTTATGATGTGAATACGTTAAATATGGTCACTTAGGATTTTAAAGACCCTTCAGATGATTTCCTTAATTTGAAGGACTATCTTTGAATTGTATCGGTATCTAAGTACTGATAAAATTTAAAGTTTCACAACTAATATTTATATAAATATTTTCGATAGACCACGTAGGATTTTAAAAACCGTTCAAATAATTCCTTCACTCAAGACGTGCAACTTTACGATATTTATATAAATAAATTATATAAATAAAAGGCCACTTAGGATTTTAAAGACCGTAAGATGATTCCTTCTCTCAAG
This sequence comes from Panax japonicus, assembly GCA_020205505.1. Taxonomy (NCBI): domain Eukaryota; kingdom Viridiplantae; phylum Streptophyta; class Magnoliopsida; order Apiales; family Araliaceae; genus Panax; species Panax japonicus. Next base: position 27,708,270 of record CM035097.1, on the reverse strand, counting down.
AGGTGTATCTCTGAATTTTATCGGTATCTAAGTACTGACTTTTTATATGATATATATATATATATATATATATATATATATATATATATATAAATTTGTATAACAATTTATATTTTTATATATACAAGTATATAGTATGAGATAGTTTAAATAAATTAATTCAACAAGTTATCTCAAATACTTTGACTAATTTTCTCTTCTGCAAAATATCAGAACTTTGAGTAGAAGAGAGAAAATGCTTCTTTAGAGGGAATATATAGGCAAGGAAGAATAAGCTTTTCTTTGTGATTCCCTGACCAATAATTCACGTAAAGAACTTGCAGGTATACACAATTTATTCCCACGAAACAAAAAACCTATCAATTTTGAAGTATTTACAATACTCTTTTCACAAGTTTTAAACTCTTCACCGAAGTCAAGGTTATTTGCATACAATTCTTTGATTCGTTCAAACCAAACAATTTCAGTATCAAAAGTATTTAACAACACATACCTACGAGACAAAGCATTTGCAACGATATTTTCCTTACCCTGCTTGTATCGAATTACATATGGGAATGTCTCGATAAATTTCATCCATTGTGCATGCATCTTGTTAACTTATGTTGACCCTTCAAATATTTCAATGATTTATGATCGGTGTGGATCACAAACTCCTTGGGCCACATATAACGTTGTCATGTCTTCAATGCTCTAACCTAAAGCGTACATTTCCTTGTCATAAGTAGGATGGTTTAAAGCTGCCCCACTCAATTTTTCGCTGAAATACGTCACATGGTTTCCCTTCTTGCATCAAAACAGTCCCTTATTCCCAAACCTGAAGCATCACACTCAATTTCAAAAGTTTTAGCAAAGTTAAGCAAGATAAGCCCACACTTTTCTTGATAACCTCAGTTAATGGTGTTGTAATTTCGCTGAAATTTCGAACAAAATGCCGGTAAAAACTTGTGAGTCCAAGAAAACTTCGCACTTGACTTCACATTGTTTGGACTCGGCCAATATCCGGATAGCACGTATTTTCTCCTCATCAACTTGGACTCCTTGTGAACTCACATCAAAGCCGAGAAAAACAATTATATCCGAACAAAACGTGCATTTTTCCATATTAGCAAACAACTTTTCCTTTCTAAGTACATCTAAAACAGATTTTAAATGCAATGCATGATCTTCCAAGTTTTTGCTATAAATCAATATATTATCATAGTAAACAACAACAAATTTTCTTATGAATGGACGCAAAACATGATTCATTAGACTCGTGAAACTACTAGGTGCATTAGTTAAACCAAAAGGTAACACTTACCATTCATAAAGACCATATTTTGTCTTAAACGCTATTTTCCATTCATTACCCTCTTGCATTCTTATTTGATAATAACCGCTCTTTAAGTCAAGTTTAGAAAATATGCAAGACCCATGTAATTCATCCAACATGTCATCTAAACGAGGAATGAGATGCTGATATTTTATCGTAATATTATTTACCGCTCGACAATCGATGTGCATCCTTCATTTTCCATCTTTTTTTGGCACTAGGATCATCGGCTGCACATGGACTCATACTTTCCCTCACGAACCCTTTCTCTAACAGTTCGTTAACTTGCATTTGTAACTCTTTCGTCTCCTCGGGATTACTCCGATAAGTTGGACGGTTTGAAATGGTCGCACCAGGAACAAAGTCAATTTGATGTTCGATTTCCTGCATTGGTTGTAATGCTTGTGTAATCTCCTACAAAAGAGATGTAACAACACTAGGCAAAGAAACATTAGCGTTAGTATTCAAAAGCGCCTCTTTATACCGAAGTAAAATCATCGGCTGTTTAGAAACCAAAACTCTTCTCACATCACTTTTTTTTTTTGCAAAAATGTTTGTTTTCTTTTCTTCTTTCTTTTTCTCTTATTTTTTTTTCTGGATTCTTCTTTTCTTTACTCTTTTTTTAATATTATATTTTTGCAAATGAATTTGATCCTCATGCACCTGTTGTGGTGACATAGGACATAAGGTAACTTTCCTTTTATTGTACAAAAGAGTATTCATTGGTAAAACCATCGTGCTTCACAAGCCTATCAAATTGCCACGGTCTCTCAAGTAGTAAATGACCAACTTACATAGGAACCACATCACACAAAACTTCAACTGAATATTTTCCAATGTTAAACGGTACCAACACCTGCTTTGTCACCCTCACATCTCTACTATCATTAAGCCATAACAAACTATATGGTTGAGGATGTTTGGTTGTTGACAATCCTAATTTTTCTACCATGGTCGTACTTGTCACGTTGGTGCAGCAAATTTTCCTTTGCACAAGACACCTGGTATGGAATAAATTCTCCTACTCCAAACTGCCCTCTTTTACTTGTGCACTAAGTGCTCTCCTTGTAACCACTATCTTGCCATGCATAACAACCTCCCTATCTTCAACCTCCTCTAGTGGTGGCATAAAATCGGTGTCACTTTCTTCTCCCCCGGTTTCCACCTCTCCATTGTCAAGCAACAACATAGTTCTTTGATTTGGACATTGACTAGAAATATGTCCCCTGCCTTGACAGTTAAAGAAAACTATATCTCGATTGCGACTAAACGAAGGTTGGTCAGTTTTACCTTGCATCCCGTTGTTAGTCGTTCCTTGTTTGAACTCCACTTTCGACTTATTCATAGTTGGATTTTTCCTCGCGCTTTGCAACATTAGATTTCCATGAGGAACTTGTGGTATAATTTGAACGTTGGCCACCTCTCCTTTTAAGATGCTTCTCAATTTTGATAGTCATGTGTACCAGTTCTTCCAACTCCAGATAATTTTGCCGTTCAACCAAATCCCCAATTTCCCAATTCAATCCTGCCGAAAACCTATCCATATTTGTTTCATTATCCTCGACTAAATTACCCCTGGCTATCAATATTTCCATCTCCTTGTAGTAATCCTCCACGCTCTGACTTCCTTGTTTCGGAACTAGTAAGCTACCAATTATCTCCCGGTGGTAGTAAGCCGGCACGAATCTCTTTTTCATTATAGCCTTCATTTCCCCTCAAGTTGCAATCAGATGCTCATTACACCTTCTCCAGTTAGCTTTCAGTTGATCCCACCATGTTAATATGGCGGCCATCTTGACTTTCTTAAGGTCTGAGTAGTTGTGATAGTCAAAAATACGCTCCATCTTCGTTTCCCATACTAAATATGCCTCAGGATCACTTCCTCCTTGGAAAGCTGATATTTTCATTTTAATGCTATCCAAGTTACCATATTCTCTATTTCGACCCCCTCTTCCTCTAGCACCTCTTTGCCTTTGATGGCTGAAATCGGATTCATGATCCTCTTCCTCACTAATCCCACCATCACCGTAAGTTTCTTCCTCCCTAGCATCATTTTGTTGTGTTCTTCCCTTTTTATGCTGTTCCATTAGTATTTTGAGATTATTCTCCCCATGTCTCACTTAACTGATCAAAACAATCATTCAACATTTCCCATTTTCTATTCCAATCTCTATTCATGGCTTCCATCATGAACTTCATATCAAAGGTCGTGGAAGGTTGATCCTCATAAGTCCTTTATCTAGGAGCTAGACATGTTTCCTGCAAAACAAGGGTTAGTAGAAAACAATTTTCTCACCACTCCCTTACGCGTTTCGCTCGAATCAATGGTTTCGTTTGTGTATGCGCTCAAAATTTAGCTTTTACCCTCAATTAATTTCACTACTAAGGCTTTTCCTCTAAATATTCTCTATAATAGGTTCTTTTTGAATTTAACTAACAAAATTCTCGATTTTACTAATCAACTCAAAAATAACTTGTCACGAAACAAAATATAGAAGGTATGCATTCTCACAATATTATGCAATTCGACGAAAATTGAAATATGAATTTTTTTCTGTATTTTTTTTACTCAACATTTTCAAACAGAAGAATTAAAGATAGATAACTCGCTAGACGACTTAGCTTTGATACCAAATGATGGACTCCACGACAAGTTTGCGTGAGGTGGTCGTCGCCCATATCGTTTCTAGCAAAGTTGATAGAGTGGAACTCTCTAGACAACTCAACTCAACGTCTATATTGAGACAAGAACCTTAGTACAATCGATCAAGCAATTAAATTAGCGTCGAATGGAACACCAACGACACATTCACCCCATGTTTATATTGAAACATGAACCTCAGTACAATCGACGATTGATGCGGTAGAAGACGCCACACACAACTATGTATTATTGTATGATAAGTCAAATTGAATATCAAAGAACAATTAAAAAATTAGCTTAGAAATTCTTTAAAGAATCAAAAGTAGAGAATAATTCTCACAAGAGTTGATAAACTAAATATGATTGAATAAAATATGTCAATTACATCAATAAGCCTTTAAATAATAATAACTTGAAACCCTAGAATCCCAATATGGAATTACAAGTGTTTTGGAATCAAATCTCTAATCTAATATCCTAGTTATAGTAGATATCTAATAATAAACTGAAAAGATTGAGTTTAGGAAATAAATCCATGACCCTAATATGTCAAAACACATCTGCCTTAAAAAAAGCGCCAAAAGAATTTCCCATGTGGCGCGGTCACACTGGTGGTTTGGCTCAGATAGAGTGGAAGGCACCGAGGCGAGTTCGGAAAGCGTAGGGGCGACAAAATACAGAGAGGAACTCACCGGTGCAAATTCAAAAGTCTTGGTGAGCTCGCCGGGGCGAAGTCCTTTATTTTCCAAGTCTACAAAGCGAAGCAGTCGCGCTTGTCAGACTGTGCCGATTCTCAATCCTTTGACTCAACATGCATGTCTTGACGTGATCCACCTAATCTGATATCTTTACTTCGAATCACATTGATGAGCTTATGATCACTTTCAACCATCTTAGAGCATGTCAAACCATTCTCACTCCACATTGTTTGCATCAAGCTCATAAGATCTTCCTTGAACTTTTTAGCTCGACCTCTCGTCACGGATCACGGATCCAACAGGTACTTATACCGGATCCGGGTTAAATGCTTTATAAGTCACTGTACTTTATGTTAACTTACAAATGAGTCACTGAACTTTTTTTCTTGCAGTTAACTCACTATACTCGACTTTTCTAACACAAAGTTAAAAAAACCGTCAAGTCAGGTTGACTTTCGCGAAAAAAGACAGCTAAACTGCTGAGTTGTCCAAAAAAAACTGACACGGCGTCCTTGTGTGACAGGCAGTGATTATGTGGATTTGGAGAAAATTTTTTATGAAGAAAATGAAAAAAAATATTTTAAAGTATAATATAAATTTAAAAAGTGTGCCAAAAAATAAGAAAATAAATAAAAAAATATTTAATTATTTTTGTAATTAATATCAAATAATAATTTATTTATAATTAAGCCATTTATAAAATACAAAATCCAAAAATAAGCTAATTAAAATTAAGGGGAATGTGAAATATATATAGGGGGAAATGAAAGAAAATTATAATAAAATCATAAAATTTAGCAAAAAAATACATGGTAGAAATTAAAAAATAAAAAGAGTTATTTAGTAATTTTTGTAATTAATAGAAAATGTTTTTTTATATAATTAATAACAAATATAATTGAGGAAATTATAAAAATTATAAAATTAAAAATATTTTAAAATTAAAAATCTTTTCAAATTCTGACATTAAAATTATAATTGAGTTAATTTGGTGATAATTTTTTTTTCTTTTCTAACTAGGATAAATAAATTTGTACTTTTACATGCAAACAATTTTTATCAAATAATTTTTAATTTTATCAAATAATTTTAATTTTAATTTTATCAATTAATTTTTATTGTAATTTTATCAATTAAAAAGAGCACAGTTAGTGTAAAAAGAGCACATTTATTAATTGATAAAATTAAAATTAAAATTATTTGATAAAATTAAAAATTAAATAAAACATGTTAATTAATCAAACAAAAAATAATAATAAAATAAACATTAATATTTATATCATTTAACCAAAAAACAACACAAAAAACTATATCTAAAATATTATTTTTTTTCTTCTAAAACTTCATCTTCAAGATCGTCATCATCAACGTAAAACCCACAACCAGAAAATTGTACAACACAGAGGATCCCAAACTAGCAACCACGACCAAACCATCTGGCCATGACGAACTCAATCAAACCTCAGCCAAGAGAGAGAACCGACCTAGCTTGGGTCAACCTAGAACATAATCATTAAAGACTAAGAAAACAAACACCCAATTGATTCTGCAAAGAGAGACAACAATAAGCATAAAGAATCAGTTGGGAAATCCACAAATTAATTAGACCCATTGAGGAGAGACTTCAATTTAAATCAATTTGAAACTCCAAATCTGGATATGCTAACAAGAACCCATATTGTACAAGCACACTGAACGACAGGAAACATGAAACCCAATAAGGCCACATAACCAAACCACCGAAAATAAATCAAAGCCTAGAAAGCCCATATTCCAGCATGAACAGTTCGAAAAGTGATTCAAAAAAGAATTAGATCCGAACAAGATCCAGCCTCCAAAACCCTCAACACCAGCAAATCTAAAATCCCACACCCATAAGAGATCCACCATATCAAATCATTACTCTTCCAGCTCGCAAAAAATCAGAACCCCCTACTATTCATACAAAAATCCCCATAATCTACATGACCCAGATCATGATTTTTATTGCATCAAATACAGATCTCTTCCGTGCAGTTGTCACGCTACCAATTCGTGAATTGAATCTCACTTTCGTTTGAAGTACGATCTGTCCAAGCTTTCAATACATATCATGGTGTTTTTTTCTTCTTCTGAGTTTGTGGTGAAGATGGCGATGGCCATGATCTTAGTTTCCTTCTCTCCCTATATATATATATTCCCTCTTGTTAGTTCCCAGTAGGCATAATAGATCTAGAAGGGGGGTTGAATAGATCCTTTTTAATTTCAAATACTTTTCTGATTTATTTTGTATTGCTCATAATTTAGCATATGACAAACATAAGAATCTTTTCTAGCACAGCGGAATAAATAAAAGATCTCCTTCATTGATATATTCATAATCACACATACATTGTTCGTAGAGTTAGTTCAATGGTAAGCAGTTAAAACATACATACCAGTTATAACAGTTAATAGACATAATGTAAATGACAAAGTAAAAGACACAAGAGGTTTTATGTGGTTCAGAGACTCAAGCTCCTAATCCACTCTTCTGCTTTTAACTGGCAGGATTTTCACTAAGGAAGGGCAGCATGAATCACTAAGATTCCTTCAAGGCCAGCAGCCTTGAGACTTCAGTTCACTAAGAACTCTTCAAGGCCAGCAGCCTTGGAATCTCTCTAGTTCCCTAGGAACTCTTCAAGCCCAGCAGGCTTAGAACTTCATTTAGTCCCTTCGGACAAGGACCCCTCAGGCCCTAGCTTCTTGTTGTAGTAGTTATTGTTTGTTTGTTAGAGTTGGTGCTGAGCTGCTAAGATGTCTTTATGCTTTGAACATCTTATGTACTTAGCAGTTTGGCGTGATCATCCTTGAAGTGCAGTTGAGTGTTGCATGATGCCCAGCTTCTTCAGTTACCCAACCTCCTCTGATGATCCCTTGATGAACTGCCTTGAATATCATTCCTCTTGATACGTGATTGCTGTACATGATGGGTTTCTAAGATGACTGTAAGCTCTTCTATTAGGTACTTAGAAACTTTCTCATGCTTGCCACCATGATGACGTTTGTGATCTCCGTTTTTGATACTTGATGCCTTCTCATGATGGAATTGTTAAGATGACTGTGAGCTCTTCTTTATGGTACTTAGAGTTTTCCCATGATGGACATCAAGATGTCATTAATGCTCTTCTTTCTCTCAGCAGTTCAGAACACTCTTCATGTAGTAGAACTCTCGCTTCTACATTGTAGAACTCTCACTTCTACTTCTTTTTTTGTCTGACTCTAAGTGTTCTTGGTGGATCGTAAAGTGAGCCTTCGGACTCACCGTCTCACATGATTTAGAACAGTCCACCTTTTCTCCAACCACGACAACTCCAGCAACCTTTGATCTTTGAAGCTCTAGCAGATTTATACTCATTCCCAATCTTCCCATTGGAGAGTAGCCGTTGAAAGCTCTTTGAAATACTTCACAGATCTTGAGTTGCTTGGTGCAGACTGCAGATGTGACATGACAACTATTTCTGACTTTCTGATACTGCAGTCTACTGTTTCACCTACCCTGTCAGATATATTACTTTTATGCTTCGGGCAGGTTGAAGACTTTATTTTCTCCTTCTGATTTCTCGATCAGAGGTTGTCCTTTTGCATAGATGCTCTCAATAAGCACTTGTCTGAATATTACCCTTTAGATTGAACCGTTGCCAATGCTTCAGTCTTCAGCTATTCGAACTCTACGATTCTGATGCATGTCTTCAAGGACCTAATCGTAGTGTCATGTTGACTGGTAGAGACAACATTATGATCTTAAAGAGTGTTGATTGGATCTTAAATGTAGAACACCTCTTCCTTCTTTTGTGCAGTGCTTCAACACTTCAGTTTACTTCAACAGCTCTTAGATACTGATGACTTGACTTCTTTGTTCTGGCCCCTTCTGAATAGCATGACACTTCAGATTTGTGGCGTGTCCAGCTCGCTTTCTCCTTGTGATCTCCCGTTCACTTATCATCAATGGACTGACCCAATGCTTAATCACTTAAGCCTTGCTCTTCAGAAGTTGTCCAGTATTTCTGTATGTACTTCATCAGTTCTTTCTTTGTTTGGCAAACACTACGATCCTGGTTGCTTTCAAGATCGTTGTCTTATGTCTGCTTGACAACTACTGCACTTGCTGACTTTCCTTCGTCAGTTACTGAAGTCTTCTTCTGATCTCCTTCTGGAAGACTTCATCTCGAACGGCTTCACAACTCAATCTTGATGCTGATTAGGTTGGTGCTTATATCTTCTGTTAGCTTGCATGCCATTCATTGAGTGCTTTCTGTTTTTCTTTAGATGGGGTGTATCTTTGCAGTGCCAACCAGAGACTTGGTTCTTTTGGATATGCTGGGAGTGCTCATTCGTTGAGAATCGTATTAGCTCTACGATTCTGCCTTGGCATTGTGAGCACAACTGTTGAGGTCGTAGTTATGCACTCTACGATTCAGCTTTTGCTGTGCAGACCCTACGACTTCGGGATCAGATCTTGACACTCTACGATTTCTGTCTTTGTGCTCGATGTCTTCATCTGATCTTGCTCGACTACGATCTCTGCATGTAATCAATAGACTCTACGACTCAGAGTGTAGTCTACGATTCTTGACTTGGCTTCGGCATCGGTAGACTCTACGACTCCGAGTGTAGTCTACGTTTCTGACTTGGCTTCGGCAGATGTTCGGTCGGCTCGTAGGCAGGCTGTCTCTACGATTCTGAACATGACTTCCTCAACAGACTTTAGCTACGAGGAAGTTCTACTCGACACACTGCAATCCTTCTTCGTCTCTCCTTGCAGTCTACGAACCCCGAGATCTACTATCTTGCAGTCTACGATTTTGCCTCGACAGCTCTCGAGTTCTCTTTAACTCTCCTGGCAGACTACGATTTCTGGTGCACTGCTCGACGATCAGACAAGCCTATCTATTACATTATAAGATCAATCTAACATGCTTGATGTTTATAGTCCTTGTACATCATTTCTTTTTAAGGACTTTACAAAGCTTGTTTTGCTTATGTAGGATCAACCTAACATACTTGATCAATTCATTCTAAGTCCTTGTACACATGTTTCTATTATCTATCAAAAGACTTTACAGCTTTTCTCAATGCAAGCATACTTGCATATTCATTCATATATATCATAATCTAATAATATGTAAATAGGAATAACATTCACATGCTTATTCCTGACACCTCTGTTTGGCTCCTCTTTCTAATTCTATGTATACGCAATCTGATGTTCTTAATTTCTTCGTAATCAGAAGAAAAATGGCTATTAATAACAATAATATTGAAATAATAATAAGGGTTAAGTTCAGATGACCACCTGGGGTTTGGGCGGTTTCTCACTTAACCACCTGTAGTCAGTAAAGCTACATTTAAACACCCGACTTTTTGAGGTGAAGTGAAAACGTCACTTTTTCCGTCTAAATTAATTGTGCGTGTAAGTCAAACGCCAAAAGCGCGTGAGAGAGGAGTATAACAGTCAAAAAAGACAATTAAATGTCCGAATTACCCTTCATCTTCCTCAAACCTCATTCCTCTCTCTCATTTCTCACTCCATGCGTCCTCTCTCTCAAAACTGACGAGAACGGCGACCCCTTCTCAAACGCCGCTGATTCACCACCGCTGCACCTCCAACTGACCCCTCAAGACGCTCGTAAAATACTCGAGCAAAACCCGACATGTTTTTGGATTCTCTCAGATCCGCCGATGAAACCCTCCAGAAATTCCTCCCCCACAACAATTGCTTCGACGACGTCGACGCCGACCCCTACTTTTCCGATCATTTCCGCATTTACGAGTTCAAGGTGCGCCGCTGCTCGCGCAGCCGCAGCCATGACTGGACCGACTGCCTTTTCGCCCATCCCGCCGAGAAAGCTCGCCGGAGGGATCCCAGAAGGTACCATTACTCTGGCACCGTCTGCGCCGAGTTTCGCCACGGCGGCTGCAGCTGGGGAGATAACTGCGAGTTCGCCCACGGGGTGTTTGAGTGTTGGCTTCACCCTGCTCGCTACAGGACCGAGGCGTGCAAAGACAGTGAGAATTGTAAGAGGAAGAACTGCTTTTTTGCTTCTCCTACTTCTACCCTAATCGGAATGTCCCATTTATCTCCACCCATGTCGCCATCGTTGTCTCCGTCGGTTTCTCCAGTGAAATCTTGGAAGATGGGCGGGATTTCTGCGATTTCTCGTTTTGGGGATCGTATGGGATGTGTAGAGTTGAATCAGGTTTTGAGCTATAAAGATGCTCTAACCGAGCTGATGAGCTCTTTGGAGTCGATGAATGTGAGTGAAAATTCGACGCATAGAGGGGAAAATAACAGAGAAATGGGAAGATATAGATTTTTGTAATATATATATATATCTATATATAAAGCCTCGAGTAATTATCCATATATATATGCAAAGTGTATATATAGATTTGTGTTTCTGGAATTCTGACTGTCGCAAAGTTAGTTCCGGCACTCGCATAAACGTCCTTTTTGTGATGAATTCTTGCTGCAATTGCTTTCAAAGTTTCCCCCAATTCAATTGTTAATTGTATTTTTCTTATGGTATGCTTGAATTTAATTTGGAATGGAGGAGATGAGAGAGCCTATTTTTCTTTCTTTTCTTTTGGGTCGAATGAAAGGGAGCACCGGAGCAGGGGCTCTGTTTGTGAAATTAGAGGGTAAATAAGTCATTAGCCAACTCACAGATAATTTAGACGGAAAAAGTGACGTTTTTACTTTACCTCAAAAAGTCAGGTGTTTAAATGTAGCTTTACTGACTACAGGTGGTTAAGTGGGAAATCGCCCTAAACCCCAGGTGGTTATCTGAACTTAACCCTAATAATAATAATAATAATAATTTTCAAATATTTTATTATTATCGTCTCAATTATAATTTTAATGTCTGAATTTGAAAAGATTTTTAATTTGAAAAGATTTTTATTTTTATAATTTTTATAATTTCCTCAATTATATTTGTTATTAATTATATAAAAAAATATTTTCTATTAATTAAAAAAATAACTAATTAACTCTTTTTATTTTTTAATTTCTACCATGTATTTTTTGTTAAATTTTCTGATTTTATTATAATTTTCTTTCATTTCCCCTTAATTATAATTCACATTCCCCTTAATTTTAATTAGCATATTTTTGGATTTTGTATTTTATAAATGGCTTAATTATAAATAAATTATTGTTTGATATTAATTACAAAAATAATTAAATAGATTTTTTATTTATTTTCTTGTTTTTTGGCACACTTTTTAAATTTATATTATACTTTAATAAAATATTTTTTCATTTTCTTTAAAAAAAATTTCCTCCAAATCCAAATAATTACTGTCACGTCACACAAAGACGCCACATCAGCTTTTTTTTTGGACAACTCAGCAGCTTAGCTGTCTTTTTCCGTTAAAGTCAACTTGACTTGACGTTTTTTTTTAACTTTGTGTTAAAAAAGTCGAGTACAGTGAGTTGACTATAAGAAAAAAAAGTTCATTGATCCATTTGTAAGTTGACATAAAGTACAGTGACTTAGAAAACATTTAACCCTACCAGATCCGAATCATAACCTTCATTTGAATTCAAGTTAGACATGCCCTCATCATAATATTATACTCCCTAGGTTCCAAAATTAGGGATACACATTTTTTTAGTTCGTTCCATATATTTTTCTTTTTAGTATGTCCCAAAGTTACAGATACGTTTCTAATTTTTGACTATAAAGTTATATGAAGTTCTTAAGAAGTGCATTTGTCAAAAAATGATTTTTTCCATCCTATCCCAATTTCATTTTTTGATGCATTGTGTTCGAGTTCTAAATGTTGCATTTGTAAGTTAAATAAATTGCGTTTACAGTAAGATGTTAGATGAACGAGATTTTCAAGTGCGTCTAGAAGTTCCAATCACACCAAATGCTGAGCACAAGAACTATATTATGTGAATTTGTTTCTATGTTGCGAATTGGCATTTTGATGGAATATTTCCCCGTTTTGTACAAGAGAATTACTCCCTAACACAAATCTTTGTAATTTCTTTCAAAGTCATTATAATTATTAGCAATACTTTTGTGGACACTTAAGATGGAAAAACGACCATCGTTTTGAGTTCTTTTGCAATTATTTTAATCGATAAAAATAATGCTAAGAATTAGCATGCATTGGAGGTTGGAGTGATAGTATAATATTATACTACCTCTTTTCTAGAATTAGAAATACATCTTCCTTTTCAGTTCATTCCAAAATTAGAGATAGGTTTCTAGTTTAAGACTATAAAGTTACATTAAGGTCCTAAGAAGTGCATCCAATCGCCAAGAAAGAGAATTATTTCATCGATATCCCAGTTCCATTATTTTAATGTCATTATTTATTCAAAGTGGTAGATCGAGTACTATTATGCCATAATGTCAGTGATATATTTTGAAAAATACAGTTTTATTTAGAGTTCAAGGTTTTATAAATGTATTTCTAATTCTATCCAGTCATAAAACTTATTTATTGTTCTCTTTTTCCTGTTCAGGCACTGCAGAAAAATGTAACAATGTCATACAAGCAGTAGCAGTAGACAGGAAACAAATGTGAACATAACTTTTCATCTCCTTTCTCAAATACAGCCAGATAACAAGCACAAAAATGCAGTGTAAATATTTTGATATACTCAGAAAAGATATATAACTAATTAGTTATATCCAGAGCTATTCTGCTACTTCTTCTTTTACTCTTCCTTATAGTGATGTTTTTAGTTAGCTTCTAAGTTTCTATACATAGCCTTATAGGGGCACACCAGTAGTTGCTCTTCTTGTATGCTATGACAGCCCTATCTAAAAATGCTATTTCCCATTTGTACATGATCAATTCCGAGCTGCTTTAAAAACATTGAAGCTGATAGAAAATTATGGTCAAAATATCTTTCATTAAAGGAACTTGAGAACATATATAGTTGATTTTGTTGTAACAACTTTCTAACACTAATTCTTCATTTGCCTTTCTTAAATTCTTGGTACTTATGTGTGATATTTTTTAAAAATGCTGCCAACGAATTGAAACTAGAAAAAAATTCAATTAAAAAAACACTTGACATTGAGTGATACATAAACAATAATGAGAGAGAATAAAGGTTGAGTTGATATGTAAACCCAAAAAATAGGGTAAAATGTAATCTACTACCTACGGTTTACTCATTTTTTTCACTTAGCCACGTGGTAAAAATGTCACCTCAATTTGATCGAACTCAATTTCATCAGGTATGGTAAAGGTCTAACTTGGAGATTATCAGGAGTGGATCGATTTCATATGCAAAACAAAATCGGGTAAATAAAATGTTGCCTATTGGTGAAGTATAAAAAGTATCTACGTTCCCGTACCACCATTTGGTATAGTTCTCAATTTTCAAATCCCAGGGCAGATAGGATCCATGGTAACTCTGGAACTTAATTCTAGCTTATATTATTTCAACAATGTTTATTAAATCTTCTTTGTTCTTGAATTGTTGGCAACGACTACTACTAATTTACAGGCTACTTGTGAGGATATTTCACATAAATCTCACATTGGATAAATTCAAGAGTTTAGGATGTGTTAATAAGTCTGGTAGAGCCTCAACCTAATAGGTTAAGCTTTTAGGTAAGGAGGTGGTCCAACATACTTATTAGGTTCGTCTACACAGGTGTGCGTTGCTAGGTGATGAATTGATGTGGGATAGATCGTACAATTACGCTACAAAATGGTATCAGAGCCCATGGTTCGATGGGCCCAAGAACAACTCCAAGGTGCGAGGGAAGTGCAAAGGTAAAATTCGCAGGCCTCGTGGGTGTAGCAAATAAAGTCCAAGTAACAACTCCAAGGTGCGAAGGTAAATTTTGCAGGCCTCGTGGGTGGAGCAAATAGAGTTAAATCAGGTGGAGCACGGGATGATTTGAATTTGAGTCGGGTAGAGCGGACTTAGGATGGCTTTAGGGAAGTTGTTGAGACACGTTTGCCCCGGGCGTGGTGGAGTAATATTAGAGTCAAGAAAAATGCTCTTAAAGGGACTCAAAGGTGAAGTATTTGAATTGAGTGGAGATTGTGTAGATGTGTTAATAAGTATGGTAGAGCTTCAACCTAATAGGTTAACCTTTTAGGTAAGGAGGTGGTCTAACATACTTATTGGGCTCGTCTACACATGTGTGCACTGCATGGTGATGAATTGATGTGGGATGGATTGTACAATTCCGCTATAAAATGGTATCAAAGCTCATGATTCGATGGACCCAAGTATCAACTCCAAGGTGCGACGGGAGTGCGATGGTGTATTTGCAGGCCTCGTGGGTGGAGCAAATAAAGTCCAAGTATCAACTCCAGGGTACGAGGGGAGTGCGAGGGTGAATTCGCAGGCCTCGTGGGTGGAGCAAATAGAGTTGAATCAGGTGGAGCACGAGATGATTTGACTCGGGTGGAGCGGGCTCAGGATGACTCTGGGGAAGTTGCTCAGACACATTTGCCCCTGGCGTGATGGAGTAATATTAGAGTCGGGCAAAGCTTTTGAAGGACTCAAAGGCGAAGTATGATTTGAATCGGGTGGAGCAGTGCTCATGATGGCTCTAGGAAATTACTGAGACACGTTTGGCTTTGGCGTGATGGAGCAGTATTAGAGTCGAGCAGAGCTCTTGAAAGGATTCAAAGAAGGTGTGCTTAATGGTGAATACTCTAGTATGATACTTGTGATGGGTATTCAAGTGAAAGGTGGAGATTGTTGGGATGTTTCACATGAATCCCACATTGGATAAATTCAAGAGTGTAGATGGGTTAATAAGTATGTTAGAGCCTCAATCTAATAGGTTAACCTTTTAGGTAAGGAGGTGGTTAACATACTTATTAGGCCCGTCTACACAGGTGTGCGCTGCTAGGTGATGAATTGATGTGTGATGGATCGCACAAATACGCTACAAAATGTTATCAGAGCCCATGGTTCGATGGGCCCAAGAACAACTCCAAGGTGCGAGGGGAGTGCAAGGGTAAAATTCGCAGGTCTCGTGGGTGTAGCAAATAAAGTCCAAGTATCAACTCCAAGGTGCGAAGGTAAATTCGCAGGCCTCGTGGGTGGAGCAAATAGAGTTAAATCAGGTGGAGCACGGGATGATTTGAATTTGATTCGGGTGGAGCGGGCTTAGGATGACTCTAGGGAAGTTGCTGAGACACGTTTGCCCCGGGCGTGGTGGAGTAATATTAGAGTCAATCAAAACGCTCTTGAAGGGACTCAAAGATGAAGTATTTGAATTGGGTGGAGATTATGTAGATGGGTTAATAAGTATGGTAGTGCTTCAACCTAATAGGTTAACCTTTTAGGTAAGGAGGTGGTCTAACATACTTATTTGGCCCATCTACACATGTGTGCGCTACATTGTGATGAATTGATGTGGGATGAATTGTACAATTCCACTACAAAATGGTATCAAAGCTCATGGTTCGATGGGCCCAAGTATCAACTCCAAGGTGCGAGGGGATGCGATGGTGTATTCGCAGGCCTCGTAGGTGGAGCAAATAGAGTCCAAGTATCAACTCCAGGGTACGAGGGGAGTGCGAGGGTGAATTCGCAGGCCTAGTGGGTGGAGCAAATAGAGTTGAATCAGGTGGAGCACGAGATGATTTGACTCGGGTGGAGCGGGCTCAGGATGACTCTGGGGAAGTTGCTCAAACACGTTTGCCCCCGGCGTGATGGAGAAATATTAGAGTCGGGAAAAGCTTTTGAAGGACTCAGAGGTGAAGTATGATTTGAATCGGGTGGAGCAGGGATCAGGATGGCTGTAGGAAATTACTGAGACACGTTTGGCTCTGGCGTGGTGGAGCAGTATTAGAGTCGAGCAGAGCTCTTGAAAGGATTCAAAGAAGGTGTGCTTAATGGTGAATACTCTAGTATGATACTTGTGATGGGTATTCAAGTGAAAGGTGAAGATTGTTGGGTTGTTTCACATGAATCCCACATTGGATAAATTCAAGAGTGTAGATGGGTTAATAAGTATGTTATAGCCTCAATCTAATAGGTTAACCTTTTAGGTAAGGAGGTGGTCCAACATACTTATTAGGTCCATCTACACAGGTGTGCACTTCTAGGTGATGAATTGATGTGGGATGGATCGTACAATTACGCTACACTAAGGCTTGGGGAAGTTAGGCGTACGGTTGGTGTGACGTCCCCAAAATCGGTATACATCACCTATTCTGAGTCTCCAAATACATGGTACAAAATTCAAGTACAACTTAATTATACAATAGTCGTGTAAAATACGACTAAACATATGCTGTGAGTTTTAATACAAATATTATCATCTAGACAATATACAAACTCAACTGGGGTCCTCATTACATTTATTATCACACTATTTCATAGAATAGTGAAGACTACTAATGCTATTATCTGGACCATCACTCTGTTCCCCGACTAGTCCCAGCTACGCTCTCATTTCCTGAAGAGAACAAAAAAAGTAAAAGGGTGAGCTCAACTAGCCCAATAAGAAATATTATGACTAAGATAATGCAGAATAAATTATCATTAGCCTTTAACAGTGTTAAATTGATAAAATATAACAAACATCAAGTTTAACTGCAGCGGAACAAGCAATCCATTAGAAGAGTCAAGTAGAGAATAAAATCTACTATCTTCTATGATTTAAAAGGTTTTTCACGACTTTTATCACTGAGACTCAGCTTAATAAATAACCCACATCATCCCTGCACTACGGCCAAGGATATTCATTAGTATCACAATCACAAATTATTCATGCACCACAGCCAAGGATATTCGTGTATTCATCAATGGTCATTATCATGCCAACAACTGTCCATCAATGCACTACGGGCCAATGAGGACTTTTCCACATCATTTGCAACATTACGGTCATGATTACACCGAATAATCCCTGGTCATAATCATACCAAGTCCATCTATGCACTACAGGCCACAAATGACTTTCAACATAATATAAATATGAGGATGATGACAAGGATATAAGAATTCAATAAAACAAGTTCAATAATTTATTTATCTAGGAACTAATAATGTCCAAATTGTCAACATGATACTGCTTTATGGAGTAAAAATTCAGGAATGCTCAGAAGATTATTTTCATGAAAAGATACTGGATGAAGCGCAAACATTAAGGATATTCCACTAATTTCATGGAGTATAAAAGTCAAAACTTTAACCAACTAAGTATAATAAATAATGGAATAACAAAAGAAATCCCCATGAATGCGATAGACCACACAGACAGGTTATTCCAACAGAATAATAAATAACGGAACCAGGTAATGCGTAAATGCACCGACAGGATATTCCAACAGAATAATAAATAATGGAACCAGGTCATGCGTAACGCACAGACAGGATGTTCCAACAGAATAATAAATAATGGAACCAGGTCATGCGTAAACGCACAGATAGGATGTTCCAACAGAATAATAAACAATGGAACCAGGTCATGCGTAAACGCACAGACAGGATGTTCCAGCAGAATAATATATAATGGAATAACAGAAGAATTTCACCAAGTATAGGGTATCCCGCGTATACAGGTTATTCCAATAGAATAATAAAGAATGGAATAACAAAAGAATTTCACCAATAAGAAAGAAGGAATACCCCTAACGAGTACAACAAATAATATCCCTTACCGTAAAAGAAGAGTATTTTGACTGGTAGGGCGAGGATATACTCAAAGAAAACTTGCACTACGCTTAAAGCTTTCTTAAACTCTAAAGAAATATGCTCAAGATTATAGAAGAAGAACTCTCTCTACAGTTTCTCTCTCTAGTGTTTCGGTGAATTCGTAAGAAATAATGAAGGAATGTAGCTTCTATTTATAGAAGAATGGACTGCATAGTAACTAATTCATGAACGGTCCAGATTGATTTACTTTAAATAGACGGTCCAGATTGGTTTACAATAAAATATAATATATTCTATTTATAATCTAATAAAACGAATAACTTTATAAAAAAATTTACTATGCAAATACTATACAGGCACTATGCAAATACTATGTATAATAAAATATAGTATATTCTAATTATTGTCTAATAAAACAGATAACTTCATAAAAGTATTCTGTTTTATATAAAAAGATTTTAATATTAGTTTAATAAAAAGAATAACTTTATAAAAGTATTCTGTTTTATATAAAAAGCTTTTATAGTTTTTATTATATTAATAATACTAATAAAACAAAACTCATCATCATTATTATAATTCACAATATTAATCGACCAGGTCGTTCCCAAGAAAGAGGGGGCTTTTCAATAAGGATTTCTCCTCATTGGCGCACAATTAGGTGACCAAACCTCTCCTTGACAGAACTTCTAGACATCGTTAATATTTCAAATAATAGTATTAATAACTTTGTCATCTTAATTATTTATTATAAAATATTGACAATAATTGAATCAAATAACGTGAGATACTATGCAGCAATTACTGTAATAATAATTGAACAAAATTGAGTGACTTCTCACGTAAACATCAATAATCAATACCGTGTGCTACTAGTGCAACTACGCGTATTACTGTACTTTTAACACCGGGTGTTTCAACAGTTAACTGTAAAACTTCCACCGATATTTTCATAAAGTATTTTTGTCGTTTTCTCAATCCGACAATAATTCCGTTGTGGGGTCCACCAATGATTGTGCCGTTGTACGAATATTCCCTGTTAAAACGAATATTCCCCGACCAATCGAATATTATATAACAACTTGCGTACTTTGCAAAATTTATAAATATTACCTACAACTATAACATTATATCAAATTCATTCTATAATATTCAAAAATGATATTTATAGAAAATTCATCTTTATTCATAAAAGTTGGGGTCTTACAACCTCCCCTTATGAAATTTCGCCCTCGAAATTAGAGTACGTACCTGGTATGAAGAAGAGGTAAGGATACCTTGATTTCATTTCAGATTCTAACTCCCAAGTCATTTCCTCAACATCGTGGTTTCTCCATAAAACTTTGACTTGAGGTATAACCTTGGAGCGTAGAATATGTTCCTTCTTATCCAAGATTTGAACAGGAACCTCTTCATACGTCAAATCTTACGTTATTTCGTCCGGTTCTAACTCAATAATGTGGTTTGGGTCTTCCACATATTTACGTAACATGGATATGTGAAAAACGTTATGAACATGAGACATACTTGGCGGTAAAGCGAGTCTATAGGCCACAGTTTCTACTCGATCGAGAATTAAAAATGGGCCGATGAATCGAGGATTGAGCTTTCCTCTCTTTCCAAATCTCGTAACTCCTTTCCATGGAGCAACACGTAACAACACATGATCTCATATATCGAATTCCACGTCCTTTCGATGAAGATTAACATAACTCTTTTGTCTATCTTGTGAGATTTTTATACGCTGTCGGATCGTTTGAATCTTTTTCGTAGTCATACGTACCAACTCCGGTCTCAACAACGTTGCTTCACCCACCTCATCCCAGCATACTGGAGAACGACACTTTCTTCCATACAACGCCTCAAATGGAGCCATGCCAATACTTGCTTGATAAATGTTGTTGTAGGAAAACTCCACCAATGGTAAGAACTTATCCCAACTTCCCTTGAAGTCAAGGACACAGAGTCTTAATAAATCTTCAAGAGTTTGAATAATCTTCTCCGACTGCCCATCCGTCTGAGGATGATATGCCGAGCTAAATCATAAATCTGTGCCCATAGCTTTCTGCAAACTAACCCAAAATCGTGAAGTGAATCTTGGGTTTTGATCAGAAACTATGGATACTGGCATACCATGCAGTCTTACAATCTCGTTTATGTACATACGAGCAAGACGTTCAAGTGTATAAGTTTCTCGTATCAGTAAAAAATGAGTAGACTTGGTCAATTTATCAACAATGACCCAAATCACTATCTATACCTTGAGAAACCTTAGGAAGACCAGTAACGAAATCCATGGTAATGTGCTCCCACTTCCATTCTGGAATTTCAAGTGGTTGCAATAGGACCTTTTGGTACTTGATGCTCTGCTTTAACTCGTTGACAAATTAGACACCTTGAGATAAACATCGCTATCTCTCTCATCATATTGCTCCACCAAAATATATGACGAATATCATGATACATTTTGGTACTCCCAGGATGGATTGTAAACGGTGTGTTGCGCGCCTCCATCATGATTTTATACTTTAAATCAGGGTCGTTAGGAACACAAAGTCTGGAGTTGACTCGAAGTATTCCTTCTTCATCGATTCTTGCTTCCGGCATAGCACCTTCTTGCACTTTCTTCCTCATACGCATCAGCTCCAAGTTTGTAGCTTGAGCAGCTTTAACTTTATCAATTAAAGTTGGTTCTACTCGTATATTCGCCATCATCAAATGCGTCCCTGGAGTGTTTAACTCTATCTCCATCCTTTGCAAGTCACACAAAATGGGCCTTTATGTTGACAATATCGCACTCGTACTTGCATATGATCTTCTACTCAATACGTCAGCTACCACGTTCGCTTTTCCAAGATGGTATTGGATGGTATGATCATAATCTTTCAACAGATCAAGCCAACGTAGTTGTCGCATGTTGAGTTCCTTTTGAGTTAAGAAATATTTGATGCTTTTATGATTCGTAAAGATCTCCACCTTCTCCCCATACAATTAATGCCTCCAAATTTTAAGTGCGAAAACAACAGCTGCTAACTCTAGGTCATGAGTAGGATAATTCCTCTCATATTCTTTGAGTTGTCTTGAGGCATAGGCTATGACTTTCCCATGTTGCATGAGAAGACATCCCAACCCTTTGCCCGAAGCATCACTGTAGATGACAAATCCCTTGAGCCAGATGGTATTGTCAGAACAGGTGCTGAAATGAGTCTCCTCTTGAGTTCTTGAAAACTCTTCTCACATTCTTCGCTCCAACCAAACTTTGTATCTTTCCGAGTCAGCTGAGTTAATGGAGTAGCTATTCGAGAAAATCTTTTCACGAATCCCTGATAATAACCAGATAAGCCAAGAAAGCTACGTATTTCGGTCATTGATTTAGGTTGCTCCCAGCTTTGAATTGCTTCAATCTTTGTCGGGTCAACAGATATTCCATGACTTGATACTACGTGCCCAAGGAATGCTACTTCCTCAAGCCAGAACTCACATTTAATCAACTTGGCATAAAGCTTGTATTCACGAAGCTTTTGGAGTGTCAGCCTCAAGTGTTGCTCATGATCTTCACAGATTTTGGAATAAATAAGGATGTCATCAATAAAGACGACCACAAAGTGATCCAAATATTCCTTGAATACTCGGTTCATCATATCCATGAAGGCAGCAGGAGCATTAGTCAATCCAAAGGACATGACTAGGAATTCATAATGTCCGTACCGAGTTCTGAAAGCCATCTTTGGAATGTCCATCGGTTCTGATCTTCAATTGGTGATATCCAGAACGAAGATCAATCTTTGAAAAAAAATTGGCTCCTTGCAACTGGTCAAACAGGTCTCAATACGTGGCAATGGGTACCTATTTTTGATGGTGGCATGATTCAACTCCCGATAATCAATACAAAGTCGCATACTCCCATCTTTCTTCTTCACGAATAGAACAGGAGCACCCCAAGGAGACGTACTAGGACTAATGAAACCAAAGTCTAACAATTCTTGCTATTGGGTCTTTAACTCCTGAAGTTCAATAGGAGCCATTCGATATGGGGCTTTGGAAATGGGTTTTGTACCGGGTTCAAGGTCGATACAAAATTTAATTTCACGCTCTGGGGGTAGGCAAGGAAGTTCTTCAGGGAATACGTCAGGGAATTTATTAACAATAGAAATTTCATTCAAAACTGACGTATTTTTGTTTAAATCCGTGACATGAGCTAAGAAAGCTTGACATCCGTTTTTCAATAAACGAATAGCTTTATGGCTTGAGATGACCGCGATTGATTTAAATGGTTTGGTCGCTTGAATTCGCATAATAGGTTGATTAGGAATATGAAAGCTAACAACCTTACGAAAATAATCAATTTTAGCATGATGAGTAGTTAACCAATCAATCCCTAGAATCACATCAAATGCAAGTATTTTCAATGAAATAAGATCGACAGGTAATCTGAGGGTACCGATTTGAACCAAACAAGACTTATAAACAGTGGATGTAATGAAAGTTTCTCCCAATAGAGTTTCCACAGATAAGTCAAAGTCTAATTTCTCCGGAGTCAAATTTAATCGTTGAGCGCAAGTAGGAGAAATAAAAGAATAGGGTAGAACCGGTATCAAATAAAGTATAGACTTCGCTAGAGTTTATGATAAGCTTACCTGATGATGACCTCATTCGGGTTCCTTACTTTCTTGGAGGTCACAACAAACGCTCTCCCTTGCACTACCGGCTTTGACTTTTCTAGGACGGCCTTTGGTGTGCCTCCATCCTGGCCGAACTTGTCTTCGGTGAACGACAAAATCGGGCTAAGTGACCTTCTCTTCCACAATTATAACATGCTTTGGACGGCATCGCGCAATTTGGACTGATGTATCCCTCCCCTCCGTATTTGAAGCATATGATAGGTGGTCGTTCTCCTTCCTTAACAACGGGTGCTAGTGCTGACGTCTTTCCATCATTGTTGAATCTCCTCTTCTTGAAATGTCCATTCTTATTATTTTGGCCCTGATTACCACCGAAGTGGTTACCACTTTTGGCCTGTTGATTCCCTCCACGCTTGTTGTCACCGCTTCGAATGACTGCTCTCACTGGTATTATCATTTTGCCGGCTGCTCTATTTTGGTTGCGTTGACTCGTTATCATACTCTACTAACTGAGCCCTATTTACAACATCTGAATACAAACACAATTTATGAGAAATAAGATGTTGACGTATCTCCGGCTTTAAACCTCTTAAAAACATCCGCGTCATTCTCTCTTCATTATCCACCAAGTCGGATGCAAACCGAGATAACTCAGCAAACTTAGCTTCGTACTGCGACACGGTCATATTATTCTACTCCAACTTGATGAACTCTACCTCTTTTATGTGACGAATACTTTCGGGAAGTACTTATCATTGAATAGTTCTTGGAACTTCTCCCAAGAAATCTTCAGTGCGGCAGGTTGAGTACGTTTTACCGATTCCCACCAGTAAATCTGCCTCTCCTCGCAACATAAAAGCGGCAAGGGGAACCTTTTGCTCCTCGAGAATCCCAAGACATCAAATATCTTGGTGATCTGCTTTATCCATGCTTCCGCCTTAAGTGGTTTTGGCTCTCCAATAAACTCCGGTGGTCCCAGCTCCTTGAACTATTTAGCGGTGACCGTCCGAGAGTTTCCAGTGTTTCCACCTACATTTTGGACAGGAAGCGCTATCGCCTGCTGTTTCATGAATTGCATAAAGCCTCTGAACATTCCATCATTCATCATTTGGTCAGTGTTTTTGTTTGCATGAGGATTGTCGCCTTCCTGATGCACATTATCCTGATTATTGATATATGGTGAATCAACGGTCGCCTGTGCTCCATTGCTATTCTCAACATTCTCGGATGTCATTTTCAGATACTGCCACAAAACAAAGGTTAATTGACATGTAACATATTATCCCTATATTCTGACCTGATCAATTAAATACCAAATAAACTTAGGTAGGTCATACTAGCGAAGGAATTCTCCGTCTCTCCCCTCCTAGTTCTATTCTCACATCTTAGCCAGGGATCATATCCCTAAGCTTTGATACCAACTGTGACGCCCCCAAAATCGGTATACATCATTTATTTTAAGTCGCCAAATACATGGTACAAAATTCAAATACAACTTAATTATACAACAGTCATGTAAAATACGACTAAACATATGCTGTGAGTTTTAATATAAATATTGTCATCTAGACAATATACAAACTCAATGGGCACTCATTACATTTATTATCACACTATTTCATTGAATAGTGAGGACTACTAATGCTATTATCTGGACCATCACTCTGTTTTCCCGACTAGTCTCTGCTACGTTCTCATTTCCTGAAGAGAACAAAAAAGCAAAAGGGTGAGCTCAACTAGCCCAATAAGAAATATTATGACTAAGATAATGCAGAATAAATTATCATTAGCCTTCAACAGTGTTAAACTGATAAAATATAACAAACATCAAGTTTAACTGCAGCGGAACAAGCAATCCATTAGAAGAGTCAAGTAGAGAATAAAATATACTATCTTCTATGATTTAAAAGGTTTTTCACGACTTTTATCACTGAGACTCAGCTTAATAAATAACCCACATCATCCCTGTACTACGGCCAAGGATATTCATTAGTATCACAATCACAAATTATTCATGCACCACAGCCAAGGATATTCGTGTATTCATCAATGGTCATGATCATGCCAACAACTGTCCATCAATGCACTACGGGCCAATGAGGACTTTTCCACATCATTTGCAACATTACGGTCATGATTACACCGAATAATCCCTGGTCATAATCATACCAAGTCCATCTATGCACTACAGGCCACAGATGACTTTCAATATAATATAAATATAAGGATGATGACAAGGATATAAGAATTCAATAAAACAAGTTCAAGAATTTATTTATCTAGGAACTAATAATGTCTAAATTGTCAACATGATACTGATTTGTGGAGTAAAAATTCAGGAATGCTCAGAAGATTATTTCCATGAAAAGATACTGGATGAAGCGTAAACATCAAGGATATTCCACTAATTTCATGGAATTAACCAAAAGAAGTCAAAACTTTAACCAACTGAGTATAATAAAGA
Source organism: Panax japonicus (assembly GCA_020205505.1). NCBI lineage: Eukaryota > Viridiplantae > Streptophyta > Magnoliopsida > Apiales > Araliaceae > Panax > Panax japonicus. Next base: position 27,682,903 of record CM035097.1, on the reverse strand, counting down.
ATGGAATAACAAAAGAAATCCCCAGGAATACGATAGACCGCACAGACAGGTTATTCCAACAGAATAATAAATAATGGAACCAGGTAATGCGTAAATGCACCGACAGGATATTCCAATAGAATAATAAATAATGGAACCAGGTCATGCGTAACGTACAGACAGGATGTTCCAACAAAATAATAAATAATGGAACCAGGTCATGCGTAAACGCACAGACAGGATGTTCCAACAGAATAATAAACAATGGAACCAGGTCATGCGTAAACGCACAGATAGGATGTTCCAGCAGAATAATAAATAATGGAATAACAGAAGAATTTCACCATGTATAGGGTATGCCGCGTATACAGGTTATTCCAACAGAATAATAAAGAATGGAATAACAAAAGAATTTCACCAATAAGAAAGAAGGAATACCCCTAACGAGTACAACAAATAATATCCCTTACCGTAAAAGAAGAGTATTTTGACTGGTAGGGCGAGTATATACTCAAAGAAAACTTGCACTACGCTTAAAGCTTTCTTAAACTCTAAAGAAATATGCTCAAGATTATAGAAGAAGAACTCTCTCTACAGTTTCTATATCTAGAGTTTCAGTGAATTCGTAAGAAATAATGAAGGAAAAAGCTTCTATTTATAGAAGAATGAACTGTATAGTAACTAATTCATGAACGATCCAGATTGATTTACTTTAAAATGACGGTCCAGGCTGGTTTATAATAAAATATAATATATTCTATTTATAATATAATAAAACGAATAACTTTATAAAAAGATTTTACTATTCAAACACTATGCAGGCACTATACAAATACTATGCATAATAAAATATAATATATTCTAATTATTGTCTAATAAAATAGATAACTTTATAAAAGTATTCTGTTTTATATAAATAGATTTTACTATTAGTCTAATAAAACGAATAACTTTATAAAAGTATTCTGTTTTGTATAAAAAGCTTTTCTGTTTTATTACATTAATAATACTAATAAAACAAAACTCATCATCATTATTATAATTCACAATATTAATCGACCAGGTCGTTCCCAAAAAAGAGGGGGCTTTCCAATAAGGATTTTTTCCCATTGGCGCGCAATTAGGTGACCAAACCTCTCATTGACAGAACTTCTAGACATCGTTAATATTGCATATAATAATTTTAATAACTTTGTCATCTCAATTATTGATTATGAAATATTGACAATAATTGAATCAAATAACGTGAGATACTATGCAGCAATTACTATAACAATAATTGAACAAAACTGATTGACTTCTCATGTAAGCATCAATAATCAATACCGTGTGCTACTGTGCAACTACGCGTATTACTGTACTTTTAACACCGGGTGTTTCAACAGTTAATGGTAAAACTTCCTGCCGTTATTTTTATAAAGTATTTTTGTCATTTTCTCAATCCTGACAATAATTCCGTTGTGGGGTCCACCAATGATTATGTCGTTGTACGAATATTCCCTGTTAAAACGAATATTCCCCGACCAATCGAATATTATATAACAACTTGCGTAGTTTACAAAATTTATAAATATTACCTACAACTATAACATTATATCAAATTCATTCCATAATATTCAAAAATGATATTTATAAAAAATCATCTTTATTCATAAAAGTTGGAGGTCTTACAGTTGGGTTTAGCTGACGAGGAAGGTCGAAAGGAAAAGGGTTGTTAGGCGCGAAGAAGGAAGAGAAATAAGGGACTGAAAAGTGTGCAGCTACCGATAGTTCTGCCTAATTAAACCAACAAAAATTTGCTGATGGCACTGCTGCGCTATATTTCCTTCATTGAGAGGCACTGCATCACTATCTTTTAATACTGGATTTTTAAGTGGCGCTGCAGCGCTTGACACAGGCAAAAAGATGGCATTGCAGCACATTTTTCCAGTAGGTTGGGCTGGATGATGGCGCTGCAGTGCTGCCTATTAAGCTATTATAGGCGCTGCAGCGCTGGCATTGTAAAACTGAACTTTGACAAAGGCGCTGCATCGCTGGTAATAGGCTAAACACAGGTGTTCCAGCGCTGTCCCTGAATAAACCCAAGACAGAGTGCTCACCTGCACATGACAAGCCACTTATTAGCCATAACAACTAACAACGCATCAAAAACCATTACAAACCACTAACTTAACTAGTCTTACCTATACTAATGTAGACAACAAAATACTTTTTACACACTCGTTTACTACACATATGAAAACTAAAATAGAGTATACTAAAACTACAAAAAAAATGCAAGTCACCACACCTAGCTTGACTTAAAACAATATCATACCAAAAGCGAGAATATATCATCATTCAAACCAGATAGGCAATACTTATTAGATAAACCACTACGAGTAATAAATTTATTTAAATCTACGATATTAAACAATATAGAAGAGATGCACTATAAAACTAGACAGAAGCAAAAAAAAGCAGAGAAATTTATACTGAGATGGGGTTGCCACCAAGCGCTTGTTTATAGTCGTCGACCCGACTTTGTCACTGTCGTTTAATCCAGCTCATATGTGAAGATGACCATTTCATGCCGCCTATTTGTCAACTCCTTTATGTTTATGGCAGACATGGATGATTGGCCATCCCCAAACTTCACTTCACCAATCGGCACGAAGAATCGTTCACCACTAGAATTATTCACTAATTCGCCTATCTCATCAAACTGAAATCATTCCTTGTGCGCTAGTGGGCCCTCTAGGATTCCAACAACCTTGAGAGTGGTTTCCAACTTTTCACTAGTCTTGACAATACAACCACTCATGATCCTCTCTTCTCCCTCTTCAGACTCCACAGGTTGGTCAATAGACACTTTGACAACTCCCTCAACAACTTGGTGAGACTCATCGCCTTTTCCTTGCGTATCCACTGTGCAATGCTCTTCAACTTCCTCGTTGTGATTAGTTATGACCGGTAGATTGCCTTGTGGTGGGTTTGTGATTGCATTGACGAGTTGTCCCAATTGACCCTCGAGGCTCTGCAATGAGCCGTCTTGGTTCGCCATTCGAACCTTATTTCTCTCTATGAAGTTGGTAAGGAGCTCTACAAGCCTTCTCTCTTCTTCTCGTTTTAAGTATATAGACAAACTCTCATCAGTTTGAGATGTTGCCTTATATTGCGGTGGAGAATGATGTTCACATTTTGTCTGATAGGAAAAATTTGGATCATGATACTACTCTTGACTGTAGTCCCAAGAGTTTGGATAACCCTGACAGTCTGGATGATAGTAAGTCGGTTCATTGTCAGCTAGTTCTTGACAGTAGGCAATCTGAGTGGAGTGACACTCTAGATTGTCAGAAAACCTTAAGAGATTTGCAATTTGATCTTGCAATCACTCAAGTCCTTCTTCTGATTTCGGTTGTGCCGTCCTCTCAAAAGGCCATTGATAACAATGATTGTCCATAGCTTGAAAGCTTAAAAACAAAAGAAAAATCAAATAAATAAAAGATAAATATACGTTCAAATTAAGAATAAATTGAGTGAAATCAATAATGGACAATATTAGAATAATAATTCCCCGGCAACGGCGCCAAAAACTTGTTGGTCGATTTCACAACCGATAAACACGCGCAAGTATATGCGGTCAACAAGTAATATAATGATAAGAGAGTTGTCGAACCCATGAGAAATTATCACTAATATTTACCAAATACCGACTTTTTATCGCTTAGGTCTTATTCGAACAATAGAATAACATATATGTAATTAATCTAGTTACATCTAAGTATCAAAGCAAGTAATTGGATAACGAATGGTATCTAAAACGCTACAAGCTAAGATCATAATTTCACCCACACTAGTATTTTGTCAAACACTTGGTGTGCTATGTTTCAATAAACTTCCTGACTTTCTCTCTTTGGTCTTTGTGGTCAGGACAGTTTGTCGACCGAGAATACACAAGTGCTCATACACCTCTTCCGAGGTATGTATAAACTTATCCTCTCTAGGTCCACCTGATAGGGAATAGAACAAAAAAGAACATCCAAGCTAGGAGATAATCCTGCACATTTCTATGCGAATTAACCATAATAAGGATTTAAAGCATAAGTTCTCAATTCGGTCACACATGGTGCACTATATATTCCTATTCTATACACAAATTATACAGTCGAATCAAGTAAACAACTCATAATCACGTGCCAATATATCAAGGTATAAATCTACAATCCCTCTTTCAATTTCATATAGATTACCAAAATCATCACTAATTCCTTATCAAGAATCATTAAGCATAAATATATTGATCCCAAACCATATGGTGTCAACCAAATAGATACGATATTCAATTCAAATTAAAAAAATGTTCCATTATAACCTTTGAGCCAAAAATTAGTTCATAGCTCTTAAACTAAACATAAGTAGAAATATAAACAACATTTATGGATTACAAAATCAAAGGAAACAAATAGACAAGAATAAACTCTATCAAAGCTTCTTCAGTCTCCAAGAATCCCAATCCTTTCAAGATTTCCAATCCATGCTGCTAAGTGCTCTTGAGCTCCATGAAATCCCAAACATCTCCCTAATCTACCTACTAAACTATATGTACAATCATTACCTACTAGAAAATGGAGAGGAAGTTACATAAGAAAGAGAGAGATGGAGTATCTCAGAGGGGATAATTTGATATATTTCAAGGAGTTTTCCCCTCTCTTTATATATATGTGTCTTTTCCTTTAGCTAGGTCAAAACCAGGTCTTGTCTGCCTGGGAACCGGAGGTGGCGTTGCAGCGCCAAGTTTTAGCCTTGGAATGGCGCTGCAGCGCTGGGTCAACACATTTGGTTAGTAAGTTGCACTACATTGCCTATTTGTAAAGGAACTGGGGCACTGCAGCGTTGCAATGATGTCACTGTTGGCCAGGTAGAGGCGCTGTAGCGCTAGTTTTAAGCCTGGCATAGGTACTGCAACGCCGGTATAGGGAATTTGACCCTTTTGCCCCTACAATGCTGAAAATGACCTAATAAGCCATGCAACACATAGATTAAGTAAAATAATAACAAAATAATATACAAGCTATATAAATTACGAAGAATAAGCATCTTCTTAAGCAATAACGAATCTGATTCACGGGTTTAAACCCCACTCTTCACTCATACCTAAGGTTTATAACCTATCAGCTTTGATACCAAATGTAACGCCCCAAAATTTGGTCTATTTTCACACCCGAATTTCGTACATCACGGTCCCATCTCTTTCCAACCATATATCATTATATAGATAAATATAACAACATGCATTCTCAAATCCCAAGTTCTAATACCTTATAACCTTGATCATTACAAATAATGATAATTACATTATTCTTTACATCTTACAAGAATGACTTTCATCTTCCACCAATGATACATAACAGTTCATTAAACTATTCAATAACATAATTAAACTATTCTACATTACAAGTCTTGGCTTGATCTTCACGCTCATTCATATACTGAATGACACTTCGTCTGAAAACTGGTCAGCTTAATCTTTATGGGATCCTTAGTTCGTTCTAACATCGGTCACTAAAAATATTTTTATTTAAAGCAAGTGTGAGCATTCAATTGCTCAGCAAGTCATATCAGTTGAATAAACAATATTAAGAATTTAAACATTCCTTTAGAAGTTCAATAACTGAACAAAGGTTATGAAACAACTTGAATAATAGGAATAATTTCTGATTCCTATCATTTTAACACATTAACCACATTTACTTTGAAATGCTTTCTTTCTTCTACCTTTTTCATACACATTTTTGTTTGGCTAGAATCATTAGCACAGACTTAACAATAACGATTCATGAATAAACAGACCATTTTCATATTGAACAGTCAATCACAGAATAGTTCATCTCATAGAAACACCGAAGTGTTAAAATTATGGCACAAGGCCTCATACATTCTACCACCTTATACAAATATCACACATTTGCACATAGATAAAACTTCTCATGTTAAACATCTGAGAAAGTTTAAGAAATTAGCATTCATATTAAACATGAATGAAGTTAGGAAACTTGCCTTAAGCACAACTACAACTTACAGTTTACGCTGAACTATTCATTGCAATCCCTATATAACACATAAGAAAATAACATATACACCAATTAGTTATATACTTGACTTACACATTGGTTTAAGCATAAATTTACTCCTTATGGTTCGTGTTTATAACCTAAGTTCACGTAACCCTCATTCTTTACTGTTTTACGGTGTTATGACATACGGAGATGTCTTAACTCATACGATCATCATTTTTGATGATTTACATTCTTACCTTCTTCTTATAAATTTTCTAGGACTTCGTACACATCGAGTCTCTACTAGTAATCCATATGGTACTCTGAGTGGTTTCCCACAAACAACCAACAAACTAGTTTCCCATCTCATCTACATTGTCTTTCACAACGAGTTGGATCGGTTGCTAGTCCGTATATGTGACGCCCCCAAAATAGGTATACAACACCCATTCTGAGTCGCCAAATACAACTTCAGTAATACAATTGTCATGCAAAATACGATAACATATATACTGTGAGTTTGAATACAAATATAGTCTAATAGAGAGTATACAAACTCAAAATGAGTCCTCATTACAATTATTGATACACTATTTTACAAAATAGTGAGTACTACTAATACATCTATCCTGAACCATCACTCCATACCCCGGCTAGTTCCTGCTATGTTCTCACCTCCTGGAAGAAAAATGGAACAAAAAGGAAAAGGGTGAGCTCAACTAGCCCAGTAAAAAATATTATGACTAAGATAATATACAACAATTTATCATTAGTCTTCAACAGGGAAAAATCTGATAAAATATATTAGACAACAAGTTTTAGATCAACAATTGCAGCGGAAACAACAATCCATTAAAAGAGTCAAGTAGAGAAAAAATTTCTACTATCTTCTAAGATTTAAAAGTCCATCATCAATAATTTATTCATATAACATCAATTAATATACATCTTGAATAAAATATTCATCTTTGCACTACAGGCCAAAGATATTCATTTGTATCACCAGTTGGTCATGTTCATCTCAACACCTGTTCATCTTTGCACTACGGGCCAAAGATATTCATCAGTTAATCATTCATCTTTGCACTACGGACCAAAGATATTTAGTAATATCATCATTTAAGACGGAGGATGATGAAAAATATTTTAAAGAACGAATCCAGTGAGACCGAAGGACAAATATTAAGGATTCGTATAATAGTTTATCCAAGATCAATAATACTCCATAATAAACTATAGTGGAGTAAAATTCAAGAATGAAGATCAAAACATGGATTTAATTTCAAGAATAAGGGTCACAACAGATAACTTGGAAGAAGAATTTTTTTTTTCTTTTGTGAAATTTTTCTTTTTCAAGAATAAGGGTCACAACTTGGATTTGACTGGAATATCATATATTATTCTGAGAAAATCTTGCAGAAAAACTTCGCTCAAAATATTCTTATACTCAAAGAAAATACTCACATTACTCTAGAATAGGAATTTCTGATTTATGAAGGTGTGTTGAGGAAGGAGGGTTACCCCTCTATTTATAGTGCAGGACGGAGGAAAAATCAAATGAGGCTGTCTAATTTTTCTCCGCCCACCTGCCTAACCTCTCCCTTTCTTTTGCCTAACTCTTTAATTTGTAAATAGTTGGGCCCACAGTTTGGCAACTAGTTTGCACAAGAATTTACCCACTAACTTAGAAAGCATCTTTGCAGGAAAAGTTTGAAAAGATTTGCTTATTTAGAGGCCCACTCTTGGAAATGCTTTGCATGAAATGCAGAGGATTGAAATAGCCATCCACCAAAGACAAATCATATGTATGTAGGGAAATTCTTCCGCCCGTCAACTTAGAAAAACATGCAAGAATTTAATTCATATCCATCACATGCAAATATACATATAATAATATTATTATTTATAATATATTTGAATGAATATTTTATCGGAGAAAATAATTATAACTCCACAGAAAATATGCCAAACTTTCAACAATTATTATATGCTAAAATTCCTTCATTTATAACCGCATAAAATAAATAAATCCATCATTTATATCCACATCAAATAAATATTTCCTTATCATATAAATCAATAATTAATTATTTATAAATAATATTACAGAATCACAATTATGACAACCAGGCCGTTCCCAGGAAAGTGGGAGCTTTCTAATAAGAATTTCTCCTTACTGGCGCGCAATTAGGTGACCAAACCTCTCTTTGACAGAACTTTCTAGACATTGCCAATAATGCTATCTAATAATATTATTCAAATAATATGAATTATTGATCTGATAATGAGAAATACTGTGCAGTGATAATTATTGAAACAACAATAATATAAAATATCAACGCAACAATTATTGAATCAATAAAATAAAATATTGAACAGTAACTAATGTAACAATTATTGAGTACTGCCTTCTTACGTAAGGATCAATAATTCATCAATACTGTGCATCCACGCGTTTTACTGTATTTTAACCACTGGGTATTCCAACTGTGTTAACGGTAACAACTACGCCGTTATTTATAAAAATTTAAACTTGTCGTTTTCTTCATCTGACATTTATTCTGTCATGGGGCCCACAAATGACTGCGCCGTTGTACGAATATTCCCCGACAACAAGAATATTCCACAACCAAACGAATATTCCCCAACAACAATGATTATTTTATAACCACTTGCTTATTTTGCAAAATTTGCACATTTCACCCACAACCATAGTATTATATCAATTAACACCTTTTTATTTCAACATAATAAATAGAGAAAATTCAATTTTATTTATAATAAGTTGGGGTCTTACAGTATATACCTCCGCTCTCTCAAGGAATTATTTAGTCCAACTCCCATATGTCAACCATTAAAGATTATGATTGTACCACAACCTAAACTTAACTTAACTTATCCAAACCATTAAAGCTATAATGTTCGTTAAGTTGATTTCCCCTACCTTATGGTTTTCTGGAAACTAAATGCCTCACCTTAGAATTTATTCCTTATCGTAAAAGTCATATAGTCTTTAGTATGTTAAGAGCGATCGTTTAATGCTAATACTATGTGTTCATAGTGTGATAACCTGGGATTTTGAATAATCAAAATTTTATGAATATTTTTTTTATTTATTTAATATTAATATTGATTATCAATTTTGTGACAATTGTCTGTGATACGAGTCTCGAGAAGGTCAATTTGTGTATTGACTAATAAATTTAGAGTAGAGTTATGCTTAACCGCTTTAAAAACCCTAACCCTAATTTCTAGAAAGGGATTCGATAGAAAATATAATTAATATAATTATACTAATGAGTATGTGTTTGTACCGAAGAGATTTATTGATCAATGATTGATCAGATAAGGTTTAAAATTAGTAAACCCTAATAAGGGATTAGAAACCCTATCCGCAGGTTTAAAAACCATAACGTACAGTTAGTAACCCTAAACGAATGTCGAGAAACCCTAATTTAAAATCTGGGAATCCTAAAACCCTAATTAGGAAACCCTAATCCTAATTGGTAAGCTTAATGTGTTTATTAAACTTAAATATGATTAGAAAACCCTAATTATATTTTAGTTATCTTAATTTCTATTTTACAAACCCTAATTATAATTTAAAAATTTTATTTTTCTAATTAAAACCCTAATTAGGAAACCTTAATCCTAATTAGCAAGCCTAAAGTGATTATTATGTGTTAATATAATTAGGAAACCCTAATTATACTTTAGAAACATTAATTTCTATTTAAAACCCTAATTACATTTTCAAAATTCTTAATTTTCTATTTTAAAACCATAATTAGAAAATTCTAGAATTGGAGTTTGTAAAACCTAAGGGTTAGAACCTTAGGGTTAAACCCTAAGGGTTTGTGCATTTGTCTAGAATGCCATTAAATTATTTTGCTAAAGACCAAAATGCCCTTTTTCATTTATTTAAATGGTAACTTGCAAAATTCACCAACACCTTTTGTTGGTGAACCACTACATTGACTTGGTAAGTGTATTATATCAGCCACCAGCCGAAATTATTAGATCTAGCAACAAGTCATGGCATATATAAGAGAATTACAGAGAGAAAATGAATAAATCTTAGCCATTTTCTCTCTTGCTCTCACCTACTTTCTCTCTGACCAAGACATCCAAAAATTTTAAGTATATCAGTCCTAGAAACAGCCCTAGATCAACCAATAACAGATTGAAGAACAAAGATCAAAATCTAGAACATAAATGTATAAACCCTAAAATCCATTTTTGATCTTGTATGCTAAGACAACTTTTGTGTTTATGTGTTTAGATTAGTGTTATATAATGTTTTTAGTTGATCTATGTTGATCCATGATGGATCCATAGCATCAAATGGCTTTAAAAAGGTGTTTTTCAAAATCTATCCAAGAATAAAATTTGTGCTGTGACAGCTAATGCCAGGAGCCACAAATTCTTGTTCGTTTTCTTTTTTTGATGTTTTAAAGTTGTTATGTGTAGCTTGTAATGTTGTCTTTAAGCTGCAAATGGAATCAGTACCATTTGATGTCTAGATTTGAAGTTATTAACGGTCAAAACCAGTTGACCGGGAATGACCAAGCGCAATCTGGGCAACCTAGAAATTTAAAATATCCGTCTGACAAGATTTTTAAGCCTCTTGATCTGTCAAGTTTTTAGTGTTATGTTGATGTTGTTGTAACATACATGTAGCCTGTTATATGTTCTTTGATTCAATGGTTTTAGATCATTAATATCATCAACAAATCAAGTGTAGTGGGTGGTCAAACCTGACCATTTGAGCACGAAGTGCTGTTTCTGGAAAACCCAGAAACAGTTAGAACAAACATTCTGACATTGTTTGACCGAATTAAATATGGCGATTTGGATGTTATTTAACTGAGTTATTGATTTGTAACTGTACCTTGACATTATTAATATAGTTGTGAACTTTAATAACATCCATGCAACAACCAGAACTAGAAGTGAATTGAGCCACAAAGTAGGCAGTCGAAGCTGTTTGGGTTTCTGGGTAACCCAGAAAGCCCAGAAGCTTCTGACAGCTACTTTGGGGCTTCAGATCTTGCATCTGTGATGTGTTATGACCAAGTTGAGGAATTATAGTTGTAGTATTATATGTGTACTACGATATTAAACCTAAAGTTAGCCCAGAAACGATTTTAAACCGAGCATTTAATCTGGTCAAACAAGGCAAGTTGATAACAAGGCTGTCAGTGTTCTTGAGCTCAAGAATACCAACAACGACGCTTTGTGTCGTTAAAGGTCTTTAGCGACAGTTACTATTCATGAGTTACTATTCACGAGTTACTATTCACGGGTACTATTCACGACAAAATTAGTTTCTTTTTCTGACCAAATTACCGTTGATTTATGAATCTTACTCTTGAAATTAAATCCATGTTTTGATCATATTATTTTTATTATCATATATAACATTTTTATAAGCTTAGTGATGAAATTTCTCTTTGACTTGAGTGTAAAGATGGGTAGATTATTGGTATGATCGTGACTATGGGTTCTCTTTGGCCATTAGTGCAAAGTTGAATCGTAGACTGATATGATCATGAACATTGAATTTACAATTGAATATTTTTAGCTTAAGTGCAAAGGTGAATGGATCAACATGGTTATAATTATTGTTTATATAAATTCTGAAATGATTATATATTTCTTTGAGATATTAATATATTTGGCCTGTAGTGCAAATATGAACTGTTGATGAATATATTTGGCATGTAGTGCAAATATGAACTGTTGAGGAATATCTTTAGCATGTAGTGCAAAGACGAATTGTTGATGAATATTTTTGGCTGGTAGTGCAAAGATGACCTGTTGTTGAATATCTTTGGCCAGTAGTGCAAAGATGAACTGTTGATGAATATTTGTGGCCCGTAATGCAAAGATGAATTCATTAGTATGATTATGAACATGAAATGTGATTTGGTATAACCATGATCTTTGATGTTTCAGGTAAAGACATGTGATGAAAATTATCTTTGTCCTGGATGCGAAGAGGAATTTAGAATCACAATTATGATTATGAGTTATTCATATGATTATAGACCAGAACTGTTAATTGATGTTACAAGGATAAAACATTATTAGTGGATTTTTAACATGGAGAAGATAATAGACTTTATGGTCTATTTGACTCTTCTAATGGATTGCTCGTTCCACTGCAACTATGGTTGAAATTTTTATCATCTTCCATATGTTCTAAATCTTTGATTTATTATTGATGAAGGCTATTGATAATTTAATTATCTTTAGTCATGATATTCTTTATTTAGCTAGTTGTGCTCACCCTTTTGCTTCACAATTCCTTTCAGATAATAAGAGTGTAGCTGGGTCGAGCAGGGGTAACAAGGGAATAGAACGGTGGTCATCATTTAGTAGTTATATTTGGTGAATCAAATAGGGTGAGGCGAACCCAACGTTGGAAGGGTGTTTTGCCACTATCATACAAGATGTCTAAAGACATACAACCTCGTGTCATCATAAGACAGGGTTGTGCACATCCACTTACTGAGTATATCTACGAGCACTACCTATATGATCTTGGAGTTTATTTGAAGTATAATTCTCAATTAGAGACAGTAGAGATAATTATATGTCAAGAGAAGACTCACCATTGAAAAGAATATGATAGTAATCTTCTCGTTTTTCTTTGGGGTCTATTGGGTCAACCAAGGATAATTCTGTGGGCATATGATATCTATCATAACCTAGACGCATTGCCTCCCATGTATGAAGGTTTCCTTGAGAACTTCCTAAAGATTTTAATTTCTAAAACAGTTTTTGACTATACCTTTATGTAAGGTGCCACTGTGACGTGCTATCCAAGGTTGGGATGAGAGTCACAGTTGGTATATATTTGTATCAAAACTCACAGCATACGTGTTGTTGTATTTTGCACGACAATTGTTGTAATAAAGTTTTAGTTGTTTTCTGTACCATGTATTTGGCGACTCAGAATAGGTTGGATGGATGAACCTATTTTGGGGTTGTCACAGTTGGTATCAAAGCTTAGGGATATGGTCTCTGGCGGAGATCGGAGAATATAACTAGGAGGAAGGAGATGAGTAAATCCTTCGCTAGTGTGTCCTACCTAAGCTTAATTGTTGGTCGGTCATAATATACGGATATTATGTGATACGCTAATTTGCTTAATTAACCCTTGTTTTATGGTAGTATTTGAGAATGGCAGCTGAGAATGCTAATAATGGAGTGAATGAGACTGTGGGGATACCTCTAATCACTAACCATGATAATGTGATGTCAGACGGAAAAGAAATTAGAGATATTCTTGTGGTGTGGGAAGAATTAATAGTTGCACCCGAGCTAGTCGCATAGGTAGCAGCTGAGAGTGAGGAAGAAGAAGAACCTGAGGATAATTTATTAGAAAATTTTATGATCGAAATGTAGAATTGCAAAATCGTATTTATGAGTTAGAAGAGCAGGCTGAAGAACGGCAGGCGGTCATGGAACAAAAGGATGCAGCAATCCAAGCTTGTGTTACCCGATATGTGATGCTTGAAGAGAAGTGTAAGACCCCGAATTTTATGAAATAAAAGTATTCAATTTTTCTTATAATTATTATTCAGTAAATGGTTAAATTGATAAAAGTAAAAGTTAAGGGTGATATATGATTTTTTTTTTCAAAATACGCAAGTGGTTATAAAATATTCATTGTTGTCGGAGAATATTCGTTTAGTCGTGGATTATTCGTTTAGTCGTGGAATATTATTTCTGTCGGGGATATTCGTACGACGGCGCAGCCATTTGTCGGCCCCATAACAGAATAACTATCGGATGAAGAAAATGACAAATTTGAGTTTTTATAAATAACGGTGTAGTTGTTACCGTTAACACTGTTGGAATAGCTGGTGGTTAAAATACAGTAATACGCGTAGTTGCACAGTACCACACGGTATTGCACATTATTTTTTTCAATTATTGATTCTTACGTGAGAAGACACTACTTAATAATTGTTACAGTAATTACTGTTCAATATTTTATTTTATTGAATCAATAATTGTTGCGTTGATATTTTATATTATTGTTGTTTCAATAATTGTCACTGCACAGTATCTCCATTATCAGATCAATAATTCATATTATTTTTATAATATTATTAGATAGCATTATTGGCAATGTCTAGAAAGTTCTGTCAAGGAGAGGTTTGGTCACCTAATTGCGCGCCAGTAAGGAGAAATCTTTATCGGAAAGCCCCCTCTTTTTTGGGAACTGCCTGGTTGTCATTATTGTGATTTTGTAATATTATTTGTGAATAATTAATTATTGATTAATATGATAATAAAATATTTATTTGATGTGGATATAAATGATGGATTTATTTATGTGGTTATAAATGAAGGAAATAATGTTGAGGTATTTTATCAGTATTTTATCGGATTGGAGGTATTAAAAAATCAAATTACTGTTCTTATAGCTTTATTATGTGAGTTATAATTTTTAATCTGACCGTTGGATCGTTGTGATTTTTGGATATGTTATACATATATAAGTTGAGTATATGTTCACAAATTTTGAACCGTTAAAAATGAACGAATGATTTGTTATGAATTTTAAGAGGTGACTGATTCGGAAATTAGGTTTATAAATGATTTTGGTGGAAAATTCTAGAAATGGGTGGGCCCCACTTTTGGTTATTGGGGAAGATGGCTGATTTTTGGTGGGTGGAATAGTATCAGGTAAAGCAATTAGGCAGCAGGTCAAGTCTGCTTCGGCGTGCTAACATTTTCTTATAAATAGAGGGCTAAGTTAGAATTGAAAATCACACCATAATTCATATGTTTTCTCTCTTTTTCTCTCTAGATTATCGAGTGTATTTTGTGAGTATTTAGATACTTGGTGAGTTGCTATTCATCAGTGCAAGTTTCCTTCAGCGTCATATCCGATATCCAGTTAGAAGTACTGCTCTTTTGAGGTAAGGGATAGTAAGGGATTTTAAGGGTTGTTATGTTTTTCAGTTTTGTAATTTTTCTGACCTTCAAAAATTCTGGAAAAATTTGAAATGATAATTTGATGAGTTTTCTAGATTGTGTCCAAAAATGGCGATTTTTGGATGTATAAATTAAGAGTTACGAATTTTATGGGAAATGACTATTTTAAAAGTAACCGCTTATAACTCCTTGTGGTTAACTCCAAAATTGATAAAATTTTTATTGGGAATAAATCTATATAATATCAGTGTACTCTATGAATTTCGAAATTTTTGGACAAGAGTACAATTTATGATAAATGTCTAAATATTCGACGGTTTTGGCCATATAAAAAATAGTAAATGAATTTTAAAAATTCTGAGAAAAATATATGTTCAATGTGGGACTATATTATGCTAAATCCCAGAAAAAAAATATTTTTTGAACTGATTTGGTATTTTTCATGAAAATAGACTAGTTATGAGTAAATGAATTAAATATGTTCGGTGAAGGAAGAAAATTGGAAAATATGATTTTATGCTTGAGAATCATATATGAGGTATATGAAGATTTTTGATGAGGGTTTTGGTTATTGGTTATTAAATCTTATGATTAAATGCATTCATTAGTAAAGTGTAAACAATTAAAATAAATTGTTTATAAGTTTAAGAAATTTTATTCTTTCAATATCATTATACCGAAGTATTGGTATGAATTTTATTGTGGAATTTCTACCTTTTTGTGTCGGGTTTACTATTCATGAGTTACTATTCATGAGTTACTATTTACGATAAAATTGGTTTTTTTTTCTGACCAAATTATCGTTGATTTATGAATCTTACTCTTGAGATTAAATCTATATGTTGATTATATTGTTTTTATTATCACGTATAATATTTTTATAACCTTAATGATGATATTTCTCTTTGACTTGAGTTTAAAGATGGGTAGATTTTTGATATGATCATGACTATGGGTTCTCTTTGGCCAGTAGTGCAAAGTTGAATTATTGACTGGTATGATCATGACCATTGAATTTATAATTGAATATCTTTAGCTTAAGTGCAAAGGTGAAGTGATCAAAATGGTTATAATTATTGTTTATATAAATTCTGAAATGATTATATATTTCTTTGAGATATTAATATATTTGGCCTGTAGTGCAAATATGAACTGTTGATGAATATATTTGGCCTGTAGTGCAAATATGAATTATTGAGGAATATCTTTGGCCTGTAGTGCAAAGATGAATTGTTGATGAATATCTTTGGCCCGTAGTGCAAAGATGACCTGTTGTTGAATATCTTTGGCCTGTAGTGCAAAGATAGTGCAAAGATGGTCTGTTGACGAATATATTTGGCCCGTAGTGCAAAGATGAAATTGTTAGTATGATTATAAACAGGAACTATGATTTGGTATAACCATGATCTTTGATAGTAATCTTCCCATTTTTCTTTCTGGTCTATTGGGTCAACTAAGGATAATTCTGTGGGCATATGATATCTATCATAACCTAGACGCATGGCCTCCCATGTACGAAGGTTTCCTTGAACACTTCCCAAAGATTTTAATTTCTAAAATAGTTTTTGACTATACCTTTATGTAAGGTGCCATTGTGACGTGCTATCCAAGGTTGGGATGAGAGTCACAGTTGGTATATATTTGAATCAAAACTCACAGCATATGTGTTGTTGTATTTTGCACGATAATTGTTGTAATAAAGTTATAGTTGTTTTCTGTACCATGTATTTGGCGACTCAGAATATGTTGGATGGATGGACCTATTTTGGGGTGGTCACAGAAGTCCAATCAGACCAAACTAGTTAGACTTGATAAGTGTTTATATAAGTTATAAACACTGATGTGACTATGTGGTAATGTGTCTAGTAGAAGTTTGACTGTAGAATACAGTGTTACATGTTATGAAATATTGTGCTAATTGTGAGACCGATATTATTGGTTATAGGTCTTACGAACGCAGATAAGTTTATTGTGTAGCTGTAATCAACGCGGAAGACAAGTTTCCTAACTCAACTTTGAGTTATATTCATTCAATTATTATAGTGGTTAATTATTGCTAATTATACCACGTCCAGGGATTTTTTGTTGATTATTCGCAGTTAGTGCATATTTAATAATTTAAATTGAATTACTGATTCTGAAAATATATTTGTAGAATAACTGTTGTTGGATATTTAAATTTGTAGAAGCTAATATTGACAGTATAGAAAATTCCTGTTTATTGTCGAATTATATTGAGAAATGTCTTAGCCAATTATTCTGGACTAGACGAACATTTTTTAGCACTTGATAGGTTCGAGAAGAGAATTCAATTATTATTGACAGATCGATGCCAATTATTTCGGCTAGATCAAGAAGTAACTTGAATTTGAAATCACAATATTTCGTTGTTAAATCAAAATCTTGATTCTGAAACTGAGAAGAACAACCTTTTATATAAAGGGAACATTTTAGGTCGTATATTCGACCATTGCGCACTGTTAAGTATTATGCATAATATAGGGTACAAGGATTTGGCCTGCTCTAAGTACTTGCTGATGGGTATGATTTAATCTTTATGGCTATCTGATACTCCTGCGTATGTATCAAAGTAAATCTTTGATAGATACCCGAGAAAAGAAGTTCTAGATCTAGTGTGATCACTCAGCATAAATTTGGAAAACATTCCACTTTGTAATTGCGTAGAATTGATTCTTGATTATTCATTAGAATATTGCAGAAATTATGAAAGCGTTGTATTATTTCATTATCAAATTATTGCGTTGCCTAGAATACGAGAAGACTTGTTATTGATTAACAATTTGTTTAGCTATTTCAAAGTTCCTCGAACTTTGGTTTCATTCTATAAAAATAGATTGTCTATTCTTATTGATTCGTATATATTTATTGTATGTCTTAACTTGCGGGGCAAACTTGTTGCTCACCCTTGCTATATATAAAACATTTCAGTTAGAATCGAAGAGGCCAGCGGATCGAAGAAGAACAAAGGCAAACGCATGATGCTGGAGTAGTATAATGAATAATATTATTATTATGTTGTATTTTATTGTAAACCCTTTTTGTATATTTAAGGGGTATTTCTGTAATGTTAAGGTTAGTGGACCTGGGACTTATGTATTAACAACATATGTTAATGAGTTATGTATTCCTATTTATATTTAAATGGGTAGTTAGATGTTATTATATTGTGGATCGTGAACACCAAACTCGGGGGTTAGGTAACCCAGATTTGGGGGTGTCACAGGTTGGTATCAAAGCTGTAGTGACCAAGGTGTCACAAGTTGATAGAAGAGCTGTACGTTATATACCTTAAGTGGGGTGGGGGAAAACCATAGGATTATAACCATACGCGAGATAGAGAAAACTCATTTAGAATTCTAAGCGAGGGATTACCAAAGTGAATCAATAGTGAGATAAGTGTACAGATAGTGTGAGAAGTTTGTACTGGTGGAGTACTAATCAAGTTGTTTAAACTGATTGTAGGATGTCTGGAGAAGATCAAATGAGTGCGGAGATTCTAACGGCTGTCGCACCAGTGCTAGTAGACGAGGTGCCAACACAGAGTGAATCAGTGGAAGAAGTAGGAAAAGATGAACCCATGGTTAATCTCGGGAGTGATCATGACGATTATCCCGAGATGTATCTGAGTGAAGATGAGGAGGCAGAGTCTAAGCCAGCTAAGGTGGAATTAAAGAATAATATCAAAGTTGGAGACATTCTCTATCCGACTCACACTCGGACTTTCATTAAACTTATTACCGTTCATTACGGCTTTCTTGATAATTTCATATCTTACTTACTACCTTCGTCAATGTTTAAGTCATACAACCAATGTATACTTAGAACGTTCGCACGACACGAATACGATTCACGAGGATCGTTTACTTATTCTGCGTTCACATTGTTCATCTCTTAATCTCTCATTCAACCTTTACCTAAGGTTTTAATCGCTCTCCTTCGTGGTCCATTACATGAACACTACGTTCGTCATCCTTTCTTAATGTCGAAGCCATACGATTCGTTGTATGCTAAGACCGATCATTCATCGCAACTACTTTGCATTTACATTCTTTGTCTTTTAACCCCGTTCAATATTTCCGTTCAACCTTTACTAAAGGTTTAAATCACTTGTTTAAGTGTTACATTATGTGAACTATATGTTCATTATCTTTCCTTGCATTTCTCCCAAGAGTTGAGCACTTAAAAGCACTTCTCTGGGTTTTTCCCTGTACCGGCGCTGCGGCGTCGACTCCCTTTATTTTTGTTGCGCTGCAGCACCACTCTCCAGTAACTATTGCCCGGAGTCGGCGCTGCGGTGCCCCATTTCTAGTTCAAACTGGCGCTGCAGCGCCAGTTCAAAAACTCAGTTTTTTTCTTCAAGTGTTCAAACATAGTTAAGATGCTTACTTTGCAATCTCATAACTTCTTCGTTATAACTCGGAACAAGGTCGTTCCAAAGCTATTTTCTTCCTTCTCTTACGCACTTCAACTCCCCTTGGATAGAATTTCATTCTGAATCCGTTAACATGCCATTCGATTGGCTTAAATTTCATTATTAATTCATTTTACGTTATTAACGTTCTTCGTTCGTTAATCCGTAATTCGGTCATCCGAACTCGAAATTTGTTCGTTCTTGAGTCCACGACTCACATTTTTTTTTCGTTTTCTTACATTCTTAGAAAACCCTACACATTCGGGTTCATTTACATACTTTTTACTTTTCACTCATCTTTTACAAATTTTTTACCATAACTTCGTTATAGCTAAGTTTAATCCGTTCTTCATGAACATTTCCTAAATAATAAGCATCAAACTTATATGCGATGGTTTTAAACTTGTCCATCAACAACAATTTTTATGTATGATGGTTTTAAATTTGTCTATCAACAACGTTCTTGTGACGATTTGTTTGTTTGAGTTGTGATTCTGGAGACAGAATCCTTGTAAGGAATGAAGGATGTAACAATCCGAAAATTTAAATTGTAATTTTAAATATTTATTGAATTATATAAATATTTAATTGGTGCATTTATTGCTAAATAAATATTTGTTTAATTTGAATTGATTAATTATTTATGTTGTAAATAAATAATTAATGAGTTAAGAAAATTATTATTATATTGATATTTCAAGTTGATGGTTAATTATTTGTATTGAGTTATGTGATTAAATGAATTGTTTAATTAATGGTTATTTGAATTAATTAAATTAAATATGAAAGCTTGATTAAATAAAGTGTGACAAATAACTATAGTATAAGGAGTTATTAAAAATAAATTAAAGTAGTTTTAATCTAGTTTTACCCAAACAATGCTTAAGGATATAAATTCTTTAAAATTTAAATGGTTTGCCAAACAAGCCTTATGGCTTTTGATATTTCTAATTTATAAAATAAATAATAAATATAATGTATACGTTATTTTGGGTAACTAATGATGGCTATTAAGGCCATATCAGTTTTGTTTTTTTATATTACGCATACTAGTTGCTGGGTTTTGAGAGAGTTCAGAGAATAGCAGAGAGAATTGAGAAAAGAGTTTGAGAGATTGAGGGAGATTGGTCTTCAACTAACAAAGATTGTATAAGCTAATTGAAGGTATGTTCTACCACTTTGATATTATTTACGAGTATTTCGGTGAAGCTTTGTTATACTCTGTGAATTCTATTTCTTCTATGCTCTGTGAGTTCTAGTTTTTCTTCCGAATTGTTGTTATGTAACTAAGTTATGAGGGTTATACATGTTTGTAGTGATTAGATATGGTGTTTAAACAATAATCACACGCAAATTTCGTCTACAATAGGAGGAAAATTTGTCAGTATATGTATTCTTGGTATGTTTCCATATGTAATCATGTAAGTATTAATTTTAATGGCCAATTTGGTTGTGAAACTGTAAATTGAAGTTTGTGTATGGTATTTCATTGAGATACGAACAGAACGTAGTTTGAATAGAGTATTTTGGTCTACTAATGAATTTACAGTGTATACTGTGTTATCAACTATGGAGTTTTAGTTTTAGTTTTTTTTTAAACCGTGTTTTCAAAATTTAAGTTTTTAAAATCTTGGTTTAGTCATTGTTAATTAGTATATGAATAATTGGTTATGATTATGGGTAAATTATGTTAGTTGTTCATGTAAATTTAGATGTTAGCAGTGTCATTTAGTACAAAATTTAGTTGTTATGTTCTTCGTCGTTGGGTTCTCTGAGTTTCGGCGCCCTAGCGCCAAAAATGGGCCAGTAGCTCGCGCCCTAGCGCTGGAACTCGCGCCCCGGAGCTGTTACTCCCACCCCGTCGTCGAAAAAGTTGTCCGAGTTAGGCAGTTTTGACCTCTTGTAGTAAAACGGCCATAACTTTCTCTTACGAACTCTGATTGAGTTGATTTAACATGATCCGGAACGAGGACAAATAGCTATACAACTTTTATGCTTTAGGTTTTTAAATTTGAGGTCTATAACTATAGTCAAAATGGCCATCTTTAGGACTGTTGTGTATTTGGAGCCAATCGGAGGGCGTCGGGATGCACGAATGCAAGTGCAACCCTTTGTGTATTATTATAACTTAATGATAACATGTTGGACATGTAATAGGATGTTGTATCAAGTTGTGAATTTGCATGTGGTGCAATGACATGATCACTTAAGTTGTTGTAATAAAGCTAAAAAGTAATGTTCATGAAAAGATGTGATGTTGTTTAAACTTAAACTTAGTTAGTAGCTATACTAAGAGTAATAAAGTAACTCATAAAGGTAATGTTAGTGTAACTAATGTGTATTGTCAATACATATGGTATGTGTAGGACTTGGGGTGAACGTGAATAGTAATTGTTTAACCTACGCATGAGGCAAGTTCTCTAACTCTACTTTTATAATTGTGCAGCTATCTTTAAGCAAGTTTTCTAATATATTATCTTGTTAATTCAAGTACTATTTTCAATTCGATTATAATATAGTAATGTAAGTTATTCTGGAGTAAGTTATTCTTGTATTTAACTTGTTGTTTAGCATGCACAACTATATATATACTATTGTCAAACATTTCTATCGTTAAAGCTACTATGCATACTTAGTATTGAATTCTAATTAACCTTGGCTTAGTATTGTTTAAGCAAGGTATGCTATAGTTATTCAAATGGTATGCTATTAGATTATTCCTAAAGCATGACTTTAGTTTACTATGATTGATTCAATCACGATTATTCTATAGTATAGTGTTATTGGGTTTATTCAACTACTCCTTAGTTGATGTTCGTTGAATTCCAAATTTCCTTGAAAGCTTATCCAAACCATACTTACTTTGGTGCGGACTTGTATTCTAAATACTGAGATGAACAACTCTTTTAATAGAGGTTTACACTTAGCGTTGAAATGGTTGTGCACAATACATTGTACGAAGGGTTGATCCCCCTAAGTACGTGGAGTCCTTATAGTCTTATGACTGTTAAAGTTAAAGTTGAAAGATTACTTATAACTGTTGACATGATTCGTGGTCATTAGCCCCTCAGTGAATGTTATAATTTTCAGAAAGTTAATAGAATATATTGTTCAGTTCTATTGAGCCTAATATTGGCAATTGATGTAAAAGTTTAAAGATTTACTTATTGTTATTTCAAGTGGGCCTTGTTTGCTCATTCTTGCCTATAAAATTTCTTACAGCTAAAGTTGAAACGGGTGACGTACCTAGTACCAGTAAGGGAAAAGGAAAGATGAATAAATACTGAAGACTTGTAATAGTTTTGATAGTTTACTTTCATAATTTGATTTAAAGATTGTAATGAAGTTATTTAATTTTCCGCATTTGAATGATTGTTGTTAAAGGTTAGATAACCTGGGAGATTTTTATTTAAGTTTAATCCTGTATGGACATGTTTTCTTTTATTATTCAATTCTATTGTGATTGGGTAGTTAGAAATGAATGTTTTGATTATGTGAACACCAAATCTTGAGGTAATGAAGTATCGGGATTTGGGGGTGTCACAAGTTGGTATCAAAGCTTTAGGTTATGAACCTTAGGTGGGGGAAAAGCCTTAGGAAGTAACCTTTGAAAAGATAGTGGAGATAACTCTTATGGAGTTTTAAGAAAGAAGTAATAAAACACTTATGTGCTTATGTGTTTATATTTATGTACTCATGAGTGTCGAGTAGTAATGATTAATAATTAAAACTTTAAAACTTTGTTGTCAGGATGACTAATGTCGGAGAATCCAATCAGGCTAGGGAGGAGGGACCTCAGATGACTATAGAGGAGGAGCCTCGCGCCATTCAGGTAGTTTGGGAACAACTACTGCCACGGGAGTCAGCCCCGTTGGTCACAGTAGTTGATGATGAGGATGATGCTGTGGAGACAGACGAGGAGGATCCCGTTGAGTTACCACAGGAGGATGAGGATGACGAGGACGAGGAGGAAAGGATTCCACTTAACTCGATAGCTGGCCGTATATACGATGAGGTGCATGACCGTAACGTGGAACTTTAAGATACAGTTGAGGAGTTGCAGGAGATAGTAGCTGAATAACAGACTGCAATGACATAAAAAGACGGCGAGATCCAGGATCGTGAGGAACGACTGACAAATGCCAAGGAGAAACTAATACAGACTGAAGGAGAGAAAGAACAATTGATCGAGATGGTTGCCGAACTGAAGAGCAAGCTGAGAGAAGAAGCTGCTAAGAGGGTAAGAGCTGAAGATGCTTACGAGGAAGCTTTTCAACGAACCAGATTAGCAGTAAAAGACACGCAAGCAAAGAGGATGAAGATGGAAGAGATGGATAAAGTATTTAACACCGCAATTAATCGAGCTCAAGATCGGGTCATGGGATATCTGATTCAGTTCGAGACGCTGCCATCATTTGTGTTAGATCGCAGAACAATGTTTTGAGTCATGGAGGAACAACGTGATAGGGCTACGATGAGTGAAATGTTAAATAAATTGTAAATCCCAAGTGTTATGCAACCTATGGGATATGACTATTATGTTGTCCTGAAACTTTTGAAGTTCAGAAAAGTAATATAGATAGTAGTGATGCTATTGTTTTATGTTTTACAAAAAGGTTTTGAATAAATAAAAGTTGTTACTTTATTCAAAATGTTATGCGTTATATGGCTATTTCTTTTATGGAGGCAAGTTAATTAGAAAATACTTAAAGAAGCTGAGTAATAGTCTAATAGATGTTTTGTTTTAACAGAAAATGCCTCCCAGACGTGAACCACCCCGACAGAGAAACAATGAGAGAACTACCAATAACGACAATGTTGACGGTAACCCCGTTCAACAACTAGTGACACTACTGACAGGAGCGTTGCAGAATCAACCACAAAACCATGGTACAACATTTAAGAATTTCATGGCGGTTGGCCACCTGAATTCCATGGGTCTATGAATCCAGTCGAAGCACAGACCTGGATTATGGAGATAGAAAAGGTGTTCGATGTCGCTAGGGTATGGGATGACCAGAGGACTGCTTTCGCAACATTCATGTTGAAAGCAAAAGCTAGTTATTGGTGGTAGGCCAATAAAACTCGTGAAGGGCCAGGAGTGATGACCTGGGATAGGTTCAAGGAGTTGTTCTTCGAGACTTATTTCCCGAAAAGTTCGAAGAGTCAGCTAGAAGTGCAATTTTTGGAATTAAAGTAGGGAACGATGACGGTATCTGAGTATGCCACGAAATTCAACGAATTGGCGAGGTTTACACCATATCAGGTCAGCACAGACGAACGTAAGGCGAAAAGATTTGAATAGGGACTGAAGCCCTGGTTGTACAGTATGGTATCCCTGTTCTAGTTGAAGACATTTGCAGCGGTGATGGAGAAAGCAGTACTCGCTGAAGGTGGAGGCAAGGCAGTGACAAAGTTCAACCAGGAACAAAAGAAGAAGAGGAATGAGAATGAGACTAAGAATGGGAATGGTAGCGGTGGAAACAATAACAACAACAACAGCAGCAATGACATGAAGAGGAAGTGGAATAGGAACGTGGGTGCTGGACACCAGCAGGGTAACCAACAAAACAAAAAGATTGAAGCATGTGCGACATGCGAAAAATTTTACAAGGGTGCGTGCTTAATGGGGAAATTGCTACAATTGTGGCCAGGAGGGCCACATCGCCCCAAATTGCACTCAACCGAAGTAGAATGCGTGCTTTACGTGCGGATCCAAGGATCACTTTGCTCGTGAATGTCCTAAGAAGAGGGATGGAGTGACAACCAGAAGCAATGGAGGTAACAATGGAGGTACATGGGCCATTGCAGGACCTGCAGCATCAAACAAACCCATAGCCAGAACGTTCAACATGACTGTGCAGGATGCTGTGCAATCAAAAGATGTGGTGTCAGGTGTTATCCCAATCAATGATATAAATGCTTATGTATTTTTTGATTCGGGTGCTACTTGTTCGTTTATATCTGATGAATTTGCTAATAGGTTAGAATTACCTAGAGAAGAACTGAATTTTCCTTTGAACATAGAAATTGAGAATAAGGAAGTAATCCCAGTTAGATTCGTATACAAGAACTATAGGGTGAACATTAAGGTGAATATCTTGTTGGTAGATTTGATTCCCATTAGACTCGGGGAATTTGATATAATTTTGGGAATGGATTGGCTGTTCAAATACGGAGCGGTAATTGACTGCCAAAAGAAGTGTGTAAACCTTATGACTCCGTCAAAGGTAGTATTTTATGGTAGCAAGTCACCTAGACAAATGAAATGTCTGACGACTATGCAGGCCAAGAAATTATTGAGTCAAGGTTGTGTGGGCTATTTAGTTTACATAGTCGATACTCAGAACAAGGGGGTAAAGCTAGAAGAAATATCGGTAGTGAGAGAATTCGAAGACTTGTTTCCAGAGGATTTGCCAGGACTTCCGCCTAATAGAGAAATTGAATTCGTGATCGACTTAGTGCCGGGAACAGCACCGATATCGAAGGCTCCGTATAGAATGGCTCCGGTAGAAATGAAGGAACTGATGGTACAGTTGCAAGAGCTGCTGGACAAGAAATATATTCAACCAAGCGTATCGCCGTGGGGAGCGCCAGTTTTATTTATGAAGAAGAAGGACGGATCAATGCGTCTTTGCATTGATTACAGGGAGTTAAACAAAGTCACTATTAAAAACAAATACCCGTTGCCAAGAATAGATGACTTGTTTGACCAATTAAAGGGTGCCAAATACTTTTTGAAAATAGATTTGAGAAGTGGGTATCACCAGTTGAAAGTGAGGAAGGAGGATATACCACAAACGACATTCAGAACTCGGTATGGACATTATGAGTTTTTGGTGTGATGTCTTTTGGTTTAACCAATGCACCTGCTGCGTTCATGGATCTGATGAACAGGGTGTTTAAACCATTCTTAGACAAGTTTGTAGTGGTATTTTTATCGACGACATTCTAGTGTATTCCAAGACTCAAGAAGAACACGTGGAACACTTACGTTTGACATTGGAGACACTAAGAAAGGAAAAGTTGTACATAAAATTCTCTAAGTGCAAATTTTGGCTCGACCGTGTATAATTTTTGGGTCATGTTATTGACAATGATCGGATTTCAGTGGATCCATCAAAAGTGGAAGCTGTAATCAATTGGGAACAACCAAGAACACCGTCAAAAGTGAGGAGTTTCTTGGGACTGGCTGGTTATTATAGAAGATTCATTCAAGATTTCTTTAAGATAGCCACTCTGCTAACAAATTTGATAAGGAAAGCAATAAAATTCGTGTGGACAGAGAAATGTGAAGAAAGTTTTCAAGATTTGAAGAAGAAGCTAAGTGTGGCACCTGTGTTGATATTACTAGACAATACAATAAATTTTGTGGTGTATAGTGATGCCTCGCACAAAGGGTTGGGTTGTGTTCTTATGCAGAATGGGAAAGTCATTGCGTATGCATCAAGATAATTGAAAGACTACGAAAAAGGGTATCCGAATCATGATTTAGAGTTGGCGGCGGTTGTGTTTGCTCTGAAGATATGGAGACACTATCTGTACGGAGAGAAATGTGAGATTTACACAGACCATAAAAGTCTGAAGTATATTTTCACACAGAAGGACCTGAACATGCGTCAAAGAAGATGGATGGAACTGATAAAAGATTATTATTGTGAGATCTTTTATCATCCAGGCAAAGCAAACGTGGTTGCAGATGCCTTGAGTAGGAAAGGCAGGGAAAAGTTAATTTTGTTAACTGATAAGGAGGAGCTTATTACAGCAATGTCAAGGTTAGAGTTGGAAATCAAATTTCCAAAAGAATCTGATGAGAAATTGTACCAGATGGAAGCCAGTCAAACTTTGGTGGACAAAGTGAAGAATGCTCAATTGCAGGATGAGGAATGCAGAAAAATAAGAGAAGGTGTGGTCGGGGGAAAAGAAATAAAGTACAAAATTGATACTGAGGGGATGTTGAGATTTGAAGGACGAATATGGGTTCCAGTAGTACCAGATATTAAAGAAGACATATTGACCAAAGCTCATAATGTAAAGTCCCCGAACCCGGATACTTGAAACCCGAACTCGGTACTTCACGATACCATTTCCATGAGCGGAAATATTACTTATAATAATAACAGTAATATAAATTTTAAACTTAACTTACATTTATCAGAGTTTAATCCCAAGTACGCAACCTTTACTACATTCTTTGCATGATATATAATACATATCATTAACTTAATATAGTCTATCTATAACAAATGATACCAATAATATGCCCTGTTTGCTTTCCTTTTCACTTATTCTTGGCCGAACTTTCCAGTTCTTCACACTTAGCTGAAAACATTTAAATTAAGCAAGGATGAGCATTTGAGTGCCCATCAAGTATTATATATATATATATATATATATATATATATATAAGTTGAAAGAATTTAAATGTTTTCTTTATAATATTCTTCTACAACCGGTCAATAGTTGTGAAGTAATCTGTACCAATAACAATAACATAACAACCCTCTTTCAAATTTTTGAAACTATGTATTGTCTATACATGGGGTTTCTGTGACATATTATGAACATTATTTTCATTTTCGAAAGGGTTTAAACAGAAATTCATCTGTATACTGGCCATTGCTTATGGGCCTGAGGGTGTACAGTCCATGGGCCCTGTATTGATCAATACTACATTGCTAGAACGATATTATCGTTCATCCTTTGTCCGCCGTAGCGCATAAAAATTTTCCCATTATCGGGATGTTCATACCTGTCGGGTTTTCATAACAAAGGTCATATATAATTCAACATATACATATATATATTCGCTAATTGTGTTCTTGAACATTCATAGCTGTTTGCAAGGTATCGAGTTTGACCAAGATTTCCGGTCAGATCCTAATGTTACTGGGCATGTTATTAGTCAGATATTGTATTACTAATGCACGACTACAAGATCCAACAACTAACATAGCCATACAACCCATAACAAAGTAGATCTAGAGCCACGAACAAGCTGTCAGAGCTGTTCTTCATTTTCTGGGTTACCCAGAAATGGAGAACAGTTCGACTGGCTCGTTTTGGGCTTCCAAAACTTGTTGATCTTGTAATGTTTTAGTGATATTAAGCCTTCATTATGTAGACCACATGTAAGTCTACAGATTCATTACATAAAAACATTTTAAAAACATCACATAAAACAATTATGGACCGGTCAAAGTAGTAGTCCGAAACTGCTTATGAAGGTTTCTGGGTTACCCAGAAACTTCATCCGGCAGTTTCGTCCTCACTACTTTGACCACTGATTTCTTTGATTCAGAGAAGGATATAATGATTCTAGAGGCATGTTCATGTAGACTAGACGTCAGACAACAATATTACAACAATAACAATTTTTAACACAAACAGAAGCAAGATCCAAGTGCATGAACAAGCTGTCAGACTTTCTGGGCACGTTCTGGGTTACCCAGAAACGTGTGGTCAATGCCGGTCAACTTGGTTTGACCACTAATAACTTTCTACTGACTTAAGATCTGACTTTGATTCCAGTTTCAGATCAAAGATCTTCCAGCATACTACCAGATCAAAGCTTAAAAACACAAAAACACATAACAGGACGAGATCTATGGGACCTGACATTTGGTTGTCAGAGCATATTTCTCATTTTTCCAGATTTTACAAATCTTCACATCCGAGCCTCTAGATGTTATGGATCTAACATCTAGCAACCCAGATCATCATTAGACACTATAAACAACATATTAAAACACTTAAACACAAAATCAAACAACAAATTTGGACAGAAATTAAAGTAGGGTTTATACCTTTCTTGGTTTGATTTTCTGATTTTGTGTTGCTGTTTTGATTATGAATTTCGTGGGGCTGTGTTTTGGGACTGACCTAGCTTAAAATTTCGGATATATGGGGGCTTGAGAGAGAATGGTTGAGTGTTGTGCAAAATTTAGTGAACAAATGCATTTTCTCTCTCCTTCAATCTATTTATAGAAAAGCTAGATGCATGAATGGCTGAGCTAGAGGCTTGTTGCTGCCAATTTAGAGCATGTGGGGTTGTTGGGTTTGGCCACCAACTTCCCCCAAATGTCAAAACCTAGTTTTTAGCCAAATAATTCAACTAGGGGCATAATGGTCTTTTGGTTTGACAAAGTAATGGCATTTTAGGTAATAGCCAAACCCTTAGGGTTTGACCCTTAGGGTTTGACCCTAAGGTTTTGTGTATAAACACATTTTAGCAACTAGGGTTTGGAATAAAAATAAAATTATAAACTAACAATTTTAGTTTCTATAATTCACAATTTAGGATTTCTAAATTAGTTTATGTTTCCTAATTACATAAACTTAACAATTAGGTTTAAGGATTTACTAATTATAATTAAGATCACTAATTGGCAATTAAGGCACAAATTTGGTAATTAGGGTTAATAATTTACTAATTAGGATTAACAATTTAATAATTAGGTTTAACAACTTGTAATTAGGGTTTCTAATTACATTAATCATGATCATTAGAGTTTAATGTTCGCTAAGTAGCATTAAACATCCTAATTTAGCAATTAGGGATTCTCAATTAGGATTCCTAATTATCGGTTAGGGTTTTAAATTTTAAAATTAGGGTTTTGCGACAATAATTAGGGTTTTTCTTAATTAGCAATTATAATTATAATACCAGACATTAATCACATTATCGCAATTGTCCAATAACTTGAAACTCTAATTTGTATTTTAAATTAAGGTTTCACACAATATTAATAAGGTTTAACACATAACACCATAATTGGCCAACCATCACCGATTCACATATACAGTACATATTTATAGCACTGAAAATTTAAAATATTATAATATTATTATCATTCCTTATTTCAGACCCATAAGTAGGGTTTGATAATAATATAATAAAACTGTTCCACACATTAACATTACACACATAACATACATAATTATAATACTGACAAATAATAATATAATATTATTATTCTCATTCCTTGATCAAAACCCAGAATTAGGGTTTGGATTCCATATCTGATTTATCTTTCATATTTAACATTAATAATTAAGTTAAATAATTAACTAAATTATTCTGAAATAAAGTCATATAATAAAATAAATATTATAAAAATTCTATAATCATATCATATATTATTCAATTAATATAATTATCTTATTTTCATGGAAAATAATCATTAAAAACATTTTTACTATAAAACTAATTATTATTAGAATATAATTTATAATGAGCAATAATGCTAAAATAAAATTATTCATAACCATTCATGTAATAAATATATTTTATATTCATCACATAAATACATACATAATACATTTCACGCATTCTTACCTTTAAAATAAATAATTATTCTAAAATCATTTCATATATTATTTAAATAATATAAGATTATATTTTCCTTAAAAAATAATTAATAAAACATTTCCAATAAGGAATTAATTAGTATAAAAATATAATTGATAATAATCAATAATGCTAAAATAAATTTATTTGCAATACTTAATGTAATAAATAAATTTTATTTATCACACATATAAATATATTTACACATTACCTTGACATATATCATTTATATTTATTTTAATAAAAAAAAATATTATATGCAAAATTTATAATTCATTTATATAGAAAATATCGGGTTGTCACATTCACCCTCCCTTATAAAGATTCCGTCCCCGGAATCACCTTTTAAAACCTATACATACCAGGGTACATAACATACACAATTGTTACAATTAGATCTCGATCATAATTGATCGAATCGATCTTTAACTATTCAGCATAACGCTTATCTATCTCCTTAAACAGAAATTTGATTTCTAAGAGAACTCAAATTCCTCATTCAAAATAATTTATAAAAATAATTTACAATATAAAAAAAATACAATAAGAAAATAAAAATTGGTTAGATTAATACCTGGAGTTGCATCCCCGGTTGCTATCGAATCCCGAACAGTCCCGCTGAAGACGCTTGCGGTTGATTTTGTTGGTTTGTTTGTTGAAGTTGATCCCGTTGTCGCCAATGTCCTGCTGCCTTTTCGCATTTTCGCATTTTCGCATTCCTTGTCTCCATTTCTTTGCTTGGACAGTCTTTTACCTTATGCTTTATTGATTCGCACACAACACATTCACTATACATTCTTGGATTGGGACATTTTGGAAAGATATATATCCCTTCCGTCCTTAATTTCCACACACGAACTTTTTTCTAATCACATTCCTGGTTTATTTATTGAAATTATCTTCTTTTATCATATAGGTGACAAAAGTTATCTTTTGCCCCACCGTTATCCTAGCTATCACATACGCTTTAACAGGGTTGGTTGATCTTCTAAATCCTGGCGGTCCGGTTGTCTTGAAGTCTTTGAAGTTTGTCGATCGATTGTCTAGTTGATTTCCCGCGATTGGTATTTCGTTCTGCATAGCTTGATCGTCCGCATTTGCAAAAAATTTGGTGTTGGGTCTGGTTGTCCTCCAGCTTTTTTCACAGGTCCTTCTATCCTTTGGTTTCGTTTTTTTTACGGCATTTTCATAAATTATTCTTACATTCTAAGCCTTATCGTAAAAGCTTAACATATAACGCAAAACTTTCTATTCAAATAATCATGTACTCAAAATATTATATTTTGAAAACTCGGTCTACTGTAATAACCAGTGACCAAATAAATATCTACTATCTTTATACCAATTTATCCCATTAATCCAACATAAACTCATATTTATACCAATTGACATGCCTTAGCACACACTGCTTTAAACATCCGCTATCCCTTTGTGACTCGAAAGTCGGGAATCGCTGCCATAACTTATACAAAATATTACATTACACCAACATACCTATCATATATACCACCTAAAATCCTACATATCCAACTAATACTAATACTACCTATTCCTTACACATTCACTAACGATCAATTTCTTGGTAACCTATCTATTTCCATTATCATCAATATCCATTCACACACAACTATACCTAATTTGTCACAACTTATAACACATTATGAGTTTAAGAACTCATCACAAACATACGAGTTTAACAACTCACCATAAATATACGAGTTTAAGAACTCAACATTGACCACTTATAATCCTTTAACTATAATTTTCCTATCAGTTATACTGATTATTTCTTAATCCGATACTGTACTTTCCAAAATAACCACCTCTTTGAGGTAGCTTTCAATGTGAGCCTCTATTGCAGCTATTAGCTTTGATATTGGCTCAATCATGGAGATTGACTTATTCTTTACGACTTAAGGGTATCCTAATTCTTTCTATCTAACAGCTATACACAAAAATTATATTGACAAGCAAATAATAAATACACACAACACATAAAAGTTTTATAAATTATCTTTTATTTTGTTTGACGATGAATTTATCAGATTCATCTATCTTTAAACTCTATATGAGTTATTTGTATTTTCAACGTTTCCCTCTGTTCTAAGGTTATAGCCTAAAGTCTAACCCACCTAAAGTTTCTAACCTTATTGTAATAACCCATATTTTTTTATTTTTTTAAATTAAAATGGAGAAAGATAATTCATTTTTGTTAAAGTCTTGTGGTAAAATCATTCGGAGCGGGAAGCTACATGGAAGATGGAGGAGTCTATTCGAGCGAAGTATCTGCATTTTTTTGATAATTAGGTACGTTCATTCTTTTGATTCCGGGGACAGAATCCTTTTAAGGGGTAGGTGATGTAATACCGGTAAAAAAAATATAAATAAATAATATTTAAATCCATATTTAATTGGGCTTTTATTATGTTTGGATCAAATTGTATTTAATTTGTGTGGCTTATAATAAGTAGGTGATTACATTAATTTGGGCTTTTATACTAATTGGGTCTAATTTGTATTTGGATAATATTAAAATCCTATTAAAATTAGGAGATTTAATACGATAGGTTAATAAATATTTAACCCCTAATCTATCTCACATACCTCTCATAACTGACTGAAAAAAAAAGGCGCAACCTCTACTACGAAGAGAGAGAAAAGAAGGGAGAGCAATGGCGGCACAAAAAAAAAGAGAAGAAAATTCATCAACCTTTAAATTTTGCAATATCCAATTAGTAAGTTATTATTATTTTTTAAAACTATTAGATCTATTTTGTTGGAAGTTCACTAATTCATAAGAAAGTTTAAAAATATATTTTATATGCATAGTACTTTTGCAAAGTGATTACCGAAATTGATTAAGGTGGCTATAGGAAGTGGATATATATATAATGAACATGTCAGGTGGCTTATTACTACTATCATTATATATATATATATATGTAGATATATTGTTTTTGTTTATTAGAATATAATATGTAAGCTTAGATATTTTGTTTCTTAGCAATCTAATTTCGAATGGCAGTGGGGTGATAAGATTAGTATACTAGCTTAATAAATAACTAATTATTATGTTATATTTAGAAATTGTACCGAAAGTTTTGTATATTAATTCAAATCGAATTCGTATATTTGTTAATATTATAAAAAAATATTATATAATAAAATTAGTTAATATTATGTTAGTAATGGTTAGATTTGTAATAAAATTTTATTTTATTATTAGTTCGAAC
The DNA here is from genome assembly GCA_020205505.1 of Panax japonicus. Classification (NCBI taxonomy): domain Eukaryota; kingdom Viridiplantae; phylum Streptophyta; class Magnoliopsida; order Apiales; family Araliaceae; genus Panax; species Panax japonicus. The sequence continues at coordinate 27,648,916 of CM035097.1, read as the reverse complement.
AGAAGGAATTTAACGAGTCATTTTTAGAATATAAATTTTGGAATATTAATAATTGATTTAAGGTGATGATTAAATGTACCTTGAATGAATAACAAATTATTTTGGAGTTTATGAGTTGGATTATATTTAATTTGAGGTGAATATGTTTAGGTGGTGAATAACGTTTCGTATTTAATATCGTTGACAATTGAGGATAAGATTTTGTGGAGTGTGCTATAAATGGTTTGGAAGTATCAGGTACGGATTCCGTACTCTTTCAGCGATACTCTTGTTAAATTTGATTTGTTCGTTTGTTTATTTATTTCGAATTATGTTATGATTTCACATAATTGTTTCATGTGAAATAAATATATTAGTTTCATTTTGGATTTGATACACATGACTCGTATTTGTACTCTTTGAATTAGGATATCATGTTTAGTATTTATTTTTGATAATTGTAGAGCGGTACATGTTGCTACCTTCTTTTTGAAACTTTGTGACCATAATTTGATTTGGTTCAACATGTACATATAGAACCCTTTTGTTGGTATTATGTCGCATGTGTTGTGACATGGTTTTTTTATTAGAATATACTGTAGGGTATACCTGAGCTATAACCACCTGTGGGGGTACCACAGGCATGTCGTCTTGGCACGAGAGACATGACACTTTCCGTGGCGGTGTGATTAGTCCACGGCGTCTCCGTTTTGGGCTCCAGAGTAAGTGGGCCATTTGGTGTTTTGTTGTGGGAGGCGTATGGGTTAACCCTAGTTTCTGTTCTGCGGATTGGTGATGTTGTGCCTAACACACCTATCCGATTTGCATACATTGGATTCGCGGTCCAATGTGTGATTTGCCTGTGTGGCATTATTTTGACTTGCCTGTGTGGCATTGTTTTGACTTGTCTGTGTGACAAGATATATTTCTGAGCTCAATCGGTATGAAATAACCCCAGCCATTTGTTTCAGCCTATTATTTTATGGTATTAGTTTTGTTCGTTTCGTTTCAGTTTGTTTCGTCTCCTTTCAATTGATTGGGTTAGTTATTTCAGTTCATTATTTTCTTTACTCCTCTGTTTGTTTCGTTATTCCCGTTGGTTTAGATATATTCTATTCATATCTTTGGAGTTTTATTTTTGCCAGAGGTAATATTTTGTCTATGTTGATTTCGTATTTCAGTTGTATATCTTTTGTACCTTTATATCCGTACTGGGCAATTGGCTCATTCTATGTTTTTCTTCCGGCAGGTTTGCAGGGGTGATTCAGGGCTAGGGTGATGTGAGAGTTGCCTTTGACCACATAGGTTGTTTCAAATTTTAAGTTTTGATTATTGTGACTTTATTTGGAGAATTGTATTTAGTACGCTATTGATGGATATCATTATTAATATTTTGAAGTTATTAGTGCTCTGTTTACTAATTTTGAGGTTTGTTATGTTTTGCACGTGACCTCCCTTTCCTTTTCGGGAAGGGGGTGTTACAGAAATGGTATCAGAGCTTAGGTTCTTTCTTGCAGAAAACCTATTTAGGTTTGACCTGTGAGTTGTGGGTAAATCATTGGGTAGACGTAGGAGTTTGATTTGATTTTGTTCTCTATTTGGTTGGTCTTGATTTTGACCAAGTGTTTTTAGCTTTTTAAAATGTAATTAATTTGAGAAAGGCGAGTTAACTTGTTAAGATTATTATTGTTATATTCGTTGGAGTAATAATGTTTGTTAAGGATGGTGATTTGATCATTAAGGAGAATAATGTCATACTTTGTTCAGTTAAGAAATGATTATACGATTATGATATGAGCAGTTGTATAAGTGAGTTTTGATATTGGAGAATTATTTGTTAAAGTTATTTCAGGTAATTACAAATTATTATAATTTTGGAATTGAGGATTTTATTTGGGTTAGACTCTAATTTTTGTTAAGTTGTGAATAATTTGAGGTATGTGAATCGGTAGGATAATATGATAAAGTGAAAACTATTAAGTACAGAGGATCCCTTGTAATTTTGAGTTGTAAAGATTCGAGGTAATTAGATTGATCTTTTGGAGTACATGAATTTCGCAATTATTTTCTAGTAGAATATTGGAGTTATCTTATATGAAATTTTGAGTGATAGTATGAGCAGATCTTGGAATTTGTTGGGTTAAGGTTTTCATTAAGAGAATGATTGATTTATTGAATGATTAAATATACAATAAGTGATGAATCTTTAAGAGATTTTGAAAGCTATCGTTTGTTTATTCAGATAGTAGGATATATGATTTGGAGTTTGGTATGGTGATGGAGAGATCTTAGTGGTAGTATATTTTTGGTGTAATAATACTTGAGAACTAATTTGATTTGAGGTTATGATGTTTTGAAACTCTTAAGGACTTAGGAGAGCTGGTGATAAAGAGATATTAGTAGTATATTCTTTGGTGTAATATTATTTGGTGAATAGTTCAAATTAAAGATGAGATATTTTGAAGCTCTTGAGGACTTGGGGAGAGTTGGTAAAATGGTTTGCATAGTTATTTTGGTTATCTGATGTCTTTAGAGTTTTGCGTGAATTTATGTAAAATTAAATAAAAATAATTTGTTATATCTTTGTCATGTGTGGAATATAAATGTTTTACGAATTAGAGATAATTTTAAATATTTTGGGTATTCGAATCGTTTTTAGATGAAGAATTTTTTTTTGTGATTTCGAATTATGTTCCGAAGAGTACGTTTACAAGAATTAAACTCAAAGATATTAGCGACGACCCGCACCAATGGTGGAGCATGTGACCTAATTTGATGCAACACGAAGAACTTTACCAAGGCTTGACACGGTAGCTGACGAATCGGTTACAAGTACATTGATGATTACGTGGACCGATGACTTATCCGCGTTGATCGTTACAAATGGCGGCGCTACGTCGTAACTAAATTTTAAATTTTTTTGTAGCTTATTTGAATTTCGAGGACGAAATTATTTTTTAAGGGGTGAAAAATGTAATAACCCATATTTTTTTATTTTTTTAAATTAAAATGGAGAAAGATAATTCCTTTTTGTTAAAGTCTTGTGGTAAAATCATTCGAAGCGGGAAGCTACATGGAAGATGGAGGAGTCTATTCGAGCGAAGTACCTGCATTTTTTTGATAATTAGGTACGTTCATTCTTTTGATTCCGGGGACGAAATCCTTTTAAGGGGTAGGTGATGTAATACCGGTAAAAAAAAATAAATAAATAATATTTAAATCCATATTTAATTGGGCTTTTATTATGTTTGGATCAAATTGTATTTAATTTGTGTGGCTTATAATAAGTAGGTGATTACATTAATTTGGGCTTTTATACTAATTGGGTCTAATTTGTATTTGGATAATATTAAAATCCTATTAAAATTAGGAGAGTTAATACGATAGGTTAATAAATATTTAAACCCTAATCTATCTCACATACCTCTCATAACTGACTGAAAAAAAGGCGCAACCTCTACTACGAAGAGAGAGAAAAGAAGGGAGAGCAATGGCGGAACAAAAAAAAAGAGAAGAAAATTCATCAACCTTTAAATTTTGCAATATCCAATTAGTAAGTTATTATTATTTTTTAAAACTATTAGATCTATTTTGTTGGAAGTTCACTAATTCATAAGAAAGTTTAAAAATATATTTTATATGCATAGTACTTTTGCAAAGTGATTACCGAAATTGATTAAGGTGGCTATAGGAAGTGGGTATATATATAATGAACATGTCAGGTGGCTTATTACTATCATTATATATATATATATATATATATATATATATATATATATATATATATATATATATATTGTTTTTGTTTATTAGAATATAATATGTAAGCTTAGATATTTTGTTTCTTAGCAATCTAATTTCGAATGGCAGTGGGGTGATAAGATTAGTATACTAGCTTAATAAATAACTAATTATTATGTTATATTTAGAAATTATACCGAAAGTTTTGTATATTAATTCTAATCGAATTCGTATATTTGTTAATATTATAAAAAAATATTATTTAATAAAATTAGTTAATATTATGTTAGTAATGGTTAGATTTGTAATAAAATTTTATTTTATTATTAGTTCGAACAGAAGGAATTTAACGAGTCATTTTTAGAATATAAATTTTGGAATATTAATAATTGATTTAAGGTGACGATTAAATGTACCTTGAATGAATAACAAATTATTTTGGAGTTTATGAGTTGGATTATATTTAATTTGAGGTGAATATGTTTAGGTGGTGAATAACGTTTCGTATTTGATATCGTTGACAATTGAGGATAAGATTTTGTGGAGTGTGCTATAAATGGTTTGGAAGTATCAGGTACGGATTCCGTACTCTTTCAGCGATACTCTTGTTAAATTTGATTTGTTCGTTTGTTTATTTATTTCGAATTATGTTATGATTTCACATAATTGTTTCATGTGAAATAAATATATTAGTTTCATTTTGGAGTTGATACACATGACTCGTATTTGTACTCTTTGAATTAGGATATCATGTTTAGTATTTATTTTTGATAATTGTAGAGCGGTACATGTTGCTACCTTCTTTTTGAAACCTTGTGACCATAATTTGATTTGGTTCAACATGTACATATAGAACCCTTTTGTTGGTATTATGTCGCATGTGTTGTGACATGGTATTTTTATTAGAATATACTGTAGGGTATACCTGAGCTATAACCACCTGTGGGGGTACCACAGGCATGTCGTCTTGGCACGAGAGACATGACACTTTCCGTGGCGGTGTGATTAGTCCACGGCGTCTCCGTTTTGGGCTCCAGAGTAAGTGGGCCATTTGGTGTTTTGTTGTGGGAGGCGTATGGGTTAACCCTAGTTTCTGTTCTGCGGATTGGTGATGTTGTGCCAAACACACCTATCCGATTTGCATACATTGGATTCCCGGTCCAATGTGTGATTTGCCTGTGTGGCATTATTTTGACTTGCCTGTGTGGCATCATTTGATTTGCCTGTGTGGCATTATTTTGACTTGCCTGTGTGGCATAATTTGACTTGCCTGTGTGGCATTATTTTGACTTGCCTGTGTGGCATTGTTTTGACTTGTCTGTGTGACAAGATATATTTCTGAGCTCAATCGGTATGAAATAACCCCAGCCATTTGTTTCAGCCTATTATTTTCTGTTATTAGTTTTGTTCGTTTCGTTTCAGTTTGTTTCGTCTCCTTTCAATTGATTGGGTTAGTTATTTCAGTTCATTATTTTCTTTACTCCTCTGTTTGTTTCGTTATTCCCGTTGGTTTAGTTATATTCTATTCATATCTTTGGAGTTTTATTTTTGTCAGAGGCAATATTTTGTCTATGTTGATTTCGTATTTCAGTTGTATATCTTTTGTACCTTTATATCCGTACTGGGTAATTGGCTCATGCTATGTTTTTCTTCCGGCAGGTTTGCAGGGGTGATTCAGGGCTAGGGTGATGTGAGAGTTGCCTTTAACCACATAGGTTATTTCAAATTTTAAGTTTTGATTATTATGACTTTATTTGGAGAATTGTATTTAGTACGCTATTGATGGATATCATTATTAATATTTTGAAGTTATTAGTGCTCTGTTTACTAATTTTGAGGTTTGTTATGTTTTGCACGTGACCTCCCTTTCCTTTTCGGGAAGGGGGTGTTACACTTATAGCTCTGATACCATCCTATAAAGTTTTCGAACCCGGATACTTGAAACCCGAACTCGGTACTTCACGATACCATTTCTATGAGAGGAAATATTACTAATAATAATAACAATAATATAAATTTTAAACTTAACTTACATTTATCAGAGTTTAATCCCAAGTACGCAACATTTACTACATTCTTTGCATGATATATAATACATATCATTAACTTAATATAGTCTATCTATTACAAATGATACCAATAACATGCCCTATTTTCTTTCCTTTTCACTTGTTCTTGGCTGAACTTTCCAGTTCTTCACACTTAGCTGAAAACATTTAAATTAAACAAGGATGAGCATTTGAGTGCCCAGCAAGTATTATATATATATATATATATATATATATTTATATATATATATATATATTTATATATATATATATATATAAGTTGAAAGAATTTAAATGTTTTCTTTATAATATTCTTCTACAACCGGTCAATAATTGTGAAGTAATCTGTACCAATAACAATAACATAACAACCCTCTTTCAAATTTTTGAAACTATGTATTGTCTATACATGCGGTTTCTGTGACATATTATGAACATTATTTTCATTTTCGAAAGGGTTTAAACAGAAATTCATCTGTATACTGGCCATTGCTTATGGGCCTGAGGGTGTACAGTCCATGGGCCCTGTATTAATCAATACTACATTGCTAGAATGATATTATCGTTCATCCTTTGTCCGCCGTAGCGCATAAAATTTTTTCCATTATCGGGATGTTCATACCTGTCGGGTTTTCATAACAAAGGTCTTATATAATTCAACATATATATATATATATATATATATATATATATATATATATATATATCAAAGGTGTATCAACATGTGATTAAATACAATGATTATCCAAGTGGAGACACTTGTATAATCATTTATAGAAATTAACGAACAGAATATATAACTGAATTATCATATACTAACATGTTGATAATCAATGGGTGTATATATTATAGTTTTAACAATCTGTACAGTAATAATATAATTTTGAAACATTCTTACACTTGTCCATTGCATAAAGAAAATGCAAAGGTAGGATACTTGACTGATGCACTGCTTACAATTACGCAACTTAGATTTATCTTTTCTATCACGACCTATCATTAATCAAATCATTCTATCGATTAGAATTACACATTATAACACATAATACTGCTTATTGCAGTCAGCACATAACCTAATCACATTGTCACACATGTTTAACAGTCATTGACTCACAAACAAATATCAACACATTCCTAATCGCATTGTCACACAACTTTAACAACCATTGAATCACAACTAAACATTTATCTAGCCAATTATCTGAGTCCAAATCAATTTCTGAAACATGTCGGTCTACCGACAACTTTATCGGGTAAAAATCGAGTCTAAGACTCTATCCTGAAGTTCAATATCCAAATAGTTAACTTAAACATCAGTCGTACTATTTTTCATGGCCTTATAATAATTATAAAATATTTATTACCATTTACCATAATTTTTGAAATCTCAGAATCATTATTAAATGATTTAAATACTAATCAATTCTATTATCATTAACATTTAATAAATATTAATAGATTAATGAAACCATTGCCAAAAGGTTAAAGTTATTTATAATAACTAAAAATACTTTTAAAGTATTAATATTACCCTTAAATGATTTTTAAAACATTTAAAATCATTATTAAATAATTACCATTAATTCTTAAATATTAATGAACTATTATCTAAATATTAAAAGTTATTAATTATAACTTACAATATTCTAAATTCATTTATATCCCTTTTAAATGATTTTTAAATAAATAAAACCATTTTAAAACTATTTATTTAATATAACTATTAAATAAATTTAATATCATTAATATTAAATTATTAATGAAATTATCCTATAAATATTAAAAGTTATATTTTATAACTTAAAATATCTTTAAATACTTTATTTTCATTTAAAATGATTTTTTTTAATAATAAAATTATTTTTAAACTAATTTATTTAATATATAAATATTAAATAACTTTAATATAATTAAATATCATTAATTAATGAATTTAACCTTTAAATATTAAAAGTTATATTTTATAACTTAAAATATTTTTAAATACCTTATTATTATTTAAAATGATTTTTAAAATAATAAAATCATTTTTAATTAAATTATTTAATTCATTAAACAAATAACGTAATTATCATTAATATTAACTTATTAATGAAAATTATCAAATAATATTGAAAGTTATTAAAAATAACTTTAAATATTTTCTTATATCATAATATAATTTTAAATGATTTTTCATGAATTAAAATCATTATTAAATAATTTATTTAATATTCTAATTAAATAAATTAAATACTTTTAATATTCCAAAAATATTAAATATTTATGAAATATATTTAAAATAATTAAAAACTAATTTTTGGAATTTAAAATAATTTTTAATAATTTATTTTGTATTTTTAATAATTAAAAACTATTTATTTATTTATTTAATTAATATATTAATTTTAGAAATTATATGTCGCTAAAAGTGGCTTTAGTGACAAAACTGTCGCTAATTGTGTTCTTGAGTGTTCTTGAACATTCATAGCTGTTTGCAAGGTATCGAGTTTGACCAAGATTTCCGGTCAGATCCTATTGTTACTGGGCATGTTATTAGTCAGATATTGTATTACTAATGCACGACTACAAGATCCAACAACTAACATAGCCATACAACCCATAACAAAGTAGATCTAGAGCCACGAACAAGCTGTCAGAGCTGTTCTTCATTTTCTGGGTTACCCAGAAATGGAGAACAGTTCGACTGGCTCGTTTTGGGCTTCCACAACTTGTTGATCTTGTAAAGTTTTAGTGATATTAAGCCTTCATTATGTAGACCACATGTAAGTCTACAGATTCATTACATAAAAACATTTTAAAAACATCACATAAAACAATTATGGACCGGTCAAAGTAGTAGTCCGAAACTGCTTATGAAGGTTTTTGGGTTACCCAGAAACTTCATCCGGCAGTTTCGTCCTCACTACTTTGACCACTGATTTCTTTGATTCAGAGAAGGATATAATGATTCTAGAGGCATGTTCATATAGACTAGACGTCAGACAACAATATTACAACAATAACAATTTCTAACACAAACAGAAGCAAGATCCAAGTGCATGAACAAGCTGTCAGACTTTCTGGGCACGTTCTGGGTTACCCAGAAACGTGTGGTCAATGCCGGTCAACTTGGTTTGACCACTAATAACTTTCTACTGACTTAAGATCTGACTTTGATTCCAGTTTCAGATCAAAGATCTTCCAGCATACTACCAGATCAAAGCTTAAAAACACAAAAACACATAACAGGACGAGATCTATGGGACCTGACATTTGGTTGTCAGAGCATATTTCTCATTTTTCCAGATTTTACAAATCTTCACATCCGAGCCTCTAGATGTTATGGATCTAACATCTAGCAACCCAGATCATCATTAGACACTATAAACAACATATTAAAACATTTAAACACAAAATCAAACAACAAATTTGGACAGAAATTAAAGTAGGGTTTATACCTTTCTTGGTTTGATTTTCTGATTTTGTGTTGCTGTTTTGATTATGAATTTCGTGGGGCTGTGTTTTGGGACTGACCTAGCTTAAAATTTCGGATATATGGGGGCTTGAGAGAGAATGGTTGAGTGTTGTGCAAAATTTAGTGAACAAATGCATTTTCTCTCTCCTTCAATCTATTTATAGAAAAGCTAGATGCATGAATGGCTGAGCTAGAGGCTTGTTGCTGTCAATTTAGAGCATGTGGGGTTGTTAGGTTTGGCCACCAACTTCCCCCAAATGTCAAAACCTAGTTTTTAGCCAAATAATTCAACTAGGGGCATAATGGTCTTTTGGTTTGACAAAGTAATGGCATTTTAGGTAATAGCCAAACCCTTAGGGTTTGACCCTTAGGGTTTAACCCTAAGGTTTTGTGTATAAACATATTTTAGCAACTAGGGTTTGGAATAAAAATAAAATTATAAACTAACAATTTTAGTTTCTATAATTCACAATTTAGGATTTCTAAATTAGTTTATGTTTCCTAATTACATAAACTTAACAATTAGGTTTAAGGATTTACTAATTATAATTAAGATCACTAATTGGCAATGAAGGCACAAATTTGGTAATTAGGGTTAATAATTTACTAATTAGGATTAACAATTTAATAATTAGGTTTAACAACTTGTAATTAGGGTTTCTAATTACATTAATCATGATCATTAGAGTTTAATGTTCGCTAAGTAGCATTAAACATCCTAATTTAGCAATTAGGATTCTCAATTAGGATTCCTAATTATCGGTTAGGGTTTTAAATTTTAAAATTAGGGTTTTGCGACAATAATTAGGGTTTTTCTTAATTAGCAATTATAATTATAATACCAGACATTAATCACATTATCGCAATTGTCCAATAACTTGAAACTCTAATTTGTATTTTAAATTAGGGTTTCACACAATTTTAATAAGGTTTAACACATAACACCATAATTGGCCAACCATCACCGATTCACATATACAGTACATATTTATAGCACTGAAAATTTAAAATATTATAATATTATTATCATTCCTTATTTCAGACCCATAAGTAGGGTTTGATAATAATATAATAAAACTGTTCCACACATTAACATTACACACATAACATACATAATTATAATAGTGACAAATAATAATATAATATTATTATTCTCATTCCTTGATCAAAACCCAGAATTAGGGTTTGGATTCCATATCTGATTTATCTTTCATATTTAACATTAATAATTAAGTTAAATAATTAACTAAATTATTCTGAAATAAAGTCATATAATAAAATAAATATTATAAAAATTCTATAATCATATCATATATTATTCAATTAATATAATTATCTTATTTTCATGGAAAATAATCATTAAAAACATTTTTACTATAAAACTAATTATTATTAGAATATAATTTATAATGAGCAATAATTCTAAAATAAAATTATTCATAACCATTCATGTAATAAATATATTTTATATTCATCACATAAATACATACATAATACCTTTCACGCATTCTTACCTTTAAAATAAATAATTATTCTAAAATCATTTCATATATTATTTAAATAATATAAGATTATATTTTCCTTAAAAAATAATTAATAAAACATTTCCAATAAGGAATTAATTAGTATAAAAATATAATTGATAATAATCAATAATGCTAAAATAAATTTATTTGCAATACTTAATGTAATAAATAAATTTTATTTATCACACATATAAATATATTTACACATTACCTTGACATATATCATTCATATTTATTTTAATAAAAAAAAAATATTATACGCAAAATTTATGATTCATTTATATAGAAAATATCGGGTTGTCACATTCACCCTCCCTTATAAAGATTCCGTCCCCGGAATCACCTTTTAAAACCTATACATACCAGGGTACATAACATACACAATTGTTACAATTAGATATCGATCATAATTGATCGAATCGATCTTTAACTATTCAGCATAACGCTTATCTATCTCCTTAAACAGAAATTTGATTTCTAAGAGAACTCAAATTCCTCCTTCAAAATAATTTATAAAAATAATTTACAATATAAAAAAAATACAATAAGAAAATAAAAATTGGTTAGATTAATACCTGGAGTTGCATCCCCGGCTGCTATCGAATCCCGAACAGTCCCGCTGAAGACGCTTGCGGTTGATTTTGTTGGTTTGTTTGTTGAAGTTGATCCCGTTGTCGCCAATGTCCTGCTGCCTTTTCGCATTTTCGCATTCCTTGTCTCCATTTCTTTGCTTGGACAGTCTTTTACCTTATGCTTTATTGATTCGCACACAACACATTCACTATACATTCTTGGATTGGGACATTTTGGAAAGATATATATCCCTTCTGTCCTTAATTTCCACACACGAACTTTTTTTTAATCACATTCCTGGTTTATTTATTGAAATTATCTTCCTTTATCATATAGGTGACAAAAGTTGTCTTTTACCCCACCGTTATCCTAGCTATCACATACGCTTTAACAGGGTCGGTTGATCTTCTAAATCCTGGCGGTCTGGTTGTCTTGAAGTCTTTGAAGTTTGTCGATCGATTGTCTAGTTGATTTCCCGCGACTGGTATTTCGTTTTGCATAGCTTGATCGTCCGCATTCGCAAAAAATTTGGTGTTGGGTCTGGTTGTCCTCCAGCTTTTTTCACAGGTCCTTCTATCCTTTGGTTTCGTTTTTTACGACATTTTCATAAATTATTCTTACATTCTAAGCCTTATCGTAAAAGCTTAACATATAACGCAAAACTTTCTATTCAAATAATCATGTACTCAAAATATTATATTTTGAAAACTCGGCCTACTGTAATAACCAATGACCAAATAAATATCTACTATCTTTATACCAATTTATCCCATTAATCCAACATAAACTCATATTTATACCAATTGACATGCCTTAGCACACACTGCTTTAAACATCCGCTATCCCTTTGTGACTCGAAAGTCGGGAATCGCTGCCATAACTTATACAAAATATTACATTACACCAACATACCTATCATATATACCACCTAAAATCCTACATATCCAACTAATACTAATACTACCTATTCCTTACACATTCACTAACGATCAATTTCTTGGTAACCTATCTATTTCCATTATCATCAATATCCATTCACACACAACTATACCTAATTTGTCATAACTTATAACACATTATGAGTTTAAGAACTCATCACAAACATACGAGTTTAAGAACTCACCATAAATATACGAGTTTAAGAACTCAACATTGACCACTTATAATCCTTTAACTATAATTTTCCTATCAGTTATACTGATTATTTCTTAATCCGATACTGTACTTTCCAAAATAACCACCTCTTTGAGGTAGCTTTCAATGTGAGCCTCTATTGCAGCTATTAGCTTTGATATTGGCTCAGTCATGGAGATTGACTTATTCTTTACGACTTAAGGGTATCCTAATTCTTTCTATCTAACAGCTATACACAAAAATTATCTTGACAAGCAAATAATAAATACACACAACACATAAAGGTTTTATAAATTATCTTTTATTTTATTTGACGATGAATTTATCAGATTCATCTATCTTTAAACTCTATACGAGTTATTTGTATTTTCAACGTTTCCCTCTGTTCTAAGGTTATAGCCTAAAGTCTAACCCACCTAAAGTTTCTAACCTTATAGCTCTGATACCATCCTGTAAAGTCCCCGAACCCGGATACTTGAAACCCGAACTCGGTACTTCACGATACCATTTCTATGAGAGGAAATATTACTAATAATAATAACAATAATATAAATTTTAAATTTAACTTACATTTATCAGAGTTTAATCCCAAGTACGCAACCTTTACTACATTCTTTGCATGATATATAATACATATCATTAACTTAATATAGTCTATCTATTACAAATGATACCAATAACATGCCCTGTTTACTTTCCTTTTCACTTGTTCTTGGCCGAACTTTCCAGTTCTTCACACTTAGCTGAAAATATTTAAATTAAGCAAGGATGAGCATTTGAGTGCCCAGCAAGTATTATATATATATATATATATATAAGTTGAAAGAATTTAAATGTTTTCTTTATAATATTCTTCTACAACCGGTCAATAGTTGTGAAGTAATCTGTACCAATAACAATAACATAACAACCCTCTTTCAAATTTTTGAAACTATGTATTGTCTATACATGGGGTTTCTGTGACATATTATGAACATTATTTTCATTTTCGAAAGGGTTTAAACAAAAATTCATCTGTATACTGGCCATTGCTTATGGGCCTGAGGGTGTACAGTCCATGGGCCCTGTATTGATCAATACTACATTGCTAGAACGATATTATCGTTCATACTTTGTCCGCCGTAGCGCATAAAAATTTTCCCATTATCGGGATGTTCATACCTGTCGGGTTTTCATAACAAATGTCTTATATAATTCAACATATATATATATATATATATATATATATATATATATATATATATATATATATATATATATATAATGATTATCAACATGTGATTAAATACAATGATTATCCAAGTGGAGACACTTGTATAATCATTTATAGAAATTAACGAACAGAATATATAACTGAATTATCATATACTAACATGTTGATAATCAATGGGTGTATATAATATAGTTTTAACAATCTGTACAGTAATAATATAATTTTGAAATATTCTTACACTTGTCCATTGCATAAAGAAAATGCAACGGTAGGATACTTGCCTGATGCGCTGCTTACAATTACGCAACTTAGATTTATCTTTTCTATCACGACCTATCATTAATCAAATCATTCTATCGATTAGAACTACACATTATAACATATAATACTGCTTATTACAGTCAGCACATAACCTAATCACATTGCACACATGTTCAACAGTCATTGACTCACAAACAAATATCAACACATTCCTAATCGCATTGTCACACAACTTTAACAACCATTGAATCACAACTAAACATTTATCTAGCCAATTATATGAGTCCAAATCAATTTCTGAAACATGTCGGTCTACCGACAACTTTATCGGGTAAAAATCGAGTCTAAGACTCTATCCTGAAGTTCAATATCCAAATAGTTAACTTAAACATCAGTCGTACTATTTTTCATGGCCTTATAATAATTATAAAATATTTATTACCATTTACCATAATTTTTGAAATCTCAGAATCATTATTAAATGATTTAAATACTAATCAATTCTATTATCATTAACATTTAATAAATATTAATAGATTAATGAAACCATTGCCAAAAGGTTAAAGTTATTTATAATAACTAAAAATACTTTTAAAGTATTAACATTACCCTTAAATGATTTTTAAAAAATTTAAAATCATTATTAAATAATTACCATTAATATTTAAATATTAATGAAATATTATCTTAATATGAAAAGTTATTAATTATAACTTAAAATATTCTAAATTCATTTATATCCCTTTTAAATGATTTTTAAATAAATAAAACCATTTTAAAACTATTTATTTAATATAACTATTAAATAAATTTAATATCATTAATATATCATTAATATTAAATTATTAATAAAATTATCCTATAAATATTAAAAGTTATATTTTATAACTTAAAATATCTTTAAATACTTTATTTTCATTTAAAATGATTTTTTTAATAATAAAATCATTTTTAAACTAATTTATTTAATATATAAATATTAAATAACTTTAATATAATTAAATATAATTAATTAATGAATTTAACCTTTAAATATTAAAAGTTATATTTTATAACTTAAAATATTTTTAAATACTTTATTATTATTTAAAATAATTTTTAAAATAATAAAATCATTTTTAATTTAATTATTTTATTCATTTAACAAATAACTTAATTATCATTAATATTAACTTATTAATGAAAATTATCAAATAATATTGAAAGTTATGAACAAGCCATGAACAAGCTGTCAGAGCTGTTCTTCATTTTCTGGGTTACCCAGAAATGGAGAACAGTTCGACTGGCTCGTTTTGGGCTTCCACAACTTGTTGATCTTGTAATGTTTTAGTGATATTAAGCCTTCATTATGTAGACCACATGTAAGTCTACAGATTCATAACATAAAAACATTTTAAAAACATCACATAAAACAATTATGGACCGGTCAAAGTAGTAGTCCGAAACTGCTTATGAAGGTTTCTGGGTTACCCAGAAACTTCATCCGGCAGTTTCGTCCTCACTACTTTGACCACTGATTTCTTTGATTCAGAGAAGGATATAATGATTCTAGAGGCATGTTCATGTAGACTAGACGTCAGACAACAATATTACAACAATAACAATTTCTAACACAAACAGAAGCAAGATCCAAGTGCATGAACAAGCTGTCAGACTTTCTGGGCACGTTCTGGGTTACCCAGAAACGTGTGGTCAATGCCGGTCAACTTGGTTTGACCACTAATAAGTTTCTACTGACTTAAGATCTGACTTTGATTCCAGTTTCAGATCAAAGATCTTCCAGCATACTACCAGATCAAAGCTTAAAAACACAAAAACACATAACAGGACGAGATCTATGGGACCTGACATTTGGTTGTCAGAGCATATTTCTCATTTTTCCAGATTTTACAAATCTTCACATCCGAGCCTCTAGATGTTATGGATCTAACATCTAGCAACCCAGATCATCATTAGACACTATAAACAACATATTAAAACACTTAAACACAAAATCAAACAACAAATTTGGAGAGAAATTAAAGTAAGGTTTATACCTTTCTTGGTTTGATTTTCTAATTTTGTGTTGCTGTTTTGATTATGAATTTCGTGGGGCTGTGTTTTGGGACTGATCTAGCTTAAAATTTCGGATATATGGGGCTTGAGAGAGAATGGTTGAGTGTTGTGCAAAATTTAGTGAACAAATGCATTTTCTCTCTCCTTCAATCAATTTATAGAAAAGCTAGATGCATGAATGGCTGAGGTAGAGGCTTGTTGCTGTCAATTTAGAGCATGTGGGGTTGTTGGGTTTGGCCACCAACTTCCCCTAAATGTCAAAACCTAGTTTTTAGCCAAATAATTCAACTAGGGGCATAATGGTCTTTTGGTTTGACAAAGTAATGGCATTTTAGGTAATAGCCAAACCCTCCATTTGGCCATGATTATTACCGAAGTGGTTACCATTTCTGACATGTTGATTCCCTCCATGCTTATTATCACCGCTTTGATGACTGTTATCACCAGTATTATCATTTTGCCGGCTGCTCTCTTTTGGTTTGGTTGACTCGTTATCGCGCTCCACCAACTGAGCCCTATTTACAACATCTGAATACAAACACAGTTTATGAGAAATAAGATGTTGACGTAACTCCGGATTCAAACCTCTTAAAAATAATCTCGCCTTCTCTCTTCATTATCCACCAAGTGGGACGCAAACCGGGATAACTCCGCAAATTTTGCCTCGTATTGCGACACGATCATATTATTTTGCTTCAATGTGATAAACTCCACCTCCTTCATGTGACGAATACTTTCAGGAAAGTATTTGTCATTGAACAGCTCTTGGAACTTCTCCCAAGACATCTTCAGTACGGCAGGTTGAGTACGTTTTACCGATTCCCACCAGTAATCTGCCTCTTCAAGCAACATAAAGGTGGCAAAAGGAACCTTTTGCTCCTCGGAGCATCCCAAGACATCAAATATCTTGGTGATCTGCTTTAACCACGTCTCCGCCTTAAGTGGTTCTGGCTTTCCCAAAAACTCTGGTGGTCCTAGCTCCTTGAATTGCTTAGCGGTGACCAACCATGGGTTGCCATTGTTTCCTCCTGCATTATGAACAGGAGCCACCTTCTCCCGTTGTTGCATGAATTGCTCCTTAAACTGCTTAGCGGTGACCGTCCGAGAGTTATCAGTATTTCTACCTGCATTTTGGACAGGAGCTGCCTTAGCATGTTGTTGCATGAATTGCATAAAGCCTCTGACCATCCCATCATTCACCATTTCATCGGTGTTATTATTTTCATGAGGAGTATTGTCCTCTAGTTGCACATTATCCTTATTATTGATCTGTGGAGACTCAACGGTCTCCTGTGCTCCATTGATAATCTCAACATTCTCGGATGCCATTTTCAAACACTGCCACAAAACAAGGGTTAATTAACATATCACATATTATCCCTATACCTTGACCGACCAATTAAATACAAAATAAATTTAAGTAGGTCATATTAGCGAAGGAATTCCCCGTCTCTCCCCTCCTAGTTCTAGTCTCACATCTTAGCCAGGGATCATATCCCTAAGCTTTGATACCAACTGTGACGCCCCAAAATTAGGTATACATCACCCATCTTGGGTCGTCAGATACATGGTACATAATTCAAATACAACTTACTAATACAACTGTCGTGTACAATATGACAAAACATAACTGTGAGTTTGAATACAATTATTGTCTACTAGAGATTATACAAACTCAAAAAGAGTCTTCATTACAATTATTAATACACTATTTCACAGAATAGTGAGGGCTACTAATGCTATCCTCTGGACCGTCACTCCGTTCCCCGACTAGTCCCTGTTATATTCTCATTTCCTGAAGAGAACAGTGAAAGAAAGGGTGAGCTCAACTAGCCCAGTAAAAAATATTATGACTAAGATAATGCAGAATAAATTATCATTAGTCTCCAACAATGTTAAACTGATAAAATATAATAGACATCAAGTTTAACTGCAGCGGAACAAGCAATCCATTAAAAGAGTCAAGTAGAGAATAGAATCTACTATCTTTTATGATTTAAAAAGTTTTTCATCACTTTTATCGCTGAGACTCAGCTCAATAAATAATCCACATCATTAAATCATCCCTGCACTACAGGCCAAGGATATTCTTTAGTATCACGACCACGAATTATCCATGCACTACGGGCCAAAGATAATCATGTTTTCATCAACGGTCATGATCATACCATAAAACAATTCATCTTTGATCCCTTGGCCGAAGAGAATTCATAGCCATAATCATACCAAAAATTGTCCATCAATGCACTACGGGCCAATGAGGACTTTTAATTTTCACATCATTTGTAACATTACGGTCATGATTATACCGAATAATCCCTGGTCATAATCATACCAAGTCCATCTATGCACTACAGGCCACAGATGACTTTCAACATAACATAAACACGAGGATGATGACAATGATATAAGAATTCAATTAAACAAGTTCAAGAATTAATTTGTTCAGGAACCAATAACGTCCAAATTGTCAACATAATACTGCTTTGTAGAGTAAAATTCAAGAATGCTCAGAAGAATATTTCTACGAAAAGATACTGGATGAAGCGCAAATATCAAAGATATTCTATTAATTTCATGGAGTATAGAAGTCAAAACTTTAACCAACTGAGTATAATAAAGAATGGAATAACAAAAGAAATCACCATGCATACGGTACTTTGCATCGACAGGTTATTCCAATAGAATAATAATAACGGAACCAGGTCAGGCAAAATTTGCACCGACAGGATGTTCTAACAGAATAATAAAGACGGAACCAGGTCCGGTGTAAAACACACAGACAGGATGTTCCAACGGAATAATAATAAAGACGGAACCAGATCCGGTGTAAAACACACAGACAGGATGTTCCAACGGAATAATAATAAAGATGGAACCAGGTCCGATGTAAAACACACAGACAAGATGATCCAACAGAATAATAGAAGAATGTCACCAAGTATAGGGTAGACCGCGTATACAGGTTATTCCAATAGAATAATAAGAAATGGAATAACAACAGTTTTCTTCATGAATAAGAAAGAATAATACCCCTTACCGTAACAGAAACTGGATATAGGAAAAGAAAAGTTAAGTAGCAAAAAGCTTTTCTTTATCTCTCTATAGTTTCTCTCTCTAGAGTTCAGTGAATTCGTAAGAAAATAATGAAGGAATGAGCGTCTATTTATAAGAAAATGAAATGCATAGTAACTAATCCATGAACGGTCCAGATTGATTTACTTTAATCTGACGGTCCATATTTAAAGAAAAATCTTTTAAATAAAATATAATATATTCTATTTATATAAAAATATTTTTATTATGCAACACTATGCATAATAAAATATAATATATTCTATTTATAGAATAACTTTAATAAAGTATTCTGTTTTATATAAAAAGATGTTTCTGTTTTATTACGTTAATAATACGAATAAAACAAAACGTCATCATCGCTATAATAATTCATATTATTAATCGACAATAATTGAATCAAACTGAGCGACTTCTCACATAAATATCAATAATCAATACCGTGTGCTACTATGCAACAACGCGTATTACTGTATCTTTACTACCCAGTAGTTCAACAGTATCAACGGTAAAACTTCCGCCGTTATTTTCAATAAAATATTTTTGTCGTTTTCTCAATCCGACAATAATTCCGTTGTGGGGTCCACCAATAATTGTACCGTCGTACGAATATTTTCCGACACAAAGAATATTCCCTGACCAATGGAATATAATATAACAACTTGCATACTTTGCAAAATTTATAAATACTACCCACAACTATAATATTATCTCAAATTCACACCATAATATTAAAAAATTATTTCGAGAAAATTAATTCTTTATTCATAAAATCTGGGGTTTCACAATCTCCCCTCCTCATGGAATTTCGCCCTCGAAATTTACGTACGTACCTGGTATGCCGAACAGGTGAGGATACCTTGACTTCACTTCAAATTCTAACTCTTGAGATATAACCTTTGAGTGTCGAATACGATTCTTCTTATCCAAGATTGTAACACGTATCTCTTCAAACGTTAAATCATCCGCTATCTCGTCCAGTTCTAAATTAATAATGTTGTTCGGTTTGTCCACATATTTATGTAACATCGATACGAAAAAAAAAACGTTATGAAAACGCAATATATTTGGCGGTAAAACGAGTCTATAAGCCACAGTTCCTACTCAATCGAGGATTTCAAATGGGCCAATTAAATCGAGGGTTGAGATTTCCTCTCTTCAGCAACTCTTGCTTCTAAAATAACACCCTCTTGAACCTTCTTCTTCACATTCATCAGATTCGGGTATGTAGCTTGAGCGTCTTTAACTTTATCGATTAAAGTCAATTTTACTCGTATATTCGTTATCTTCACGTGGGTCCCTAGAGTCTTTAACTCTATCTTCATCATTTGCAAGTTATACGAAATGAGTCTTTGTGTTAACAACATCGCACTTGTAAACGCATACGATCTTCTACTCAACACATCAGCTACCACGTTTGTAAGACCCCGAATTTTATGAAATAAAAGTATTTAATTTTTCTATTCAGTAAATGGTTAAATTGATAAAAGGTTAAAGTTAAGGGTGATATATGATTTTTTCAAAATACGCAAGTGGCTATAAAATATTCATTGTTGTCGGGGAATATTCGTTTGGTCGTGGAATATTCGTACTGTCGGGGAATATTCGTACGACGGCGCAGCCATGTGTGGGCCCCATAACGGAAAGCGATTGGAGGAAGAAAACGACAAATATAAGTTGTTTATAAAAAACGGCGTAGTTGTTACTGTTTACACTTTTGGAATACCCGGTGGTTAAAATACAGTAATACGCGTTGTTGCACAGTAGCACACGGTATTGCACATTATTTTGAATTATTGATCCTTATGTAAGAAGGCACTACTCAATAATTTCTACAGGAGTTACTGTTCATTACTTTATTGATTCAATAATTGCTGCGTTGATATTTATATTATTATTGTTTCAATAATTGTCATTACACAATATTTTTCATTATCAGATCAATAATTCATATTATTTGAATAATATTATCAGATAACATTATTGGCAGTGTCTAGAAAGTTCTGTCAAGGAGAGGTTTAGCCATCTAATTGCGCGTCAGTAAGGAGAAATCCTTATTGGAAAGCCCCCTCTATCCTAGGAACGGCCTGGTTGTCAGTACTGTGATTCTGTAATATTATTTTTGAATAATTAATTATTGATTATTATGATAAAGAAAATATTTATTTTATGTGGATATAGATGGAGGAAAATTTTAATGTGACAATTGTTAAAAATTAATATTTTATCTTTTTCTGATAAAATAATTCATTTAAATATATTATTTTAATAATATATTGATGGTGATATTTTTATAATGAATGTGGGATATATGAGTATATGAGGAGGAAGAGTATTTTGGTGGCATTAAATGATTAACACACGTTTTGGGTGTCGGTGGACCACAATTTTTGACCGAAAATTTATTATAGACTGTAAAATCGCCCGTTTATGGATTTTGGTCAATTTCTATTTGGAATTTGGAAAAATTTTCTTCTGCAAAGTTGTAGAGAATTGAATTTCCTATATAAAGTTGCGAGATTCGAATTTTCTGACAAAAGGGCTATTTATCATGAATTATTGAAGTTTCGGAGTTCCGAAATATTTGATTTTTGGAAGTTTTAATTATTTTATAAGAAAAACGTTTTTGTGGTTGTTGGCACATGGGTGGCTGATGTTTTTGACCAAAGATGGCTGATGGCTTTCAAAATTAGTTGGTGAAGGTTGGTGTGGAATAAGAAAAAGAAAATGATATTTTATTATTTTAGTCTCCTTTGGCGTTCTAGCATTTTCCTATAAATAGAGGGCTAAGTTAGAATTGAAAATCACACCAGAAACATAAGCTTTCTCTCTACTTCTCTCTCTATATATCAAGAGTGTTCTTGTGAGTATACTTTGAGTGTTGCTATACGGTGAAAGGTTTCTTCGGCTTTTCATCCGATATTCCGGTTAGAAGTACTGCTCTTTCGAGGTAAGGGATTGTAAGGGATAGTAAGGGGTATGATTTTCTTCTTAAATGATATTTTTTTTCTTCAATATCATTATGCCGAAATATTGGTGAACTTTTTAATCAAATTTGGAACTTTTTCATGTCGGGGTTACTATTCACGAGTTACTATTCACGAGTACTATTCACGAAGCGTGATGATGTTTTTGTGAAATGTCTATCTTTTGGTGTCGGAGTTACTATTCACGTATATGGCACTATTCACGAATACAGCACTATTCATCAGAAAATAAAATTTCTTCTTTTTGTCCAAAATATCTATTTTGGCTATTATCTTTGATTGTATCCATGTTTTGATCGTTATTTTTGAGTTCTGCTTCAAAATCAGTTGTTACGAAGTATTATTGATCTGTTGTTTGATAGCCTTGACCCGTAGTGCGAAGATGAACAGGTGTTTAGATGAACATGACCAACTGATGAATATCTTTGGCCTGTAGTGCAAAGATGACTTGTTGATGAATATCTTTGGCCTGTAGTGCAAAGATGACTTGTTGATAAATATCCTTGGCCCATAGTGCAAAGATGACATGTTGTTGAATATTTTTGTCCAGTAGTGCAAAGATGAACATTTGTTGAGATGAACATGACTAACTGGTGATACAAATGAATATCTTTGGCCGTAGTGCAAAGATGAAATTATTAGTATGATTATGAACAGGAAATGTGATTTGGTGTAACCATGATCTTTGATGTTTCAGGTAAAGACAGGTGATGTAAATTATCTTCGTCCTAGATGAGAAGAGGAATTTGTAAGCACACTTATGGTTATGAGTTATTCATATGATTGTGGAAAGGAACTGGTTATTGATGTTACAGGGATAAAACATTGTTGGTGGACTTTTAATGTGGAGAAGATAATAGACTTTATAGTCTATTTGACTCTTTTAATGGATTGCTCGTTCCGCTGCAACTATGGTTAAAATTTTTATCAACTATCATATGTTCTAAATCTATGATTTATTATTGATGAAGGCTATTGATAATTTAATTATCTTTAGTCATGATATTCTTTACTGAGCTAGTTGTGCTCACCCTTTTGCTTTACAATTCCTTTCAGGTAATAAAAGTGTAGCTGGGTCGAGTGGGGAATAACAGGGGAATAGAACGGTGGTCTATAGATGTTGAGGGTGAGGTGAATTCAACTTTGGAAGGGTGTTTTGTCATACAAAATGTCTAATGATATACAACCTCGAGTCATCATAAGACAGGGATGTGCTCATCCACTTGCTGAGTATATTTACGATCACTTCCTATATAATCTTGGTGTTTATTTGGAGTATAATTTATGATTAGAGACAGTGGAGATAATGATATGTCAAGAAAAGACTCACCATTGGGAAGAATATGATAGTAATCTTCTCATTTTTCTTTGGGGTATATTGGGTCAACCAAGGATAATTCTGTGGCCATATGATATCTATCATAACCTAAAAGCATGGCCTCCCATGTACGAAGGTTTCCTTGAGCACTTCCCAAAGATTTTTGTTTCTAAAACAGTTTTTGACTATACCTTTATGTAAGGTGTCACTGTGAGGTGCTATGGTTGAAGAACTATGAGGGTCACATTTGGTATATATTTGTATCCAAACTCATAGTATATGTGCTGTTGTATTTTGCACGACAATTGTTGTAATAAAATTGTAGTTGTTTTCTGTACCATGTATTTGGCGACTCAGAATGGGTTGGATTGAATGGACCTATTTTGGGGTTGTTACATTTGGTATCAGAGCTTAGGGATATGATCTCTGGCGGAGATCGGGGAATAGAACTAGGAGGGGAGAGATGAGTAAATCCTTCGCTAGTGTGTCCTACCTAAGCTTAAATTGTTGGTTGGTCATAATATCGGGATATTATGTGATATGTTAATTTGTTCAATTAACCTTTGTTTTGAAGCTGTATTCTAGAATGATATCTGAAATACAGGAGATGAGGAATGGAGAAATCATGATGACAGGGAAGATGGAATCTGAAATGAAATCAAGGTATTCTCAACTCTTGAAATACCAGGTACGTAAATTTAGGGGACGAAATTTCATAAGGAGGGGAGATTGTAAGACCCCGAATTTTATGAAATAAAAGTATTCAATTTTTCTATTCAGTAAATGGTTAAATTGATAAAAGGTTAAAGTTAAGGGTGATATATGATTTTTTCAAAATACGCAAGTGGCTATAAAATATTCATTGTTGTCGGGGAATATTCGTTTGGTCGTGGAATATTCGTACTGTCGGGGAATATTCGTACGACGGCGCAGCCATGTGTGGGCCCCATAACGGAAAGCGATTGGAGGAAAAAAACGACAAATATAAGTTGTTTAAAAATAACGGCGTAGTTGTTACCGTTTACACTGTTGGAATACCCGGTGGTTAAAATACAGTAATACGCGTTGTTGCACAGTAGCACACGGTATTGCACAGTATTTTGAATTATTGATCCTTACGTAAGAAGGCACTACTCAATAATTGCTACAGGAGTTACTGTTCATTACTTTATTGATTCAATAATTGCTGCGTTGATATTTATATTATTATTGTTTCAATAATTATCATTGCACAGTATTTTCCATTATCAGATCAATAATTCATATTATTTGAATAATATTATCAGATAACATTATTGGCAGTGTCTAGAAAGTTCTGTTAAGGAGAGGTTTGGTCATCTAATTGCGCGTCAGTAAGGAGAAATCCTTATTGGAAAGCCCCCTCTATCCTGGGAACGGCATGGTTGTCAGTACTGTGATTCTGTAATATTATTTTTGAATAATTAATTATTGATTATTATGATAAAGAAAATATTTATTTTATGTGGATATAGATGGAGGAAAATTTTAATGTGACAATTGTTAAAAATTAATATTTTATCTTTTTCTGATAAAATAATTCATTTAAATATATTATTTTAATAATATATTGATGGTGATATTTTTATAATGAATGTGGGATATATGAGTATATGAGGAGGAAGAGTATTTTGGTGGCATTAAATGATTAACACATGTTTTGGGTGTCGGTGGACCACAATTTTTGACCGAAAATTTATTATAGACTGTAAAATCGTCCGTTTGTGGATTTCGGTCAATTTCTATTTGGAATTTGGAAAAATTTTCTTCTGAAAAGTTGTAGAGAATTGAATTTCCTATAAAAAGTTGCGAGATTCGAATTTTCTGACAAAAGGGCTATTTATCATGAATTATTGAAGTTTCAGAGTTCCGAAATATTTGATTTTTGGAAGTTTTAATTATTTTATAAGAAAAACGTTTTTGTGGTTGTTGGCACATGGGTGGCTGATGTTTTTGACCAAAGATGGCTGATGGCTTTCAAAATTGGTTGGTGAAGGTTGGTGTGGAATAAGAAAAAGAAAATGATATTTTATTATTTTAGTCTCCTTTGGCGTTCTAGCATTTTCCTATAAATAGAGGGCTAAGTTAGAATTGAAAATCACACCAGAAACATAAGCTTTCTCTCTACTTCTCTCTCTATATATCAAGAGTGTTCTTGTGAGTATACTTTGAGTGTTGCTATACGGTGAAAGGTTTCTTCGGCTTTTCATCCGATATTCCGGTTAGAAGTACTGCTCTTTCGAGGTAAGGGATTGTAAGGGATAGTAAGGGGTATGATTTTCTTCTTAAATGATATTTTTTTTCTTCAATATCATTATGCCGAAATATTGGTGAACTTTTTAATCAAATTTGGAACTTTTTCATGTCGGGGTTACTATTCACGAGTTACTATTCACGAGTACTATTCACGAAGCGTGATGATGTTTTTGTGAAATGTCTATCTTTTGGTGTCGGAGTTACTATTCATGTATACGGCACTATTCACGAATACAGCACTATTCATCAAAAAATGAAATTTCTTCTTTTTGTCCAAAATATCTATTTTGGCTATTATCTTTGATTGTATCCATGTTTTGATCGTTATTTTTGAGTTCTGCTTCAAAATCAGTTGTTACGAAGTATTATTGATCTGTTGTTTGATAGCCTTGACCCGTAGTGCGAAGATGAACAGGTGTTTAGATGAACATGACCAACTGATGAATATCTTTGGCCTGTAGTGCAAAGATGACTTGTTGATGAATATCTTTGGCCGATAAAGCAAAGATGACTTGTTGATGAATATCTTTGGCCTGTAGTGCAAAGATGACTTGTTGATGAATATCTTTGGCCCATAGTGCAAAGATGACATGTTGTTGAATATCTTTGTCAAGTAGTGCAAAGATGAACATTTGTTGAGATGAACATGACTAACTGGTGATACAAATGAATATCTTTGGCCGTAGTGCAAAGATGAAATTATTAGTATGATTATGAACAGGAAATGTGATTTGGTGTAACCATGATCTTTGATGTTTCAGGTAAAGACAGGTGATGTAAATTATCTTCGTCCTAGATGAGAAGAGGAATTTGTAAGCACACTTATGGTTATGAGTTATTCATATGATTGTGGAAAGGAACTGTTGATTGATGTTACAGGGATAAAATATTGTTGGTGGACTTTTAATGTGGAGAAGATAATAGACTTTATAGTCTATTTGATTCTTTTAAATGATTGCTCGTTCCGCTGCAACTATGGTTGAAATTTTTATCAACTATCATATGTTCTAAATCTCTGATTTATTATTGATGAAGGCTATTGATAATTTAATTATCTTTAGTCATGATATTCTCTACTGAGCTAGTTGTGCTCACCCTTTTGCTTTACAATTCCTTTCAGGTAATAAAATTGTAGCTGGGTCGAGCGGGGAATAATAGGGGAATAGAACGGTGGTCTATAGATGTTGAGGGTGAGGTGAATTCAACTTTGGAAGGGTGTTTTGTCATACAAAATGTCTAATGACATACAACCTCGAGTCATCATAAGACAGGGATGTGCTCATCCACTTGCTGAGTATATTTACGATCACTTCCTATATAATCTTGGTGTTTGTTTGGAGTATAATTTACGATTAGAGACAGTGGAGATAATGATATGTCAAGAAAAGACTCACCATTGGGAAGAATATGATAGTAATCTTCTCATTTTTCTTTGGGGTATATTGGGTCAACCAAGGATAATTCTGTGGCCATATGATATCTATCATAACCTAAAAGAATGGCCTCCCATGTACGAAGGTTTCCTTGAGCACTTCCCAAAGATTTTTGTTTCTAAAACAGTTTTTGACTATACCTTTATGTAAGGTGTCACTGTGAGGTGCTATGGTTGAAGCACCATGAGGGTCACATTTGGTATATATTTGTATCCAAACTCACAGTATATGTGTTGTTATATTTTGCACGACAATTGTTGTAATAAAATTGTAGTTGTTTTCTGTACCCTGTATTTGGCGACTCAGAATTGGTTGGATTGAATGGACCTATTTTGGGGTTGTTACAACGTTCGCTCTTCCACGATGATATTGAATAGTACGATCGTAATCTTCAACAGCTCGAGTCAACGTCTTTGGTGCATGTTACTTTCGTTTTAGTTGAAAAAATTATTTTGAGGGTTTAAGAAATGGGTTTTGTACTGGTGTCAATACAAAATTCGATTTCACGCTCTGGGGTAGGCTAAGAAGTCTTCAGGAATACGTTAAGAAATTTATTAATGATAAAAATATCATTCAAAACTGTTACTCACATCCAAGACTTGGATAGTATGTCACATTGATACCAACTATGACTTCTATCCCTTAACCTAGATAGCACCTCACAATGATACCTATCAACTTGTTATAGTCATTCACGACGTCGCCTACAGAAAGTCTGGCTTCGGTGCATTTCACACAAGGAAGTCATCAACAAAAGGATCGGGGCTCTTTACTTATGGCTTGATATGACAATGATTGAATTTAGTGGTTTGGTTGCTTGAATTCGCATAATAGGTTGGTTAGGAATATGAAAGATAACAACCTTACGAAAAACATGATGAGTAGTTAACCAATCGTTTCCTAAAATCGCATCAAAGGCAAGTATTTTCAAAGAGACAAGATCAACACGTAACGTGAAAGTGTCGATTTGAATCAAATAAGATTTATAAACACTAGAGGTAACGAAGGTTTCTCCCAATGGAGTTTCAATAGATAAATCAAAGTTTAACTTCTTCGGAGTTAAGTACAAACATTGAACACAACTAGGTGAAATAAAAGAGTGAGTAGAACCGGTATCTAACACGGTATAGACTTCATAAGAGCTTATGATTAACTTACCCGTGATAATTTTATTCAGGTTCCTCGTCACGAGAGAAAAAAAATGCTCTCTCTTAAACTACCGGCTTTGGCTTGTCTGGGACATCCTTTGGCATCATTATCCCAGCTGGAATTAACTTCATCATACGACAAAATCGAGCTAGGTGACCTTCTCTTCCGCAATTAAAACATGCTTTGGACTGCTGCGTACAGTTTGGACGGATGTGTCCCTCCTGTCCGCATTTGAAACATACGACCGGTGGTCGTTCTTCTTCCTTTAAAACGAGTGCTGGTACCGACGTCTTTACGTCATTGTTGAACCTTCTCTTCTTGAAATGTCCATTCTTATTATTTTGGCCATGATTATTACCGAGGTGGTTACCATTTTTGACATGTTGATTCCCTCCATGCTTATTATCACCGCTTTGATGACTGTTATCACCGGTATTATTATTTTGTCGGCTGCTCTCTTTTGGTTTGGTTGACTCGTTATCGCGCTCCACCAACTTTGCCCTATATACAACATCTGAATACAAACACAGTTTATGAGAAATAAGATGTTGACGTATCTCCGGCTTCAAACCTCTGAAAAATAATCGTGCCATTCTCTCTTCATTATCCACCAAGTGGGACGCAAACCGGGATAACTCCGCAAATTTTGCCTCGTATTGCGACACGGTCATATTATTTTGCTCCAATTTGATAAACTCCACCTCCTTCATGTGACGAATACTTTCGGGAAAGTATTTGTCGTTGAACAGCTCTTGGAACTTCTCCCAAGACATCTTCAGTACGGCAGGTTGAGTACGTTTTACCGATTCCCACCAGTAATCTGCCTCTTCATTCAACATAAAGGTGGCAAAGGGAACCTTTTGCTCCTCGGAGCATCCCAAGACATCAAATATCTTGGTGATCTGCTTTAACCACGTCTCCGCCTTAAGTGGTTCTGGCTTTCCCAAAAACTCTGGTGGTCCTAGCTCCTTGAATTGCTTAGCGGTGACCAACCATGGGTTGCAATTGTTTCCTCCTGCATTATGAACAGGAGCCACCTTCTCCCGTTGTTGCATGAATTGTTCCTTAAACTGCTTAGCGGTGACCGTCCGAGAGTTATCAGTATTTCTACCTGCATTTTGGATAGGAGCTGCCTTAGCTTGTTGTTGCATGAATTGCATAAAGCCTCTGACCATCCCATCATTCACCATTTCATCGGTGTTATTATTTTCATGAGGAGTATTGTCCTCTAGTTGCACATTATCCTTATTATTGATCTGTGGAGACTCAACGGTCTCCTGTGCTCCATTGATAATCTCAACATTCTCAGATGCCATTTTCAAACACTGCCACAAAACAAGGGTTAATTAACATATCACATATTATCCCTATACCTTGACCGACCAATTAAATACAAAATAAATTTAAGTAGGTCATATTAACGAAGGAATTCCCCGTCTCTCCCCTCCTAGTTCTAGTCTCACATCTTAGCCAGGGATCATATCCCTAAGCTTTGA
Source organism: Panax japonicus (assembly GCA_020205505.1). Classification (NCBI taxonomy): domain Eukaryota; kingdom Viridiplantae; phylum Streptophyta; class Magnoliopsida; order Apiales; family Araliaceae; genus Panax; species Panax japonicus. The sequence goes on along the minus strand of CM035097.1, from coordinate 27,619,197 downwards.
TACCAACTGTGACGCCCCCAAAATTAGGTATACATCATCCATCTAGGGTCGTCACATACATGGTACATAATTCAAATACAACTTACTAATACAACTGTCGTGTACAATACGACAAAACATAACTGTGAGTTTGAATACAATTATTGTCTACTAGAGATTATACAAACTCAAAAAGAGTCCTCATTACAATTATTAATACACTATTTCACAGAATAGTGAGGGCTACTAATGCTATCCTCTGGACCGTCACTCCGTTCCCCGACTAGTCCCTGTTATGTTCTCATTTCCTGAAGAGAATAGTGAAAGAAAGGGTGAGCTCAACTAGCCCAGTAAGAAATATTATGACTAAGATAATGCAGAATAAATTATCATTAGTCTCCAACAATGTTAAACTGATAAAATATAATAGACATCAAGTTTAACTGCAGCGGAACAAGCAATCCATTAAAAGAGTCAAGTAGAGAATAAAATCTACTATCTTTTATGATTTAAAAAGTTTTTCATCACTTTTATCGCTGAGACTCAGCTCAATAAATAATCCACATCATTAAATCATCCCTGCACTACAGGCCAAGGATATTCTTTAGTATCATGACCACGAATTATCCATACACTACGGGCCAAAGATAATCGTGTTTTCATCAACGGTCCTGATTATACCATAAAACAATTCATCTTTGATCCCTTGGCCGAAGAGAATCCATAGCCATAATCATACCAAAAATTGTCCATCAATGGACTACGGGCCAATGAGGACTTTTAATTTTCACATCATTTGTAACATTACGGTCATGATTATACCGAATAATCTCTGGTCATAATCATACCAAGTCCATCTATGCACTACAGGCCATAGATGACTTTCAACATAACATAAACATGAAGATGATGACAATGATATAAGAATTCAATTACACAAGTTCAAGAATTAATTTGTTCAGGAACCAATAACGTCCAAATTGTCAACATGATACTGCTTTGTAGAGTAAAATTCAAGAATGCTCAGAAGAATATTTCTACGAAAAGATACTGGATGAAGCGCAAATATCAAAGATATTCTACTAATTTCATGGAGTATAGAAGTCAAAACTTTAACCAACTGAGTATAATAAAGAATGGAATAACAAAAGAAATCACCATGTATGCGGTACTTCGCATCGATAGGTTATTCCAACAAAATAATAATAACGGAACCAGGTCAGGCAAAATTTGCACCGACAGGATGTTCCAACAGAATAATAAAGACGGAACCAAGTCCGGTGTAAAACACACAGACAGGATGTTCCAACGGAATAATAATAAAGACGGAACCAGGTCCGGTGTAAAACACACAGACAGGATGTTCCAACGGAATAATAATAAAGACGGAACTAGGTCCGGTGTAAAACGCACAGATAGGATGATCCAACAGAATAATAGAAGAATGTCACCAAGTATAGGGTAGACCGCGTATACAGGTTATTCCAACAGAATAATAAGAAATGGAATAACAATAGTTCTCTTCATGAATAAGAAAGAATAACACCCCTTACCGTAACAGAAACTGGATATAGGAAAAGAAAAGTTAAGTAGCAAAAAGTTTTTCTTCTATCTCTCTATAGTTTCTCTCTCTAGAGTTCAGTGAATTCGTAAGAAAATAATGAAGGAATGAGCGTCTATTTATAGGAAAATTGAATGCATAGTAACTAATCCATGAATGGTCCAGATTGATTTACTTTAATCTGATGGTCCATATTTAAAGAAAAATCTTTTAAAAAAAAATATAATATATTCTATTTATATAAAAAGAATTTTACTATGAAACACTATGCATAATGAAATATAATATATTCTATTTATAGAATAACTTTAATAAAGTATTCTGTTTTATATAAAAAGATGTTTCTGTTTTATTACGTTAATAATACGAATAAAACAAAACGTCATCATCACTATAATAATTCATATTATTAATCGACAATAATTGAATCAAACTAAGTGACTTCTCACATAAATATCAATAATCAATACCGTGTGCTACTATGCAACAACGCGTATTACTGTATCTTTACTACCCAGTAGTTCAATAGTATCAACGGCAAAACTTCCGCCATTATTTTCAATAAAATATTTTTGTCATTTTCTCAATCCGACAATAATTCCGTTGTGGGGTCCACCAATAATTGTACCGTTGTACGAATATTTTCCGACAAAAAGAATATTCCCTGACCAATCGAATATAATATAACAACTTGCATACTTTGCAAAATTTATAAATACTACCCACAACTATAATATTATCTCAAATTCACACCATAATATTAAAAAATTATTTCGAGAAAATTAATTCTTTATTCATAAAATCTGGGGTTTCACAAAAACATTTTAAAAACATCACATAAAACAATTATGGACCGGTCAAAGTAGTAGTCCAAAACTGCTTATGAAGGTTTCTGGGTTACCCAGAACTTCATCCGGTAGTTTCGTCCTTACTACTTTGACCACTGATTTCTTTGATTCAGAGAAGGATATAATGATTCTAAAGGCATGTTCATGTAGACTAGATGTCAGACAACAATATTACAACAATAACAAGGTCTAACACATAAACAGAAGCAAGATCCAAGTGCATGAACAAGCTGTCAGACTTTCTGGGCACGTTCTGGGTTACCCAGAAACGTGTGGTCAATGCCGGTCAACTTGGTTTGACCACTAATAACTTTCTACTGACTTAAGATCTGACTTTGATTCCAGTTTCAGATCAAAGATCTTCCAACATACTACCAGATCAAAGCTTAAAAGCACAAAAACACATAACAGGACGAGATCTATGGGACCTGACATTTGGTTGTCAGACCATATTTCTTATTTTTCCAGATTTTACAAATCTTCAAATTCGAGCCTCTAGATGTTATGGATCTAACATCTAGCAACCCAGATCATCAATAGACACTATAAACAACATATTAAAACACTTAAACACAAAATCAAACAACAAATTTGGACAGAAATTAAAGTAGGATTTATACCTTTCTTGGTTTGATTTTTTGATTTTGTGTTGCTGTTTTGATTATGAATTTCGTGGGGCTGTGTTTTGGGACTGATCTAGCTTAAAATTTTGGATATATGGGGTTTGAGAGAGAATAGTTGAGTGTTGTGCAAAATTTAATAACAAATGCATTTTCTCTCTCCTTCAATCTATTTATAGAAAAGCTAGATTCATGAAGGGCTGAGCTAAAGGCTTGTTGCTGTCAATTTAGAGCATGTGGGGTTGTTGGGTTTGGCCACCAACTTCCCCTAAATGTCAAAACCTAGTTTTTAGCCAAATAATTCAACTAGGGGCATAATGGTCTTTTGGTTTAACAAAGTAATGGCATTTTAGATAATAGCTAAACCCTTAGGGTTTGACCCTTAGGGTTTAACCCTAAGGATTTTGTGTATAAACATATTTTAGTAACTAGGGTTTGGAATAAAAATAAAATTATAAACTAACAATTTTAGTTTCTATAATTCACAATTTAGGATTTCTAAATTAGTTTATGTTTCCTAATTACATAAACTTAACAATTAGGTTTAAGGATTTACTAATTATAATTAAGATCAATAATTGGCAATGAAGGCACAAATTTGGTAATTAGGATTAATAATTTACTAATTAGGATTAACAATTTAATAATTAGGTTTAACAACTTGTAATTAGGGTTTCTAATTACATTAATCATGATCATTAGAGTTTAATGTTCGCTAAGTAGCATTAAACATCCTAATTTAGCAATTAGGGATTCTCAATTAGGATTCCTAATTATCGGTTAGTGTTTTTAATTTTAAAATTAGGGTTTTGCGACAATAATTAGGGTTTTTCTTAATTAGCAATTATAATTATAATACCAGACATTAATCACATTATCCCAATTGTCCAATAACTTGAAACTCTAATTTGTATTTTAAATTAGGGTTTCACACAATATTAATAAGGTTTAACACATACACCATAATTGGCCAACCATCACCGATTCACATATACAGTACATATTTATAGCACTGGAAAATTAAAATATTAAAATATTAAAATATTATAATATTATTATCATTCCTTATTTTAGACCCATAATTAGGGTTTGATAGTAATATAATAAAACTGTTCCACACATTAACATTACACACATAACATACATAATTATAATACTGACAAATAATAATATAATATTATTATTCTCATTCCTTGATCAAAACCCGAAATTAGAGTTTGGATTCCATATCTGATTTATCTTTCATATTTAACATTAATAATTAAGTTAAATAATTAACTAAATTATTCTGAAATAAAGTCATATAATAAAATAAGTATTATAAAAATTCTATAATCATATCATATATTATTCAATTAATATAATTATCATATTTTCATGTAAAATAATCATTAAAAACATTTTTACTATAAAACTAATTATTATTAGAATATAATTTATAATGAGCAATAATTCTAAAATAAAATTATTCATAACCATTCATGTAATAAATATATTTTATATTCATCACATAAATACATACATAATACCTTTCACATATTCTTACCTTTAAAATAAATAATTATTCTAAAATTATTTCATATATTATTTAAATAATATAAGATTATATTTTTCTCGAAAAATAATTAATAAAATATTTCCAATAAGGAATTAATTAGTGTTAAAATATAATTGATAATAATCAATACTGCTAAAATAAATTTATTTACAATACTTAATGTAATAAATAAATTTTATTTATCACATATATAAATATATTTACACATTACCTTGACACATATCATTCATATTTATTTTAATAAATAAATAAAAATTTATACGCAAAATTTATGATTCATTTATATAGAAAATATCGAGTTGTCACACATAACTCGAGATATTCGATTCATCCAGGAAGTACGAAGATATATCAAGATTTGCGACGACATTTTTGGTGGCCAAATATGAAAAGAGACATTGCAAAATGCGTTTCAAAGTGCTTAACATGTCAGAGAGTCAAGGCCGAACATCAAAGACCAAGCGGGTTACTTCAACCGTTGGAGATACCAGAATGGAAATGGGAGCATATCACAATGGATTTTGTGGTAGGTCTTCCAACAACTCAGAAAGGATACGATGCGATTTGGGTGATAGTGGACAGTTTGACAAAATCTGCACACTTTTTGCCAATAAAGATTAGATTCAATCTTGATCAGCTGGCAAAACTATATGTTAAAGAGATCGTTGCAAGACATGGGGTTCCAGTGTCAATTGTGTCAGACAGAGATCCGAGGTTCACATCAAACTTCTGGAAGAGACTACAAGAATGTATGGGAACGCAGTTGCGAATGAGTACGGCATATTATCCGCAAACAGATGGCCAAAGCGAACGAACGATTCAGACATTAGAATATATGCTGAGAGCATGCGTCATGAATTTCAAAAGAAGCTGGGATGAACAATTACCGTTGGTGGAATTTGCCTATAATAACAGTTACCACGCTAGCATCGGCATGCCGCCTTACGAAGCATTATACGACAGGAAGTGCAAAACTCCACTGTGCTGGGATGAAGTCGATAAACGTCAACTGTTAGGACCAGAACTAGTACAACAAACTGCTGAGGTTGTCCGACTCATCAAATAAAGATTGATAGTTGCTCAAGATAGACAAAAGAAATATGCTGATCAACACAGATAAGATCGTACATTTGACATAGGAAATTACGTATTCCTAAAAGTTTCTCCTTGGAAGGGGAAAAGTTCGATTTGGTAAAAAGGGGAAACTAAGTCCGAGCTTTATTAGACCCTTTGAAGTGCTGAGGAAAGTTGGAGAGGTAGCTTACGAGGTAGCTCTACCTCCAGAATTGCAAAACATTCATAATGTTTTTCACGTGTCGGTGTTACGACCATATAAATCTGATTACAAGCACGTAATTGAGTACGAACCATTGCAATTTGAGAATGACTTTTCCTATGAAGAGATACCTATCCAGATAGTCAACAGGAAAGAACAAGTACTCAGGAATAAAGTGATACCTTCTGTGAAGGTGATATGGAGGAACCACAATGTCGAAGAGGCTACGTGGGAACTCGAAGCTGATATGATGAAGAATTACCCTAAGTTAATTGTTTAAAATGTGTCTTCGATTCTGGGGACAGAATCTTTGTAACAAGGGAAGAATGTGACGATTTGTTTGTTTGAGTTGTGAATCTGGGGACAGAATCCTTGTAAGGAGGGAAGGATGTAACAATCTGAAAATTTAAATTGTAATTTTAAATATTTATTGAATTATATAAATATTTAATTGGTGCATTTATTGCTAAATAAATATTTGTTTAATTTGAATTGATTAATTATTTATGTTGTAAATAAATAATTAATGAGTTAAGAAAATTATTATTATATTGATATTTCAAGTTGATGGTTAATTATTTGTATTGAGTTATGTGATTAAATAAATTATTTAATTAATGGTTATTTGAAATAATTAAATTAAATATGAAAGCTTGATTAAATAAAGTGTGACAAATAACTATAGTATAAGGAGTTATTAAAAATAAATTAAAGTAGTTTTAATCTAGTTTTACCCAAACAATGCTTAAGGATATAAATTCTTTAAAATTTAAATGGTTTGCCAAACAAGCCTTATGGCTTTTGATATTTCTAATTTATAAAATAAATAAAATAAAATAAATAATAAATATAATGTATACGTTATTTTGGGTAACTAATGATGGCTATTAAGGCCATATCAATTTTGTTTTTTTATATTACACATACTAGTTGCTGGGTTTTGAGAGAGTTCAGAGAATAGTAGAGAGAATTGAGAAAAGAGTTTGAGAGATTGAGGGAGATTGGTCTTCAACTAACAAAGATTGTATAAGCTAATTGAAGGTATGTTCTACCACTTTGATATTATTTACGAGTATTTCGGTGAAGCTTTGTTATACTCTATGAATTCTATTTCTTCTATGCTCTGTGAGTTCTAGTTTTTCTTTCGAATTGTTGTTATGTAACTAAGTTTTGGGGGTTATACATGTTTATAGTGATTAGATATGGTGTTTAAACAATAATCGCATGCAAATTTCGTCTACAATAGGAGGAAAATTTGTCAGTATATGTATTCTTGGTATGTTTCCATATGTAATCATGTAAGTATCAATTTTAATGGCCAATTTGGTTGTGAAACTGTAAATTGAAGTTTGTTTATGGTATTTCATTGAGATACAAACAGAATGTAGTTTGAATAGAGTATTTTGGTCTACTAATGAATTCACAGTGTTTACTGTGTTATCAACTATGGAGTTTTAGTTTTAGTTTTTTTTAAACCGTGTTTTCAAAATCTAAGTTTTTAAAATCTTGGTTTAGTCGTTCTTAATTAGTATCTGAATAATTGGTTATGATTATGGGTAAATTATGTTAGTTGTTCATGTAAATTTAGATGTTAGCAGTGTCATTTAGTACAAAATTTAGTCGTTATATTCTTCGTCGTTGGGTTCTCTGAGTTTCGGCGCCCCAGCACCAAATTTGGCGCCCCAACGCCAAAAAAGGGCCAGTAGTTCGCGCCCCAGCGCCGGAACTCGCGCCCCGGCGCCGAAAAAGTTGTCTGGGTTGGGCAGTTTTGACCTCCTGTAGTAAAATGGCCATAACTTTTTCATACGAACTCCGATTGAGTTGATTTAACATGATCCGGAACGAGGGCTAACAGATCTAAAACTTTCATGCTTTACGTTTTTTAATTTGAGGTTTATAACTGTAGTCAAAATGGCCATCTTTAGGACTGTTTTGTATTTGGAGCCAATCAGAGGGCGTCGGGATGCACGAATGCAAGTGCAACACTTTGTGTATTAGTATAACTTAATGATAATATGTTGGACATGTAATAGGATGTTGTATCAAGTTGTTAATGTGCATGTGATGCAATGACATGATCACTTAAGTAGTTGTAATAAAGCTAAAAAGTAATGTTCATGAAAAGATGTGACGTTGTTTAAACTTAAACTTAGTTAGTAGCTATACTAAAAGTAATAAAGTAACTCATAAAGGTAATGTTAGTATAACTAATTTGTATTGTCAATACATATGGTATGTGTAGGACTTGGGGTGAACGTGAATAGTAATTGTTTAACCTACGCACGAGGCAAGTTCTCTAACTCTACTTTTATAATTGTGCATCTATCTTTAAGCAAGTTTTCTAATATATTATCTTGTTAATTCAAGTATTATTTTCAATTCGATTATAATATAATAATGTAAGTTATTCTGGAGCAAGTTATTCTTGTATTTAACTTGTTGTTTAGCATGCACAACTATATATATATATATATATATATATATATATATATATATATATATATATATATATATATATATACTAATGTCGAACATTTCTATCGTTCAAGTTACTATGCATGCTTAGTATTCAATTCTAATTAACCTTGGCTTAGTATTGTTCAAGCAAGGTATGCTATAGTTATTCAAATGGTATGCTATTAGATTATTCCTAAAGTATGACTTTAGTTTACTATGATTGATTCAATCACGATTATTCTATAGTCTAGTGTTATTGGTTTTATTCAACTACTCCTTAGTTGATGTTCGTTGAATTCCAAATTTCCTTGAAAACGTATCCAAACCAAACTTACTTTTGTGCGGACTTGTATTATAAATACTGAGATGAACAACTCGTTTAATAGAGGTTTACGCTTAGCGTTAAAATGGTTGTGCACAATACATTGTACGAAGGGTTGATCCCCCTAAGTACGTGGAGTCCTTATAGTCTTATGACTGTTAAAGTTAAAGTCAAAATATTACTTATAACTGTGGACATGATTCGTGGTCATTAGACCCTCAGTGAATGTTATAATTTTTAGAAAGTTAATAGAATATATTGTTTAGTTCTATTGAGCCTAATATTGGCAATTGATGTAAAAGTTTAAAGATTTACTTATTGTTATTTCAAGTGGGTCTTGTTTGATCACTCTTGCCTGTAAAATTTCTTACAGCTAAAGTTGAAATGGGTGACGTACCTAGTACCAATAAGGGAAAAGGAAAGATGAATAAATACTGAAGATTTGTAATAGTTTTGATAGTTTACTTTCAGAATTTGATTTAAAGATTGTAATGAAATTATTTAATTTTTCGCATTTGAATGATTGTTTTTAAAGGTTAGATAACCTGGGAGATTTTTATTTAAGTTTAATCCTGTATGGACATGTTTTCTTTTATTATTCAATTCTATTATGATTGGGTAGTTAGAAATGAATGTTTTGATTACGTGAACATCAAATCCTGAGGTAATGAAGTACCGAGATTTGGGGGTGTCACAGTTCTCCGTGTTCTTCATTCGTTCTTCATTTTTAATCCATACTTTGATTATGATTTCACTTTTTCTTGGAATTTGGTGTTATAAAACACCATTCCTTACTTATTCCACTGAATCGTTCATATGATTCATTCGGATCGTTCAAATTCATTAACAAATTCATACTTCCTTAAGAAAGCTTTTTAAGAAATTTATAACCTAAACTTCTAATTCTTATTTCTTCGTTTTCTCATGATTTCAACCATATAAAAATCATTCTTAACATCTCTTACTTATATTCTCATTAAGCTATATGATTCCATATAAAACTTAAAGAAAATTTATATTAAACTAGGTTTTAGGATTACCTTTCTTCTTTAATCTTCTTCTGTCGGACAAAGTTTGCACTTGGGATAGCTTTTCCTCCTCCTTTTCCTCCTCATCTGACTTCTCTCTCTCTCTCTCTCTCTCTCTCTCTCAAGTGTTGGTGATTTTCAAATCACCAACAAATGAGCTACGACTCTCCTTATATAGAAAACCAAGGCTAGAAGCAAAATAGTCATTTCGCCCCCAAAGTTACTATTCCCACCTCCTTACTATTCACGAAGCTTTTCTTTGAAGCTTCGTGCTTCTGTCTTGCGAAATTCATCCGATAGTTCGAAAACTGCGATTCTCGGAATTCAAATATTTTTTGATATTTCATCTTTCTTTTACATATTAAATTTTATGCATTCTTCGGAACTTCAAAAACTAAAAAAATACTTTTTTATGATAAGAATTTTCCTTCACATTTTCCCCCTAACATAGTTAAACGAGTGAAAAGTTCATAACAATACTTTTTGTTATTTTTATTTCGTCCGATATCTTCACGTTTTTTGAGAAAAACTTTTATCGGCTAACTTTACTTTTTACAACATCTTATCGTCCAATCTTTTGAGGGAGTGTCATTTCGACATACCGATATCTCAAAAGTTTTAGGTTATTCAAATCATAACCCTTAGGGTTTCGTCTGGTGAATAATGCACATTTCGTCTTTTTCCTCAAAAATATTTTTGTTCCTAGAAAAGTTTTGTTTTTATCTTGAAAATTCCTACTCGTTCAGTCTAGCTCGTAGCCAAAATCCTCCCGTTTTATAATCATCGAAGGTTCTAGAACGATTAATAAACACATTACACATAATATTATTAATAAAAATTTGTTTTATTAATAACTAATTCTTTAAACTTACATTCTGGAAAATCCAGTTTTTTTTCGGGTTGTGACACCTCTCTTCTATCTAACTGTACTAGAGCAAACCGCTTTCTCATTGCTGTTTTTAATTATGCCCATGTCTCGATTGGACGCTCTCCAAAATTTTTGCGAAACTCCCACGATATAATTGCATGATCGGAAAACTCTTGAAATGCCCGTCTGACCTTCCTCCGCTCAGAGTAATTATGATAGTCAAACTCTCGCTCCATTTTTCTCTCCCATCTTAGATATGCCTTTGTATCAATATTGCATTAGGAAAGTATTCCTTCGAGACCCATAAAAACTTTCATAATTGTAGCCATACATGTTTGCTACAAAATAAAGGTTAGTAGATAAAAATTTCCACACACACTCCCTTACGTGTTTCGCTCAAACAATGATGATTCACTCATGTATCACTCAAATTTGGCTTTTACCCTCTAATATAATCCTACACTCTTGCCTTTTAATTCTAATATTCTCTCTTATAGGTTCTTTTTGAATTCACTAAATAAATTCATAGTTTTACAATGCAATTCAAAAGTAACTTATCAAGAACAAAATATAGAAGGTATGAATATTCGAAATACCACAAAATCATAAATTGATTGCCTTGTACTCCTCTTGTATTCCTCCAAATTTTTCGAGTAAGTTTTTCCCGTAAACTTATTGTGTTGCTTGTCGGAATTGATGATGACGGATTTGGATAAAATCTCGGTTGATTAGAATTGATGGTGTGTTACAAGTTTGTTAGCACAATTAAAACAAAATATGAAAATTTTCTTAACGCTCTTTATTTCTTCTTTTTTTCCTTTTTTAATATACTCACTATTTTTTTATAATATATATTCAACATAAATTAAAGATAAGTAACTTGCTAGAAAAGCTTAGCTTTGATACCAAATGATAGACTCCACAGCACACTTGCGTGAGGTGGTCCTAGTCTGGATCGTTTCTAACACAGTTGTTGAGTGAATTGCTTGCAACACCTTAACCCCTTGTTTGTATGTAGACGATAATCTTGATTCAATTTCGGAAATATGTGTTGAATGGACTCCAACGACACCTTGACCCCTCACTTATATTCAAGCGGTAATCTCGGTACAATCGACGATTGATGCAGTAGAAGACGTCACACACAACTATGAATTGTTGTATGATAAGTCAAGTTGAATCTCAAAATAAATAACTAAGAAAATACTTAGTAATTCTTCAAAGAACTAAAAGTAGAAAATAATCTCACAAGTAGAATAATATTTAATTATTAATAATTTTTACATCCATGTACCTTATTTATACTAATAACAATAACCCTAATCTCATAAGGAATAAGAATTCCAAAAGGAATGTAAAATCGTAGCTCACAAACTAATATGGAAATCAAATCCTATCTAATATAACTCCTAGATACATTAGAAATCTAAAAGATACTAAAAATAAGTAATTATGGAAGTAAATCTAAGTCCCAAATATGTCAAAACGCGTAAAAATCTAAACTGAAAATAAACACACCTGTCGGGGCGGGCTTTTTAAGCCTGAGAGGACCGTCAGGGGAGGCATTAGGCAGAGATGAACGAACTAGGACGGAGCTAGAATGTGCTGGGGTGGCATTGGGCAGAGACATACCTACCGGGGCGGGCTTTTATGCCTTGAAAATCCACCGGGGCGGGTATGGATTTTCCTACTGCAATATCCTTTGGTAAAATGGCCATAACTTTCTCGTCCGAACTCCGATTGAGGTGATTAAAGAATCTCTGGAAAGAGAATGAATAGATCTACATCTTTTATTCTTTGAGGATCAAAATATTATGTCTAGATCAAGGTTGAAATCAAGCTTAAAGTGGCTGGTACGCATTTGGCAAGCTGAAAATGCAAATCTTTGATCTCGATTACCTGATGAATGTATTTCCTTGACGCTTGAACTCTTCTTCTTCGTTCCAGGTATTTCAACATTGTGTTGTCGCTTGATAGATTGTAAGCTCCTATCCATGCAACCATGCAACGTACACGACACCAATTAACTTGAATACTAACGTAAGCATCCTCGGGTTGAATTCAGCCCAACTACTCACAATCATTTGTTGAACCATTGGAACACGAGTTGAGTCGTTATTGTTTGATACGAGCCTGGTAAGTATGTTATCACCAAGGCCTTCAAGTTCGTTCCTTCCTCACTCCAAGCTCTTTTAATAAATCCGATAAGTCCTTCTTTAAAGCGGATAGATTGACCTCTCGTCACGGGGCCCAATTGGCACTTGCATTGGATCCAACCCATAGCCTTCATTTGAGTTTAAGCTAGGCATATCCTCATCATTCCTATCCTCTTGAAAAGGATTTGCCCTCAAATCATCACCTACATCAAACAGACTTAGGTCAGAAACATCGAATGTTGCACTAACAGTATACTCACCTAATGTCCAATTTGTAGGCATTGTCATTAATGCGCTCAAGAACTTGAAAGGGACCATCTCTTCTCTGTAGAACTTCTTTGAGTAGGAAATATTTCTTTTTGCATATGTAATCACACCGAATCTTTCGGTTCAAACATAACTTAGCGTCGACCCTTGTTAGCCTACTTCGCATATTACTCTGTTCTCCTTTCAATAATGAGTCTCGCCTTCTTATGTATCTGTTTAACAAATTCAGACTTTTTTTCCCATCCATGTTAGCAAATTCAGACACAGGTAATGGTGATAAATCCAATGGAGTCAAAGGATTAAAACCATAAACAATCTCAAATGGTGAAAATTTAGTAGCAGAATGAACAGATCTATTATAAGCAAACTCAACATGTGGTAAACATTCTTTCCAATGGCTGATATTTTTTTTAATGATATCCCTTAACAAAGCAGACAAAGTTTTATTTACTACTTTAGTTTGACCATCGGTTTGTGGGTGACAAGTAGTAGAAAATAATAGTTTAGTTCCCAATTTACACCATAAGGTTTTCCAAAAATAGCTTAAGAACTTAGCATCTCGATCAGAAACAATTGTTCTAGGCATACCATGTAAACGTACAATCTCCCTAAAGAACAAATCAACTATATGGGAGGGGAAACGGTCCGCTCTAACATGACCTGACTCTTTCATGCACAGGAAAGAGAATAAGGGTCGACCACCTTGTTGTTTACTTCTGTTATGAAAAAACAAACTTTTTTGTTGTTGTTTTCTTGTTTTTGTTGTTTACGTGCGTTAAGAATTCGAGTTTCTCTTATTATGAGATGCTTGATATCCTGATCTACTCCCTAAGGGCCTTCCTTAGGGCTTTATAGCATCCATTATAGTAAAATGCATCATCAGTTTTGTGACATGGAATAAAATGTGACATCTTTGAAAATCTATCCAAAATCACAAATATAGAATCATTACCATACTTTGAGCTAGGTAAACCTAAAACAAAATCCATCGATATATCAATCCAATGTTCATTAGGAATAAGCAATGGCGTATAAAATACATAGGTCGAACATGAGATTTAGCTTGTTTATAAATAATACATCGATCAAAAATTGGCTCACCATCTCGTTTCATATGAGGCCAATAAAAATGTTCCTTCAAAATGGAAAAAGTTTCCCATCAAACCACCCCCATGTGATTCCCTAACCAATAACTCACGCTAAGAACTTGCAGGTATACACAATTTATTTTCACGAAACAAAAACCCATCAATTTTAAACTATTTACCTACAACATTCTTTCCACAAGTTTTAAACTTTTCATCGAAATCAAGTTCATTAGCATACAAGTCTTTTATTCGTTCAAAACCAAGTAATTTCATATCAAGAGTATTTAACAATACATACCTTCGAGACAAAGCATCAACAATGACATTCTCTTTACCTTGCTTATATCGAATGACATATAGGAATATCTTGATAAATCTCATCCATCGCGCATATTCTTGTTCAACTTGTGTTAACCCTTCAAGTATTTTAATGACTCATGATCGGTGTGGATCACAAACTCCTTGGGCCACAAGTAATGTTGTCATGTCTCCAAAGCTCTATCCAAATCGTACATCTCGTTGTCATAAGTAGGATAGTTCAAAGTTGTCCGCTCAACTTTTCATTGAAATACACCACTGGTTTCCCTTCTTGCATTAAAACTGCTCTAATCCCTAAACCTGAAGCATCACACTCAATCTCAAAAGTTGTAACAAAATTAGGCAAACTAATAAAAGGAGCATTTGTCAATTTATCCTCAATCAAATTAAATATTTTTCATGTTCATCACCTCACTTAAATCCCACACTTTTCTTGATGACCTTGGTCAATGGTGCGTAATCTCACTGAAATTTCGAACAAATCGTCGGTAGAACTTGCGATGTAACACCCGAAAAAATTGGATTATTATGTGAATTAAATTTTATTTGATTATTAGAATTAAATGAATTTAATTGTTTATTAAAGTGAGTAAGTTGTTTAAAGGTCATTCTATGACCTAGAATGTGCGAATGTAGTTAGGATTCTGGTTAGGTGTTAAGAATAAATGATTTGAATTTCCGAGGCAAAAATAAATATTTTCTGAGAAATTTTGATAAAAACACTATTCATCTGTTTCTGCTTGGGAATTTATTTTGAATTTCTGAGAAAAGCGTAATGATAGAATTCTAAGACGAAATAAAATATCTAATAATATTTCAGTTATGGCAAACAAAGTTTTCGCATGCGGACTTAAAACCCTAAGGGTTAGGAAAAGTGAAATTCAAGAACTAAATGATTATAAATAATAATAATTGTTATTATACGTGAGGAATGCGAGTATAATACTAGTTATTATACAAGTATAATAAAAAGATTTTTACGATGAATAATACGAATATCGTACGAGGTATATACGAAGAAAATACTAGAATTTTACGATGAGATACGATTAGTTCTTAATGAACTTTAGTTATTGGACCTAGACTTTGTCAAGCCCAATTGCATGATGAATTATATCAAGGCCCAAACTTAAGTCAAATTAAGCCCAAAGATAGGCTCGGTATGAATTTATTCTAAGCCCAAACCAAGAAACGAACCCGTGGGTCGAACCGATGGATCACCGAATCGGTAAAACCCATGGGGCAACCCATGTGGATCCCTCAAGGAGCTAGAGGGGCGGCCACTTGGTGCCCAAGAAAGGGAGGTGGCTTGGTGAGGAAGAATGGAATAGTAAGGAGGTGGTCTCTTGACCATTTTGCCCTTACTTTGGTTTTTTTATATAAAGAAGCTTATGTTGGTTGATTTGTTATTTAACAAACATTTGAGCATATATTGAGAGAGAAAGAAGAGCTAATAACAAGGAATCAAGAAGCCAAGAAGCTAAATAGTTCATAAACTTGCAAGAACTCGAAGAACACCAAGGTAAAAATACATAAACTTAAACTTTCGATTATTTTCTATTAAGTTTTTATAAAGAGTATGAATTGGTGGAGCATGTTTCTTCCGAAGGAATACGGATGGCTATTAGTGAACAAAAACATTAATAAGCCATGTATATGTGAGAATCATAATCGACTAATTAAGCTTTAATAAAAAAAACCATTAAAATGTTGAATTGGTTGTTGATGGACAAATTGAAAACCATTAGGTATAGGTTAGATGAAAATTGCTTGGTTAAGATATAGATAATTGACCAATGGATTGATTCCATTTGGTTTGGTGTAAAAATCTCAAGTAAAGAAGTTATGGCGAAATTTACGAGATTAGACGATAATTGTTGAAAATGTAGAATTCCCAGAACGGTAGTTGAAAGTTGCGATTTAACTCAGAAACAATATATTTCAATGGCGTATCATAGAACAATGTATTTAAGACTCGTGAACTCAAGAATGGTTGAATTCTGACTTAAAACAAAGAAACGAACTATGAACGTTCAAGAACATTTAAGGAACGTGTAATCGAGAATTTAAACAATAAATTTATTATTAACGGATTCAGAAACTTATTTTGTTCTAATGAAATTGAAGTATATGAGATATGTGGGTTAACGACTTTTGAATGAGCCAATTCTGACTTATAACGATCGAGTTACGAGCCCAGAAATAAATCGAATTGAAAAAACTTAAAAAAGCTTCAAAGGCTCAGGTTCGGCGTCTCAGCGCCGGGACGAGATGTAAGATACTACTGAATGGCGCCACAACACAACTTGTACATTTATAACTGGCGCCGCAGCATCGTTAAGTGAAAAATTTATGATGAAGTTATTCAATAACCAAACTTTTTACATGGTAACTATGGGACATGTATATACTTACTATACATGAAGAGACAATTCTTAAATAACATGTATAGTGACGATTTTAGGAATTAAACGTTGGTTAAGAGTATTTAAACGAAGAACGTAAAATGAGAGAACGTAAATTGTGAATCGTATTCGAGTTTAACGTGCATCCTAACGTTATATGATATGTAATAGGTATGCGGGGTACGTGAATGATAAGAAATGAAGATAAAACTTATGTACTTTCAATACAAAGTCCGATATTGGTTATTCAGGGGAAAATGTGTCTAAGTTAGCAAACTAATTAGGGTTTCAACTGTCGTTGTACTTAAACAATAGTCGTTGAGTGTCGGTTTATGACATATGAATGTTAATAAGCCGTAATGAAGGATAAATGAATTGAAACAAGTATTATTAATGAAATAATTTCAATTAAGATATAGAAGATAAAGAAGCTGGTAAAAATAACGTGATTTGATTGTCTGGTAGCTAATTCCAGTGTGCTATATGAATTTATAATGTAGAAACTGTAAAGACCAAGAATTGTTGAATTTTAATTGAAGACGTTTGAAGGCAAGTTTCCTTAACGTTTGTCTGACCTTCGTTTTAGTTAAGTTTCTTTAATTCATGTTATAACATACATGAATTGTTTTACGAAAGAGTTGATGTCAGTTTTAGCTCGGCAATACAAACTTTGACGAACGAGATTTTGAAATTCAATTTGAATATTTATTAAATTAAATAAATATTTTTTGATGATTTAATTATTGGATTAAATAATTAATTGATAAAAGTATGGTAGATTAATTTAATTATATGTGTTATACTGATTAAATTATTGTGGGAAATTTTTTATTCAAGGTAAGTATTTAATTAAGCTTATTTGATTAAAGAAATTATTTAATAAGCATTACATTATTTTTAATTAATTTTATAATTAATTAGAGATTTATTGATTTGACATAATTAATAAATGAGAGATTTAATTATAATGTGACTATGTGACTTAATGAGAAATTATTATGTTTTATTTAAATTAAATTAAATACGACATTTGATTTATTGTTTAATTGAGTGTGACATTATTAAACTATATTATAAGAGATTTATTAAATTAAATGGAAAGAACCTTCTAAGTGATAGCCAAACAAGGCAATATGAGGAGTTGGGAGCAGTTAAACCACTTATGGATTAACTGACCACAACTGTGCGCATTAATCAGTCTGGTTTCTCTTACGCATTTCATTTATTAGACTTAACTTAGAAAATTCAAAGAGAATTTGAGGAAAATTGTGTGATTGAAGAAGATTCTGAAAGGGATTTCATCTCCTACTAATCTACACTGTTAGGTAATCTCTTTAACCAAACCTTATTTACGTTCTTATATTTTGTAAAAGAAAAAGCTATTTCTAAGTCTTCTGTGATTGAAGAAATTTGCAATTTATGAATATAGGATGTGATGTATATGTTAATATATGTCTATAACATGTGTATATCATATATTCATGTGTTTAAAGTAATTGATTTCATGTAATCATGCTAAAATCAGAGTTTCCATTAATAAGTATTTTGAGTTCTCTGTAAAACAAAAATTGAGTGATATCAATGTATGAATTGGTGATTTATGTGTATATACATGATAATATATAATCATTGTTGTAATTCTATGTATGTGCACACCTAGAGGGGGGGGGGTTAATAGGTGGTTAAGCTAAAAGAGATAAACGGTGAAAACTTTTTGAAATTTTCTGCAACAGGTATAAATCAGACAGCTACGCCTATCTGCTTTAGTGTCTGCTTTAGCTTATGTTCTTCAGTTTCTTATTATCAGATAGCTAGACCTGTCTGCTTTAGTGTCTAGATAGTGGCGTGAATAACAAAAAGTGCAGAGCGTGAATGACAGTTAAAGAGATAAACAAAATAAAAATCACACCAAGATTTTTACGTGGTTCAGCCCCTATCCTCTAATTAGTGGCCTAATCCACGTCCAATCCCAACTAGGATTGGAGACTCTTTTTATTAAACTTAATATTCAATTAAATACAATAAAAAGAACTCCATGTTACAAAGAAGTTTCAATTCTGATGTTGGACACCAATGCCCCATTTGCACCTCTGCAACTTGTACACCTCTGCACATGTTCTCACCTCTGAGACCTTTGAAGCTTCCTTTGAACAGACCCACTAAACTCTAGAAACTCTAGACCACCAAAGCTAATAGTTTTGTTTTTCAGATTGCAATGATGGTGATTCCAATGGAATATCAACTTTCTAGCCTAAGAATAACAAGACATTGAATGCTAGAAAGACTATTTGAAAGCTATAAGAATTAAGAAGAATGAGTTATTGCTTTCCAATTGTCGGGCTCCTTCATAACCGAGCATGATGAAGCTTAATATAACATGAAGGCCAACGACTATATTTGTTAGCAAGAAATCAGATAATTTAAATCCCATAATTAAAGCTACAATATTGACTAACGGATATGAACATAAGATAGAATTGGAAACTCATATAACAGTTGGTGTATACCCCATAATATTAGCAATTAAAGAGTCCAACAGATTTGGTAAATCAAGGATATGTTTTCAAGTCAAACCAAAACACCTTAAATAAAGGAACAAGGAGATTAATAAGGATATGACCCAATAGCTTCTGTAAGTCTCCTTTTCAAAATAGAATACCAAAATGCCACCCACGAAATACTCTGATGAAATAGAAGAACCAATTTGGGCCAGCTAGGAATTAATAACAAAAGACCATAATATTTGTCATTATTAAAATTATAAATACCAACATATCCTTAATAAACTCCAATTCAAATATTCCTTGATAAACTCCAATTCAAATCCTCCAAATCAAATCTTCCTTAATAGACTCCAAATCAAATCTTCCTTAAAAAACTCCAAATCAAATCTTCCGTAATAAACTCCAAATCAAATTTGAAATGATTTTAAAACATTCCAACTTACCAATAGAAGAAAATCAGCAATAAGTGTTCATATAATAATCATAACCCATGCATATTAATTATAATATTATAACTAACCATGAACCATGCACATGTCTAATATACTTAAATTAGTCATCATTCAAAACATCATAAAATCAAAATCCAATAATTGTGACACCCCCAAAATAGGTATACATCACCCATCTTGAGTCGCCAAATACATGGTACAAAATTCAAATACAAACTTAATTATACAACAGTTGTGTAAAATACGACAAAACATGGGCTGTGAGTTTTAATACAAATATTGTCCTCTAGAGAGTATACAAACTCAATGGAGACCTCATTACATTTATTAGCACACTATTTCACAGAATAGTGAGGACTACTAATGCACCATCTAGGACCATCACTCTGTTCCCCGACTAGTCCCCGCTACGTTCTCATTTCCTAAATAGAATAATGAAAGAAAGGGTGAGCTCAACTAGCCCAATAAGAAATATTATGACTAAGATAATGTAGAATAAATTATCATTAGCCTTAAACAGTGTTAAACTGATACAATATAACAAACATCAAGTTTAACTGCAGCGGAATAAGCAATCCATTAAAAGAGTCAAGTAGAGAATAAAATCTACTATCTTTTATGATTTAAAAGGTTTTTCATCACTTTTATCGTTGGGACTCAGCTTAATAAATAATCCACATCATCGAATCACCCCTGCACTACGGCCAAGGATATTCTTTAGTATCACGACCACAATTATTCATGCACTACGGGCCAAAGATAATTGTGTTTTCATCAACGGTCCTGATCATGCCATAAAACAATTCATCTTTGCACCCTTGGCCGAAGAGAATCCATAGCCATAATCATACCAAAAACTGTCCATCACTGAATTACGGGCCAATGATGACTTTATCCACATCATTTGTAACATTACGGTCATGATTATACCGAATAATCCCTGGTCATAATCATACCAAGTCCATCTATACACTACAGGTCACAGATGACTTTCAACATAATATAAACATGAGGATGATGACAATGACATAATAATTCAATAAAACAAGTTCAAGAATTAATTTATCCAGGAACAAATAACGTCCAAATTGTCAACATGATACTTCTTTGTAGAGTAAAATTCAAGAATTCTCATATGAATATTTCCATAAAAAGATACTGGATGAAGCGCAAATATCAAGGATATTCCACTAATTTCATGGAGTATACAAGTCAAAACTTTAACCAACTTGGTATAATAAAGAATGGAATAACAAAAGAAATCACCATGCATGTTGTACTTCGCATAGACAGGTTATTCTAACAGAATAATAATAACGGAACCAGGTCATGCAGTAAAGCACAGATAGGATGTTCCAACAGAATAATAAAGAACGGAATAATTACAAAAATCACCATGCATGTGGTACTTCGCATAGACAAGTTATTCTAACAGAATACCAATAAAGACGGAACTAGGTCCGGCGTAAAATGCACAGACAAGATATTCCAACAGAATAATAATAAAGACGGAACCAGGTCTGGCGTAAAACGCACAGATAGGATATTCTAACAGAATAATAAAGAATGAAATAATAAAAGAGTGTCACCAAGTATAGGGAATCCCGCGTATACAGGTTATTCCAACAAAATAATAAAGAATGGAATAACAGAAGTTCTCTTCATGAATAAGAAAGAAAGAATACCCCTTACGAGTACAACAAATAATTTTCTCTACCTTAGAAAGAAGAGTACTGGATATAGAAGTAGTGAAGTAGCAGAACACTTTTCTTCTTTCTCTCTATAGTTTCTCTCTCTAGAGTTTCAGTAAATTCGTAAGAAATAATGAAGGAATGAGCTTCTATTTATAGAAAAATGGATTGCATAGTAACTAACTCATGAACGGTTCAGATTGATTTACTTTAATCTGACGGTCCATATTTAAAACAAAATTTTTTAAATAAAATATAATATATTCTATTTATAATCTAATAAAACGAATAACTTTATAAAAGATTTTACTATACAAATACTATGCAAACACTATGCATAATAAAATATAATATATTCTAATTATTGTCTAATAAAACAGATAACTTTATAAAAGTATTCTGTTTTATATAAAAAGATTTTACTATGCAAAATACTATGCAGACACTATACATAATAAAATATAATATATTCTATTTATAGAATAACTTTATAAAAGTATTATGTTTTATTACATTAATATTACCAATAAAACAAAACTGAGTGACTTATCACATAAACATCAATAATCAATACTGTGTGCTACTATGCAACCACGCGTATTACTGTACTTTTACTACCGAGTAGTTCAACAGTATTAACGGTAAAACTTCCGTCGTTAGTTTTATAAAAATATTTTTGTCGTTTTCTCATTCTGACAATAATTCTGTTGTGGGGTCCACCAATGATTGTACCATCGAACGAATATTCTCCGACAAAAAGAATATTCCCCGACCAATTGAATATTATACAACAATTTGCATACTTTACAAAATTTATAAATATTACCCACAACTATAACATTATATCAAATCCACACCATAATATTCAAAAAAAATATTTCGAGAAAATTAAATATTTATTCATAAAATCTGGGGTCTCACAATTTCCCATCCTTATGGAATTTTGCCCTCGAAATTTATGTACGTACCTGGTATGCCGAAGAGGTGAGGATACCTTGACTTCACTTCAAATTCTAACTCTTGAGGTATAACCTTTGAGTGTTGAATACGATCCTTCTTATCCAAGATTTTAACACGTAGCTCCTCATACATTAAATCTTCTGCTATCTCATCTAGTTTTAATTTATGTAACTTGAGCGGCTTTAACTTTATCGATTAAAGTCAATTCTAATCGTATATTCGTTATCTTCACGTGGGTTCATATACTCGTATTTGTAACCGCATATGATCTTCTACTCAACGCGTCAGCTACCACGTTCACTTTCCCACGATGGTAGTGAATGGTACGGTCGTAATCTTCAACAGCTTGAGCCAACGTCTTTGGCACATGTTACGATTATTTTAAGTAAAGAAATATTTGAGGGTTTACGAAATGGGATTTATATTGGGGTCAATACAAAATTTGATTTTACGCTCTAGGGGTAGGCTAAGAAGTCTTCAAGAATACGTCAGGAAATTTATTAACAATAAAAATATCAATCAAAACTGTGACCCTCATCCAAGACTTGGATAGTACGTCACATTGATACCTATCAACTTACCATCGTCATTCACGACGTCGCCTACAGAAAGTTTGGCCTCGGTGCATTCGACTCAAGGAAGTCAACAACGAATGGACCGAGGCTCTTTACTTATGGCTTGATATGACAATGATTGACTTTAGTGGTTTGGTTGCTTGAATTCGCATAACTAGGTTGGTTAGGAATATGAAAACTAACAACCTTACAAAAAGCATGATGAGTAGTTACCCAATCAATTCCTAAAATCGCATCAAAGGCAAGTATTTTCAAAGAGATAAGAATGACAGGTAACGTGAAAGTGTTGATTTGAACAAGATTTATAAATAGTGGAGGTAACGAAGGTTTCTCCCAATTGAGTTTAAACAGATATATCAAATTCTAACTTCTCCGGAGTTAACTTCAAACATTGAACACAACTAGGTGCAATACAAGAGTGAGTAGAACCGGTATCTAACACGGTATAGACTTCGCAAGAGTTTATGACTAACTATACCCGTGATAATTTTATTCAGGTTCCTCGTCACGAAAAAAAACGCTCTCTCTTAAACTACTGGCTTTGGCTTGTCTGGGACATCCTTTGGTGCCTCCATCCTAGCTGACTTTGTCTTCGGTGAACGACAAAATCGGGCTAAGTGACCTTCTCTTCCACAATTATAGCATGCTTTGGACGACATCACGCAGTTTGGACTGATGTGTCCCTCCCCTCCGCATTTGAAGCATATAATATGTGGTCGTTCTCCTTCCTTAACAACGGGTGCTGGTGCTTGACGTCTTTCCATCATTGTTGAATCTCCTCTTCTTGAAATGTTCATTCTTATTGTTTTGACCATGATTACCACCACAGTGGTTATACATTTCTGGCATGTTGATTCCCTCCATACTTATTGTCACCGCTTTGATGATTGTTATCACCGATATTATCATTTTATCGGCTACTCTCTTTTGGTTGCGTTGACTCGTTATCGCACTTCACTAACTGAGCCATATTTACAACATCTGAATACACACACAGTTTATGAGAAATAAGATATTGATGTATCTACGTCTTCAAACCTTTTAAAAACATCCGCGTCATTCTCTCTTGATTATCAACCAAGTGGGACGCAAATCGGGACAACTCGGTAAACTTGGCTTCTTACTACGATACGGTTATGTTGTTTTTCTCTAACTTGATAAATTCCACCTCCTTCATGTGAAAGTACTTGTCATTGAACAGCTCTTGGAACGTCTCCCAAGACATCTTGAGTGCGTCAGGCTGGGTACGTTTACAGATTCCTACCAGTGATCTGCCTCTTCACACAATATAAAGGTGGCAAAGGGAACCTTTTGCTCCTCGAAGCATCCCAAGACATCAAATATCTTGGTGATCTGCTTTAACCACGTCTCTGCCTTAAGCGGTTCTGGCTTTCCCAAAAACTCTGGTGGTCCTAGCTCCTTGAATTGCTTAGTGGTGACCAACCGTGAGTTGCCATTGTTTCCTCCTGCGTTATGAATAGGAGCCGCCTTCACCTGATGTTGCATGAATTCTAAAAAGATCCGATCCTAAACGTACCGTTGTTCGTCAATTGATCAGTGTTGTTGTTTACAGGAGGATTATCGCCATCCTGTTGCACATTGTCCTAATTATTGATCTGTGGAGAATCAACAGTCTCCTGTGCTCCAATGCTTATCTCAACATTTTCAGATGCCATTTTCAAATACTGCCACAAAACAAGGGTTAATTAACATATCACATATTATCTCTATACTATGACCGACCAATTAAATATCAAATAAACTTAGGTAGGTCATACTAGCGAAGGAATTCCCCGTCTCTCCACTCCTAGTTCTAGTCTCACATCTTAACCAGAGATCATATCACTAAGCTTTGATACTAATTGTGACGCCGCCAAAATAGGTATACATCACCCATCTTGAGTCGCCAAATACATGGTACAGAATTCAAATACAAACTTAATTATACAACAGTCGTGTAAAATACGACAAAACATAGGCTGTAAGTTTTAATACGAATAATGTCCTCTAGAGAGTATACAAACTCAATGGAGTCCACATTACATTTATTATCACACTATTTCATAGAATAGTTAGGACTACTAATGCACCATCTAGGACCATCGCTCTGTTCCCCGACTAGTCCCCGCTACGTTCTCATTTCCTAAAGAGAATAGTGAAAGAAAGGGTGAGCTCAACTAGCCCAGTAAAAATATTATGACTAAGATAATGCAGAATAAATTATCATTATCCTTAAACAGTGTTAAACTATACAATATACCAAACATCAAGTTTAACTGCAGCGGAATAAGCAATCCATTAAAAGAGTCAAGTAGAGAATAAATCTACTATCTTTTATGATTTAAAAGATTTTTTCATCACTTTTATCGTTGGGACTCAGCTTAATAAATAATCCACATCATCGAATCACTCCTGCACTACGGCCAAGGATATTATTTAGAATCACGACCACAATTATCCATGCACTACGGGCCAAAGATAATTGGGTTTTCATCAACGGTCCTGATTATGCCATAAAACAATTCATCCTTGCACCCTTGGCCGAAGAGAATTCATAGCCATAATCATACCAAAAAATGTCCATCACTGAATTACGGGCCAATGAGAACTTTTTCCACATCATTTGTAACATTATGGTCATGATTATACCGAATAATCCCTGGTCATAATCATACCAAGTCCATCTATGCACTACAGGCCACAAATGACTTTCAACATAATATAAGCATGAGGATGATGACAATGACATAATAATTCAATAAAACAAGTTCAAGAATTAATTTATCCAGGAACCAATAACGTCCAAATTGTCAACATGATACTTCTTTGTAGAGTAAAATTCAAGAATGCTCAGAAGAATATTTCCATGAAAAGATACTGGATGAAGCGCAAATATCAAGGATATTCCACTAATTTCATGGAGTATACAAGTCAAAACTTTAACCAACTGGGTATAATAAAGAATGAATAACAAACGAAATCACCATGCATGCGGTACTTCGCATAGACAGGTTATTCTAATCGAAATAATAATAACAGAACCAGGTCATGCGTAAAGCACAGATAGGATGTTCCAACAGAATAATAAAGAACGGAATAATAATAGAAATCACTATGCATGCGGTACTTCGAATAGACAGGTTATTCCAACAGAATACCAATAAAGACGGAACCAGGTCTGGCGTAAAACGCACAGACATGATATTCCAACAGAATACCAATAAAGACGGAACTAGGTCCGGTGTAAAACGCACAGACAGGATATTCTAACAGAATAATATTAAAGACTGAAACCAGGTCCGGCGTAAAACGCACAGACGGGATATTCCAACAAAATAATAAAGACTGAAATAACAGAAGAGTTTTACCAAGTATAGGGTATCCTGCGTACATAGGTTATTCCAACAGAATAATAAAGAATGGAATAACAAAAGTTCTCTTCATGAATAATAAAGAAAGAATACCCCTTACGAGTACAACAAATAATTTTCTCTACCTTAGAAAGAAGAGTACTGGATATAGAAGTAGTGAAGTAGCAGAACACTTTTCTTCTTTCTCTCTATAGTTTCTCTCTCTAGAGTTTCAGTGAATTCGTAAGAAATAATGAATGAATGAGCTTCTATTTATAGAAAAATGGACTACATAGTAACTAACTCATGAACGGTTCAGATTGATTTACTTTAATCTGACGGTCCATATTTAAAGTAAAATCTTTTAAATAAAATATAATATATTCTATTTATAATCTAAAAAAATGAATAACTTTATAAAAGATTTTACTATGTAAATACTATGCAGGCACTATGCAAACACTATGCATAATACAATATAATATATTCTAATTATTGTCTAATAAAAGAGATAACTTTATAAAAGTATTCGATTTTATATAAAAAGATTTTACTATGCAAAACACAATGCATGCACTATTCATAATAAAATATAATATATTCTATTTATAAAAGTATTCTGTTTTATATAAAAAAATTACTATACAAAACACTATGCAGACATTATGCAACACTATGCATAATAGAATATAATATATTCTATTTATAGAATAACTTTATAAAAGTATTTTGTTTTATTACATTAATAATACCAATAAAACAAAACTGAGTGACTTATCACATAAGCATCAATAATCAATATTGTGTGCTACTATGCAACCACGTGTATTACTGTACTTTTACTACCGAGTAGTTCAACAGTATAAACGGTAAAACTTCCGTCGTTATTTTCATAAAAATATTTTTGTCATTCTGACAATAATTCCGTTGTGGGGTCCAAAAATGAATTGTACCGTCGTACGGATATTCCCCGACAAAAAGAATATTCCCCGACAAATCGAATATTATACAACAACTTGCATACTTTGCAAAATTTATAAATATTACCAACAACTATAACATTATATCAAATCCACACCATAATATTCTAAAAAAAATATTTCGAGAAAAATAAATATTTATTCATAAAATCTGGGGTCTCGCAATCTCCCATCCTTATGGAATTTTGCCCTCGAAATTTATGTGCGTACCTGGTATGCCGAAGAGGTGAAGATACCTTGACTTCACTTCAAATTCTAACTCTTGAGGTATAACCTTTGAGTGTTGAATACAATCCTTCTTATCCAAGATTTTAACACGTAGCTCCTCATACGTTAAATCTTCTGCTATCTCGTCTAGTTTTAATTCAATAATGTGGTTCGGGTCGTCCATATATTTACATAAACATTATAAACATGTGACATACTTGGCGGTAAAACGAGTCTATAAGCCACAGTTCCTACTCGATCAAGGATTTCAAAATGGGCCAATTAAATCGAGGGTTTAGATTTCTTCTCTTCGTCAATTCTTGCTTCTAGAATAATGCCCTCTTGAACCTTCTTCTTCACATTCATAAGCTCTGGTGTGTAACTTGAGTGGCTTTAACTTTATCGATTAAATTCCATTCTAATCATATATTCGTTATCTTCACGTGGGTTCGTATACTCGTATTTGTAACCGTATACGATCTTCTACTCAACGCGTCAGCTACCACGTTCACTTTCCCACGATGGTAGTGAATGGTACGATCGTAATATTCAACAGCTCGAGCCAACTTCTTTGGCGCATGTTACGTTCGTTTTAAGTAAAGAAATATTTGAGGGTTTAAGAAATGGGTTTTGTACTGGGGTCAATACAAAATTCGATTTCACGCTCTAGGGGTAGGCTAAGAAGTCTTCAAGAATACGTCAGGAAATTTATTAAAAATAAAAATATCATTCAAAACTGTGACCCTCATCCAAGACTTGGATAGTACATCACATTGATACCTATAAACTTGCCATCGTCATTCACGACGTCGCCTACAGAAAGTCTAGCTTCGGTGCATTCCACTTAAGGAAGTCAACAACGAAAGGACCGAGGCTCTTTACTTATGGCTTGATATGACAATGATTGACTTTAGTGGTTTGGTTGCTTGAATTCACATAACAGGTTGGTTAGGAATATGAAAACTAACAACCTTACGAAAAGCATGATGAGTAGTTAACCAATCAATTCCTAAAATCGCATCATAGGCAAGTATTTTCACAGATATAAGATTGACAGGTAACGTGAAAGTGTTGATTTGAACAAGATTTATAAATAGTGGAGGTAACGAAGGTTTCTCTCAACTGAATTTAAACAGATATATCAAAGTCTAACTTCTCCAGAGTTAACTTCAAACATTGAACACAACTAGGAGCAATAAAAGTGAGTAGAACCGGTATCTAACACGGTATAGACTTCGCAAGAGTTTATGACTAACATACCCATGATAATTTTATTTAGGTTCCTCGTCACGAAAAAAAACGCTCTCTCTTAAACCACTGCTTTGGTTTGTCTGGGATATACTTTGGTGCCTCCATCCTAGCTGAACTTGTCTTCAGTAAATGACAAAATCGGGCTAAGTGACCTTATCTTCCACAATTATAGCATGCTTTGGACTGCATCACGCAGTTTGGACTGATGTGTCCCTCCCCTCCGCATTTGAAGCATATGATAGGTGGTCGTTCTCCTCCCTTAACAACGAGTGCTGGTGCTGACGTCTTTCCATCATTGTTGAATCTCCTATTCTTGAAATGTCCATTCTTATTGTTTTGACCATGATTACCACCAAAGTGGTTACCATTTCTGGCATGTTGATTCCCTCCATACTTATTGTCACCGCTTTGATGACTGTTATCACCAGTATTATCATTTTATCGACTACTCTCTTTTGGTTGCGTTGACTCGTTATCGCGCTCCACTAACTGAGCCCTATTTATAACATCTGAATACAAACACAGTTTATGAGAAATAAGATATTGACATATCTTCGGCTTCAAACCTCTTAAAAACATCCGCGTCATTCTCTCTTCATTATAAACCAAGTGGGACGCAAATCGGGACAACTCGGCAAACTTGGCTTCGTACTGCGACACGGTCATGTTGTTTTTCTCTATCTTGATCAATTCCACCTCCTTCATGTGAAAGTACTTGTCATTGAACAGCTCTTGGAACGTCTCCCAAGACATCTTGAGTGCGTCAGGCTGGGTATGTTTTACAGATTCCCATCAGTGATCTGCCTCTTCACGCAACATAAAGGTGTCAAAGGGAACCTTTTGCTCCTCGAAGCATCCCAAGACATCAAATATCTTGGTGATCTGCTTTAACCACGTCTCCGACTTAAGTGGTTCTGGCTTTCCCAAAAACTCTGGTGGTCCCAGCTCCTTGAATTGCTTAGAGGTAACCAACCGTGGGTTGCCATTGTTTCCTCCTGCATTATGAACAGGAGCCGCCTTCGCCTGATGTTGCATGAATTCTAAAAAGCTCCTAAACGTACCGTTGTTCGTCAATTGATCAGTGTTGTTGTTTACAGGAGGATTATCGCCATCCTATTGCACATTGTCCTGATTATTGATTTGTGGAGAATCAACAGTCTCCTGTGCTCCATTGCTTATCTCAACATTTTTAGATGCCATTTTCAAATACTGGCACAAAACAAGGGTTAATTAACATATCACATATTATCTCTATACTATGACTGACCAATTAAATATCAAATAAACTTAGGTAGGTCATACTAGCGAAGGAATTCCCCGTCTCTCCACTCCTAGTTCTAGTCTCACATCTTAACCAGAGATCATATCCCTAAGCTTTGATACCAACTGTGACGCCTCCAAAATAGGTATACATCACCCATCTTGAATCGCCAAATACATGGTACAAAATTCAAATACAAACTTAATTATACAACAGTCGTGTAAAATACGACAAAACATAGGCTGTGAGTTTTAATACAAATACTGTCCTCTAGAGAGTATACAAACTCAATGGAGACCTCATTACATTTATTATCACACTATTTCACAGAATAGTGAGGACTACTAATGCGCCATCTAGGACCATCACTCTGTTCCCCGACTAGTCCCCGTTACGTTCTCATTTCCTAAATAGAATAATGAAAGAAAGGGTGAGTTCAACTAGCCCAGTAAGAAATATTATGACTAAGATAATGCAGAATAAATTATCATTAGCCTTAAACAGTGTTAAACTGATACAATATACCAAACATCAAGTTTAACTGCAGCGGAATAAGCAATCCATTAAAAGAGACAAGTAGAGAATAAAATCTACTATCTTTTATGATTTAAAAGATTTTTCATCACTTTTATCGTTGGGACTTAGCTTAATAAATAATCCACATCATCGAATCACCCCTGCACTACGGCCAAGGATATTCTTTAGTATCACGACCACAATTATTCATGCACTACGGGCCAAAGATAATTGTGTTTTCATCAACGGTCCTGATCATGCCATAAAACTAATTCATCTTTGCACCCTTGGCCGAAGAGAATCCATAGCCATAATCATACCAAAAATTGTCCATCACTGAATTACGGGCCAATGAGGACTTTTTCTACATCATTTGTAACATTATGGTCATGATTATACCGAATAATTCCTGGTCATAATCATATCAAGTCCATCTATGCACTACAGGCCACAGATGACTTTCAACATAATATAAACATGACGATGATGACAATGACATAATAATTCAATAAAACAAGTTCAAGAATTAATTTATCCATGAACCAATAAAGTCCAAATTGTCAACATGATACTTCTTTGTAGAGTAAAATTCAAGAATGCTCAGAAGAATATTTCCATGAAAAGATACTGGATGAAGCGCAAACATCAATGATATTCCACTAATTTCATGGAGTTTATAAGTCAAAACTTTAACCAACTGGATATAATAAAGAATGGAATAACAAAAGAAATCACCATGCATGCGGTACTTCGCATAGAGAGGTTATTCCAACAGAATAATAATAACGGAACCAGGTCATGCGTAAAGCACAGATAGGATGTTCCAACAAAATAATAAAAAATGGAATAATAACAGAAATCACCATGCATGCGGTACTTCGTATAAATAGGTTATTCCAACAGAATACCAATAAAGACGGAACCAGGTCCGGCATAAAATGTACAAACAAGATATTCCAACAGAATAATAATATAGACAGAACTAGGTTCGACGTAAAACGCACAGACAGGATATTCCAACAAAATATTAAAGAATGAAATAACAGAAGAATTTCACCAAGTATAGGGTATCCCGCGTATACAGGTTATTCCAACAGAATAATAAAGAATGGAATAACAGAAGTTCTCTTCATGAATAAGAAAGAAAGAATACCCTTTACGAGTACAACAAATAATATTCCCTACCTTAGAAAGAAGAATACTGGATATAGAAGTAGTGAAGTAGCAGAACACTTTTCTTCTTTCTCTTTATAGTATCTCTCTCTAGAGTTTCAGTGAATTCGTAAGAAATAATGAAGGAATGAGCTTCTATTTATAGAAAAATGGACCGCATATTAACAAACTCATGAACGATCCAGATTGATTTACTTTAATCTAACGGTCCATATTTAAAGCAAAATCTTTTAAATAAAATATAATATATTCTATTTATAATCTAATAAAACGAATAACTTTATAAAAGATTTTACTATGCAAACACTATGCAGGCACTATGCATAATAAAATATAATATTTTCTAATTATTGTCTA
This sequence comes from Panax japonicus, assembly GCA_020205505.1. Lineage (NCBI taxonomy): Eukaryota > Viridiplantae > Streptophyta > Magnoliopsida > Apiales > Araliaceae > Panax > Panax japonicus. The sequence goes on along the minus strand of CM035097.1, from coordinate 27,587,169 downwards.
ATAAAACAGATAACTTTATAAAGTATTATGTTTTATATAAAAAGATTTTACTATACAAAATACTATGCAGACACTATACAGGCACTATGCATAATAAAATATAATATATTCTATTTATAGAATAACTTTATAAAAGTATTCTATTTTATATAAAAAGATTTTACTACGCAAAACACTATGCAGATACTATGCAACACTATGCATAATAGAATATAATATATTCTATTTATAGAATAACTTTATAAAAGTATTCTGTTTTATTACATTAATAATATCGATAAAATAAAACTGAGTGACTTATCACATAAGCATCAATAATCAATACCATGTGCTACTATGCAACCACGCGTATTACTGTACTTTTACTACCGAGTAGTTCAACAGTATTAACGGTAAAACTTCTGCCGTTATTTTCATAAAAATATTTTTGTCGTTTTCTCATTCCGACAATAATTTTGTTGTGGGGTCCACCAATGATTGTACCGTCGTACGGATATTCCCCGACAAAAAGAATATTCCCGACCAATCGAATATTATACAACAACTTGCATACTTTGCAAAATTTATAAATATTACCCACAACTATAATATTATATCAAATCCATACCATAATATTCAAAGAAAAATTATTTCGAGAAAATTAAATATTTATTCATAAAATCTGGGGTCTCACAATCATAACATGTTTTCTATCATCTATGTATGTTTTCAAAATATTAAATCCATATAAATATGTAGTAATTGGATTTTTTTTTAAAGTTACAAAGTATAAAAATGTATATATGGCCATATGGCCCCCTCACGTATAAATTAAATGCTTTAATCATAAGTTGTATAAAAAATTCACACTTTTATATGCTTATGTATGCTGAAACAAACAAAACAGAATTTAAACAGATGGATTTGGTGAATTAACAAATCTATAATGTTAAAATTCACATTTTCGTCAAAACTTTATAAAATCAAAAAAAAATAGTGAAATTAAATGTTGTAATTCGTGTAATTACATGAATTAAAGTGTTAACATCATGCTAAAGGCTTTGTGTGAAGTCTATATTTCATGGGTAGCATAAGAATTGATCGTGCTAGTTTAATTTCGAATTTTTGGGCTATTCTGTGAGTTATTCGCGAACTGCAGAATCTAGGGTCTGCGTCGCAGCGCGGCCGCGCTGCTCCGAAGAACAAATGGAGCGCGCCCGCGCCAAGCAGTGCGCCTGTGCCTCTTCAAAGAACAAATGTAGCGCGCTCGCGCCCTACCTTCAGAACTTCAGAAATTTTTCTAAGTGTTCAAGCTTTGAAAATGTGTTTTTAAAACCTAATGTAACGAACAAGAAGACATGTCAATCATATGTAATATGTTAATTAACTTACGTTATGTGATTAATTAATAAGACTTAAAGGCTCAATAACATATTCAAAGACCATCGTGGGGATTCGATAGGTATATCGAACTATTAATTAATGCGTATTGTGAATGTATTGATATGTAGGATTTAATAAGGAACGTGAACTAATCATAGCTTGTGTAAGAGGCAAGTTTCTAAACCTTATGTTTATATTGAGCAAATATTCTCACTACTACAAAATAGTAAATAGACAACGCGAAAAAAAACGTTGTGATTTCAGTCAAAAAAACGTCGTGGTTAAGAATTTTGTCTATTTGACACCATTACACAACTGTTTCTAAAACGTTGTAGTTAAGCACATTACACAATATTTTTAAGAAAAAAACGTTGTAAATTTATTTTTCATAAATTAACAAATGCTTAAAAACGTTGTAGAAGGTATGATTCCACAACATTTTTTGGATAAAAATGTTGTAGTTTAATATATCAGACAACGTTTTTAACCAATTTATACAATATTTTTAAAATGTTGTAGATAAGAAAAAAAAATATTATGATTCACCTATATTACCAATGCACCTGCAATATGCTAATGCCATAATATATAGCTAAAAAGTCTAAATTCTCATTTAAATTTAATGCCAAAATGTATCAACCATTCAAAATACAGCCCAATAATACCATTCATTTACAATTTTAAATTACTACATCCACAAAATATATACCAAACTATCCATATATACATCTCAAATTCACTTTTCAATCCATAGAAAGTGTTGTATTATCCATTCGTTCAATATTATATAGGTGCAACCGTCTCAACAGAGCCCTTAAAATAAATAAATACGAAAATACTTAAAACACAAAATAAAGAAAAATTAAATATAGAGCAGGATTTTTCTTTTTGTAAAAGACTAGAACAATACCCTGGAGCACCTGTGTCCAAACTTAAAGAATTTAAACAGAACCGTGAAAGAATAGACGATTCTTTTCCTTATCTGGATCTCTTATCATTCCATGAGAAACCTGATACATCTGTGGAGTTCCTCATACTATAAACTAATGGTTGAGAAGAACCAGGTGATGCGGTGGGGCCAGGCACTAAACCAAGCTTAATAGACCTGAATCCAGGGGGAAATGTCAAAACAAAATAATTATTAATAAAAGAAACCACATAGAAATGAAATGCAGATGAACGGATGGGAGTACAAAAAGCAGCAAGGAACACATAAAACATAAAAAATAGCAAGTAACTAACAAAATTTGTTCATGTTAGAGGCTCATAGCCATACATATGTCAGTCCATAACAAAGCACAATATGAACTTAGAACCATTATTTATTCCACACATACACGAGAATTATAAATGCATTCTCGTTTTATGTACCTTTCCACCAATATGACTTGCTCATACTGAAGCATATGACTCACAAGTGTACTACATTTATTTTATTTACTCAATTATTTTGAAGGAGTAATGGGGTAAAAAAACATTGTCAGTAAGGCTGCAATAATTGTTAAAAGAAAAATTTGGAATGAACTCAACTGTAACTGCTATAATCAAAATCAGTAAACTAGAGACTGTGGTTATACTTACAATAATCAAAGAGTCATCACGGTTCTCACAAGACTATGACCAAATGAAGCAAAGAAATAAAGGTATGATAAAACAGCAGCAATAAAAAGAAAAACTATATGCCAATATGAATGAATAAATAAATCTAACCGAAGTGCTTTTCCAGCTCGTAGAATCATTGTAGAAACTACAAGATTATTAACTTTTGGGACTACTGTCATCAAGTCAATACTGGCATAGCACAATGGATCCAAGGTACACTTGCGGAAAAAGGAACAGGCTACAGCAGCATAACACAGGCTTTGAGTGTCAAGCATAGAGAATACCTGGAAATCAGCATTACAATAAAGCCATTAGAAATCAGTATAACTATACTTGTAATGAAATCCACGGAACATCAAAGCTTTACCTGTACAGGAAGAAATTTTTTGACAGCCAACAGAGTTGTCATTATTTAAGTTCATCAAAACCTGGCATGCATGTGGATATTTGCATGAGTTTCCAAAACATCAAAGCTTTATCACATACTCACATAATCGGTAAGTTGAGACCAATGAAACAAACATCAATCAACCAAATACCACTCACAAAGATAAATACATAATAATTGATCTAGAAAATCATACTTGTCCTGCTTATAATTTGAAATAGTGCTTTGAGAGATGTGAATGGATAGAAAAAACAATCAAAACTTCAGACCTTCCCAGTTGTTATATTTACAACATGAACTGAATTGTCCTTTGAACCAGTAATAGCAAGAGTTGAATAAGAGCTTATCGCCAAATAAGTCAATCTTTCAGTGTGATATGGATGACCTTAAGATATATAACACCATGTCAATAACTCCAAAAAATCCACAATACCAAATACAAACATTCAAATGTCAAAGTTCATCAGAACAAAGAAAAGGCCTTAAATCTTGATCATCAGTTTTACCCATCAACTAATATAAATTCCTATAATATTATTTGCATTCATTTCTGGAACCAGGGCTTCTAGTATTAATAGCAGTAAATTAATGTTGTAATGAAAATTCTTGCAAAAAAATTCTCTATTTTCAGTGCTTCAGTTTTGAAGAACAGGTAACTAGATAATCAAGAATCCCAGTACTGTAGACTGAAACTTCAAGTACATTAGCATGTAAGCAAAACACGAAAAGTCAATTTGAATAGAGGAATCCAAACACTCACCTCTAACAACATGGATGTTTTTCCCATTTTTGGGTTCCATATCCTCAGAGTTGCATCATCAGAACTAGTACAGATGGTTTTACCGTTAAACATACAAGTCCAAGGAACTTAAAAAGGGTATTGGTAAAGGAAAGAATAACCGAATATTATTAATAAGAAAATGAAAGTACCATCAGGGGTAAATTTCTCACAGGTCACGCTACTGGCATGACCTGAAAACATATTAAGATAGGCATTCTTGTCAGCATTGCACAACCAAACAGTCAAATCCTCTGAACCAGCCAAGACCAAATGTCCTCTTGGATGCCACCTGACCCACTGAGCAGTCTCATAGTTCATACATCATCTTTGTTAATAAAGAACAAGACAATACAAAGGAATAAAGAGTTTTCACCTCAATTCCACCTCCACGACCTTCAAGTGTGCACTTCAGATTTCTGGCTGACACGTCCCATACTTGGATAAGTCCGTCGAGGCTTCCGGATGCGAGAAGCTGCCCCCCAGTAACTATGATGCCAGAAACCACCAGTAGAGTTTTCCTGTAAGAAAGTAGCAAAAATATGCGTAAAATTCAGACAGAGGGGAGTGCATTATATGTATAAAAAATAATTTAATCAGATAGCATAAGTCCAAATGAACTGATTGATAGATATGATTTCACAGTTATGAATTCACCGTTGGTCTAAGATCCATCCTCAATCTAACAGTTTTCACTTTTCAATATGCTTAGGCTATGACAGTCGCACAGAAAACACCACATATTATAAAATGCAAAAGTGAGTGCATAAAAGCTCATAAAAAGATAATAAAAGCTCAACGAAAGATGGTTAGGACAATTATTGAGCTTATAAAATCAAATTCATTAAAAAATTATTGAGCTTATACAAATTCCTCAGGTCCAATTTATCAAAATGAATGGTGTTAGCTACATATGGAAGCAGATGATGAAAACGCAAAAAGATGGTTAGAGCAATATGTAGAATCCATTTTCTGTAGCAGTATCTGGTCATGCTGCTCAATTTTTACAGAAATAACCAAAATTACATATGACGCAAAGATGTCAAAATTCAAATTTAGCAAGAAGTTGTGGTAGTGAAGTTTACCTTTAACAGCAAAAAATAACCACTTTTATGGGACTGAACATACTGCACAATTCTGTTCCCGAGTCGTTCACACATCAGGATTGTACACCTGGTATAACAAATACAGATGAAAATAGAACTTTGAGAAAATGGTATAACAAATACCAACTCAGCTGGAAGGTGGTAGAGGATCAGAGTACGAGTCGGCGTTCGCGGCCATTCACTGGCGGCGGCTGAACTGGATCCCGATTCTCCAGATACAGAAGTTCTACTCCATCACTGATGTGTCGCTGGAGCTCACACGCCACGTAGAAGTAGAACATGGCTAGGGTTTGAGAAGTGGAGCTCTCTCATCTCCACCTTCCACTTCAACCCTCTGCAACAAAAGTTATTTTTGAACATATTTTGTGACAGTCGGTCGGTGGAGAATCGAAAGATCTGAAGCAACTAGATGATTTAGGTGGAGAGGTAAAAGATTTTGTGTGAAAAATGGGAGGGAGGGAATATCAGATCGGGGAAATATTAGGGGAAAAGTAAGGAGGGAATGAAATTAAGGTATAGCAAAAGTTTTAATCTCCGTGTTTTGACTTGTCGCGTGATTTTAAGCTCCGTGTTTTTTTAGATAGACAACGTTTTAAAAAAAAATGTTGTCTAGCTAAAATCAAAAAAATGTCTTTTTAAATAGATAACGTTTTTGTATATACATCTACAACGTTTTGTTTAAAAACGTTGTGAAAAAAAATATTACAACATTTTTATAAAAAAATGTTGTCTTTTAAGCGTTGTCTATTTAGTATTTTGTAGTAGTCTCTATTTCTAAATTATTGTTGTTAAGCCAATTCCTTAAATTCTAAATTACTCATTGATCAAGTCTTAGAATTGTATTCTATATCGAGTAAGCTCATATTCTTAATTGTTCAAGTTCAAGACTTTATATTAGATGTTATAATTCTTTTAAAGCATGAATTCAGTCATACAATACTTATTTTGATTATATACCATTTTAGAATTTTTATTCAAATTGAGTATCAGTTCATTTCGAAACCTTGTAAGACTAGTGAACCCTTAATGATTCGACTAGTCCATAGTTAATGAGCGTTCTAAATTTCAGAACTATTGTTGAATTTATTCAAGCTAAACTTCCTTTGGTGCGGACTCTAATGTCAAACTGAGATGAATAACCCTATTATAGGGGATTAGTTATGCTTTAGCGTTGAGATATTGTGCATAGTATGGTACTAAGGGCTGATCCCCCTAAGTACGAGTAGGAGAGTCCATAGTCTTATGACTATTAAAGGTTTCAGGTATAACACTTGATAACCTAGGACATAGTTCAAGGTCGTATGACCCTCATAAGTCTTTTGATTCTTGTTATTAATTCTTGATTCAAAAGTCAAGTTTCTTATTTCAGAAGTCTTTGATTCACTCGCATGTTATTATATTGTTGTACATTATTATACTTATGGGTAATCGTGCTCAATCTTGTGTAATAATAACATTCCAGTTAAAAATGAAAGGTTCGACGAGCCTTCCACTAGCAAAGGCAAGGGCAATATTAACAAGTAATGAAGACTTGTTGTTTAGTTCTTATGTTATGTTTCAGACTTATGTTTAATTTGTGTAAGACTAAATATTTGATTATGTTTTCGTATTTGAGATTTAAGTTTAATATAACCTGGGATTGATGTATTTATTTTCAGATGTTATAAATCCTTAAGGAGAGAATTTATTTATATATATTTTATGGTTTTCAATTATTATGAGTAGATAGACATATGATGTTTGTACAATAACACCAAATCCCGTGGGAATTGAAGTACCTAGATTTTGGGGTACTGTCATAGGTTGGTATCAAAGCTGTAGTGTAACAATCCAGAATGTTAATTATAATTTGTAAATATTTATTGAATTATATAAATATTTAATGGATGTGTTTATTGTTGAATAAATATTTGTTTAAATTGATTTGATTTGGTTAATTATTTGTTAAATAAATAATTAAGGAGTTAAGAAAATTAATTATTATGAGATAACATTCTAATTTAATTCAATAATTAAGTTAGAGAGTTTATAATAATTAAATGGATTATTATAATATTTTAATTTAATTAATTAAATTAAGTGTGACCACAAACTATATTATAAATGGTTTATTAAAATAAATTAAAGGAGTTTAATTTAGTTTTGCCAAACAAGGCTTAAATATATTAAGTCTTTAATTTTTAAAGAGTTTTTCCAAACGGAGCCTTATGGCTGTTGCTTTTTTTGAATTTTGAATTATAATAATATAAATAAAATAAGTAAAATATAAATATTATATATTAATTTTTGGTAACCGATAACTTATTAGTATATTTAATATAACGTCAGTCTTTTTAACGTTTAAAAAGCAGGCGTTGGTTTTGTTTTAATATTACGTATATTGTATTTGGTCTAAACCTAAGCCTAAGAAGAAAGTTATAGAGAAAAAGAAAAGAAAAAGAAGGTTGTCATTGAATTGAGAGGAGAGAAAGGTGCTGTGAATATCAAGTATTTTAACTAAGGATTTCTTAAGCAACAAAAGGTATGTTACATAACCTTAACGTATATGTGTTACGCCAAAATTTCTAAGTTTCTGTGTTCTTGAATTTCACTGTGTATAAAGTTGTTACAAAAATTTATGTAATCCATATTTTTATAATTGGTTATGAAATTATGTGTATATGTAATAGTTATAACTAGAACATATATATATGATTGTATGCTAAATTACGTTTAAAAGAAAAAGAATGGTTTTACAGTGACCATATATGTATGAACATGGTTTGAATATAGGTATGAATATATATATATATATATATATATATATATATATATATATATATATATATATATATATATATGATTGTGACCTAATAGATAAATTGAACTTTGAATATATTAATTTGGTAAGAAACGAAGAGAATATAGTTAGAATGAATCAATTTGGTTTATAATAGTGGAATTTCAGTTAATTTTGTCAGATCATATCAAACATGGAGTTTTGGTTTTAAAATATGTTATTCCAATATTTAATTTTCTAAAATTGTGGTTTATGTTGTGCTAAATTAGTATATGTATGTTTGGTGAAGTTTATGTATAATTTATGTAAGTTATACATTACAAATTGTTGTTAGAAATTAAGATACATCAACTAAGTTAGGTTTGTTTTGTTCTTCGTGTTTGGTTCTGTAACTCGGAGCCCCAACGCCAAAAACAGCGCCCCAACTCTAAACTTCGCGCCTCAGCGCCAAAGTCAGAGCTGTAGCACGAACCTCGCACCGCAACGCCACTGCCTGACCTAGGCATCGCGCCACAGTGCCACTGTCGCGCCAGTCCACTACATGTGAGTCGCGCCACAACGCCATCACCGCATCGCAGCGCCACCCACAGTACAAATTGTGGCGCCGCAGCGCCGGTTAACATAATGTCCAGAAATGACTTTTGTTTTGCACAAAGTCTGTAATTGTTGATATAATGCAATACTATGGCTGTTAAAAATATAATTTTGGTTATTGTGGTATTATGAGCATATTACTAATACTTAACGAATTTTATTATTATTTTATTGATGTAATTTGATAATGTGGTTAACAATCAAACCAAAAATGAAATAGATACTTATAGAGTATTTGTAATGACTAATTGTATCCTAATGATATGTGATTATAATATTGTGAATCAAACTATTACGGTTTAGCCTACACTCAAGGAAAGTTCTCTAAATCTATTGTTACATTGAGCAAGTTTCCTAGACCTTATTCTTATATTGTGCAAGTTTTCTAACTCTACACTCTCGTTGAGCTAGTTCTATTGTTACATTGTGCAAGTTTCTTAAACTTTATTCTTATGTTGAGTAAGTTTCTTGTATCTAATTTGTTTATGATGATACAAGTTTTCTAAAAATTATTCTGATATTGAGCAAGTTATACTTGTCTTTAACTTGTTATTTAGCATGCAAGTTTATATATTCTGATATACGTATGTTGAACAAGTTTTATCATTCAATTTACTATTGGTTATGCATGCTTAGTACTTAATTCTAAATAACCTTAGCTTAATATTGTTCAAGCAAGCTATGTTATGTCATTCAATGCTTATGCTATTAGATTATTCCTAAAGTATGACCTTAGTATACGATGTTGATTAACTTATGATTTATTCCATAACATAATGTTATTACTTTTTATTCAACTACTCCGTAGTTGATGATCGTTGAATTCCAAATTACCTTAAAACATATCCAAACCAAACTTACTTTGGTGCGGACTTGTATTCTAAATGCAGAGATGAATAACCCTATTTGTAGGGGATAATTTACGCATAGAGTTGAAATATTTGTGCGCAATAAATTGTACGAAGAGATGATCCCCCTAAATACGAGGAGTCCCTATAGTCTTATGACTGTTAAAGTTTAAGTTGAAAGATTACTTATAACTATGGACATAGTTCGTGGTCTTATGACCCTCAGATGAATGATTCAGAATTTTGATTATCATTGATAGAACCGATTGTTCAGTTCTATCGAACCTATTATTTGGCAATTGTTGTAAAGTTTTATTCATTATTATTTCAAGTGAGCCTTGTTTTCTCACTCTTGCTTATATAAATATTACAACTAAAGTTGAGAAGGTCGATGCACCTAGCACTAGTAAACGGAAAGGAAAGATGAACAAGTATTGAAGACTTGTAATCATGTTGACGTTTTGTTGTCAGACTTTATTTTTATTAATGTAATGAAGTTATTTAGTTTTCCGCATATGAATGTTTATACTTAAAGGTTAGATAATCTGGAAGATTTTTATTAATGTAATCCTTTAATAGGAAGGTTTATTATTCAATTTTATTATGATTGGGTAGTTAGACATGAATGTTATTATAAAGTGAACACCAAATCTTGAGGTAATGAAGTACCTAGATTTGGGGGTGTCACAAGTTGGTATAAAAGCTTTAGGTTATGAACCTTAGGTGGGGGAAAAGCCTTAGGAAGTAACCTTTAAAAAGATAGGTGTGATAAACTCTTATCGAGTTTTAAGGAAGAAGTAATAAAACACTTATGTGCTTATGTGATTACAATTTATGTGCTCGTGAGTGTCGAGTAGTAATGATTAGTAATTAAAACGTAAAATTTTTGTTGTCAGGATGACTAATGTAGAAGAATCTAGTCAGGGCTAGTGAGGAAGGACCTTAGATGACTATAGAGGAGGAGCCTCGTGACATTCAAGTGGTTTGGGAACAATTACTTCCACGGGAGTCAGCTTCGTTGGTCACAGTGGTCGAATAGGAGGGTTTACTTGATGATGATGATGATGTATGATGTAGAAACGGATGAGGAGGATCCCGTTGAGCTGCCATAGTCGAATGAGGATGACGAGGACAAGGAGGAAGAGATTCACTAAACTCGATCGCTGCTCGTATGTACGATGAAGTTTACTACCGCAATTTGGAACTTCAGGATACCGTCAAAGAGTTGGAAGAGATATTAGTTGAACAACAGACCTCGATGGCATAGAAGGACTGATGAGATCCAGGATCAAGAGGAACGTCTGAATAATGTCAAAGAGAAGCTGGTCCATACTAAAGAAGAGAATAAACAAATGACAGCGGAGATTGCAAAACTGAAGAACAAGTTGAAGGAAGAATCTACTAAGAGAGCAAGAGCTGAAGACACGTACGAGGAAGCTTATCAACGAGCCGGGATAGCAGAGAGAAACACAAAAGCAAAGAGGATGATGATGGAAGAGATGAATAACGTATTCAACACCGTGATTAATCGAGCTCAAGATCGGGTCATGGGTTATCCGATCCAGTTCGAGACGCTGCCATCGTACATATTAGATCGCAAAAAAATGTTCCGGATTATAGAGGAAGAGCGTCGTAAGGCTACACAGTATCTTAGTAGGACATCATAGGGAATGTACGTACCTGATATGCGATTAATAAAATGTTAAATAATATGTAAATCCCTGGTGATATGTAATCGATGGGATATGGTGTCGATGTCGTCCTGAAACTTTAGTAGTTCAGGAAAGTTATGTAAATAGCAGCGATGCTATTATTCTTATATTTTCAAAAAAGTGATGAATGAATAAAAGTTATTTTTTTATTTTAAGTGTTATGTGTTATGTGATGATTTCTTTTATGGAGTGCAAGTTAAGTATAAAATACTTAAAAGAATTGAGAAACAATCTAATGAGTGTATTTTAATAGAAATGCCTCCAAGATGTCAACCCCGACAAAGAACCATTGAGGGAACTACCAATAACGACAATGTTAGGCTAACCCAGTTCAAAGCTGGTGACGTTACTGACGGGTGCATTGCAGAATCAAGCTACAACTTTTAAGGACTTCAAGGCGGTTGGACCACCATAATTTCGTGGATCCATGAATCCAGTTGAGGCACAGACCTAGATCATAGAGATAGAGAAAGTGTTCGGTGTTGCGAGAGTAGGGGATAATCAGAAGACTGCTTTTGCAACATTCATGTTGAAAGCAGAGGCTAGTTATTGGTGGTAAACCAATAAAACTCGAGGAGGTTAAGGGGTTATGACTTGGGATAGGTTTAAGGAGATATTCTTCGAGACTTATTTCCCAGAGAGTTCGAAGAGTCAGTTGGAGGTGCAAATTTTTAGAACTAAAACTAGGGAACAATGACGGTATCAGAGTATACCGCAAAATTTAATGAGTTGGCGAGGTTTGCGCCATATCAAGTCAGCACAGATGAACGCAAGGCTAAGAGGTTTGAACAAGGACTGAAACCCTGGTTGTATAATATGGTCTCTCTATTTCAGCTGAAGACATTTACAACAGTAATGGAGAAGGCAATTCTCACTGAAGGTGGAGGCGAGGCAGTAACGAAGTTTAATCAAGAACAGAAAAAGAAGAAGAATGAAGTGGAGGTTAAGAATGGTGGTAGTGGTAGTTGAAATGGTAACAATAATCTAAAGAGAAAATGGTAATGGCAATATGAGTGCTGGAAGTTAATCAGGATAACTAGCAGAATAAGAAGTTCGAAGCATGTGCTACATGCAGGAAGTTTCACAAGGGTGTGTGCTTAATGAGGAAACGTGTATGCTTTAACTGTGGCTAGGAGGGTCATATCGCCCTAAATTGCAATCAACCCAAGAAGAACAGTTTTCTTCACATGCAGGTCAAAGGATCATTTTGCTTGTGAATGCCCTAAGAAGAATGCTGGGGAGAAAACATGAAGCAAGGGAGGTAGCAGTGGAGGTACATGGGCCATTGTTGGACCAACGACATCAAACAAACCCACAACCTGAACCTTCAACACGACTGTGCAAGATGATGTACAATCAAAGGATGTTGTGTCAGGTATTATCCCAATCAATGATATTGATGCGTATGTATTATTTGATTCGGGTGCTACTTGGCTCATTTATATCTGATGAATTTGCTAAGAGGTTAGGATTGCCTAGTGAAGAATTGAATTTCCCTTTAAACATTGAAATTGCGAATAAGGAAGTAATCCCTATTAGGTTCATATACAAGAACTATAGGGTGAATATTAAGGGGAATATCATGATGGTAGATATAATTCCAATAAAAATTGGAGAGTTTGATGTTATTTTGGGAATAGATTGGCTGTTCAGTTATGGAGAGATAATTGATTGCCAAAAGAAATGTGTAAACCTTATTACTCCATCAAAGGTAGTATTCTATGGTAGCAAATTGCCTAGACATGCGAGATATCTAACAATTATGCAAGCCAAGAAGTTGTTGAGTCAAGTCTGTGTGGGTTATTTAGCTTACAAAGTCGATACTCAGAAGAAGGGTGTGAAACTGGAAGAGATACCAGTGGTTAGGGAGTTTGTAGATGTGTTTCCAGAGGATTTTCCAGGACTTTCGCCTGACAGAGAGATTGAATTCGTGATCGACTTATCGCCAGGAACTGCTCCGATATCGAAGGCCCTGTACAGAATGGCTCCAGTAGAGATGAAGGAACTAATGGTACAATAGCAGGAACTATTAGACAAGAAATACATTCAGCCTGAGTGTGTCACTGTGGGGAGCGTCCAGTGTTATTCGTAAAGAAGAAGGATGGGTCAATGCGACTTTGCATTGATTATAGGGAATTAAACAAGTCACTATTAAGAATAAATATCCATTGCCAAGAATAAATGACTTGTTTTATCAATTGAAGGGTGCTAAATACTTCTCGAAAATAGATTTGACAAGTGGGTATCACCAATTGAAGGTAAGGAAGGAGGATGTACCTAGAACGACATTCGAAACTCGGTATGGACACTACAAGTTTCTGGTGATTTCTTTTGGTTTGACCAATGCCCCTGCCGCATTCACGGATTTGATGAACAGGGTGTTTAAACCATTTTTAGACAAGTTTGTGGTGGTATTTATAGACGACATTCTGGTGTACTCCAAATCTCAAGAAGAACACGTGGAACATTTACGTTTGACGTTATAGACACTAAGAAAGGAAAAGTTGTATGCGAAATTCTCTAAGTGTGAATTTTGGCTAGATCGTGTATAATTTCTTGGGCATGTGATTGACAAAGATGGGATTTTAGTGAATCCATCAAAAGTTGAAGCCGTAATCAATTGGGAACAACCAAGAACACCTTCGGAGTTGAGTAGTTTCTTGGGTCTGGCCAGTTATTATAGATGATTTATTCAAGATTTTTCCAAGATAGCCACTCCGTTAACAAATTTGACAAGGAAAGCTGTAAAATTTGTTTGGACGGAGAAGTGTGAAGAAAGTTTTCAAGACTTAAAGAAGAATTTAAGTGTGGCACCTGTGTTGTCATTACCAAATAATACAAGAAACTTTGTGGTGTATAATGATGCCTCACATAAAGGATTGGGTTGTGTCCTTATGCAGAACGACAAAGTTATTGCATATACATCAAGACAGCTGAAGGACTATGAGAAAGGGTATCCGACTCATGATTTAGAGTTAGTTGCGGTGGTATTTGCTCTGAAGATATGGAGACATTATCTTTATGGAGAAAAATGTGAGATCTACACATACCATAAAAGTCTGAAGTATATTTTCACTCAGAAGGACCTGAACATGCATCAAAGAAGATGTATGGAATTGATAAAAGATTACGATTGTGAGATCTTTTATCATCCAGGAAAATCAAATGTGGTTGCAGATGCTTTAAGCAGGAAAGGTCGGGAAAAGTTGATGTTGATAACCACTCAGGAGGAGCTTATTTCAGCAATGACAAAGTTAGAGTTGGAAATAAAATTTCCAAAGCAATCCGATGAACGACTATTCCAGATAGAAGTTGGTCCAACTTTGGTGGGCAAAGTTAAGAATGTTCAACTACAAGATGAAGAATGTGGGAAAATCAAAGAGAAAGTAGTTGAGGGTAGTGATGTGAAATACAAAATTGATACTGAAGGGTTACTGAGATTCGAGGGAAGGATTTGGGTTCCAGCAGTACCAGATATTAAAGAAGAAATCTTGACTGAAGCTCATAATTCAAGATATTCGATTCATCCAAGAAGTAAGAAGATGTATCAAGCTTTACGACGTCATTTTTAGTGGCCAAACATGAAAAGAGATGTTGCAGAATGTGTCGTGAAATGCTTAAAATGTCAAAGAGTCAAGGCCGAGCATCAAAGACCAAGCAGATTACTCCAACCATTACAAATATCAGAATGGATGTGGGAACACATCACAATGGATTTTGTGGTGGGTCTTCTAACTACTCAGAGAGGAGGCGATGCGATTTGGGTGATAGTGGACAGACTGACAAAATCAGCACACTTTTTGCCAATAAAAATTAGGTTCAATCTTGATCAGTTGGCAAGGTTATACGTTAAAGAGATCATTTCGAGACATGGAGTGCCAGTGTCAATTGTGTCTGATAGAGATCCGCAATTCAAGTAAAACTTCTGGAAAAGACTACAAGAATGCATGGGAACACAATTTTGAATGAGTACGACATACCATCCACAAACAGATGGCCAAAGCGAATGAACAATCCTGACATTGGAAGATATGCTTAGGGCATATATCATGGATTTCAAAGGGAGCTGGGATGAACATTTACCATTGGTGGAATTTGCCTACAATAAAAGTTACCATGCAAGCATTGGCATGCCGCCTTACGAAGCATTACACGATAGGAAGTGCAGAACTCCACTGTGCTGGGATGAAGTCAGTGAACGCCAGCTATTAGGACTAGAACTGGTTCAACAAACTGCTAAGGTTGTCAAACTCATCAGAACAAGTTTGGTAGCTACTTAAGACAGACATAAGAAGTATGCTGATCAACACAAAAAAGATCGTACATTCGACATAGGAAATTACGTGTTCTTAAAAATTTCTCATTGGAAGGGGAAAATTCGTTTCGATAAAAAGGGAAAGCTAAGACTGAGGTTTATTGGACCCTTCAAAGTGCTATGAATAGTAGGAGAAGTGGCTTACGAGGTAGCTCTGTAAAGCCCCAAAATCCGGTCTATCTTCACACCGGATTCCGTACGTCACGAGTATATCATTCATCCAACATACATCATTATATACTGAAATATAACAACATACACTCTCAAAACCGCAGGTTCTAAAAACCTTATCATCTTTTTCATTACAAATAATGATAAATACATTATTCATTTCATCTTACAAGAGTGACTTTTATACGCCACCAAGGATACATAACAGTTCCTTAAACTAGTCTATAGTTTAATTTCATCTTTCTATATTACAAGTCTTTACTTGATCTTCTAGTTCATTCAAATTCTGAATGGAACCTCATCTGGATACCGTCAGCTTGATCTTTATGAGATCCTTATGTTCTTCTAACCCTTGTTCACTGAAAATGTTTTTCATTTAAAGCAAGTGTGAGCATTCAATTGCCCAGCAAGTCATAACAGTCGAACACATAACTTCAAGAGTTTAAACGTTCCTTTAGAACTTCGATAACTGAAGAAAGGTTATAAAGTAGCTTGAAAAATAGGAATAGTATCGATTCCTATCATCTTAAAACATCAGTCACTTTCACTTTGAAATACTTTCACTCCTCTACCTTTTCATACACATCCTGTCTGGCTAGAATTATTAGCACAAACTTAAAAATAACGGTTCATGCATAAACAGAACATACTTGTATTGAATAGCTCAATCACAGAACAGTTCATATCATAGAAACACAGAAGTGTTCACATTGTGGCTCAAGGCCTCATACGTTCTACCTGTGACAACCCGAGAATTTAGATAATTTTACAAAAATCTTAAATGATTAATTTAAGGTCAAATATTAGATCTAGATAGAAAATAAGTGTATGCGTTTGATGTTATTAGGATTGAATTTTGAGGATTTCAAAATTCTGTGAAGGATTTAGGTGAATTATTCAGGATTAAGGATTTATGTGATTAAGTTCTGTGAAATTTGTTATGTATGTGTACAGAATGTTGTTAGGGGTCAAGGGTTGATCAGATAAAATTATATTTGTGTCAAACCCTAAGTATATTTTAAGAACATCAATGTTCAGTTAGAAAACCCTAACGTCTGATAAGAGACTCTAAAAAAAATCGGTTCTGGAAACCCTAGTTTCAGTTTCGGGAGTCCAAAACCCTAATTCGGATATGAAAAACCCTAGATTGGGCATGCAATGCTATATATAAGGTTTAACTTTATTAATTATAAATTTATTAGGGAAAACCCTAATGAATTACTGGAAACCCTATTTGAGTATTAGAAAACCCTAATACCATATCTAAAAATCCTAATTTTAGATTTCGAATATTTGAAACTCTAATCTGGGAATATAACGGAGAATTATAATGCTCAAGAGATTTAAATTATAAGCTTAATAGGGTAAAGCTTAATTATTTAGCAAACCCTAATTTCCAAAATTTGAACCCTAATTATTATGTCTAAAACCCTAAATCAGGATATTAAAACCCTAAGTGGGAAGCTTGAAGTTAAGTATAGAGTTCTATGTTATTAATTATAAGTATAATTAGGGATAACCCTAATTGATTAATTAGAAAGCCCTAATTTCTAATGTTGAAAACCCTAATGTACAATTAGAGAAAATCTAATTATTAATTTATAAAGTTTAATGTTAATTAGGAAGCTTTAACCCTAATTAGCAAGCTTGAATGTGATTAGTAAACTTTATTATAATTAGGAAACACTAATTATAATCTTCTATTTTAAAACCTAAGGGTTGTGACCAATTACCAAGTTACCATTCATTTTACAAGTCAAATGACCAAAGTACCCTTCTTGAATATTTTAATGGGATGAAGTGTAGATCTAGCCCTAGTATGTGGTTGGTGAACCATCCTAATTCTAGCTCTAGCCTAGCATGTGACTAAAAATCCATACAAATCAACAACATACAATGAATCAATTAGATATAAGAGACTAAAAGAGAAAAACAAAATCATAAAGCTTGTCATTTTCTCTCTAGCTTTCAACCTCTCTCTTCTCCACCACTCCATGTTCAGTTTTTAGAGAGGAACAAAAAGAAAGAGAGAAGGCATCCATGGGAGAGGAAGAAGGAAGAAAAAGAAATCAAGAGGATTAACACTAAAGGTATAAAATTTCCTAAACTCAAAACTCTAGCTAGTTTAATGTGTTTTGTTATGGTTGTTTTAGATCAAGTGTTGAACTTATGATTTTGAACCATATGAGGGTAGATCTACATAATATATGATATTTTATGGTTAGATCTTGCCATTTTTAGGGTTGATGAGCTTGAACAAAGAAGAAGAACCAAAACAGTTTTTAACTTAGAAAAACAAATAAATTTGGTGACTGCTGCCCCTAAACAAAAAATTCGGGGTTAGCTAGAATACTCTAAAAATTCTGGGCTTTTGGTATGTTATAGTACACTCAATAAGCTTTCCATTGACTCCGGAACGGATTAATTCCGACTTCGGAGCAAAGAGTTATGACCGTTCAAAGTAGTCGCGTCAAAACTGTCAAACTAACTCGGGTCAGTCACTTACACGGAATTTCTGGAATTCTTTGTTTAGAATTTGAAGATGGTCCAAGAACAAAAGTTGTAGTCCCGGAAGTTAGCTTCGCGTGGGCTCAAGAATCGCTCAAAAACATTTTAACACGAAAGAGTTATGGTTGTTTTAGTACAGTAGGGTCAAGCTAGAAAACTAAAACTGACCAGCCACTTCTGGACTGTTTTTTATGACCAAAACAGAACCAAATATGGTGTTTGATAAATCAAAAATTTATTTTAAGAAAATACGAATCCAACGCCTCCGACGGAACTTAATTCCGAGTTGTACATTTCATTTTACAAGCGTTTCCGTAAAGGATGCCAAATCTGGAAATTTTGGGCGTGAGTGGCATTTTCGTAATTTAGTGAAATTGAATAATTATTAAAAATAATTCTTAAAACCATTAAATGGTTAGAAAAATTTATTACATACAATATTAAATATAATTAGCTATTTATTTATTATTTAAGTAATATTAAATGATAATTAAGTAAGATTAGTGTTAATAAAATTATTATTTAATTATGATTAAATAATAACTAGAGATTAACAATTGATTAATTATTATTTTATTAATATTAAGTGATGATTAAAGAATGGTTAAGTAATGTTATGTAATAATAATGTAATACTAATTACATTAACGTAAAAGGTTATAATTATTTATTAATAAATAAAGACTAAGTAATAATTGATTATTCTTAACTGTAATAAGAAAAAATAATTAAAGATTTATGAGATGAATTAAATTTTTGTTTAATTAATATTAAATAATAAATAAGAACTAAAATTAATTAATTATTCTTTAAATAATAATAAGGAATAATTAAAGACTAAGGAAGTAAATAAATTAATTATTTACTATTCAAGGATAAGAAATTATTAATAATAATTAAAGACAAACAATAATTTGATTATTCATTATCTAATTACCATTAAATAATGATTAGTACTAATTGGCTATTATTTATTAATTAAATAATAACTAAAGGTAATTAATTAATTACTATTTAATTAATATTTGAATGAAGGTATAGATTAATATTGTGATAATAAATTTATTTAATAATTGTATTGAATAAATTATGTAAAAAAAAATAGGTTTAATGCTTTAAAAATCATATAAAAATTATTTAAGTGTTATAAAAATATTTGAAGTTATAAAATATAACTTTTGATATTTTGGCATGAAAATATTAATATTTTAATATTTTTAACAATTATCGAATAATGGATTTAAGTGTTTAAAAATCATATAAATATGATTTTAAGGTATTGAAAATACTTTGTGATGTTATAATTATATTACAATATTATGTTATGATTTTTATTAATATTTAACATTTAACAAATATTAATGATCAAGGAATAATGTGGTATTTTTATTAATATCAGTTTATTGATTAATGTTTTTAATTACTTTAAGAATATTTAAAGGAAATAATAATGTATTGAAAATACTTTGAGATATTATAAATATGATATAATATTATGACATGTAATTCATTGATGTTTAGCAATAAGTAAATATTAATGATTAAAGAATTATGTGGTATTTAATTCATTTAAATACATTATAAGTGATTGAAAAATTATGATAAATGATATTAATTATCTGGAAATTATTACAAGTCTATGAAAATTGTTTTGACTGATAATATGATTATCTAAGATTATTGTTAATTGTTTAGGTAGAGTTTAATTGAACTTAACTCGATATTGTCCGACTAGACCGTCGGGATGATAGAATTGTGTCGGTTTCAAGTCAGACTGAAATAGTTTGACCTGATACAAAGTTTTATATGTGTAATAGACTGATAGGATTATGTGGTAATGTGTTTAGGTTATTTTATAATGTGATGATATTATTCTAATATTTGGAGATCGGTATTATCTGTATTAGGTCTTCGGATAAAGCTAAGTTATATTTCATATCGGTAATCAACGGAACAGGCAAGTTTGTTTTTCTTAACTCTACTAAGAGTACTTGTTTTATTCAGATATGTTTATGGTTAATCATTGCTGATTGCCATGTAGAATTGTACTCTGTACATCTTGTATGTATAAGTCAGGTATGAAAGGCTGATCACCTTCATTACAAGTTGGTCCAGATATATATTGTTCATAGGTAATACTTGTTCAGTTAAAAATTTGTTCATGCTAATTCATAACTACATTGTGAATTATAGCCAGCTTATTATTCAGACTCTTTCAATCATGATATATCCTTAAATTGTATTTAAACTTGCTGGGCAACTTTCATGCTCACCCTTGCTATATCATGATAAAACATTGCAGATTAAGGTGAATGCGTCGGATACAAGGAAAGTTAAAAGACAATTCCAGCTTAAAGTTAATGTGCGCGATTAGTTTTGTAATAGTCTTGTATGATAATGATGTCATATGTTAGATAAGTTATGAATTGTGTATAAGTTATGGTTACTCGACCTTGGGGATAGTGTTTAATGTTTAATGTATAAACAAATTATGTTTATATCTTCCGCAACAGTTATAGAAATAGTGAACCGGATTCGCGGTGATTCGGGACCCGAATTCGGGGGCGCTACATTTGGTATCAGAGCTGTTGGTTATAAACCTAGGGTAGAGTTACCTTAGACTAATAACCGCAGTGTTTAGAATAAGATCTAACTTACATAGAGTTAGTGTGTCGGTAAGATTCAAAGACGAATCTCGGCGAGTTATAAAGAAACGGAGTTCCCTAACTCTGATAATAAAGGTGAACAGTAGTGATGAATAGATAGAGTCTAAAAGACTGAAAGTGCAGGGATAAGAGATTGTAAAACAAAACGATCAAGATATAGAAATGAATCGTAATATATATGATGAGATCACCCCGTGATCTGATAAGGTTATGACAGCCAGAAAGAATCAATCTGATGATTGGAAAGTTACAGCAAGATGTTGTGTGTAAGTTGTACTATGAAATTATACTATGAAAACTCATGAAAGAGTTATGGATTATGAATACGAATTAAATGAAATTCGTATGGAAAAGGACTTGATAATAGGTGGGAATTTCAATTGAGGACTCATGTTAGTAGTTGAGTTGCATGATTCCTTGTTATGGGTGGGGAATTGTACTTGTTGTAAAAACCACTTAGTTTCTGGCATTGATAATCATTGAAATGTTTGTGTCGCGCTATTTGCTATATGCGTGTTAAGAGGGTGATTCCTTTCTCATGTGTATAACAGATAGATAGGTCATAGGTAGAGAATATAGGTTTAAGTACGAGTTCTTAAAACTCATACTTATGTGACATTCTTGACTCATAGTTATATGAAATACTTATGAACCCCTCAGCGAATGGACGCCAAAGGTCTGACTAGGGTAAGTTCTTAAACTCATATGATTGTGGCAATTAATGAACTTATAAGTGTGGTTTTATGAACTGGGTATAGTTGTGTATGAAAGAAGTATTGAGGATTTCAGGAATAGATAGATTGTTAAGTAAATGATTATTAGTGAAGGTGTTATGTTTTCCTAAACTCCTAGCTATGCTAAACTTCAAAGTTTTGACATCAAGCTAAATACGCACTATGTGCCTTTTAAAAAAAATGTCTCGTAACCATTTTTGAAACGGTTTAAAGTACAGTCTATGCTACTTATTTCAGCTAGACTCAAATGATTTGAAATATCAAAAAAAAAATTGTTTTTAATTATCACTCATGTACCATGTAACCTGGTGCAGAGATGATAAAAATGTGATGGAGTTGTAAATACAGGAATACTTAGTGTGAATTTGACCTGAAGTCGTTGTTCCACTATTGTATGATGTGTTATGACAAAGTCATACAATGATGGCATCCTCAAACGGACTGTTAATACAGTACGGCATCATGACGTCATTCTCGAAAATGTTTTCAAAAATTTTAATTTGCCAACGGGGTTTGGCTACACCTAAATAATTCGATTGACTTGAATTATTGATATGAGTCTATGCTCTTTGATTCTGCTAGACTAATGTTATGAAAACTCTAAAGTGTTCATTGAAAGAATTTTTCTGAACCAAATTGTTTTGGTGCGGAATCCTATGTAAGACTGAGGTGAACGATATTGTTTGGATAAATAATCCAATCTAGTAGCGTAAATAATCGCTAAAAATAATTAATACGTTATGCATGACGTAAGAGTACGATGGGCTAATCACCTAAAGTACTAGTAATGGTAGTTTACCTTCTTTGTGATTGTAAACAGACCAAGTAATGTACAGTTTTGCGGTATAAATACCGTTAAATCTATGTGTTCATGGTCTATATGACCTCTCAGCACAATTTGAAACATTTTACTCTTGTGAGTGGTTAATTGGGTAGTATGTGATATGTGCGAATGGTGTAAGGTGTACGGTGTAAGGTGTAAGGTGAATTTTGGGGACGAAATTCTTATAAGGAGGGGTGAATGTGACAACCCGAGAATTTAGATAATTTTACAAAAATCTTAAATGATTAATTTAAGGTCAAATATTAGATCTAGATAGAAAATAAGTGTATGCGTTTGATGTTATTAGGATTGAATTTTGAGGATTTCAAAATTCTGTGAAGGATTTAGGTGAATTATTCAGGATTAAGGATTTATGTGATTAAGTTCTGTGAAATTTGTTATGTATGTGTACAGAATGTTGTTAGGGGTCAAGGGTTGATCAGATAAAATTATATTTGTGTCAAACCCTAAGTATATATTAAGAACATCAATGTTCAGTTAGAAAATCCTAACGTCTGATAAGAGACTCTAAAAAAAATCGGTTCTGGAAACCCTAGTTTCAGTTCCGGGAGTCCAAAACCCTAATTCGAATATGAAAAACCCTAGATTGGGCATGCAATGCTATATATAAGGTTTAACGTTATTAATTATAAATTTATTAGGGAAAACCCTAATGAATTACTGGAAACCCTATTTGAGTATTAGAAAACCCTAATACCATATCTAAAAATCCTAATTTTAGATTTCGAATATTTGAAACTCTAATCTGGGAATATAACGGAGAATTATAATGCTCAAGTGATTTAAATTATAAGCTTAATAGGGTAAAGCTTAATTATTTAGTAAACCCTAATTTCCAAAATTTGAACCCTAATTATTATGTCTGAAACCCTAAATCAGGATATTAAAACCCTAAGTGGGAAGCTTGAAGTTAAGTATAGAGTTCTATGTTATTAATTATAAGTATAATTAGGGATAACCCTAATTGATTAATTAGAAAGCCCTAATTTCTAATGTTGAAAACCCTAATGTACAATTAGAGAAAATCTAATTATTAATTTATAAAGTTTAATGTTAATTAGGAAGCCTTAACCCTAATTAACAAGCTTGAATGTGATTAGTAAACTTTATTATAATTAGGGAACACTAATTATAATCTTCTATTTTAAAACCTAAGGGTTGTGACCAATTACCAAGTTACCATTCATTTTACAAGTCAAATGACCAAAGTACCCTTCTTGAATATTTTAATGGGATGAAGTGTAGATCTAGCCCTAGTATGTGGTTGGTGAACCACCCTAATTCGAGCTCTAGCCTAGCATGTGACTAAAAATCCATACAAATCAACAACATACAATGAATCAAGTAGATATAAGAGACTAAAAGAGAAAAACAAAATCATAAAGCTTGTCATTTTCTCTCTAGCTTTCAACCTCTCTCTTCTCCACCACTCCATGTTCAGTTTTTAGAGAGGAACAAAAAGAAAGAGAGAAGGCATCCATGGGAGAGGAAGAAGGAAGAAAAAGAAATCAAGAGGATTAACACTAAAGGTATAAAATTTCCTAAACTCAAAACTCTAGCTAGTTTAATGTGTTTTGTTATGGTTGTTTTAGATCAAGTGTTGAACTTATTATTTTGAACCATATGAGGGTAGATCTACATAATATATGATATTTTATGGTTAGATCTTGCCATTTTTAGGGTTGATGAGCTTGAACAAAGAAGAAGAACCAAAACAGTTTTTAACTTAGAAAAAAAAAATAAATTTGGTGACTGCTGCCCCTAAACAAAAAATTCGGGGTTAGCTAGAATACTCTAAAAATTCTGGGCTTTTGGTATGTTATAGTACACTCAATAAGCTTTCCATAGACTCCGGAACGGATTAATTCCGACTTCGGAGCAAAGAGTTATGACCGTTCAAAGTAGTCGCGTCAAAACTGTCAAACTAACTCGGGTCAGTCACTTACACGGAATTTCTGGAATTCTTTGTTTAGAATTTGAAGATGGTCCAAGAACAAAAGTTGTAGTCCCGGAAGTTAGCTTCGCGTGGGCTCAAGAATCGCTCAAAAACATTTTAACACGAAAGAGTTATGGTTGTTTTAGTACAATAGGGTCAAGCTAGAAAACTAAAACTGACCAGCCATTTCTGGACTGTTTTCTGTGACCAAAACAGAACCAAATATGGTGTTTGATAAATCAAAAATTTATTTTAAGAAAATACGAATCTAACGCCTCCGACGGAACTTAATTCCGAGTTGTACATTTCATTTTACAAGCGTTTCCGTAAAGGATGCCAAATCTGGAAATTTTGGGCGTGAGTTGCATTTTCGTAATTTAGTGAAATTGAATAATTATTAAAAATAATTCTTAAAACCATTAAATGGTTAGAAAAATTTATTACATACAATATTAAATATAATTAGCTATTTAATTATTATTTAAGTAATATTAAATGATAATTAAGTAAGATTAGTGTTAATAAAATTATTATTTAATTATGATTAAATAATAACTAGAGATTAACAATTGATTAATTATTATTTTATTAATATTAAGTGATGATTAAAGAATGGTTAAGTAATGTTATGTAATAATAATGTAATACTAATTACATTAACGTAAAAGATTATAATTATTTATTAATAAACAAAGACTAAGTAATAATTGATTATTCTTAACTGTAATAAGAAAAAATAATTAAAGATTTATGAGATGAATTAAATTTTTGTTTAATTAATATTAAATAATAAATAAGAACTAAAATTAATTAATTATTCTTTAAATAATAATAAGGAATAATTAAAGACTAAGGAAGTAAATAAATTAATTATTTACTATTCAAGGATAAGAAATTATTAATAATAATTAAAGACAAACAATAATTTGATTATTCATTATCTAATTACCATTAAATAATGATTAGTACTAATTGGCTATTATTTATTAATTAAATAATAACTAAAGGTAATTAATTAATTACTATTTAATTAATATTTGAATGAAGGTATAGATTAATATTGTGATAATAAATTTATTTAATAATTGTATTAAATAAATTATGTAAAAAAAATAGGTTTAATGCTTTAAAAATCATATAAAAATTATTTAAGTGTTATAAAAATATTTGAAGTTATAAAATATAACTTTTGATATTTTGGCATGAAAATATTAATATTTTAATATTTTTAACAATTATCGGATAATGGATTTAAGTGTTTAAAAATCATATAAATATGATTTTAAGGTATTGAAAATACTTTGTGATGTTATAATTATATTACAATATTATGTTATGATTTTTATTAATATTTAACATTTAACAAATATTAATGATCAAGGAATAATGTGGTATTTTTATTAATATCAGTTTATTGATTAATGTTTTTAATTACTTTAAGAATATTTAAAGGAAATAATAATGTATTGAAAATACTTTGAGATATTATAAATATGATATAATATTATGACATGTAATTATTTAATGTTTAGCAATAAGTAAATATTAATGATTAAAGAATTATGTGGTATTTAATTCATTTAAATACATTATAAGTGATTGAAAAATTATGACAAATGATATTAATTATCTGGAAATTATTACAAGTCTATGAAAATTGTTTTGACTGATAATATGATTATCTAAGATTATTGTTAATTGTTTAGGCAGAGTTTAATTGAACTTAACTCGATATTGTCCGACTAGACCGTCGGGATGATAGAATTGTGTCGGTTTCAAGTCAGACTGAAATAGTTTGACCTGATACAAAGTTTTATATGTGTAATAGACTGATAGGATTATGTGGTAATGTGTTTAGGTTATTTTATAATGTGATGATATTATTCTAATATTTGGAGATCGGTATTATCTGTATTAGGTCTTCGGATAAAGCTAAGTTATATTTCATATCGGTAATCAACGGAACAGGCAAGTTTGTTTTTCTTAACTCTACTAAGAGTACTTGTTTTATTCAGATATGTTTATGGTTAATCATTGCTGATTGCCATGTAGAATTGTACTCTGTACATCTTGTATGTATAAGTCAGGTATGAAAGGCTGATCACCTTCATTACCAGTTGGTCCAGATATATATTGTTCATATGTAATACTTGTTCAGTCAAAAATTTGTTCATGCTAATTCATAACTACATTGTGAATTATAGCCAGCTTATTATTCAGACTCTTTCAATCATGATATATCCTTAAATTGTATTTAAACTTGCTGGGCAACTTTCATGCTCACCCTTGCTATATCATGATAAAACATTGCAGATTAAGGTGAATGCGTTGGATACAAGGAAAGTTAAAAGACAATTCCAGCTTAAAGTAAATGTGCGCGATTAGTTTTATAATAGTCTTGTATGATAATGATGTCATATGTTAGATAAGTTATGAATTGTGTATAAGTTATGGTTACTCGGCCTTGGGGATAGTGTTTAATGTTTAATGTATAAACAAATTATGTTTATATCTTCCGCAACAGTTATAGAAATTGTGAACCGGATTCGCGGTGATTCGGGACCCGGATTCGGGGGCGCTACACTACCACCTTGTACAAATATCGCACATTCGCACACAGGTAGAACGTATTAATGAAGTTTAAGAAACTAACATTCATTTAGAATATTAATGAAGTTAGGAAACTTGCCATATGCATAGCTACATCTTACGCTGAACTGCTCATTCCAATTCCTATATAACACATAAGGAGAAAACATAAATACCAATTAGTCATATATTGAACTTACGCATTGGATTACTTAACTTTACTTCTTAGGGTTCACGTTCTTGCAATATAATTTTACGCGACTAACTTCCTTTACCAGTTTACGGCTTCATGACATACGATGTCTTACTCAAAACGTTTGTGACAACATGAGAATTTGGATATTTATAAAATCTTAAAATATTGAATTAAGTTTAAATAATAAACCTAGAAAGAAAATAAGTGAATGAATTTGAGATTTCCGAGAAGGAATTTTGTGAATTTAAAATTTTTCTGGAGAATTATTCGGGATTAAGGGTATATAATATTTGTATATAGTTGTATATGTGTACAGTATATGGTTAAGGGTCAAGGGTTGACCAGATAACTTGTATCGGTGGTAAACCCTAATATTATTATATTAGGAACGTCAACGTTCAGTTAGAAAATTCTTATTATTAATAAGAAACCCTAAAACCGATTATGGAAACCCTAATTCAGTTTCGGGAATCCAAAACCCTAATTCGGAATATAAAACCCTAATTTAGAAATTCAAAGGCTAAATTTAATGATTTAAGTATTTGTGATTATAAATATAACTAGGGATAACCTAATTAACTATTTAGAAAACCTTAATTCTTAGGTTATAAACCATAATGCATAATTATAGACCTAATTGCTAAATTAGCAATTTTAATTAGGAAATTTTAATCCTAATTAACAAGCTTGAATTATGATTAGGAAATTTTATTATAATTATAGAATCCTAATTATAATTTAGAAATATTAATTTCCTATTTTGATAATTGAAATTTGGAAATCTTAGAAATTAAATTTCAAAAGTCTAAGGGTTAAACCCTAAACCCTAAGGGTTATGACAATTGACTAGTATGCCATTAAAATTACATGTCCAATGTCCAAAATACCCTTTACTTAGATTTTAAGTAAAGAGATTTGTAAGATCTATTGAGTCATCACTTAAAGCTTATCCCATGTGCTGCAAATCTATACAAAATCTGACCTAACATGCCACCTAGCAAGTGTAGAAACATTATATCTAAGTTATAAGTGATTTTGGAGAGAGAATGTTCATAAACATAACCCATTTTCTCTCTAGCTCTCAAACAACTCTCTCTCAATAAACATCCGAAATCCCTAAGTGTATTAGTCACTAACCAAGATCTTAGATCATCAAGATCAGTAGAAGGGATCAAAGATTAAGGATTGGACAAGAGAGGTATAAACCCTAACTCACCATTTGATCTTGTATGCTAAGGTAAATTTTGTGTTTATGTGCTTATATAAGTGTTAGAAGGTGTTTTATGATGATCTATCATAGATTCATAGCATCAAAGTGGTTAAAAATTGAAGTTTTTTAAAACTGGTCAAGAACATTATTTGTGGTCTGACAAGATAATGTCAGGAGCCACAAATTCTTCTATGTTCATGATTTTTGTTGTTTTAAAGTTGTAATCTGTAGCTTGTCATGTGGTCTTTGATCTGGAAGTAGAATCACAGCCATTACATGTCTATATCGTAAGTTATAAACAGTCAAAACCCGTTGACCGAGATTGACCGGGTGATTTCTGGGTAACCCAGAAATCCTAAACCAGCGTCAGAAAAGTTTTCGTTTGCCCCAGATCTGTCAGTTGTGAAGTGATTTGATGACGTGTTTGTATCTAGTTTATAGCCTAACATATGTACTTTATATTTATGGCTTTAGATCGTTTAAATAATCAATATATTGAACGGAATATGTGGTCAAAGTAGGCCACTCACACTGATTTAGCGTTTCTGGAAAAACCTAGAAACCGGATGAACACCATTTCTTACAGCCTTTGACTATATTGAATCTGGCGATTATGATGTTGTTGGACTGAGATCATGGTATGTAATAACCTGGGATTTCGAATAATCCGATATTTACGAATAATTTTTTTTATAATTAATATTAATTATCAATATTGTGTTGTGTATCTGTGATATGAGTCTCGAGTAGTAGTCAATTTGTGTATTGACTAAAAAATAAGAGTAGAGTTGTGCTTAATTGCTTTAAAAACCCTAACCCTAAGTCCGGATAGGGATTCAATAGAAAATATAATTAAAATAATTATATTGTTGAGTACATGTTTGTACTGTATGGAATTATTGATCCATGATTGATCGATCGGGTAGGGTATAATATTAGTAAACATTAATAAGGGATTAGAAACTCTAATCTCCGGATTATAAACCCTAACGTACTGTTAGAACCATAATCGAAAGCCTAGAAACCCTAATTTTAAATTCGGGGATCCTAAACTCTAATTAGGAAACCCTAATCCTAATGGTAAAACCTAAAGTGATTAGTAAACGTTAATATAATTAGGAAACCCTAATTATACTTTAGAAATATTAATTTCTATTTAAAACCTTAATTACATTTTTAAAATTCTTAATTTTCTATTTTAAAACCCTAATTAGAAAATTCTAGAATTGGAGTTTGTAAAACCTACGGGTTAGAACCTTAGGGTTTGGATAAAGTCTTGTATGCCATTAAAAATGCAAGTGCAAATGATAAAAATGCCCTTTTTAGATTTTTATTAGATTACTTGTAAATCTTAACAAATGAAGAGTTGATGACCAACTATTGTTAACTTGGTGACTCAAATCTCAGCATACCAGCCTCTCATGGACAAATATATCAT